>JABWTJ010000059.1:2112587-3342894 GCA_016801875.1 Solanum sitiens
TGGATTAGTTTTACATAGATTCAATTTCCTATCAAACATAGTACTAAATAATACCATTCATAATAAATGGACGATTTATTTTAATGTGGCCTATCAAACGACCCCTTAATAGATTTGATTGCCTTGGATTCCATTTTGTGTTTTTATCTTTGTATCTCTTTTTCTCTTCCTGCCTTAGTTTTTCCTGTTCCTACATAGAATTGTAACAAAAGGTTACTCCAGAAGGTCTTAGTATTTGTACATTAAAAGAAGATGTTGCAAGTGGTCTCATTACCAATTTCATAGATCTACAAATAGGGCATATATTAAGGTCAATATAGTGGAGGTGGATCGAAGTAAGGAGTCTATTATGTTGAAAAAGCCAAAAAAAGAATTTGATTTTAGTAGGCACTTTTAGCTTCCGGTTGTAGTATTAGGATTGCTACTTTCTGGATGGGGGATGGCAATAATGGAGTAGGAGAATTTGATGGAAAATTTACCATTTCTAATGAATTCCCAAATGAGTTTATTCTCTCTGGTTCTTGCCTCAGGTATTTGAACAAAGCTTATGAGGTTTTTTACAATGTCAGAGAGTTTTATAGATAGAGAGTAAAAACTCAATGTGTCGTTTCTTCTGATGGAGGAGAAGGTTTCTTATTGGCAAAGGGACAATTATGTTATCTTTCAACTTGTTAGTGAAAAAATTGGCCTTATTTCCATTATGTATGCACCATGAGTCCATGAGAGTCCTTTGGGGCATACGTTCCAACCTTTTTACATGCACTGCCAAGTTTTGGAAAATGGACTTGTTATGGATTTTCTGGTATTGTAGTATTTTTGGAAGAGTAATTTAGTCCAAATGGAATTGTGGGTATGATTCATTCTCTGAGGCCATCTTGGAATGGAAAGCACTATTTATGAGCTCAACCTTTAGGACTCTAATACCCTCTGTGCTCTTGGGCTTATTAATGGTTTTCCAACCAATCAGATGCATCTTCTTCTTATCAGGTGAAACTCCTAACATGAAATGTCACGACCCGAGCCTACACTTTGGACGTGGACGACAGTTGAGAACCATTATTGGTCCCCAAGCGAACCCTCATCCTGGTTGACTACAAGCGGAAGACTAACTTAAACATAGAAAGCTTAAAACACAATAAAATATGAAAAACTTAGATACAAGTTTTAACTCAAAAGAAAACTCTGAATAAAAACAAATTATTCAACTCGCCGTGAAATAGGCAACTTAAGTCTTTAAAACATTTAATATAATAAATGAACATACTTTTGAAACTCTACAATCTATCTATGGAGCCTCTAAATGACAAAGATGGAAGTCGGGACAAGACCCACGACCTCTTAACAATTGATATATATGACAAGTAAATGAATTCTCCAGAAGCAAGCAGGCTCACCATATAGATAACTCAAACTCCATATGGTATCAACAAAGATCCCGTTGATGACCTGAATATATGTATCTGCATCATGAAAGGATACATGCCAAATGACTCGGTATGTGGAATCTACGAGCATATAAGGGGAATTTTAAAGCATAACATAAGTTTGAACTTGATATAAAGGAAACATCCTTATCTCTTCTCAACTCACTCAACTCAACTCAAAGAAAGATGGTTCAACTCAACTCAAGGAATACTCAAGGTTACTCAAAACTACTCAAACATACTCAACTCAGAAGTACTCAAGGATAAGATACTCAACTCAGCAATAAGGTTCTCAACTCAGTGAAACTCAATGATAAGGTACTCGACACAATGAATATAGATCAACTAAAGATACTCAACTCAAGAATACTAAACTTGAAATACTCAACTCATGATACTCTAGGATAAAGCAATAGTAAAGATGCAATATATGTTGATAACTCTAAAACTGTAGATAGCAAGTCAATGTATTGAAAACTACGATAATACTCGGTGTGTACATAAAAATACAATATAACTTTGTGAGAGTTACTCTAACCGACAACCACCATTATGAGCCTAAGTGATGATACAATGTCTTGCCCAAGCTGTCAGAACTAACCTATACTTTGCCGCTATATAGACCACACATTAACTAACAAGATCCATTATTCTATGCTAAAAAGTACTAAGGATTCATCTAAAGTATGACTTCTACCCATGATGGCTTTATGACTTATGAAGACTTGAGTTATATAAACTCGTCCCCATATTGGTGCTCAATACTACTCCAAAATTATACTCAACTCATATATTTTTAAAATAAAACTCTTTCTTTGGTTTGAGATAATTACTCAAAACTTAGATCAAAAGCTCTCTTAGAAATTGGTGTTTCCTTTCTTGCTCAAATGTGAAAATATTTTAACTCTTGAAAATACTTAATTCCCATATAATCTTGAAGAAATGAACTTTACTCTTACTCTCTACTCAACTCAAAGCTTAAGTCTTAAAACAAAGTATAAACGTTTGTAAAAGACTTCTTAAAAATGTAGTTCATGCCGAATTATGATTGTGAACGACTCAATGCAAGGTTTTCAATAACCATTGACAGAACTCAATACTTGAAACTCAAGAACTTCAATGATACTACTCATTTCAAGAATGCACAACTCAGAGGGTTCATGCGAAATTATGAGCGTGAACTACTCAACTCAAGAACTCAAGGATACTTCTCATCTCACGACTGTTCGACCTATAGGGTTCATGTAGGACTATGGGTATGAACTATTAAATTCAAGGACTTCATGAGTAACATGTAATAGTCTCATTATTAGAAATAATCTCAAAGGTGATTAGGAACTCAATACTCAAAACTTAAAACATGAAGATACTACTCCACTTAATGATACTCAATTTATAAAGTTCATGCGGAATTTATAAGCATGAACGACTCGACTCGAAGGTCTAAATAATGAAATGTACCTCATGTATACGACTCTTCTCATTCTCTTACTTACTTCCTCAAAACTTACCTCAAATTGATGATGGATCTCAAAGGATTCACCATTGAACTCAAAGGCTTCCCTGAAACTCCACTCATAATTCACTCTTGAATAATGTGAATTATGAATTCAAGAGTTATGCTTCGTGATAAGAAAAATATCGTGATGATAAGGTAGACACATGAATAAAGCCTCCTCATTCTCATACTCATTTGCTCGAGTCTTGAACAAGTTACTAAATGTTGTAAAAGACTCCACGAAATGACCTAAAGGGACTTTCTTAGAATGTTCGAAAGAATTCTCAAAACTTAATTCTCAACTCTACCTTGAATTTGAAGTATGAATTCAAGGTTATGATTATGTTAGGAATGATTGTAGATGTTTAGAAGTATCTTAGAGTAGTTATAATCGAGAGATAGTGAAGGTACCCTTCATAGGAATGATTTTAGGTGTTTAGAAGTAGCTTAGAGTAGTTAGAATCGAGAGAGGGTGAGGGTACCCTTCGAAAGAACTCAAAAGAAGCAACCGATCGCACACTAGATGGGGAAGGAAACCTTGGGGCTATGAGTGGTGAAGGGATCCGTAAATACTCTTCAGAGCATACTTTGGGGCACTCTGGCTGGCGCCACGCCCCACACCCCAACCCAGAAGACCCGGCAAAATTCTTTACTCGTTTTCTCACCCTAGTTTGCCTAGAATCGACCAGTTTCTTCCCTAATCACTTGAATTTGATTTCTTAACATAACTACACTCTAATATAATCAATACATACCACAAAACACTCACTTAATCTCAAGAAATTATCAAAAACAAAATAAGATTTAGAATGAACTTTAAGAACACCTATCAAGAACCATCAAAAAACTCTAATCTTTCAACTTTAAGAATGAAATTGCACTGAATATAACATGATTGGCGTGTGTGTGAACAAACCAAAAACTATGGAAGCTTACATACCTCTTAGGGATCAAACCCATGGCGAAAGTTCGTTAGAACATGCAAGAATCTCGACAGACGCTTGATCCTCTCCTTTTTTCTCCTCTTTTCTCTCCTTGAACTTTCAACTAAAACCCTAGGCATATTTTAGGATTATAAATTGAACCTAATAGGATTAGACCCCTAAAACATTAATAAAAATTAATAAATCTGATCAGGTAAGAAAAACACCAAAATACCCCTTACCGTTTTCAGGGAACTTTCCTTAACTAGACAACTTGACTTCAAAAATGCATATCTCACTCGTCCGAACTCAAAACTTAGCAAACTCAGCAGCGTTGGAAATATAATTCAAAGACCTTTCATTGGGTACCTTGTAGCTCACCTAACTCATCCTTTACTGAATGTTATGGTTGTTTGAAAACTTAAAAAAACTTAAGAATGATCTAATAAACTCTCTTCAGTTCTTCTTGGAACTCAAGGTGCTACATCTAGTAACATTAAAACTCGAGATATTTTAATTTCCTCGGTGAAGTCTTACTCACAATGAAGGATGATTTCAGTTTCAGTTCAAAAAATATTTTGACGTGTTACAATATCTCCCCCTCAGGATCATTCTTCATCAAATGACGACTGGATTGGGTATGGGATGGGTAACTCTTACTAAGGTCTGCGTCTAATGGTATGCTATTACTATATTCAAGCTTAACCCAAATCCTTACGTTTAAGTCCTATACCTCTCTATAGGGAATCTCATCCCAAGACTATTATTCTTCACAACTACATTGGGCTCATATAAAAAACCACTTAATGTTTAACAACACCACATTCAAGCTCAGAACTCTATTCCCTTTTTAAAAGGACCTCTAAAAATATATCCCCTAAGCTCTTTGTAACTCATTACTATCTTACTCTCAAACACTTGACTTTATTTCTCCTGTCGCCATCTCCCCCTTAGGTCTAAAGATGCCACTTGAAAGCTATGTACCTATTCTGTCATCCCTAAATGGTCTACATCTTCTTTTACTCTAACACTCTAGAGAAGCTTATATCATGACTACCGAATTCTCCTTAAGTGGTACTAAGACCTTTTGTTAAAGTATTTCTCTTAGCCTCTTCAAATTACATAGCCTCTCAGTACACCTCTTAACACTATTGTTACTCTTGTAACTTAGCCACACTTCACTGCACTTATCTAAAGGTTAGGATCTCTCACTTGTACCACTTCTATCTAATCCAGCTAAAATCTCAATTGCTCAAGTCTTCTAGATTAAATCTCAAGACTAACATCATCAACTTCATATTTCCATTCTTTTGATTATGACATTCATCTCAAACTCAAGTTTATTGTGATTACTAAAACTCAAATATCAATACGATTGCTCGCCTACTATACTATACCTCATCATTTGATCACTTTTATAACCTTATGAACATCATGAACCTCTCAAACAAATCATAAGCATAACTTTAATCTATCACCTTATTAATACTTACTCTCTTCTATTCAACACTTACACTTGGTCATTACCTACACATTGACACTTCATCGCAAACTCCTTTCTAGCTAAAACACACTCTACCTCCTATGATGTATCTTTCCAACTCACCACCTCTTAGTCTACCCATAAGGAAAAACTCTTCCTTAATATCTTACTAGGTGCATGACTATAGTAACATAACTTGTCGAAAAACCATCTTCCTTACTTAGATTACTAAATATCTGCATATTATTCTCTTAACTTAAGGAGTACTCTTTATTGCTACTACTTGTAAACTCGTAGTTCATGCTAGCCTTTTTGGGTGGAAATATTATGCAAGCTCTAAACATACCTTCTTCCTAAGGATCTCAACTGAAATAAATGTTAGAGAAGAGAGTAGAACTCAATTTTATCTCAATGCACGATTCATATAATTATGGGTGAATTCCTCTTAAAGTGAACACTTAACTTACTCATGAGCTTCTCCCAAGCCCTTCTGGAGTCACATGACTTTCTCAAGTCTTTTCTAAGAGCAACTCATCAGCAAAGAACTGAATTTTGTGTTCAACCACCTCTACTAGGATGGATAGTGGAATGGATATAAGAGTTAGAATAAATATCTATGACATAACTCTATTACACGATTCAAAGTATGGAAGAAGGGAAACTTTTCTAAAATGTATGTAGTCGCTCATTTATAGAAGTGGGGCCCTAACAACCACAAATAGTATCATAGTTGACACGACTTTATAGACACTCTAGGACACTTGAACTCTATGCTCTGATACCAAGTTTTTCACGCCCTAAGCCTATACCCTAGACCTGGCTGACACTTGAGAACCACTGCTGGTCCCCAAGCGAACCCTCATCCTGGTTTACTACAAGTAGAAGACTAATTTAAGCATACAAAACTTAAAACAAAATTAAATTCATGAAAAAATTAAATAAAAGCTTTAACTAAAATAAAACTCTAAATAAAATTGAATTATTCAATTCGCCATGATATAGGCAACTTAAGTCTTTAAAACATTTAATAAAATAAATAAACATTTTGAAACTCTACAGTCTATCTATGAAGACTCTAAATGACAAATATGAAAGTCAAGACAAGACCCACGACCTCCTAACAACTGATATAATTGAAAAGTGAATGAAAACCTTCAAAAGCAAGAATGCTCACCATAGCTAACTCGAACTCCATGTGGTACCAACGAAGCTCTTGTTGATGACCTTAATACTTGTATCTGCATAAGGATACAGGCCAAATGACTCAGTACATGAAATGTACAAGCATGAAAGGGGAATTCTAAAGCATAGCATAAGCTTGAACTTGATAAAAATGAAACATACTTATCTCTTCTCAATTCACTCAACTCAACTCAAAGAAACATGGTTCAACTAAACTCAAGGAATACTCAAGGGTACTCAAAACTACTCAAACATCCTAAACTCATAAGTACCGAAGGATAAAATACTCAACTCAACAATAAGGTTCTCAACTCAGTGAAACTCAACAATAAGGTACTCTACATAAAGAAATACATATCAAATCAAGATACTTAACTCGAGAATACTCAACTTGAAATATTCAACTCATGATACTCAAGGATAAATCAATAGTAAAAGATGCAATATATCTGAAAAGCTGTAAAAATGTAGATAGCAAATCAATGTATTGAAAAATACAATGATACTTGGTGTGTGTATAAAAGTACAATGACTTTGCGGAAGAGCCTAAGTGATGATACATCGTTTTGCCCACGCTTCCAGAACTGTCCTATACTTTGTCTTCATATAGAACGCCTTAGCTAAGTGGAGTCACTAGTCTATGCTAAAAAAACTAAGGATTCCTATAAAAAGTATGATCATTTCTACCCATGATGATATATGGTTTATGGAGACCTGAGTTATCTGAACTCACCCACATATCGGTGCTCAATACTACTCCCAAATTATATTCAACTCATATATTTTTAAAATAAAACTCTTTCTTTGGTTTGAGATAATTACTCAAAACTTAGCGTAAAAGCTCTCTTGGAAATCAATGTTTCCTATCCTGCTCAAATGTGAAAACATTTTAACTCTTGGAAATACTTAGTTCCCATATATTCTTTGAAGAAATGAACTTTACTCTTACTCTTACTCAACTCAAATTTTATGTCCTAAAACAAAGTTTAAACGTTTGTAAAAAGCTTCTTAAAATATAGTTCATGCCGAATTATGATCGTGAACGACTCAATGCAATGTTTTCAATAACCATTGACAGAACTCAATACTTGGAACTCAAGAACTTCAATGATACTACTCATTTCAAGAATGCACAATTTAAAGGGTTCATGTCGAATTATGATCATGAACTACTCAACTCATGAACTCAAGGGTACTTCTCATCTCACGACTGTTCGACCTATAGGGTTCATGAAGAATTATGGGTATGAACTATTCAATTCAAGGACTTCAGGGGTAACATGTAATATTCCCATGATTTGAAATATAATCTCAAAGGCGATTAGGAACTCAATACTCAAGACTTAGAACTTGAAGATACTACTCCATTCAATGATACTCAACTTATCGAGTTCAAGCAAAATTTATGGCATGAACGACTCTACTCGAAGGTATGCATAACGAAATGTACCTCATGTATACGACTCTTCTCATTCTTTTACATATTTCCTCAAAACTTAACTCAAATTAATGATGGATCTCAAAGGATTCACTATTGAACTCAAAGACTTCCTTAAAGCTCTACTCTTAACTCTCTCTTGAATGTGCATGTAAATTATGAATTCAAGAGTAATGCTTCGTGATAAGAAAGATATCGTGATGATAAGGTTGACTCATGAATAAAGCCTCCTCATTCTCATACTCATTTGCTCGAGTCTTTAAAAGAGTTACTAGAAGTTGTAGAAAACTCCACAAAAGGATTGAAAGGGACTTTCTTAGAATGTTCGAAATAATTCTCAAAACTTAACTCTCAACTTTACCTTGAATTTGAAGTATGAATTCAAGTTTATTATCATGTTAGGAATGATTTTAGGTTTTTAGAAGTAGCTTAGAGTAGTTATAATCGAAATGGGGTGAAGGTACCCTTCGAAAGAACTCAAACGGAGCAACCTATAGCAAACTGGATGGGGCAGGCAACTTGGGGCTATGAGTGGAGCGGGGAGACATACCCTAAACTTGAGAGAATACTTTGGGGTGCTATGTCTGACACAATGTGCCAGGCCTCAACCCAGAAGACCCAACGAAATTCTTTGTTTGTTTTCTCACTCTAATATGCCTAGAATCGAACGGTTTCTTCCCAGTCACTTGGATTCGATTTGTTAATAGAAGTACACTGATATACTCAATATACCACTCAAAACACTAACTTTAATATCAATAAATAATCAAAACCCCAACAAAACAAGATTTATAATGAACTTGAAGAACACCTATCAAGAACTCATCAAGAACTCTAATCTTTCACCTTTAAGAATGAAATTGTGCTTAAAATAATATGATTGGCGTGTGGGTGACCAAACCCAACACTATGGAAGCTTACATACCTCTTAGATATCAAACCATGGTTACAATCCTCTTCAACAAGCAAGAATCTTGACGAACGCTTGATCATCTCCCTTTTTTCTCATCTTTTCTCTTCTTGAACTCTCAACTAAAACCCTAGGCGTATTTTAGGATTACAAAACTGAACTTAATAGGATTAGACCCCTAAAACATTACTAAAAATGAATTAAATCTGATTGGGTAAAGAAAAGACCATATACCCTTTAGTATTTTCGGGTAACTTTTCTTAACTGGACAACCTGACTTCAAAAAGACATATCTCACTCATCTAAACTCGAAACTTAGAAAACTTGGCGGCGTTGGAAAGTTAAATTAAATACCGTTCATTGGGTACCTTGTAGCACCTAACTCATCTTGTATTGAAAGTTATGGTCGTTTTGAAGTTGACCCAAAACTTAATGAAACTTAGGAATGACTTGAATGAACTCTCTTTAGTTCTTCTTGGAACTCAATGTGTTACATCTAGTGATCTTAACACTCGAGAAATTTTGATTTTCCTCAATAAAATTCTGCTCACAACGAAGGATGATTTGAGTCTTAGTTCAAAAAAAAATCTGGGGTGTTACATTAAATCCTTTGAAATTTAATTGTTTTGTTTAGTAATGTGGGTGAAAAATCTGATTAATTGCATGGCATGGCTAGGGATGATGCAAAGATAAGTTCTGGCAATAGTTTTTCTCCTTGTTATGTTAAGTAGATTAATCTTTCAACCAGTAAACTTAGAATGCATTTTGTCCATAACACATTGAAATCTATATTCCTATATATATCATAAAAGATAGGAAAGCCAAGAACTTACGACACGAAGAAATAGGCTTGATGAAGAGGATATTATAGTAGTCATTCTTCCGATCACCACCACAATTTGAAGGACAAAGAATTTTAGATTTTGAGAGGTTGGTTTTTTATTTAACTAAGCCATAAAATTATTGAGAGTGTCTCCGATGGCAACGTTATCAACTCTGGCAAATAATGTGAGGTCATCATCAAAGAACAGATGGGAGAGGTTAGCCCAAAATTATTGATTTTGTAGGGAGCCAATGTTTGTTTTGGACTTATACATTTATGACTATGGAAACACTATGGACTTATACAAAGTATGGGGATGTAAGGAAGATAGGTCCCTAGATTTGTAACACTCCGGAAATCTAATGAACTAAACTAGAGCCAAACATGTAGTCTAGTAGCGTAAATGGGGTTAAACGTAAAGAATAGAGTACTAAAATAACCTCCCTAATATAGTATTAATTTTTTAGTCCCCAAGCGTCAAGACATGACCCCCAAGGACCCCACAAGGAGGACCCAAGAGAAGGCCCGAAAAGCTGTAAAACAGATCAGTAGGACCTATGGATGGGCACCCATGAATCGTAGGTGGACCCACACTCCATAGGTGGGGGTTGTGGTCGAGGCTTGGCCTCCCCTGTTCCTTCAGAGTTTCAGACCCAAATGACGGATTACCAACACGGGGCGTGTGTAACACCCCAGAATTTTTTTCATACTAAGACATGAGTCGTTAATTGTAGTGAGTGAAATTTCACCAAGGAATTAAAAATTTCTTAAGTCTTAAAGTCAGTTCTCTAGATTTATCACCAAGAGTTCCAAAGAGAATTAAATTGGAAATAACAAAAATCTGAATTTTTGCAAGTTAAGTTAAGTATGAGTTTTGGGTTAACTTTAAACGACCATAACTCCCAGTACATGATGATTTAGGTGTTGTAATAGATACCATTGGAAAGATATTTGAATTATCTTTCCAAATCCGCTGAGTTTGCTAAATTTCGAGTTTTTATGAGTGAGATATGACCTTTTGAAGTTAGGTTGTCCACTCAAGGAAAGTTAGCCGAAAATAGTGAGGCGTATTTTGATCCTTTCCTTACCCAATCAGATTTAACTCGTTTATAGTAATATTTTAGGGTTCTTATCCTTTTAGGATTAGTTTTAAAATGCTAATATACACCTAGGGTTTTATATGATAGTTCAAGAATAGACAAGAAGAGAAAAGAAGAGAAAAGAGGAGAAACTCCCACAATATTAGTTACATGGTTCCTCAAGGGGTTCTGCTTAGTATGAATGGGGGTATGTGACTTCTTTCATATATTGCACAAGTAGACTTTTGAGAGGGAGGATGATATGTATTTTATGTTATTCTTATCTTGAGTTAGCATGGCGTTTTAAAACAACTTTTATTTATATTGCACTTGTTTTAGACTGCTTTATATCGAAATGAGTTCAGTTAAGTGTAAAGAGTTAAGTATTTTGAGTTGAGTACCTTAGGTTGAGTATCTTGAGTTCATCTGTGCTTTATTGAGTCACGTATCATATCTTTGAAGTTGAGTATCTAATCTTTGAGTTGAATACATAATCTTTGATTGAGTATCTTATTCTTGATTTGAGTTGAGTTGAAAAGAGGTAAATATGTTTCCTTTTTATTCAAGGATCAAACTTATGTGGTGCTTTAGAATTCCCCTTACATGCTCGTACATTCCACGTACTAAGAAATTTGGCCTGCATCTTTTGATGATGCAAACACATGTATACAGGATCATCAACAGGAGCTTCGTTGATATATCCGAGATTTCGAGTTATCTATGGTTAGCCTCCTTGCTTCCGGAGAATTTCATTTACTTTTCAGTTTAGTAATTGATGAGGTTGTGGGTCTTGTCCCGACTTCTATCTTTATTAGTTAGAGACTTCATAGATAGTCGGTATAATTGAGGAGTTTGCATTAATCATTTATTTTATTACATGTTTTAAAGACCAATGTTGCCTATTTTATGGCTAGTAAAATATATTATTTTTATGCAAAGTTGTTCATTTGAGTTAAAACTTCTAAGTTGAGTTTATGAATTTTATTTCACTTTTCAAGCTTTGTATGCTTAAGTTAGCATTCTGCTTGTAGTCAGCCAGGATGAGGGTTCGCTTGGGGACCATCAATGGTCTTCGAGTGCCGGCCACGTCCAGGGTGTAGGGTCTAGTCGTGACAAACTTGGTATTAGAGCACAGAGTTGAAGTGTCCTAGGGTGTTTATGAAGTTGTGTCAATAGGATCTTGTTTATGGTTCTGAGGGCCCCACTTATATGAATGAGGTATTATAGGTATTTAAGTGTCACGACTGGAATCTAGACCCCAGACGAGACCGGCGTCGTTGACCTCTCAGAGGTCGCAGACAAGCCTACTTACATTATTCATACTTCACTTATGTTAATTTTAGCAAAAAATTTGAAACTTTTTGTTCCTTAACATATTTGTTAAACATTCTTAACATTTCATAATAGTTCACCATCAACCATCTAACACTAAGATATAAGCAACTGAAAGAAATAGATCAATAAGTATTAAGTGTATAACTGCCAAAATAGCATCAATACAAAGTCTGCATAAAAACAGGAAAGAAACACTAGTGGAACATGCTCCACTAGCTCAACTCTAAAACTAAGCTAGAATGTAAAACAGTAGCATCCTTGAAAGCATGAGGACCTACCAACTCCGGATGAATGCTGGACGTCCGAATAACTGCAACAATGATCCTGTAGCTCTATCTTCCACCTGTGCCTGTACCTAAAATAGTAGAGTTGTATAGGGTTAGTACACACTTGTACTAAGTATGGGTATATGCAAGCACACACCACGGACATGCATGAGAAAGAATAACTCTTTCCTAACAACATGATTTTTGGGGGTCAAGTCAGTGGACTTGCCAAATTGAGATTAGGAAAGTTAGTGAACCTTCCAAATTTGGATTAGGAAAGTCATGCCATGAGAGTGACATGCATCATCATAAACATCATATTGCACACAACACATAACATCTTCATATAGCACATATCATAACATATAACACATAGCTTCTTTCATATCATTCATTCATATGCCATGAGACCTTGGAATCATGGACTTGACATTAAGACTTTCCAAAATGAGGGCTCAACATATGGGACCTCAACTAGGGAGTCTTCATTAGCAAACACAGAGTCTGCTTCATTCATTCATACGTACTTCATTTTATTTCGTTCATATGCTAGTGTGAACACCAGCTATACCTAGGATGTAGTTTAAAACTTTCATCGGGTTTGCTGTGCAATGATCAAGAATAACCTAATGTCATTACCTGAGTCTAGCTCACCTCTTGATTATCCTATCCTAACACCTTTGGTATCATTCATTTCATTATGTGCTTCACTTGAGGCTGGCATCGTTCATTCATTGGGAACTTTAACTTTAACCGACATAGATCATGTGATCATCATGAAATCCAGTGTCTCCCACACATCGAAAAGAGGTGGAATCACCGGCCAAAGTGACCCAATAACATGCTAGTGTACATGGGAATTTAACCCCGCCAGATCCCTATGTTGGCAGTATAGGTTCGAAGACTAGGAGATGTATGGAGACCCATACCTGGCAAGCCGGACAGTCTCATCTCATGAGAGTTACGTGAACCTTCGCCCTTTCCGAAAGAAGGCATCACCGCTCATAGCTAGCCTATCGGTGCTCAGTATAAAGTTCCATTTCATTCAACTCATACGTCATGGAAGTTGGCTTCTAGTTTGAGGACATCATAGCTCATTAGATGATTTCTCATATCATCATTAGTATTAAGTGTGTTAATCTCAATACTTTCATTAGAGTGTTCATAAAGACTGGTCTCTTAATTATCTTACAGTCTCATTGGTGAGTATGTATTGGTAACATTTAGTTAAGCTCATTTGATATTGCTCTCATCATTTACATTAGCCTCATATCATGTTGTCACCACATTCTTCATCATTAGCACCTTTGCTTTTCATAGTTACTCATCTCTTATTACGTGAATGTTCATTTCATCATTTCATAGTTCATCTCATCATATGCCAATGCACTTGGCCACTTAGTGTATCTTACACTCGTACTTAACCCTTCTAGGGTTCATCATTTCATTACATACATCTTAGGTTCACTTATTTTTGAACGTATGTTAGAATTATGTACCTATACATACAAGCCATGGGCTTCATTCATAGTTCGTTAAGTGATTCTTACTTTCCCAAGATTATGTAGTACAAGACTTATGTATCTTGTATATATGCCAAAATCTTGATTTTGATCTAAGTAGATGACATTATTCTTGGATACTTTACTCACGTTTGACTTATGTATCAATACGGAAGTTTGGGCAAGGGAACCCAAATCTTGAATCACTTGGATATCATTTATATTTTTCATTGATTTTATTTCTAATATACATAACATTAGAACTCTAAATTAAATCTCAACATTAATATCGAAGGATTAATTTTCTATTTAATTTTACTCTTAAGTTGGCCGAAGGGTTGTGGGTTCGAACCCCTACAACCTCTTTTTATTTTTCATTAAGAATACATTGCTCATTTTCGCCCAAACCAAGAGGTTGTGGGTTCAAACCCCCACAGCCTCTTTGATTTTTCCTTTAATTCTTGCTGGGTAGGGAGGTTGTGGGTTCGAACCCCCACAGCCTCCTTATTTTTTTATTTAATTTCGCTGAGGCTTAGGAGGTTGTGGGTTCGAATCCCACGCCTCCCATTTATTTGGTTAATTATTTTAGTCAATCTTCCACTCATTTTTAGGCGCATTTTTCATAAGTTTAGTTGGCTAAAAGATGGTCATTTCAATCCACTATATTTCATTGCAATGAACATCACATTGTATACACATTTCACACATAAAATATACAAAAATTTCATGTCTTATACGACTCCAAACAGTGGCTAAGGCACTGCCAACGTACACACACACACACACACACACACCCCTTTTCGACCACACTTTGAATATTATTTTCGTAATTTCCCTCACATAAACATGTTCACATTTAATATAAACACATCATACATACTTAAATCTAGCAGCACAACATACCCATCCTACGAATTCGTTTGGGACCTAGGGACAAGGATATACAAAAGGGAACAACCTTAGTTTCGGAGTGAATCTTTTTGAGTCGTAAGGGACCTCTTGGGAAAGGGACCAAGAGAGAAGAAACCCATACCTTTTGATGTTGTTCAAGTGTGAAGCTGCTGCCCAGAAACTCCTCCAAACCACGCCCAATTCTCCTCAACGTACACACCACTCGACGAACAACCTCCCTTTGCCTTGACGTTTTTCATTACCTTGCTTTTCTTAAAATTTTTCGTGTGTTTATCAAGTGTGAAGAACAATTGTTATTAAACTGTTCTTGAGCTTTCTTGTTAGTCAAAGCGTGAGAGAATGAGAGTTCAGAGACGTGAAAGAGAGTTGAGAAACGTGAGGGAGAGAGTTATTAGGATTAGGAGACTAAATTCAAGTCTTAGTCAAAATAGGATTTAATTAAATTAATACAAAAATCTGATTTATTTTAATTAATACGTGAAAGGACCATTTTACCCTTAATGAATAGATTTTAATTGATGATTAAATCATCAATTCATTGCTCCTAGTGGGGCTCGAACCCGAGTGGCATCCCATTTGCGAAATGGGTCACTTCGGGTCGCCCTAACCCAAAATGCTCTTTTAATTAAATTACTTACTTAATTCATTAATTCCTCAGGGCAATTACAGTCTTACCCTTGGCCTGGAAAAGACCATTTGACCCCTGGACCCTCAAAACTTAAAATTTCCTCTTTTAAGTCCGGTAAAGACTCCTTCGATTAAGTCTTCGTTTTCGCGAGCCTTACTTGGTTGGTTCCAACCTTTCCAAGCTTAAATAACTCCCCAAGTTAGTTGACTTGGTCGTAGTAAGGGTTCTGAGGTCTGGTTCTACGCGTATCAATCCGTGTGAACCTTGGTTTAATCGCAAGCATTCTTGACACCCTAAGTCTTGATCCTATTCATTTTTAGGATTGTTACATTAAGAAAAGTTTAACTTTTATCATACTCTTAATCGTGCAATAGAGCTATGTCATAGAGATTTATTCATACTCGTGCTTTTCCTATATTCATTCAACTACCCTTCATACTAGAGGTGGTTGAATAGAAAAGTCAGTCGTTCGTCGTTGAATTATTCATAGCAAGAGTTTGAGGAAGTCATGACACTCCAGAGGGGCTTAAGAGAAGTCCAAGAGTAAGTGTTCAGTTTCAAAGGAATGCAACCATATTCACATAAATCAGGCGTTTGAGCTAAAAGTGAGTTGTACTCTTTCCTATAAGCCTTGTTTCAGCTGAGATCCTCATGAAGATGTATGTTTAGATCTTGGGTAATATTACTTGAAAATATAGTTTGAGGTTCGAGATCATGAGCATTAATAGTGAAAGTGCAAGAGTTAGAGAAAGTGTGCAAAGGTTCAGCAATCCTAGAAAGGGAGATATTGTTTTGAAGAAGTTATATTACTATAGTCATGTACCTAGTAAATTATTAATGAAAAGTTTCCCTTGTGATAGACTAAGAAGTGATGAGCGTGAAGGGCTCAGGATAAGAGGCTGGAGTAAGTGTTGCTAGTCAATGAGTTAGAGTATACCTTACTAGAAAGGGGTTATGACGATGTATCATTGTGTTAGTAATGACTAAGTTTAAGTGGTGAATATATATAGAAGAGCCAGAGTATTCATATTGTGATAGATTAATCTAGGCTTATGAATTTTGAAAGGAGAACCTCATGGTACTTAGAGGATGATAGAGTTATTTGAGAGATAATGCTCAGTAAGCGAGTAAGTAGTACTTAAGTTGTGAAGTTGAATGTGATGGTAATTCCAGTATGTGGACTGAGAAGGTAAGGATTCACTAATTGTCATGAGGTCCTAGTGTAAAAGTGTTCATAAATTGCCATATTAGCATTGAAGTATAGTATAGTTGGTGAGCAATCGTATTGACATTCGGGTTTAGTAATGAACATTACGCTTGAATTTGAGATAGTGCCATGATCCAAAAGAATGGCAATAAAAGGGTGATGATGTTAGTCTTTAGATTTGATATGGTAGATTTGAGATGGAATATGTTAGATATTAAAATGGTTGTTGCACTGAATATGAGTAGTAGAGACCCTAACCTTGAGATAAGAGCAGTGAAGAATGGCTAAGTCACAAGTGTAAAAAGACCATTGAGAGAATGTACACTAGTTAGAGATGTGGAATAGTTCCATAGCTTTCAAGTGTTAGCTTTAGACCTAAGGGGGAGATGGAGAGATGAGAAATCAAGTAAAGTGTTGAGAATTTCTTGCTGGTTAGTAGGAGTCCATGGAGTTGTTAGAGTACTAAGCTTGAATGTGGTGTTGCTAGACAATAGGTGGATTCTTGAGAAGACCAATATGGTGATAAAGAGTAATAGTTTTGGGATGTGATTCCCTATAGAGAGGTATAGATTCCGAACTTAAGGATTTCAATTAAACTTGAATTTAGTAAGAGAAAACCATTAGATTAAGACCTTAGTAAGAGTAAACCATTACGTACCAAGTCCAGTCGTCATTCGAGGACGAATAATCCCAAGGGGGAGATATTGTAAAACACCAGAATTTTTTTTGAACTAAGACTTGAGTCGATAATCATAGTGAGTGATATTTCACCAAAGAATTAAAAATTTCTTAAGTCTTATGTTCAGTTCTCTAGATTTAGTACCAAGATTTCCAAAAAGAATTAAATTGGAAATAACAACAATCTGAATTTCTGCAAGTTAAATTAAAGTATGAGTTTTTGGTCAACTTCAAACAATCATAACTCCCAGTACGGGATAATTTAGGTGTGCTACAAGATACCATTTGAAATATATTTAAATTATCTTTCCAAATCTGCCAATTTTGCTACATTTCTAGTTTGTATGAGTGAGATATGACCATTTGAAGTTGTCCAGTCAAGGAAAGTTAGCCAAAAATAGTGAGGGATATTTTGGTTCTTTCCTTACTCAATTAAATTTAACTTGTTTTTAATTATATTTTAGGGTTCTAATCCTTTAAGGTTTAGTTTTAAAATAATAATTTACACCTAGGGTTTTAGTTGATAGTTCAAGAATAGGCAAGAAGATAAAAGAAGAGAAAGAGGAGAAAAGAGGCAAGGATGAAGGCGTTCGTCGACGTTCTTATGTCTAGTTGCGGATTTTCGCCATGGGTCTACTACCTAAGAGGTATGTAAGATTACATAGTGTTGGGTTAGTTCACCCACGCCAATCATGTATTTTTTTCAGCGAAATTTCATGCTTAAACTTTAAAGATTAGAGTTCTAGATGAGTTCTTTAAAGGTGTTCTTGAAGTTTATTCTAAATCTTGTTGTGTTGGGGTTTTGATGAATTTTTGAGATGAAATTGAGTAATTTTAGTGTTGTTTTCAGTATATTATAGTCTAATTATGTTAAGTAATAGAATCCAAGTGATTGAGAAAGAAACCGTTCGACTTTAGAAGATTTAGGGTGAGAAAACGAGCAAAAGAGCTCGGCAGAATTTTCTAGGTTTGGGCCTGCCACGACGCGCCTGCCTGAGTGCCCCAAACACATCTCTGTCCAACAGGGGTTGGCGCCCCGCGCCAACCATAGCCCCAGGGTCGTTTACCCAGACTAGTTTGCCTGCGGTAGCTCTGTTTGAGTTCGTTTAAAGTGCACCTTCACTCTTTTTCAATTCTAACTAATCTTAGCTACTTGTAACCACCTAAAATCAGTCCTAACATGATCAAAACTTGAATTCATAATTAAAATTCAAGGTAGAGTTGAGAGTTATGTTTTTGAGAATTCTTTCAAACGTTCTATGAAAGTCCTTTTGAGGAGTCTTCTACAACTTCTAGTAACTTGTTTTAAGACTCAAGCAAGTGAGTATAAGAGTGAAGAGTATGTATTCATGAGTCTACAATATCACCTAAGATCCTTCATATCATGAACCAAAACTGTTGAATTCATAATTCACATTCAAGAGAGAGTTAAGTATAGAGTTCAAGAAAGCTTTCGAGTTCAATTATGAATATTTTGAGATCAACTAATTATTTGAGATAATATTGGAGAAAGTGTGTAAGAGAAAGAGAAGATTTGTACTCATTAGTTCCATGTAGTTATGTAGACCTTTGAATTGAGTAGTTCATGCACATAATTCCGCATGAACCCTATAAGTCGAACAATCTTGAGATAAGAAGTGCCTTTGAGTCCTTGAGTTGAGTAGTTCATGCTCATAACAATGCATGAACCCTCCAAGTTGAAAAATTATGAAATCATCCATAAACATGAGATCATGAACCTTGAATCCATACTTCAATTCAAGTAAGGTTAAGAGTTAAGTCTAGAAGTTAAAAAGCAAGTCAAAGTAAAGTTTACAAAGTTTTCTAAAGTCTTTCACAAACGTTTTCACTTTGTTTTAGTGACTTAAAGATCAAGTCAAGAAAGAGTAAAGAGTTCAGTTAAATTCTCAAAAGCCTTAAGGGAACTATGTATTCCCTAGGAGTTAAAGTTTCAAGTTAACAAAAGAGCAAGAGTTTAGTTCATTTCTCAAAAGCTATAATAGAAATAAGTATTCCATAAATGTTTATAAATGTTTCACATTTAAGTTAAAAGGAAGCTAATAGTTCCAAAAGAGTTTTGAACTAAAAGGGGAACATTGATTCCAAAAGGAGCTTTTTAAAGCTAAAGGGTTCAGTAAATTATCTCAACCCAAATGAACGAAGTTTTATTAAAAGTATGAGCTAAAGTATGTTTTAGGAGTAGTATTAAGCAACAATGTGGGAATGAGAGTTCAGATAACTCAAGTCCCCATGTAAACCATGTAACCATCATGGGTATTAACATGTCATACTTTTTAGATGATCACATAAGTTTAGATAATGGATCCACTAGGTTGAGGATGTTCTATGCGACGACAAAGTATAGGACAGTTCTAGCAGCGTGGGCGAGACGCTCTATCCCCACTTAGGCTCATAGTGGTGGTTGTCGGTTAGAGAAACTCCCATGGCATTAGTTACATGGTTCCTCAAGGGGTTCTTCTTAGTAAGAATGGGGGTATGGGACTTTATTCATGCATTGCACATGTAGACTTTGAGAGGGAGCATGATATGTATTTTATGATATTATTATCTTGAGTTAACATCATGTTTTTAAACAGGTTTTCTTTATATTGCACTTGTTTTAAACTGCTTTATATCAAAATGAGTTCAGTTAAGTATCAAAAGTTAAGTATTTTGAGTTAGTACCTTAGGTTGAGTATCTTGAGTTCATCTGTGCTTCATTGAGTCAAGTATCATATCTTTGAAGTTGAGTATCTAATCTTGAGTTGAATACTTAATCTTTGAGTTGAGTTGAGCTGAAAAGAGGTAAGTATGTTTCCTTTTTAATCAAGTATCAAGCTTATGTGGTGCTTTGGAATTCCCCTTACATGCTCGTACAATCCACGTACTGAGTCAATTGGCCTGCATCTTTTGATGATGCAGAAACAGGCATATGGGATCATCAACAGGAGCTTCGTTGATACATTAGAGAGTTCGAGTTAGCTATGGTGAGCCTCCTTGCTTCCATAGGATTTAATTTACTTTTGAGTTTATTCATGAGGTTGTGGGTCTGGTCCCGACTTCTATCTTTATCAATTAGAGGCTTTATAGATAGTCGGTATAATTGAGGAGTCTACATTAATAATTTATTTTATTACATATTTAAAAGACTAAAGTTGCCTATTTTATGGCTAGTTGAATATATTATTTATATTCAAAGTTGTTCATTTGAGTTAAAGCTTCTAAAGTTGAGTTTATGAATTTTATTTCACTTTTCAAGCTTTTTATGCTTAAGTTAGACTTCCGCTTGTAGTCAGCCAGGATGAGGGTTCTCTTGGGGACCATCAATGGTCTTCGAGTGCCGTCCACGTCCAGGGTGTAGGCTCAAGTCATGACAAACTTTGTATCAGAGCACAGAATTGAAGTGTACTAAGGTGTTTATGAAGTCGTGTCAATAGGATCTTGTTTATGGTTGTGAAGGCCCCACTTCTATGAATAAGGTACTATAGGTATTTAAGAAAAGTTTAACTTTTATCATACTCTTAATCGTGCAATATAGCTATGTCATTGAGATTTATTCATACTCGTGCTTTTCCTATATTCATTCAACTACCCTTCATCCTAGAGGTGGTTGAATAGAAAAGTCAGTCCTTAGTCGTTGAATTGTTCATAGCTAGAGTTTGAGGAAGTCATGACACTCCAGAGGGGCTTAAGAGAAGTCCAAGAGTAAGTGTTCAGTTTCAAAGGAATGCACCCATATTCACATAAATCAGGCGTTTGAGCTAAAAGTGAGTTTTACTCTTTCCTTTAAGCCTTATTAAGCTAAGATCCTTATGAAGAGGTATGTTTAGATCTTGGGTAATATTACTCAAAAATATAGTTTAAGTTTCGAGATCATGAACATTAGTAATGAAAGACCCACAGTTAGAGTAAAGTATGCAAAGGTTCAATAATCCTAGAAAGGGAGATATTGCTTTGAAGAAGTGATATTACTATAGTCATGTACCTAGTAAATTATTAATGAAACGTTTCCCTTGTGGTTGACTAAGTCGTGAAGGGCTCAGGATAAGAGGCTAGAGTAAGTGTTGCAAATCAATGAGTTAGAGTATTCCTTACTAGAACGGGGTTATGATGATGTATCATTGTGTTAGTGATGACCAAGTGTAAGTGGTGAATATATATAGAAGAGCCTGAGTATTCATAATGTGATAGATTAATATAGGCTTATGAATTTTGAAAGGAGAACCTCATGGTATTCAGAGGATTATAGAGTTATTTGAGAGATAATGCTCAGTAAGCGAGTAAGTAGTACTTAAGTTATGAAGTGGAATGTGATGGTAATTCTAGTATGTGGATTGAGAATGTAAATATTCACTAATTGTCATGAGGTCCTAGTGGAAAAGAGTTCATAAATTGCCATATTAGTATTGAGGTATAGTATAGTAGGTGAGCAATCGTATTGACATTCGGGTTTAGGAATGAACATTACGCTTGAATTTGAGATAGTGCCATAATCCAAAAGAATGGCAACAAAAGGGTGATGATGTTAGTCCTGAGATTTGATATGGTAGATTTGAGATAGAATATGTGTGATATTAAAATGGTTATTGCAATGAATATGATTAGTAGAGACCCTAACCTTGAGATAAGAGCAGTGAAGAGTGGCTAAGTCACAAGTGTAAAATGACCATTGAGAGAATGTATATTAGTTAGAGATGTGTAATACTTCCATAGCTTTCAAGTGTTAGCTTTAGACCTAAGGGGGAGATAGCGAGATGAGAAATCAAGTCAAGTGTTGAGAATTTCTGAAGGAGCTGGTTAGTAGAATTCCATGGAGTTGTTAGAGTACTAATCTTGAATGTGGTGTTGCTAAACATTAGGTGGATTCTTGAGAAGAGCAATATGGTGATAAAGAGTAATAGTTTTGGGATGTCATTCCCTATAGAGAGGTTTATATTCCGAACTCAAGGATTTCAGTTAAGCTAGTAAGAGAAGACCATTAGATTAAGACCTTAGTAAGAGTAACCCATTATGTACCAAGTCCAGCCGTCATTCGAGGACGAATAATCCCAAGAGGGAGATATTGTAACACCCCAGAAATTTTTTCGAACTAAGACTTGAGTCGTTAATCGTAGTGAGTGATATTTCACCAAGGAATTAAAAATTTCTTAAATATTAAGTTCAGTTCTCTAGATTTAGCACCAAGAGTTCCAAAAAGAATTAAATTGGAAATATCAAAAATCTGAATTTTTGCAAGTTAAGTTAAGTATGCGTTTTTTGTCAACTTCAAACGACCATAACTCCAAGTATAGGATGATTTAGGTGTGCTACAACATTCCATTGGAAATATATTTAAATTATCTTTCCAAATCTGCCGAGTTTGTTAAATTTCTAGTTCGTATGAGTGAGATATGACCATTTGAAGTTAAGCTGTCCAGTCAACTAAAGTTAGCCAAAAATAGTGAGGGGTATTTTGGTCCTTTCCTTATCCAATCAGATTTAACTCATTTTTAGTAATAATTTAGGGTTCTAATACTTTAAGGTTTAGTTTTAAAACCCTAATATACACCTAGGGTTTTAGTTGATAGTTCAAGAATAGGCAAGAAGAGAAAGAAGAGAAAAAAGGAGAAAAAGGCAAGGATGAAGGCGTTCGTCGACGTTCTTGAGTCTAGTTACGGATTTTCGCCATGGGTCTAATCCCTAAGAGTTATTTAATCTTACATAGTGTTGGATGAGTTCACCCACACGCCAATCATGTATTTTGTTTTCAGCATAATTTCATGCTTAAAGTTTAAAGATTAGAGTTCTTGATGAGTTTTTGAAAGGTGTTCTTGAAGTTCATTCTAAATCTTGTTGTGTTGGGGTTTTATTTATTTATTGAGATCAAATTGAGTAATTTTAGTGTTGTTTTCAGTAGATTAGAGTGTAATTAAGTTAAGTAATCGAATCCAAGTGATTGGGGAAGAAATCGTTCGAATTTAGGAGATTTAGGGTGAGAAAACGAGAAAAAGTGCTCGGCAGAATTTTCTGGCTTGGGGCCTGGCGTGGCGCACCTGCTTGAGCGCCACAAACCCATCTCTGTCCGTCAGGGCGCCAACCATAGCCCCATGGTCGTCTTCCTAGTCCAGTTTGCCTCCGGTAGCTCCGTTTGAGTTCGTTTAAAGTGCACCTTCACTCCTTTTCGATTCTAACTAATCTAAGGTACTTGTAAACACCGAAAATTAGTCCTAACATGATCAAAACTTGAATTCATAATTCAAATTGGTATAGTTGAGAGTTATGTTTTTGATAATTCTTTCAAACATTCTAATAAAGTCCTTTTGAGGAGTCTTCTATAAATTCTAGTAACTTGTTTTAAGACTCAAGCAAGTGAGTATAAGAGTGAAGAGTATGTATTCACGAGTCTACATTATCACATAAGGTCCTTCATATCATGAACCATAACTCTTGAATTCATAATTCACATTCAAGAGAGATTTAAGAGTAGGGTTCAAGAAAGCTTTCGAGTTCAGTTATGAATCTTTTGAGATCAACTAATTATTTGAGATAAAATTGGAGGAAGTATGTAAGAGAATGAGAAGAGTTGTACTCATTAGTTCCATGTAGTTATGTAGTTCATGCACATAATTCCGCATGAACCCTATAAGTCGAACAATCTTAATATAAGAACTGTCTTTGAGTCCTTGAGTTGATAGTTCATGCTTATAATTTCGCATGAACCCTATAAGTCGAACAATCTTGCGATAAGAAGTGTCTTTGAGTCCTCGTGTTAAGTAGCTCATGCTCATAATTCCGCATGAACCCTCCAAGTTGAAAATTATGAAATCATCCAGAAACATGAGATCATGAACCTTGAATCCATATTTCAATTCAAGGAAGGTTAAGAGTCAAGTCTAGAAGTTAAAAAGCAAGTCAAAGTAAAGTTTACAAAGTTTTCATAAGTCTTTCACAAACTTTTTCACTTTGTTTTAATGACTTAAAGTTCAAGTCAAGAAAGAGTAAAGAGTTGAGTTAAATTCTCCAAAGCTACAAGGGAACTAAGTATTCCCTAAGAGATAAAGTTTCAAGTTAATAAAAGAGCAAGAGTTGAGTTCATTTCTCAAAAGCTATAAGGGAAATAACTATTCCCTAAAGGTTTATAAATGTTTCACATTTAAGTTAAAAGGAAACTAAGAGTTCCAAAAGAGTTTTGAACTAAAAGGGGAACATTGATTCCAAAAGGAGCTTTTTAAAGCTAAAGAGTTCAGTAAATTATGTCAATCCAAAGGAAGAAAATTTTGTTAAAAGTATGACCTAAAGTATGTTTTGGGAGTAGTATTGAGCACCGATGTGGGAATGAGAGTTCAGATAACTCAAGTGCCCATGTAAACCATGTATCCATCATGGGTATTAAAATGTCATACTTTTTAGATGATCACGTAAGTTTATCCAGTGCATCCACTAGGTTGAGGATGTTCTATGCGACTACAACATATAGAACAGTTCTGGCAGCATGGGCGAGACGATGTATCACCACTTAGGCTCATAGTGGTGGTTGTCGGTTAGAGAAACTCCCATATTATTAGTTACATAGTTCCTCAATGGGTTCTTCTTAGTATGAATGGAGGTATGTGACATCATTCATGCATTGCACAAGTAGACTTTGAGAGGGAGCATGATATGTATTTTATGATATTATTATCTGGAGTTAACATCATGTTTTTAAATAGGTTTTCTTTATATTACACTTGTTTTAAACTGGCTTATATCGAAATGAGTTCAGTTAAGTATCAAAAGTTAAGTATTTTGAGTTGAGTACCTTAGGTTGAGTATCTTGAGTTCATCTGTGCTTCATTGAGTTAAGTATCATATCTTTGAAGTTGAGTATCTAATCTTTGAGTTGAATACTTAATCTTTGAGTTGAGTATCTTATTCTTTATTTGAATTGAGTTTTAAAAAGGTAAGTATTTCTTTTTTATTCAAGTATCAAGCTTATGTGGTGCTTTAGAATTCCCCTTACATGCTCGTACATGCCATATACTTAGCCAATTGGCCTGCATCTTTTGATGATGCAGGCACAAGTATACAGGATCATCAACAGGAGCTTCGTTGATAAATCCGAGAATTTGAGTTAGCTATGGTGAGCCTCCTTGGTTTTGGAGGATTTTATTTACTTTTCAGTTTAGTCACGAGGTCGTGGGTCTTGTCCCGAATTCTATCTTTTTCAGTTAGATGTTTTATATATAGTAAGTAGAGTTGAGGAGTCTGCATTAATCATTTATTTATTACATGTTTTAAAGACCAAACTTGCCTATTTTATGGATAGTTGAATATGTTAATTTTATTCAAAGTTGTTCATTTGAGTTAATGCTTCTAAAGTTGAGTTTATGAATTTTATTTCACTTTTTCAAGCTTTGTATGCTTAAGTTAGTCTTCTGCTTGTAGTCAGCGATGATGAGGGTTTGCTTGCGGACCAGCAATTGTCTTCAAGTGTTGGTAACGTCCAGGGTGTAGGCTTGGATCGTGACAGCGTAACCCCATCCACGGTCCGTGGGTGGAGGTTTCGTGAGTCACACCTGAAGTTCACCTAGTTTCAGCTATTAGGAAGATTAGGTTGGTAATTTTCTAATTAATTAGTTAGTGTTAGGGGACAATTTTTATGTTTTTATTATATATATTTATGCTTTTAAGACCATTAAATACCCTTACAACTCATCATAACTCACAATACTTAAATTACAAACTATATCGCCTCTCCAAAAATTCTCTCATGACTCCATTAAAGAATAAGGTCAAGGTCAAGATATGGGTTCAAGAATCAGTCTTTCTTCTCCAATTTCTTGTGGAAATAAACCTAAGGTATGGATGATTTTCATCTTTGGGAAGCTATCAGCCAAAGAACCCCTTCAAACTATGTTTTTAAGACTTCCAATTCCCCCGAAAACCTACGGTTTCACTCTATGACATGGGTCTTCTTCCAAAACAATTTCAATTATTTAATTATAGTTTATTATGGTTGATTGTGATGATTTATGATTGTAATAATGGAGTATTGGTGGATTATGATGATAATCTCCCTTAGACCCATGATTCTCCATCTTTATAAATTATGAACTAAGTCGTGGCTTGATTCATTATTGAAGCTTGACAATTGACTATGTTTACATTTATTAAGTTGTTGAAACATGATATCTCTCTATATAGTGTGGTAATTCTAGAAGTTAGGGTTGATCTTGATTCACACCCTTGAAGGGCAATTTGTAGGGTTTGTATTTATTGATGAGGATTGTATATGAACTCATGATTCACGTAGATAGTGATGACCCTATGACTATTGTGTATTGATGGTATTTATTCTAGATCCTCCTCCCCTACACTCTTACACTTAACTATGAATGAAAGGTCTATGATTATGATAATGTGTTGTGTTGATTGAAAGGTTATTTTCATGAAACACTATGAACATGATGTGAAAGGTTTACTCACATGTTAACGATTCTAAGGTTGAAAGGATATACTCACCTAATGAATCCATGAGCTATTATGATACCATGTTGGTTTGAATACCTAGTGCATTCTTTTATGAACATGAACTTAAGTAAAGACTTAATATGAATATTAACGGGAATTAAGCTTAGCACCGAGAGGATATGAAAATGATATGGAAGCTTTTACACCAGTTAGTCCGGCTTCCCCATGGATTCTTTTATGTTAGTTAGTTCGGTTTCCCAATATGATTATTTCATGAGATGGAAACCTTTTACATTAGTTAGTCCGGGTTTCTAGTAGCAATCTTTTTATCCCATAACTATCTGCCCACAAAGGTCATTAGCTAGTTGATCCACCAAAATGCTAAACACGTTAGTTCTACCTTAGGCAAGTATGACACATTTTTTTTTGGTATGGGGCATGACACCAGATTCCATGCAGCTCACATGGTCTATGTCATTTAAGGCTATATTTCCCTACTTGACAAGAATAAGATTCATGACATGACAAGAACAAGAATATGAACTATGAACAAGAACATGAGTTATGTACTATGATTACTTAAGGGGTTTGACTTAGTTTGAGTGAGGGTATGGGACTTCACTTATACATTGCACAAGTAGGCTTTGAGAGTGATTGTGGTTTGTGCTTTGATGACATTATGCTTTATGAGTTAATGCATGCTTTACATGAATATGTATTATGAATATGAACCATGTCTATGAACTATAAACATGAACATGAACATGTACATGAATATGCGCTATACCTATGACTTCTTAATGAGCTTTTATTAGTGCGAGTGGGGGAATGGGACTTAACTTGTACATTGCACAATTAGACTTATAAAGGGGATATAGTGTGGTTTCCTTATGATATGAAGTTATGTGAATCGATGTATGCATGATATGAATTGTTACCATGAATGATGTTACTTTTTGCAAGATAGCAACATGAGTGTCTCCTTGTTTATGAGTGTGGGCTATAGATAAGGTCAAGGTAAGTTATGCATGACTATTGAAGCCTAGGATTGCTTATGGTATGTATTGACTATGTATTTTTCCAAAAAGTGCATGATGGCTTTTAAACTTGAAAAAGGCACGATTTCAACTAAATGTTCTTTGAGTTGAGTATCTTATTCTTTATTTGAGTTGAGTTGAAAAGAGGTAAGTATTTCCTTTTTATTCAAGTATCAAGATTATGTGGTGCGTTAGAATTCCCCCTACATGCTCGTACATTCCACATACTGAGTCAATTGGCCTGCATCTTTTGATGATGCAGAAATGGGTATATAGGATCATTAAAAGGAGCTTCGTTGATACATCTGAGAGTTCGAGTTTGCTATGGTGAGCCTCCTTGCTTTCGGAGGATTTCATTTACTTTTTAGTTTAGTCATGAGGTTGTGGGTCTTTTCCCGACTTCTATCTTTATCAGTTAGAGGTTTCATAGATAGTCAGTATAATTGAGGAGTCTGCATTAATCATTTATTTTATTACATGTCTTAAAGACTAAAGTTGCCTATTTTATGGCTAGTTGAATATATTATTTTTATTCATTCGACTACCCTTCATACTAGAGGTAGTTGAATAAAAAGTTCAGTCCTTAGTCGATGAATTGTTCATTGCAAGAGTCGAAGAAGTCATGAGTCTCCAGAGGGGCTTAAGAGAAGTCCAAGAGTAAGTTAAGTGTTGAGTTTCAAAGGAATGCACCCATATTCACATGAATCGTGCGTTTAAACTAAAAGTGAGTTGTACTCTTTCCTAAGCCTTGTTTCAGCTAAGATCCTTATGAAGAAGTATGTTTAGATCTTGGGTAATATTACTCGAAAATATAGTTTGAGTTTTGAGATCATGAGTATTAGTAGTGAAAGATCAAGAGTTAGAGGAAAGTATTCAAAGGTTCAGTAATCCTAGAAAGGGAGATATTGTTTTGAAGAAGTTAGACTACTATAGTCATGTATCTAGTAAATTATTAATGAAAAGTTTCCCTTGTGGTAGACTAAGAAGTGATGAGTCGTGAAGGGCTTAGGATAAGAGGCTAGAGTAATTGTTACTAGTCAATGAGTTAGAGTATACCTTACTAGAAAGGGGCTATGATGATGTATCATTGTGTTAGTAATGACCAAGTGTAAGTGGTGAATATATATAGAAGAGACATAATATTCATAATGTGATAGATTAATCTAGGCTTATGAATTTTGAAAGGAGAACCTCATGGTATTAAGAGGATGATAGAGTTATTTGAGAGATAATGCTCAGTAAATGAGTAAGTAGTACTTAAGTTGTGAAGTGAAATGTGATGGTAATTCCAGTATGTGGACTAAGTAGGTAAGGATTCACTAATTTTCATGAGGTACTAGTGGAAAAGTGCTCATAAATTTCCATATTTGTATTGAGGTATAGTGTAGTAGGTGAGCAATCGCATTGACATTCGGGTTTAGTAATGAACATTACGCTTGAATTTGAGATAGTTCCATGATCCAAAAGAATGGCAACAAAAGGGTGATGATATTAGTCTTGAGATTTGATATGGTAGATTTGTGTGAGATATTAAAATGGTTGTTGCAATGAATATGAGTATTAGAGACCCTAACCTTGAGATTAGAGGAGTGAAGAGTGGTTAAGTCACAAGTGTAAAAAGACCATTGAGAGAATGTACACTAGTTAGTGATGTGGAATAGGTCCATAGCTTTCAAGTGTTAGCTTTAGACCTAAGGGGGAGATAACGAGATGAGAAATCAAGTCAAGTGTTAAGAATTTCTTAAGGAGCTAGTTAGTAGGATTCCATGGAGTTGTTAGAGTACTAAGCTTGAGTGTGGTGTTGCTAAACATTAGGTGGATTCTTGAGAAGAGCAATATGGTGATAAAGAGTAATAGTTTGGGGATGTGATTCCCTATAGAGATGTATATATTCTGAACTTAAGGATTTCAGTTAAGCTTTAATTTAGTAAGAGAAGACCATTAGATTAATACCTTTGTAAGAGTTACCCATTACGTACCAAGTCCAATCGTCATTCGAGTACGAATGATCCTAAAGGGGAGATATTGTAACACCCTAGAAATTTTTTCGAACTAAGACTTGACTCGTTAATTATAGTGAGTGATATTTCACCAAGGAATTAAAAACTTCTTAAGTCTTAAGGTCAGTTCTCTAGATTTAGAACTAAGAGTTCCAAAAAGAATTAAATTGGAAATAACAAAAGTCTGAATTTTTGCAAGTTAAGTATGAGTTTTGGGTCAACTTCAGACAACCATAACACCAAGTACAGGATGATTTAGGTGTGCTAAATGATACCATTGGGAATACAAAGCCGTCGAGTTTGCTAAATTTCAAGTTCGGATGAGTGAGATATGACCTTTTGAAGTTAGGTTGTCCAGTCAAGGAAACTTAGCCGAAAATAGTGAGGGGTATTTTGGTCCTCTCCTTACCCAATAAGATTTAACTCGTTTTTAGTAATATTTAAGGGTTCTAATACTTTAAGGTTTAGTTTTAAAACCCTAATATACACCTAGGGTTTTAGTTGATAGTTTAAGAATAGGCAAGAAGAGAAAAGAAGAGAAAATAGGAGAAAAGAGGCAAGGATGAAGGCGTTCGGCGACGTTCTTGAGTCTAGTTGCGGATTTTTGCCATGGGTCTAATCCCTAAGAGGTATGTAAGCTTAAATATCTTTGAATGAGTTCACCCACACACCAATCATGTATTTTTTTTCAGCGAAATTTGATGCTTAAAGTTTTAAGATTGGAGTTCTTGATGAGTTCTTGAAAAGTGTTCTTGAAGTTCATTCTAAATCTTGTTGAGTTGGGGTTTTGATGATTTACTGAGATAAAATTGAGTAATTTTAGTGTTATTTCCAGTAGATTAGTGTGTAATTAAATTAAGTAATTGAATCCAAGTGACTGGGGAAGAAATCGTTCGAATTTAGGAGATTCAGGGTGAGAAAACGAGAAAAAGTGCTCGGCAGAATTTTTTGGGTTGTGGCCTGGCGCAGCACGCCTTCCAGAGCGCCCCAAACCCATCTCTGTCTGTCAGGGGTTACCGCCCTATGCCACCCATAGCCTAGGGTCGTTTGCCCAGTCTAGTTTGCCGCCGGTAGCTCCGTTTGAGTTCGTTTAAAGTGCACCTTCACTCCTTTTCAATTCTAACTAATCTAAGATAATTGTAAACACCTAAAATCATTCCTAACTTGTTCAAAACTTGAATTCATAATTCAAATTCAAGGTGGAGTTTAGAGTTAATTTTTTGAGAATTCTTTCAAAGGTTCTAAGAAAGTCCTTATGAGGAGTCTTCTACAACTTCTAGTAACTTGTTTTAAGACTCAAGCAAGTGAGTATAAGAGTGAAGAGTATGTATTCATGAGTCTACAATATCACCTAAGATTCTTCATATCATGAACCATAACTGCTGAATTCATAATTCACATTCAAGAGAAAGTTAAGAGTAGAGTTCAAGAAAGCTTTCGAGTTTAGTTATGAATCTTTTGAGATCAACTAATTATATGAGCTAATATTGGAGGAAGTATGTAAGAGAATGAGAAGAGTTGTACTCATTAGTTCCATGTAGTTATGTAGACCTTTGAATTGAGTAGTTCGTGTACATAATTCCACGTGAACCCTATAAGTCGAACAATCTTGAGATAAGAAGTGTCTTTGAGTCCTTGAGTTGAATAGTTCATGCTCATAATTCCGCATGAACCGTCCAAGTTGAAAATTATGAAATCATCCATAAACATGAGATCATGAACCTTGAATCCGTACTTCAATTCAAGGAAAGTTAAGAGTCAAGTCTAGAAGTTAAAAAGGAAGTCAAAGTAAAGTTTACAAAGTTTTCTAAAGTCTTTCACAAACGTTTTCACTTTGTTTTAAAGACTTAAAGTTCAAGTGAAGAAAGAGTGAAGAGTTGAGTTAAATTCTCAAAAGCTATAAGGGAACTATGTATTTCCTATGAGTTAAAGTTTCAAGTTAAGAAAAGATCAAGAGTTGAGTTCATTTCTCAAAAGCTATAAGGGAAATAAGTGTCCCCTAAAGGTTTATAAATATTTCACATATAAGTTAAAAGGAAACTAAGAGTTACAAAAGAGTTTTGAATTAAAAGGGGAACATTGATTCCAAAATGAGCTTTTTAAAGATAAAGGGTTCAGTAAATTATCTCAACCCAAAGGAAGGAAGTTTCATTAAAAGTATGAGCTAAAGTATGTTTCGGAGTAGTGTTGAGCACCAATGTGGGAATGAGAGTTTAGATAAATCAAGTCCCAATGTAAACCATGTAGTCATCATGGGTATTAACGTGTCATACTTTTTAGATGATCAAGTAAGTTTAACCAGTGGATCCACTAGGTTGAGGATGTTCTATGCGACGATAAAGTATATGACAGTTCTGGGAGCATAAGCGAGATGTTGTATCACCACTTAGGCTCATAGTGGTGGTTGTCGGTTATAGAAACTCCCACAGTATTAGTTACATGGTTCTCAAGGGGTGCTGCTTAGTATGAATGGGGGTATGGGACTTCATTCATGCATTTCACAAGTAGACTTTAAAAGAGAGCATGATATGTATTTTATGATATTATTATCTTGAGTTAACATGAAGTTTTTAAACAAGTTTTCTTTATATTGCACTTGTTTTAAACTGCTTTATATCAAAATGAGTTCAGTTAAGTATCAAGAGTTAAGTATTTTGAGTTGAGTACCTTAGGTTGAGTATCTTGATTTCATTTGTGCTTCATTTAGTCAAGTATCATATCTTTGAAGTTGAGTATCTAATCTTTGAGTTGAATACCTAATCTTTGAGTTCAGTATCTTATTCTTGATTTGAGTTTTAAAAAGGTAAGTATTTCCTTTTTATTCAAGTATCAAACTTATGTTGTGCTTTAGAATTCCCCTTACATGCTCATACATTGCACGTACTGAGCCAATTGGCCTGTATCTTTTGATAATTCAGACACAAGTATACAGGATCATTAACAGGAGCTTCGTTGATACATCAAAGAGTTTGAATTATCTATGGCGAGCCTCCTTTCTTTTGGAGGATTTCATTTACTTTTTAGTATAGTCATGAGGTCGTGGGTCTTGTCCCGACTTCTATCTTTATCAGTTAGATGCTTTATATATAGTAAGTAGAGTTGAGGAGTCTGCATTAATCATTTATTTATTACATGTTTTAAAGACCAAACTTGCCTATTTTATGGATAGTTGAATATGTTATTTTTATTCAAAGTTGTTCATTTGAGTTAATGCTTCTAAAGTTGAGTTTATGAATTTTATTTCACTTTTTCAAGCTTTGTATGCTTAAGTTAGTCTTCCGCTTGTAGTTAGCGATGATGAGGGTTTGCTTGGGGACCAGCAATTGTCTTCAAGTGTTGGTAACGTCCAGGGTGTAGGCTTGGGTCGTGACAGCGTGACCCCATCCATGGTCCGTGGGTGGAGGTTTTGTGAGTCGCACCTGAAGTTCACCTTTTTCAGCTATTAGGAAGATTAGGTTGGTAATTTTCTAAATAATGAGTTAGTGTTAGGGGACAGTTTTTATGTTTTTATTATATATATTTTACACTTTTAAGACCATTAAATACCCTTACAACTCATCATAACTCACAATACTTAAATTACAAACTATCTCTCCTCTCCAAAAATTCTCTCTATGACTCCATTGAAGAATAAGGTCAAGGTCAAGATAGGGGTTCAAGAATTAGTCTTTCTTCTCCAATTTCTTGTGAAAATAAACCTAAGGTATGGATGATTTTCATCTTTGGGAAGCTATCAGCAGAAGAACCCCTTCAAACTATGTTTTTAAGACTTCACATTCCCCAAAAAACCTAGGGTTTCACTCTATGACATGGGTCTTCTTCCAAAACTATTTAAATTATTTAATTATGGTTTATTATTGTTGATTGTGATGATTTATTGTTGTAATAATGTATTATTGTTTGATTATGATGATAATCTCCCTTGGACCCATGATTCTCCATCTTTCTAAATTATGAACTAAGTTGTGACTTGATTCATTTTGGAAGCTTGACAATTAACTATGTTTACATTTATTAAGTTGTTGAAACATGATATCTCTCTATCTAGTGTGTTAATTCTAGAAGTTAGGGTTGATCTTGATTCACACCCTTGAAGGGCAATTTATAGGATTATATATGAACTCATGATTCACGTAGATAGTGATGACCCTATGACTATTGTGTATTGATGGTATTGATGCTAGATCCTCCTCCCCTATACTCTAACACTTAACTATGAATGAAAGGTCTATGATTATGATAATGTGTTGTGTTGATTGAAAGGTTATTTTCATGAAACACTATGAACATGATGTGAAAGGTTTACTCACATGTTAACGATTCTAATGTTGAAAGGACATACTCACCTAATGAATCCATGAGCTATTATGACACCATGTTGGTTTGAGTGCCTAGTGCATTCTTTTTTGAACATGAACTTAAGTAAAGACTTAATATGAATATTAAAGGGAATTAATCTTAGCACCGAGAGGATATGAAAATGATGTGGAAGCTTTTACACCAGTTAGTTCGGCTTCCCCATGGATTCTTTTTATGTTAGTTAGTCCAGTTTCCCAATATGATTATTTCATGAGATGGAAACTTTTTACGTTAGTTGTTCGGGTTTCTAGTAGTAATCTCCTTATCCCATAACTATCTGCCCACAAAGGTCATTAGCTAGTGGATCCACCAAAATTCTAAACACGTTAGTTCTACCTTAGGGAAGTATGACAACTTTTTTTTGGTATGGGGCATGACACCAGATTCCATGTAGCTCACATGGTCTATGTCATTTAATGCTATATTCCCTATGACAAGAATAAGATTCATGACATGACAAGAACAAGAATATGAACTATGAACAAGAACATTTTAACATCCTAGAAAAATGTACATGTCTAGTAAAGAGCCTAATAGGCTTTAAGAATGCGTATTGGGATACATAGTCATCCCAATGCCCAATATTGAATAATATTGGGCATATTACAAAATATTGGCTAAGGGTGTTAGCCAATTTTCTATGTATTAATGAGATTATTTAGGAATTGTACCTATAATGAAGACCCTAAACTAAAATGCTTTATTCCTTAACTCAAAATTAGGTATGAGGCATCCATTTGTCAAGCCGAGGCACCATAGCACATGACCAATTAAAATGATCATGTAGATTAAGCAGTGCACAAGGACATAATGAGGGTCCTTGGACAAGAAATGAGCAGCAACACATGTGCAAGCACATGTGCTAACCGGCCAAGAGACAAGAGACAAGCCCAACCGAATTCGGTTAGGGCGGTTAGGGGCAGGCGCGCACGGGTAAAGCCATGTGGGACCTAGCTACCTAACCAACTCTAGGTTCTAACTAACTGACCTACCTAGCTGACTAACCTAGGACAAAAAAAAATAAACTAACTAGTGCACCCGACAACCTAAGACCTAACCGGGTGACACTAGCCTAGTAACTAACTCAAGAAACATCCTAGTACCTAACCTAAGATGGTCCAAAGGGTTGGTTATGGTCCTAGTGACTTAGGGGTATTTTAGTAATTACCCTAGGTCACTTAATTAATTAAATTAGCAACTTAATTAATTAACTGAAATTCAAACCAAGGCCGAACCATTAACTAATTTTCAGATTTGGCTAAGTCAAAGGCTTTCCAGTTTTTAGTCAATTTAGGAGGGCATTTTGGTAATTAGCTAATTGATTTATTTAATTAACTTAATTAGCCTAAGTTGAATTAGTCAATATCAGTTCCTAAGACTTAGACTCACATTCAACAACTAGAAACTCACGACTGGAAACAGTAAGCAAAACGCTAGAAAAATAGAAAATCCTCTCAAGTTCTCTTAGGCGATTTCAAGGCTATTCTTCAAGATTTTTCGTGCAAAGTTCAAGGTGATCTTTGTAGATTCAATTCTACAGTAAGGTATGGGTTTTCTCTCCTGGAATTCTTTCTCCAAGAGGCTTTTCAAACGTTTTGGATTCAAGAATATCGAAACTAGGGTTGTTTCAAACTACATTGTTGAACGTCCATCTCCCTAGTTATCCCTATTTCCAATTCTAGTAGTATGTATGATGTAATCTCGAACATGTTGTTGGTATGTGGTGCTAACTGATCATTATGTGTAGGTTTCTTTATTTGATAATGTCGAATGAGACCTATAAGTTAGATCCGTACGATTAGAGTATTATTTAAATGAGACAAAGAATGTTATAATGCCTAATTGTGTTCGAGAAGCTGAAATTTGTTATGAGTTGTTTATGAAGTTTAGTTTACTGTTAAAAGTTAACTTACTTGAAATGATGAGATCACTATAGTATAACGTGAAGTTAATAAACTTGGCTAATGATAACATAATGACAATTGTTTTAGTGAAAGTTTGTTTCATGCCAATAAATTGGCTAGCAATATATTGTCAAAAATGTTTAACAGAATTGGCTTAGAATGTTATTTCCAAAATATGATATAAAATTGGCTAATGACTAAGTTATACCAAATTAAGCATGACCAATGTAACTCAAATAATTCATAACTAAGGGTATGCCAATCATTGGGACAAGTCCCAATATACCCTATCGAAATAAACTATGAATATAGTAAGCACATTGAATAAAGTTTATAATGTTCATAAAGAATGGTACAAGGCTATCAAATGACATTGAACAAGATAAGGTGAGCAGTAACATAACTAAAAGCTTATGAGTTATGAAATTGACCATAATGGGGTGTTAAAGGAAGTGAGACAAGTCTCGCTTACACCTAGTCAACTATGTTAAAGATACTTACATAAGAGGGTGCTAGAAGCCGTGAGACAAGTCTCACTCGCACCATGATGATAATGAAAGACTTAAGTTCATATTCATCAAGAAAAGAAAGGGATGACCAGTCATCCATAGAGTTAAGTAAACCTCATACTAGAAGCAAGCTTCCATAATGTTTGAGTCAACTCTAAAAGATATTAAGTAAAGATAAATTTGAGCTTAGCACCGATAGACTAGAAATGAGCTTGTGCTCAGCACATATAAGCCTCATGAGATGAGGCTACCACCAAGGTGGATAAGTAGTCTCTAAAATCTCCTAGTATTTTAATTATGTTGCCAGCATAGGAACTAGCCAGTGGATTCCACCTAAGAGAGCTAGGAAGTATTCGGTTTCACAGTGGAAGGTGAACCACCCCTTTTCGGTGTGTGGCAGACACTGGATTTCATGTTTAGCTCACATGATCTATGTCGGTTAAAGCTCAAGAAAGTATTCGGTTCACTATAGCCGTGAACTCCTCTTTTAGGTGTCGGGAAGACACTAACTTTGGTTTCACTTTAGCCGGTGAACCACCTCTTTTCGGTGTGGGGAAGACACTGAGCTTGGTTTCACTTTAACCGGTGATCCACCTCTTTTAGGTGTAGGGAAGACACTGGATTTCATGTTAGCTCGCATGATTTACTTCAGTTAATGCTAAAGAATTCTTTAAGAGAGTAAGGAAGAATAAAAGTAGCATGTTCAAAGTGAACAACAGAGCAAAGAAGTAGAAAAGTAAGTTCAAAGTGAACTAAGTAAGCAAGAGCTAAGAATGTCAATCATCAATGTTTGATAAGAATGAAGTTTTAACAAGTTATGGTCATAGACAATAAATATTGGCTTATAATGACTTCTTATATTATGCAAATGATCAAATAATAGGCATAACCAATAAAAATTGGCTTATAAAGATTTCATGCCCAATGGTAGTTAAATCATTTCCTTAATCTCTTGAATTACTTACTTGATTCATTGTAGGTATGGGACTATAATGAATCATTGCACTTGTAAGTAAAACATAGGATTAAAGGAGATTATTGAACTAGACAACACAAAGAAGAGAAGACTGAAAAATAATCTAAGTCTGGAAAATAGAGCTCTCAGCCTAAGTGGGAGCAAATTTATAAATTTCGTTTGAGATGTTCTAAAATTATGTTCATAATTCCAAGGTCTTATGTTCATATATAAAATGAGTTGTGTGCTTTGAATGCATTAAAATATGTCATATTCATAACATGATTCATAAATAACGAATTAAGAAATTCAAGTGACTTCACTTTCCAGAAATGGCATGTTGCTATAGGAAGAGCTTTCCTTCATCATACATAGTCCTTATGTGTATATGTGCATACACCCATACTTAGTACAAGTGTGTACTAATCCTATACTATTACTATTTTTATAGGTGCAGGTCAGAGAGAAGGTTGAAGACTCGTTGAAGCGGTTTGGATTAGTGATCTCCAGACTTTTGGTAGGTCCTCTTGAGTTTGAGGATGCTACGCTTTACTTCTAGCATTAGTACATTAGACATAGCTAGTGTATGTTGTCCCTAGCGTTTCATTTCAGACATTTATTCTAAGCTTTGTATTAAGGTCGTTTGGCAGACTATTATGATATATTGATTATTTCTTTTCAATTGTTTAATCTATTATAGATGGTTGTTTAGTTTGAGATTAATAGTTTATCACTCTTATGCAGTATTATATGAAGTCTAAGTATACTTCGTTAAGTTTTAAAAAGTTTTAAATTTTCCGCAAATTTAACTGTATGATTGTGATGAAAGCTAAGAAGAGGCTTGTCTGCGACCTCTGAGAGGTTAACAACGCCGGTTGCGATTCGAATTCCAGAATCTGGGTCGTGACAAACATGAGTTATGTACTATGATTACTTAATGAGACTTAGTTTGAGTGAGGGTATGAGACTTCACTTATACATTGCACAAGTAAGCTTTGATAGTGATTGTGGTTTGTGCTTTGATGACATTATGCTTTATGAGTTAATGCATGCTTTACATGAATATGTATCATGAATATGAACCATGTATATGAACTATAAATATGAACATGAAAATGTACATGAATATGCGCTATACCTATGACATCTTAATGAGCTTTGATTAGTATAGTGGGGGAATGGGACTTCACTTGTACATTGCACAAGTAGACTCATAAAGGGGATATGGTGTGGTTTCCTTATGATATGATGTTATGTGAATCCATGTATACATGATATGAACTTTTTACCATGAATGATGTTAATTATCGCAAGGTAGCAACATGAGTGTCTCCTGGATATCGCGAGACATAAAAAGTAAAGTAAAGACTTTAATCATACCTATGATAACATCTGGGGATTTCTCTTTCTCTTGGTGACAAGCAACAAGATGTAAGCGGTTTGTTCCCCCGCAAGTACCATTTCCTTGCATTTCTTTGGACACCTTTTCAAAAAGTGACCCTCTTGTCCTCACTTGAAGCAACCTGTCAGCCTGTCACGAAACTTACCTTGGTGGTTTCTACCACACCTAGAACATGCAGGAGCCTTACTACCCCTTTGGGCCATACTGCCTTGAGAATATGCAGGTTTAGCTATGAGACCCTGAGAATTCTGACTATTGTACTCACCATTGTTCTTAGGTGCAATTGTACTAGTAGATGATGGAGCAGGTCCCTTCAGTTCCTATTGGAGGGATGACCTGTTGGCACTCCCTTTTTGCTGCGTGAGCTCGTTCCCTGATGTCTTAGCCCTCTTTTTCTTAAACTCTTCTATATCCTTTAAGGTGTCCTCCTCAAATTGTTGTACATAGATCATAAGTCTTGCTAGGTCCATATCCCCTATCAACATAGTTGTCTTGCCTTCTTTGCTTATCTGATGAGACAACCCAGTAACAAATAGACTCACCCTGCTCCCCATATCAGCAACCATCTTCGGAGCATTGTGAAAAAGTTTTGTGAACTTCAGACTGTATTCATGAACACTCATAGACTCATGATTAAGAATTAGAAACTCTCTTTATCTTTACCTCTCGCAATTCACGAGGAATGAAACGCCCCATGAGAGCACTCTCAAACACAATCCAACTCACTACGGGTGCAACCTCAGCCCCATTATTTTTCCATTGGTCCAACCAGATTCTAGTGACACCCTTCATTTAGTATGCAGCTAGTTACACCCTCTTCGCCTCAACTATATGCATCACATCTAAAATCCTATTCAGCTCCTTAATGAAGTTCTCCGAATCCTCAGTCACACTTGAACCTATGAAGCTTGGGGGGTTCATCCTTAAAATCTCACGAATCCTTGAAATATCATCCACTTCCTGTCAATTATCTCTCTGCCCAACTTAATAGGTTGCAACGTGACTTAACCTACAGACAACTTCATGAAATTCAGCATGGGTAATCTCTCCTTGGGGTTGCACTTCTGGTGCATTAGGTACCTTTTGTTCCTCGACATTTCTCTTATCAGGATGACCTTTGACTACCCTTCGTAGAGGCATGATTATCTGAAAAGAGGAGAAGGCACGAATTAGAAGGAAACTTTATAGAGATTAAATTTTAACACACAAAAAGAGTGTTAAAGAAGTGAGATGATGTCCTAAATGTTGCAGCCACCTAATTATAGATGTGGCGCGCTTCACACAGATAACTAGTACTCTACAGACACGACTTAACAGATTCCCTAGGACTCTCGAACTCTGTTCTCTCATACCAAGTTTATCACGCCCCAGGCCTACACCCTGGGCATGGCCGACAATCGAAGACCAATGTTGGTCCCCAATCAAACCCTTGGTCTGGGTTACTTAACTCAGTAGAACACTTAAAGATTTAATAAAAGATTTCAAATTCTAAAAAACTTTACTGCCTCAAGTTGAACTCATCATGTTTTAAAAATAAACATTTAACTTAGTGAAAGTGGCAACTTAAATATGAACATAAGGCAATAACAAGATAATGACAAGTGATTAAAATCTTACTTACTATCTGTAAAGCCTCTAAAACTGAGATGGATGTTGGAACAAAACTCCCAATCATCCTAACAAATGAAATACTAAAAAGAACTGAAAGCACTAAAAGGAGTCCTCCGGAATGCAAGGAGGATCACCAATTGACTATGGATTGCTCAACTAGATCAACGGTACGCTGGAAGCCAATCGTCGTCACCAGTGTCTGCATCATAATACGATGCAGGTCAACTAGCATCAGTACATTGAATGTATGAGTATGCGAGTTTGAATGCTAAAACAGCAAAGGATTGAAAGAAATTATGAAAAAAACACTTACCTTGGCTCTTCTCAACTCATGAATACATTATAAAGTTGTTTAAAACAAGTGCATTATAAAGAAAAGGAAAATTTTTTAAAACATGATGCAACTCATAATCATAATAATATAAATACATATCATGCTTCCTCTCAAAGTCTACTTGTGCAATGCATGAATGAAGTCACAACCCCCATTCAAACTAAGCAGAACCCCTTAAGGAACCATGCCTATTACTACTGTGGGAGTTTCTCTAACCGACAACCACCATTATGAGCCTAAGTGGTGATACATAGTCTTTACCATCACGCTGCCAGACTGTCCCATACTTTGTCGTTATATAGAACTACTTAACTTAGTAGATCCACTAGTATAACTTATATGATCATCTAAAAAGCATGACCCATTAATACCCATTATGGATACATGATTTATGGAGACCAGACTTAATATGAACTCGCACCCCCATATCGGTTTTCAATACTACTCATAAAAATATACTTAGCTCATATTTTTTTTAAAAAACTTCTTTCTTTGGTTTGAGATAATTACTCAAAACTTAGCTTAAAAAATCTCTTTTGGAATCGATGTTCCCTTTCTTTCTCAAATGTGAAAACATTTTTAAATTCCTTGGGAATACTTAGTTTCCCATAGCTTTTGAGAAGTGAACTCAACTATTTACTCTTAGCTTAACTTGAAAATTTTAGTCTTTAAATCATGGCTAAAACATTTGTAAATGACCTTGAAAACTTTGATGAACTTCACTTGACTTGACTTTGATATTAACTCTTAATCGAATAGACTCTTAATTGATCCATGAATTCAATTATGGATTAAGGGATTATGATTTGTGTTTGGAAAGACCTCATGATGTTTAGGAATGGTTTCAAATAGCTAAACTTGAGAAAAAGTTACGAAATCACCCTCTTGGAACAAGTTCGGGACGGGATATGTTCCTAAATAATTATTTGCAAAACTTAATTTTGAGACAGATGAGTCCACGTCCTGTCCGTGATGCGGAGCAACTTTTGTTCACTAAAGGAACAGTTCAACAATGTAGACCTGGTAGCGGTTCCTTTGTCTGACTTTTTCTTCTTTATTTTCATCCTAATTCACCTAAACTCCACTATTGTTCTCAAATTCATTTTAGATTATGATACCCAACATATTTACTCAAGAACCTAACTTAAAATAACCCTAAAACACAATGTAAATATCTCAGAAACTCCACAATTCAACCCAATTCAAGAAAGACATTCAAATTCAAGAATTCATGTCAAGCACATCAACTTTCAAAGTCTTTTAGGACGAATTGCGCTGAACTAAACATGTTTGCTGCGTGGGTGAAAGAAACCAATGCTATAAGAGTCTCACATACCTAGTAGGGATCACCCCCGACGAAATCCACAAGTTATCTTGACGATCTTGGCTCCTTTTTTCCTTTCTTCTTCTCTTGCGTTCTTTCTCCCAAAACCTAACCTTTCTCCAAAAGTGTGAAACTGACCAAGTTCAGTTTAGACCCTTAATAATATCACCAAAAAGGAATTGAAATAAAAGGTAGGAAAAGACCAAAACACCCTTTAAAAATCAGGATTGGACTTTCCTTATTCCAATAGCCCAACTTCCAAAGGGAATAACTCACTCATACGAACTCGGAATGGCGCAAACTCGGTGGTGTTGGAAAGATCATTCTAATGGCTTTCCCACCATATCTGGAACTAAACCTAACTGATCATGAATTATGAGTTATGGACATTTGAAGTTGACTAAACACTCACTTTTTCCTAACTTAAGTAAATTTCCAGATTTTAAGTCTTTCCAAAAATAACTTTTTCCAATTATAAGCTTCTTCGTAGTTATTCCAAATTGCGAGATGTTACAATACAAGCCTGAACAATATTATTGTATCGTGAAATGAGAATTATCTCAAGAGGGAGTGGTTAAGTGCGACACAAATGATTCTCACAAAGAGAACTCGGGTATTAGTGCATGTGATTCCTATCTACGGAGTAGCCTTGGTGATCTAATATATGTTGAAGTTGATAACGTTAGTATTACTACTAATGTAGAAGCAATAATGAGACTATTATAGAGGAAATAAAATATTATGTTAATAAGAAGGTGAGGATTTTAATATTTGAATCGGATTCATTATTAATTGTTATCATTATTAACAAAGTGCAGAAAGTTTTTTGGGATCTAGAAGATTACTTTGATGAGTTGAAGTAGGAGATGACAAAGATTGCGGTAAAAACTTGACTCATATACAGAGACAGCAACAAAATGCCAGATTACATCGCTATTCTAGAAATTACTTTTATTGAGAAGATGTTGTTCAAATCATTCAAAAATTTACCTATTTTAGGAATAAAGATTGTAAAACATGAAAAAGCATAAATTTCTTCATTAAGACTTTACACTAGAGGGATCATATACACAAGCACAAAAATGTTAATAGTTTTGATGCTTACATAAAGATTATACTAAGTAGCCTAGATATATATGAAAACGACTAATGACTTTTACCATTGCTAAATCATATATTCTAAACATCAATAGATCACAAAATTCATCACAAAAAATAAAACGGGGTAATGTTAGATTTGGCTTTAAGCTTGGGAGGTCAGCTAATTATGTTGGGAAGAGCTAAGAACTCCAGATGGCTAGCACCTACGATTGGATAGCTTCTTAGATTTTAGTAGACAAAAAAAACCACTCTTCTGAAACATCAATGATAAGTCGGGTTTGACCTAAAGAAATAAGAAGTTGAAAGAGTTAAGAAGATACCCCGAATGTGGAGATGAACTCGAATGTCGAAAAAGCTGGAACAACCCACAAGAGAAGAGATCAAAGAGAATGGATCCTTCATCAACACAAATACAATATTAAGGAAAAGCAAAAGCGGCAAGTGTACTTGAGATGGATATAAAGGAGAGGATATATAGATTGATCATTAGAAAAGTGGGCTATGCCCATTTCATATTTTAATTGGTTTTTGAGTTTGGGCGATGATTTTGTATTATTTTATGTAAAAAAAAATAGGAATCACAAAGTGTAAGGAGAAAATTATATCATATTCCTACTATTTTTCAATTTGCGAAAATCCCTCGAAATTAGTGTCATCTGGATACATAACAATCTACCCGAATACATTATACCTTATACCTTATACTTTTTAAAAAAAGTTATATTTAAAGAAAAGGGAACATAAAATCAAATGTGATTTTTTCAAATCACGCAAGTCAAGTTGATATCAATCTCTACAAAGTCGTAACAGTTTCAAATAATTTAAAATTATAATTTTATTTGTTACACTTGAATATATTAGTATTTATATATCATGACCATAAAATTATGCAGTAATACATTATTATTTATGTATCTTATTTTAATTGTAAAAATATTATAGTTTATAAAAGATAATATTTTTGTCACACCCCAGCCCTAGGTGAGGCGAACAAGTACCATATGGACACATGCTTTACATGTCGATTAGCTGAACCAATACATGTGACAAGAGAAACTATGAATACAGATGATAGTTATACATTGTCTACAAAGCCTCTACAGGAATCTATGATTGTACGACTATGAAAATACGCATAGTAAGGACTCGGAAAAGCCCCCAATCAATGTGGGGCTCACCAACAACCGTTGAGTATCATGTTCTTCTATTGAGGAGGTCTACTGGTTGAGTACGTGTACCTGTAGCATGAAATGCAGCGTCCCCAATAAGGGACGTCAGTACAAATGAATGTACTGAATATGTAAGGCATAATACAACCATATGTTAAATAAAAGCTCAAGTGAAACCAAATACAAATAGATAAGGATTTTAGACCACCTTTGCTTATACTTGTGGAATCATGTATGTTACATTCTTTTCTTTACTGTTTTGTGTGTTATAATCATTTTAACCGATGCTAGGGACCAACTGATCAATGGTAGAAGCAGATGACCGATGCTAGGCATTTTAACCCCTGGGATGTTGTCCTCATAATTCCACAAATTGGGATCGGCCCATGTTAGGCTTTATCCCCTGAGCTGCCCCCTTTTTATACCAATTGGGATCGGCCCATGCTAGGATTTCGCCCCTGAGCTGCCACCCTTCTATACAAATTAGGATCGACCCATGCTAGGCATTTTCCCCTCGGTTGCCACCCGTAATTATGCAGATTGCTTCACTTAGATTCTTTAATCTTTGAGATTGTTCTTTGGATAATCATAACTCCTTTGATATTGTTCTTTTGATGATCATTATCGCTTTTGAGATTGTTGTTTTGGTGGTCATAATCATTGTTGAGATTTTGAACTATGGATCAGTAGTAGAATACATATGAATATGGACTTACGATAATAACAATGACATGGGAAGCAAATGTGACACCAACATAATACTTAGGAACCTATATGACTCTGTAAGAATTTTGACATCTCAAATTAAAGCACATAAAGTGAAGACATTTAACATTCAACCAAGAGATTTAAACTCTATATGATAGTCAAATACTCACTAACTAATATCAAATACAAGGTATACATGAACGTGGAACCAAGGGAGAACATGGATAGATTCAACTTAAGAACGGATACATATTCCAAGTACGTACATATAAAAATGTACAATAGAGTAAGTTGGGATCTTGTGAGATAACATTATAGTCTAACACAATGAGAATAATAATAACCAATAAAGGAAGCACGTGAACATGTGAAAAGATGACATATATGATGTAATAAACAACTGAGGTAAGTTGGCAAGATACGGGTAGATTGTATATCTAACATATAAACTTATGTACCATGTGTAATCTAGGATCATTTTGATTTATATAAAGGGGAACGTGCCAAGGAAAATTTGACGTTGAAACAAGTTTAAACCTTGCATGCTATTTGGTAGAGTAAGCATGTACATTTAGTAATAACCTCATTTTAGAGTACTCACTTTAATGCTCTAGGTAGTAGGAACCAGTCACTACCAAGGGCACTTAAAAAGCTTACTTTGTAATACAAATGTTGGATTCATGCCAAAGAAATAGGTAATAGAATAGCCTTACATACCTTGCTGCACAACTATTGATATTACAATGAGCTAACCGTCTTGCTTTCAAATTATTTATCTACAACAGAATAAATAATTGATACCATCAAGGGTGTTCTTCCCACCTATTCTCCTCTTCTTATACTATACATCCTTCTTATAGGTCCTCTGAAACTCCTTGGGCTTCAAACATTTGGAAAACAATATACAAAGAGATGGCAGGAAGTAAGCTCATGCAACACTCAATTAAGCATCATATATCTACACTTTCAATGTCGTATCCTCTAACCAGCTCTCATGATTTCTCTGAACATATCCATACACACCCCTAATTTTACGATACAAGAAACACTCCCTAAGCATAACAATGTGGAAATATCAAGATGAACTCATGACTTCCGATCAACATCCCGTGAACTTCAACTAACAATAAAATTCTCAAAACAAGCTCACAATTAAAATTTAAGGGGACTCACTCCATCTTTGTCCCAACAAGCACATACGTCCTGAACATTCACCAAGCTCAACCACATAGAGGCAACACTCTTAATTTCGTTAACACATACAAACTTTTACAAATAACAAGAACAATAGAGGGATGGAAAATTCCACAGCTTGCCTTTGTGGACAGAAATTTCACTTGCTAAGACATTGATTCTTCAAATTTTAGGTTGCCTCTCTCCCTTACCTTGATGTTAAATCAAAATATTCACTTGAATTTTTAGGATGGGAGATGTTCTACCAACTTGTACTTTAAAAACAATGGGTTTGCTTCAAATTTTAATGGTGCAGCTATAGACCAGAACTCTTGGATCTTCCATGGCTTTCCTTTGGAGTAATTTTCTAGAGAATAAGTGATATGAAGGAGATGCGATAAGCTTGATGATTTAGAGGACGTTTTCACTTAATAAATTGGGAAATATTATGGTCCTTTACTTTAAGAAAGTAGGTGGATTGCCTCCTTAATTTCTGCCACAAGTTTTTAAGTAGGTGCATTACCTATTTGTCCTTTTCACTTAAAATGTAGTCCACTTATTCTAAGTAGGTGCATCACCTACTTGACCTTTTTCACTTAAAATGGAGTCCACTAATTCTAAGTAGGTGCATCACTTACTTGTCCTTTTCACTCAAAATGTGTAGTCCATTAATTCTAAGTAGTTGCATCACCTAGTTGCCATATTCACTTAAAATGCAGTCCACTAATTTTAAGTAGCTTCATCACCTACTAGCTTAAGTGTAGTCAAGCAAGCACCTCAATATTTTATTCCATTTTGAGACTTTAATACCTATAACGTAACTTAAAACTAATATACACTTTCACTTTAAAATTTACTCAAATGCCACCTTATGATCTCATGTTTATATACTTACATCAATTTCAACTTATTCAGGTCACATTAAAATCTACCGGACAACTCACTTTAAACCAATTGTATTGTCACTAGTTGCATAGGAAACCAAGTCCATAACTATACCACAAGGAAATCTATAAATGTCATATAAATAGAACTAGTACACATAGAATGCGGGGTGTTACACCTTCCCCCCTTATGATCATTCATCCTCAAGTGATAGATGCACCTGATAATCCGGTTAATATTTGATTTTCATATAGAGATTAGAGAGAGTTTCCATTGTAAATAGGACTATCCAAAATCCATAGGCTAACCCAAAACAATTATAAACAAGTCTAGCATGACATCTCGATAGATATGGTTTATGAAATAATAATAATATACCAAATTAAGCCCCTTTCTTAACCATGTAATTCGCTGAAGATACACAAGTAGAACTCACACAAATAAGGACTTTAATAGACCTAAACACAAGACATGCAAATGACATATCAAATGAACAAATGCTAGTAGGATTTATTATCATATAAGGGGACCACATGATCTCAGATCCTTATGTTGATGTTTAGAATGAGGATCTCTATCATCTTCTATTCCCAAGTACTTTGTGTTATATTCTATTACTTCCACAATACTTCAATGGAGGTTACACCTTTTGAGCTTAGCTTCCGGGCCTTAAAAATCAATAATAACTATAGTATTTCCCAAAGAAACAAAATTATATGGAACGAACACATAAAATCATAGGCCTAATCTATCGGGGTTGTACTTTCCCTTCTATTTTATCTTATGATGCTTTTTAAAGGTGAATCTTATAAGAACACATAGTTGTTAATATAAACTCTAAAGTTTTATATCGCACCTTCGGATAAGCATTATGCTAAGTTATTTATCTATGGCTGTGATAAAATTTATATATATCCCCAACCTTTTCTGGTAAAAATCTTCACTACATAATGATATAAGGAAATGATTTGCAAATATGTTCAAAACTCAAGTCAATAAACACAGAGGGGCATAGTATACAGATAAATAAGTCACATTGGGTTTGAAACCTAGGCAGATTAGCACAAAAAGGAGAGCATAATATACAGGCATTAAGCTATAGAATACATGGTGTATACACGCATATGGTTCATGGAGTGGCGTGTGAGCGAATGAGCTATTAGTCATGTAGGAAATTGACTAGATGAACACATGATGCATGAGTACTAAAGCTCTGAAATATATATAATATGAAAGCAAGTAGACTATAAACATGTAGACATAAAAGAAAATGAACTACGGAAAACAAATCGCATTGACCATGTGTGTTATATCGCATGGATAGGTTGAGTAACATGTCAATGAGTACTCATATGAAATATGAGCAAGTGAGCACATGAAACATGGCCAGAAAAGATATAAGGCCTATAACATTCAAGCAAGTAGGTTACGAGGAATGTAATGTTACGCCCCGAGCCTACACCCTGGACGTGGCCGACACCCAATGACCATTGTTGGCCTTGAGAAAACCCTTGGCATGACTTACTTACTCAGCGGATTACTTAAAAATTAATACAAGGACTAAGATGCTACCTAACTCAACTGTCTGGAACAGAAATCAATTTTTTTAAAAATAAACGTTTACCTTAGCCAAAATGGCAACTCAAATCTGAAAACAAGTTAATAACAAAATTATTACAAAAGAACTAACATTTGGCTGACTACTTATGAAGCCTCTAATAACTGAGATGGATGTTGGGAAAGACCCCACAACATCTAATGAACTAAACTAGAAAGCAACGAAAATGGATCCTCCGGAAAGCAAGGAGGCTCACCAACTGACTCTGAACTGCTCACTGGATCAACGGTGCGTCGGAATGTCGATCCTAGTTACCTGCGTCTACATCATGATACGATGCAGCCCAACTGACATCAGTACATTGAATGTAAGAGTATGAGAGTTGGAATGCTAACAACAACTTAAGCTTGATAAGAATAAGATGAACTTACCTTGGCCTGCTCAACTCATGAATACTCTACTAAACTCATTTTAATATAAAGAAATTTAGAAGCAAGTGCATAATAAAGATAAGTTGTTTAAAACCGTGATGTAAACTCTGTGTGTATAAAGAGATACAAAATAACTCTGAGATATATGTAAAAGTACAAAATAAACTGATGTAAATTCCTAGTCATAATAAAAGACATATCATGTTTCCTCTCGAAGTCTACCTATGCAATGCATGAATATAGTACCATACCCCCATTCATACTAAGCAGAACCCCTTGAGGAACCATGAAATTACTACTGTGGGAGTTTCTCTAACTAACAACCACCACTATAAGCCTAAGTGGTGATACAACGTCTCGCCCACGCTGCCAGAATTGTCCTACACTTTGTCGTCGCATCGAACATCCTCATCCGAGTGGATCCACTGGCTTAACTCACGTGATCATCTTAAAAGTATGACACGTTAATACCTATGATGGTTACATGTCTTACATGGAGACTTGAGTTAATTTGAACTCTCATCCCCACATCGGTGCTCAATACTACTCCCAAAATATACTTTAGCTCATTATTTTAAAATAACTTCCTTCCTCTGGGTTGAGATAATTTGTTCAACCCTTTTTAGCTTTAAAAGCCCTCTTGAAATCAATGTTCGCTTTTATTGTTCAAAACTCTAGTGGGAAATGTTAGGTTCCCCTTTAAATTTTATGTAAAAACATTTATAAACTTCCTAGGGAATACTTAGTTCTCTTATATCTTTTGAGAAATGAACTCAACTATTTACTCTTTACTTGACTTGAAACTTTTGATCTTAATCAACTCATTAGGGAATACTTAGTCCCCCTATACTTCTTTGCAGGAAAGACTTTAACTTTTACTTTTCCTTTAACTCGGAGCTTGAGCCTTGAAACGAAGTTAAAACGTTTAAATAAGACTCTTGGAAACTTTAAGAAACTTTACTGTAACTTACTTCATAGATTTTGACTTGACTTCTCAACTTCTTTGACTTTGATCCTAACTTTCCTTGAAATGAATTATGGATTAAAGGTTCATGATTCATGTTTATGAATGATTTCATGATGTTTAGATGTACCTTAGAGTATTGGAATCGACTAGGAATTGTAGGTATATCACTGAGGAATTAGTACGAAAAGATAGGGAAAGAACGGGGTCTCTAGGCGTCCTTGGCGCTTTGAGAGGTGTGGACCGCCAGAGCCTGACGGACAGACTCTGGTCTGAGGCACTCTGTCTAGCGCGGCGCGCCAGAGCCAATTAGACAGAGACTGTCCTTAGGGGATCTGGTAGGTGCGGCGCCCTAGGTCCTATCAAACGGGACCTCCGACTTTTATTCTCCTTTTTTAATCTCTAAACTTCCATGGATATTACCCCACCAATAACTTAGAATCATTAATAACCTCAATACCCAATATATTAGACCCGAAAACACGAATCCAATCAACTAAAACCTACTACAACTCATCCAACAAGAATCTAACCATTGTTCATCTACAATTTCAATGTTCATCATTCTATCTATTCAAACTTTGTTGAATTAAACAAATTGGTGTGTGGGTGAATTAAAAAAACACAAAAACATCTCACATACCTTAACAGAGATTACCCCGACGAATTCCACAAGCCGAACTTCGACGATCTTGAACATTCTTGCTTCCTTTTCTCCTTTCTTTTCTTTTCTCCTCTTCTTTTCTCTTCTCTCAAAACCCTAACTTCTTTTCTAAAAGCATAAACTAAATAGGATCAGTCTAGACCCCAATTGATTACCCAAAAACGAAATAAAATAATTGGGTAAGGAAAAGACAACTTTGCCCTTTCCAAATCCGGATTGGACTATCCTTAATCTAACAGCCCAACTTTCGAAAGGCATAACTCACTCATATGAAATCTAAATCGCCCAAAGTCGGCGGCGTTGGAAAGACCTCTCCAAGAGATTTCCAACCATATCAAGAACTACCTCTAACTCATCTTGATCTAGAAGTTATAGACGTTCAAAGTTGACCAAAAACTCATTTTCCCCAACTTAAGAAAAATTCCAGATTTTAATTCTTTCCAAAGGTGACTATTTCAACTTCTAAGCTTGTTCCTAGCTATCTCAATTTGCGAGATGTTACATGTATAATATATAGAAATGGTCATATGATCAATTAGCCTGAAGAACCCACACAATATGGACAAGTGACATGAGGAAAGCAACCATTGCAATAAATAACATGTAGGGAAAAGGTCCTACAAAAAATATATAGCAATAAACAAGGGTGCTCCAAAGCGGATAACACTTACATGCGCTCTAGGACATTAGGTAACCTGTTAGGAAGTAATCCACAAAGGGAAAATGACATACACATAGATAAGTCATAGAACATGCAACATGTATAATTATATAATGAACAATCTTTCGAGACTACGAGATATCCTATAGAACCACTCTACCATAATAAGGGTAAACACACTGTCTTAAGCGTTAAGTCACGGGTGGGATAGTTCTGCTCTTATTTCTTACTCGCGTTAAAGCACATACAATTAATTTCCCCATTTACTCTCTTGAATCTCCTAATATTTCTAATAGGTGTTCTGCTATTGGAACATGGCTTTCTTCTAGGTCAATATAAATACTATAGTTAAGATAGAGAAAAAAATCCTCAATACTTCATCTTTTGGAATAGGAGGCCGAGTTCAACTTTGTCTTCATTACTATCTTGTGTTACATCAAAGTCAATATATGGTCCCTTTTTGAAGGTCATAATAGAAAAAAAATAGTGAAGCTTGAACGCACCATAAAACATGAACTCCAATAATATGTAAATCTCAGGTACCTATAAAGTTATATATATAGCCCCTTTGGGCTTAACTATATAGGTCTGTCCATACTAATATATTTCCTCTTTTTTTTACATGAGCGTGGAACCAAGGGTGAAAATCGGAGATTCAACTTCAGAACTGATACATATTTCAAGTAAGTACATATAAGAATGTACAACAGAGAAAGTTGGGATCTTGTGAGATAACATTTAAGTCTAACACAATGAGAGTAATAATAACCAATAAAGAAAGCACATGAACGTGTGAAAAGATGACATATATGATGGAATATAAATTTGAGGTAAGTTAGCAAGATACGAGCAGATTGTATATCCAACATATAAACATATGTACCTTGTGTAATCTAGGATCAATTTGATTTATATAAGGGGAGTACGTGCCAAGGGAATTTTGACGTTGAAACAAGTTTAAACCTTGCATGCTAATATTTGGTAGAGTAAGCACGTACATTTTTTAATAACCTCATATTAGAGTACTCACTTTAATGCTCTAGGGAGTAGGAACCATTCACTACCAAGGGCACTTAGAAAGCTTACTTTGTAATACAAGTGTTGGATTCATGCTAAAAACAAATAGGTAATCAAGTATCCCTACATAACTTACTGCACAACTTTGGATATTACAATGAGTTAACCATCTTCATTTCAAATTAGTTATCTACAATGGAGTTAATAATAAAACTAGCATTAGTAGCTGATCAACAAATTTGGGCTACTTGATCAAGACCAAAATAGTACTTGGCAGTAAATCTATAATTGATACCATCAAGGGTGTTCTTCCCATCAATTCTCCTCTAATTTTTTATTGTAGTATACAGCCTTCTTATAAGGTCCTTTAAAACTCCTTGGGCTTCACACGTTTGGAAAACAATATACAAAGGGATGGCAAGAAGTAAGCTCATGCAACACTAAATTAAGTGTCATATATCTACACTTTTAATGTTCTATCCTCTAACCAGTTCCCATGACTTCTCTGCACATATCCATCCACACCTCTTATTTTAGGATATACAAAACAGTCCCTAAGCATCACAATGTGGAAATAGCAATATGAACTAATGACTTCCGATCAACATACCGTGAGTTCCAACTAACATTAAGATGTTCAAAACAAGCTCACAATCAAAATTTAAGGGGACTCCACTCCATGTATGTCCCAACAAGAACATCCTTACTCAACATTCACAAGGTTCACACCATATAGAGGAAAAAATCCTTGATTCATTAATACATACAAACTTTTACATATAATGCAAGAACAAGAGAGGGATGAAAACTTCCACAGCTTACCTTGCTGGACAGAAACCTTAGATGCTAAGACTTAGATTCATCAAGGTGTAGGTTGTCCTCTCTCCCTTAACTTGATGTTAAATCAGATTATTCACTTGAATTCCTTAGTATAGGATATGTTCTACCAATTTGTACTTTAAAAACAATGGGTTTTGTAACGACCCTCAAAATAAAATAGGGTGAACTAGAGCCTCACATGAGTTTCTTAAGTTAATAACTTGCCAAATTAATGAGAAGTATCTTCTAAGGTCTAGTTTGAGTGGTTTTGAAGTCAAACGTCAAGGAACGACCAAGACGTTTGATAACTAGTCTTTTGTGTGCTAGTGTGTTCTAGTTTGTTGTTCGTGTTTTGGTGTGTCGTTTGGAGTCTAAGATGATGGGAGGTGACCCTAGAATATAGATGGTAGTGTTTAGGGTCAAAACATCCGGGTACGACTCCCCAAGGACCACCCTAAGGTCCTTGAGAAGGACCCAAAAGTTTTCCAAAAAGTTGTCAAAACAACAACCATTGATGAAGCACATTGACGGACCATCAATGCATTGATGGGGCGTCAATGCCTTTCGTAGGTTGACACTTAGAATTTTGGAGCTTAGCTCCATTTTGAAACTCCTATTCACCATTAACGGATTGCCAGGACGGGGCGTCAATGGATTGACGGACCGTCAATGGATTGACGGACCGTCAATGGTCACCTACAATCTGTTCAAATCACGGCCAAGCCAAGGGTGGTTCGGTAAATTCCAGATAAATAAATGGGGGGACGGTTACTTTAGGTTATTTAGGGTATTTTAAGTATATTAAAACAACTAAACCATCACTTAGACTTAAACATCAAAAATCAAACCTTTCTCTCCCAAATAGATTCTCTCAAGAACACCATTAAAGGTTTAGGTCAAATTCAAGCTAGGAGAAGGGATTTCAAGTGATTTATTCTTCAATTTTCGTGGTCTTCATAATACTAAGGTATGGTGATTCTTCATTCTTGAATAACCTCTCATTCAAGGAGTCCAATTCAAAGGTTTTCAAAGGTGGAGCAATGATCAATTTTCCCAATTTATATTCGATGCATGGGTTCATTGTTAAAATGTTTTCTAAGTCATGATATTGATGTAATAATGTTGAATAAAGGTTTATAAGATGATTTTAATGTAATTCCTTGAAGAACCCATGTTTTGTCCAAATCTCCTAAATTAGCTTATGAAGTGGGTTTTGTGATAATGGTTTCGCTGATAGAATTGCACTTAAATTGAGTAGTATTGTTAGTTCCTATTGTTATCTATTGCTATCAATGCCTAATTATGATTAATTGTTGGAGAATTCAGAAAGGGTGATCATGGATTGGATGAAGGGTAAGTTGACCTAAATTGTTCTAGTTCTTATTGAATTGCTCTTATGTGGTATGGTCCACTTATGGTGGCAGTGTTTAGCTATTGTATATATATATGTATGTGTATTGTGATTATAGCCTTGAAGGCATTGAATGTTAAGTAAAGTGATGTTATGACGCATATGTATAGAGATGTATTATGAAGTTATGCATGTGTTTCTTGAATGAGGGGTGTTGGGATGGACACTTTTCCGTGAGTGGGTGAAGTGTCTAAAAGCAATCTCAATATTCCTAAGAGCTTTCCAATGAATGAATGATAATTTGGGATGAGCATTCTTCCGTGAGTAGAGGTAGAGTATTTAGTAGCAATCCCTTGACCTATAGTTAATGAATGTAATGAAAGTCTAATACACTATAGGGATTAAGGCTTAGCACCGAGAGGATATGAAATGGGTGGATACTCTCCATGAGTAGAGGTGTAGTATCCAAAAGAAACCTCTTGAGATGGGTACTCTCCGTGAGTAGAGGTGTAGTATCTAGAAGCAATCTCCCTATCTCTTAACTATGTGCCCACATAGGACTAGCTAGTGGTTTTCCACGTAAAGGCTAAACGAATGACCCTACCTTAGGCAAGTGGGGATCCCTCATTTTGTAGGGGTTAATACCGAGATTCCATGTTAAGATCTCATGGTTTACGCCGATTAAAGCTTACCCTCACAAAAGAATGTAATGAACTAGGTCTTTCTAAGGGTGTACTACTTAGGGTAGGTACTGGAATGGGACTCCATTTATGCATTGCACAAGTAAGCATTTGAAGGGAGTCTTGGTGTTTCCTTGTAATGTTAATGAATGAATGGGTTTCTATATAAGGTTAATGAAGTAAATTGATTGTATGTCTAATGTTAAAGAAGTATGTTGGTCTTACGTCTGATGTTAATGAAGGTTATATAACTTATTGAGTGTGATGTGCCTAGTCTAGGGTGATTCTAAAGAAGCACTAAGTAGGAGTAGTAGTATAGGATGCTACTTTCACATTGCAATAGTGTAACTTAGAGTTATCCTAGGCTATGGTCCTTATGTGAATTCCTTAAATACATGAATGTCTCCTCTAGTATCTCTTGTAATAAATGTTGACTTGTTGAGTTGTGTTGGAAAGGAAATATCCTTATCTTTGATAGTCTTAAGGAACACTTTGGTGTGTATTGAAGAGGTTGTATGGGCGGTCTCTTCATGTATTACTTAGGTGGGCCTTAGGATAACCTTGGATAGAGGTTCTAAATGGTTAAATGGGACTTGATGAATATGGTCATATCTTGTGGATTATGGGAGTATTACCTAGTATGTTGATGATTGACTTGCATGATGTCTTTTATTGGTTCATGATATTTTATTCAAAATAGCATGAAAATCATATTTCAACTAAAATGTCCTCTTCAAAGCATGTTTTTGCATGATTGTCATACTTCGTGCTTAATTGTGCTAATTCAATATTTCCTCTATTTTCTACAAAGTGTGGGTGTTGGCAAGTGAGGGGATCTTTGGAGTTGAAGCTTGGGAAGTAGAAATTCTCTCAATATTTGGGTATGTCCTCATATGTCGAGGACAAGACTCCTTATAGCTAGTTTTCCTTTATTAAAGACATTTGTATAAGACTTGTATCTTTCTTTCAATGTAAGGTCGTGTCGCTATGATAATGAGATGTGTCTAAGATGGCTTGTGTCGAGACTTAGTTCTTCTTACGTTTTATAAAAGAGTCTCCATTTATTGACTTTATTGTGAAAAATTTATATTCCACACTACTTTTCATACCTATGTGATGAATAAATGCTAAGAGGCTTCTATAAGACCTCTTCGAGGTTGAATACGCCGGTTACGACTAGGGGGTGCTCTCAGGTCGTGAAAGGTTTGCTTTAACAATCTACTCCTAGAATAACAATCTGCTCCTATAATAGTTGTAGCGACAATAAGAAACTGATCCTAGAGTAGCTTTAGGGACGAACAACAAGCTGGTCCTAGAATAGTTGTAGGGACGAACAACAACCTCGTCCTAAAATAGCTTTAAGACGAACATCATTTCTAGTCGTAGATTCACCTTAGAGAAAGTCAATAATTATGGTCTCTCACTAATAATCGTTTATCCAACAACCATTGATATCACAAGAATCTAACAAAATATCAAATTAATTATACAACTAAAAATCAAGATACAAAAGATTTAAGTTTCAATATTTTCTTAAATAATACACAAAAAAAACTAAGATAACATCCAAAGTTTTGCATAACATTCATAGAAAAGTAAGAATGAGTTGGTGCATCTGCTAAGCTATGATTCACTGAAGATGAGCAAAAGTTGGGCAAAAACTTAAAAGTTTAGTCTTTTTCATGTGATTTTCAGAAACATCCACAAACCTGCAAGAAATAAGAAAAAATTCTATTAGAAAAAACTTCAAATTAATCAATAGAAACCAACATGTATTTTGAAGAACCACACTTGACTAACGTTTAGTAAAAATTGGATATAAATGGAAGAGATCCTCAAAAACTGTCTTGGGCAAAAGATTAGTGTGTTGGCTTTCCTATCGATACCTCTAATAGTTGCTTCTGTTCTAAGTATATGAGAAAGGTTTTTGTTTCAACATTTCTGCAGCCCTTGCGGCTGCCATGAAGATTGAGGGGATGTGAAAGATATAACAACAAGAATTTTGACGGACACTTATGGGTTGATACAAGGAAGCAGCAGAGAAGGAATTTTATGGCTAATCTAAAATAGAGAAACTGCTAGCAATGTTATGTTGCTTGTTGTGCAGGAAATTTTACCCCGACAGTTACAAATAAGCCTTTCTAGGCGCACGATAACGTGAATTGTTATCTTGCGCATGGTGGAGTGAATGGCGTAAGGGGGGACGAGAAAAGCCAGCATCAAGAAGCCATTGATGGGTTTTCAACAGCAAGAAAATAATGTGAACCAGAAAAAATAACAGTTTGAATTAGGGGAAAGCCAGCCAATCAAAATGGCCTTAGCTATCTGAGATTGAAGGATCCTAACCTTACGTGGCAGCACTGTTACATTGAAGCAGTGCAGAAAATTTAAAAATAAGCTTTTATGTCGTTATGCAGAGAATTGTAAAATAGAGAAGCTCGCAGCAATGTTACGTAGCAGCACTGTTACATTGCAGCAGTGCAGAAACGATATCTTAAGAGACGAACAGGATGAACAACAATAAGGCAGAACATGGTAAAACATAGAAGCTGGCAGCAGTATTGCAGCAACGCAGAAAATTTAAAACAAAGTTTGTGCCGTTATGCAGAAAATGAAAAACTAAGCCTATCACAACTAAAGAAAATTGTGCGGATATTCAAAAACAGATCACATATCTACAACCACTAATTCTAAAGAAAAAATATTTATAAGTCAGGTATATTGTTACTTACTTGGTCAGCTGAATAGGCAGTGCTCATTCAGTTGAAACTTATGTTGTTGTCGGTGGGACATGTGACTGCTGAGCAACGAAGAATTCTTTCATATTCATTATCTCTTTCATCTTATCTTCTATGTTAGACAAGCGATCATTCAAAGATTTGTTTTCCTCATTCAAGGTTTTGTTTTCTTCATTCAAGAATTTGATATCCTCTCGAATTGAACGTAGTGCGGACAATAGTTCAGCCTTTGAAGAAGTTCCACCTTTCAAGTCTTTTGCCTTTAATACACATCCTAATCCAAATACATGGCTACGTGTTTTAGGTCCACAACATTTTTCAACAATCTCTATAATAGGTAGAGATGGATATGCTTAAACCATTTCTTCGAGTTGAGCCTATAGTATATGTCAAAGATTATTTTCTGTCATAACACATCATTTTGAAGTAATTAATATATTAAATTTACCAAACGCACACGTTTTTCAATTGCATCAGGTTCAACAAGCTTGTTATCTTTCTTATGCGTCTCAAAGAAAATAGTTGCCAAATCTGGTGGATTGCCATCTTTCCCTCCCTTTACATCAAAGTCAAACATGTCAAATAACACACACCTTGTAAAAAGTCTTTTTCGGAAAAAGTAATTTTATGATATTACCTTTTGATAGATAATCTCTCTAATAGGCTTGTTACCAATATGATGAAGCATCTTCAATTTCGCTCGGTTTGTTGCATTCCTTCTACTCCTTGCCTGTATTTATTTAACAATGAGTTGCATTCTAGGAGGATAAATGAATATAATAGACCATAGAAAAGCTAATACAATTGCGAAGTTAGCAAAGTAGAGTATTAATTCAGTAGGCATACCTGAAAACTTTCAGAAGCAAAGTGCTCTTTCACTAACCATTCCCATTCTTTTTTGTTTACTCCCCTTGGGACATTCTTAAGAGATTGTTGAAGTGGCTTGTCCTTCACATATTTTGCATACAAGTATCCTCTCCATTTATTCCATAACTCATTCATCCATCTCAAGATATGATCACGATGATCATTCGTATCAACAATCTCAAATTTATGCTACAACAATCGAAACATGAATTGAGTTATAATCTACAAACTTGATTTGTGTTTCTAAACAATCTGCTCCGAAATTATAAAAACACTCTAAGGTACTTGATTATAGACAATTTATCTATTACAAATGAATATCGATACTAGCTACTATAGATAGAATTCTAAAATAAGAAACATTAGCTATATGGATAAGAACACACGACATATCAGTAAAAAATATAAATCATGTGTACATTTATTACCTCAACAGCTGCCCACATATGATTCAACTTTTCTTGCTTAATATCATGCCACGATGATACTCCCAAGGGACAAATATTACGATCACGAATAATTTTACCCAAATGCCTCGAAAACAGATTGTTATTTGCTCCAACCATTCGATTATTGTAAAAGGTTACTTTCAGCTTTTGTCCAATTTCAAGTGAAGCAACTTCTTTGCACATGTTGCTTCCTTGACCTTTTTTTACCTTTGTAGGATTAGATGAACCTATAGTTGCATAATTTGATAATAACTATAGAAATCAAACTCAATTCAAAAACTTAATAATATATGAATTTAAGATATCATACCGTTTTCAGTTGTTTGAGAGTGTTTCATGACTTGATTAATAGATGGAGACAATGAAACATTGGTTTGCATATCCTCTTTCTCAAGAACAATTTTTTTCATTTTTCTTATTTCTTGACAAGAGGAAGAGGTAGAACTCGATTTTGTGCTTTTAGAAGGATTTTGCATATGTTGATTAGCACAAACAAACACTCTTGATAAAAGATCCCACCTCAGATTCAGAAATTCCTAAAGGTGAGCTCAAAGATCCTGATCTTTTCTCTAGTCCCTTTCTTATAGCAGCTGGACACACTAAATGTAATATAATAGTTCATCAAAAAATTTAAAACATAACTGATTTATAAAAAAAATACATGTTTGAAAATGCCTTACTTGTTTCAACTTCTTGCGTGCAGTTCTTAACCGTAGAGTTCTTATAAATCGCTTGCATTCCTTGACTAGTGAAGATGGTAGAATTATTAAGTCCTTGTCCTCTGTCCTTCTCTATAGAACCTGAAGAAAAAGTCATTTGTTAGAGATTAAAAAGTTTGTAGCTGGAGTGAAAGATCATGTGAAATATGAGCTACTGTTAAGGACTGGGTTTACACTATGAGAATTCCCTATCAGATACTTAGGACTGCGTTTATCATCTAAGGGAGGTGAAAACTCAATCACAATTATCCATGTCTTTGTGCAGTGAAGTATATGCTGCAATCTATGGGGCTGGTAGGTTTAGAATGTTTGATAGCAGTTGTATGGATCAACACTGGCGAAGTCAAAACTGGATAAATGGCATGATTGCACACACGATAAATCAGAAGCCGAGAAGATTAGTTTTTGCAGTAAATTTAGACTTCAGAAAGCTAGATAGTTGAGAGTAAAATCAGGAAGACCTTGGAATCTCTCCATGGCCAATTAATCCATTAGTTTTTGTGAGCCATAATGAATGTGTTTCATTTAGTATTTTGACAGGTTCCTTGCCTGTTACAGAAGTTCTGAAAACAACCAAAAGTAGGAAAATACATTTCTCTTCAACACAACTAAATCAATAGGTTCAGTCATTTTTCAGCGAAAATGATAGACATTCACTACAAGAAATTTGGCCTCATATTCAGAAATATCTTACTAGTTTCAACTTCTTGAGTGCATTTCTCAACTTTAATAGCAGATGTAGGAAATGAAAAATTAATTTGAATGTTCTCTTTCTCAGGAACCATGGAGTTCTTATAAATCATAGACTTTTCAAGTCCTCGTCCTCTGTCCTTCTCCATAGAACCTGGAAAAAAAATAGTCATTTGTTTGAGATTAAAATATTTTTAAGGGTGGGGCAAACCAATATACATGGAGTGATAAGCAAGAAAGCAATAGAGTTATTCGAAGACAGATTGGGTATTTTTAAATGGAGATTTGTGAGACTACTTTCTTAAATGAAGGGGTGAGTGATCATATTCCTCATTGTTTGAATCAATCTCATAGTTTCACTACATTATTTTTCTTTTGATTTTTGAAAATCGGGGATCTTAAATACATTTCACTGACTATAAAAAGTTGAAAACAAATAATTGCAGCCTTAAGATTGTAGTTTATCTGCTTCAGTAATATCTCACATTGTTACAGTGATGTGCTTTTCATATCTAGTGAGTTCTAATAAAAGGTATATTGGTACTGCACTAATGTAACAATTGGTAACAGACCCTCTAATATATATAGCTATTAACAGTAAGCCTGTTAGCAGCTGAGTTAATTCGCTAGAAGAACTACTGGGAGGAAGAATCAGTTGTATATGCTCTTCACTAGTGGAAGATCAAGAAATAACATCCATCTCGATGATATACCGCATTTTCAGAATTCATATTCATAAGTTAACAATAGATAGGAGCAGTACTAAATCAAGTATGCAGGTCAAAGCAATACGAATGTTGTCCTTAGTACATACCCAGGTGGAGAGGATGAGATCTATCAAATAGATGCAACAGGGGGAATTATTTCTGGGACTGAGGTTGCTAGAGATGAAAGGTAAATTACATCAGCATCCTTTAGGTGAAACAGGGGCGACAAGGGAGAAATCACTAGCTAAAAATCACTCAACAAGAATATCTCTTCAACATTAAATATTTTGCTTATGGTCTGAAGTAATAGAAACAAAATATCTTATTTGTTTCTATTTCTTTGATGTACTTCTTAACTAGATCACTTGATTGAGGCAACAAACTCTTAGATGGTGTATTCCCTTTCTCACCCAAAGATTTAAGTCCTTGTACCCGTCCCTTTCCTATTTCCCCAGGCGCGACAAATGTATATCTTATAGTACTCTTCAAATTCGAACCGACCTCATTTTCAGTTTTCAATGGTTTCATCTTGAACCTGCAAAAATAGTCAAAAGTTAAAGTTTGGACATGAAAAAAATGTAACAATATAGTGATAAAAAAACGGTGCCATCATATTGTTTAACAATGAATATATTGATTCATAAATAGATACTTCACCTCATTAGTTCTTTTTCTTTTCTTTTGTGAAGGACTTCCTAACTCTACAATATCATCCTCCATTTGTTCCACAATCTCATAGGAATCACGAGGTTGAGTCTTCCTCACTACTTGCCAGCCTTTGTTGAAATTATCATTAGCATAAAATATGTGAGATGCTTGACTGGCTAAAACAAATGGCTCGTTTGTTTTCAAAAATCTGTCCAGATTAACACTCACAAAATCATACTCATCCGTTTTAATTTCTTTTACTTCATCATACACATCAAACCAATTACATTTGAATAAAAACACTCTTCTATCAATGACAAATTGCAACTCAATTATATTTGTTAAGACTCCATAGTAATCAAGGTTCTCACTATCTTCATCATTCTCACCCAATACAACAACACCACAATTTTGAGTCCTTAACTTTTTATCATAATCTTCTACATGAAATCTATATCCATTAACAATGTAACCATTAGAACGCGTCGAATATTTTGTGGGACCGCGTGAAAGTGAGAGTAGAGCTTCCATGATACAACTATCATCTCCTTTATGCAGTTGTGTGACCTATCAACAAAATTTTGTTGAATATTTTAGAATGAGTATTATAATATGAGATATATTAATTTTTATATTTATGTATTACTCACTCTATCTTTAAACCATTCAATAAATTGTCGGCTCCATTCTGCATCAGACAAGTGTCGAGCATTCTCATGAGTTTGTGCAAACTCGCTACAAAATTGAATTGAACCATAAGTCCCCATGTAGAAAAGAAATTACCTTAAAAGAAATAACAATGAGATAATATGAACGAACTTTCCATACTTGAGATATGGTAAGACTTCATCACAATTCTTCAGTATGTATACATGTGCTTGTTCTAATTCATCGCTTCAAGCTCACAAGGCTCTTTAGCTCCTAGAGTTCTTCCAAGTTGACTAAAGATAGATAAACCTCCATCCAATTGTTTTAAACCACCATCATAATTTCGCTCGGGCCGATTGAATCTTGTGTCAACTTTATGCAGATACCTTGAACATACTGTCATACATTCATGTGCAATGTATCCCTCTGCAATACAACCTTCAGGACATGCTCTATTACCAATGAGAGATTTCAGAAAAAATAACCATCGTTCCACAGGATACATCCACCGATAATGAATCGGTCCAGCAATCTTAGCTTGAGTAGCTAAATGAACAGGTAAATGCTCCATCACATCAAAAAATGAAGGAGGGAAGACCTTTTCTAACTTGCAAAGCGTTATAGGTACTTGCGCTTCAATATGTTCCAAGTTATCAATTTTCAACTCCTTTGATCCAAGCACACTAAAAAATATATAATTCAATAAGTGGTTCACACACTTTTTTTGACAACATACCACAAAGTGCAAGAGGAAGTAGATGTTGCAAGAGAACATGACAATCATGGCTTTTCAATCCAGATATCTTGTGATCTTTCAGGTTCACACATTGAGAAATATTAGATGAAAAAACATCAGGAACCTTTAGATTCTTTAAGAAAAGCCACAATTTCTGCTTATCTTTTGGAGACAATGTGTAGCATATTGTTAGAACTTCAATCTTCTCCCCCTTTTGGATGGGGTGCAATTCTGGCCTAATCTTCATCTCTTGCAAGTCTAATCAAGTTTTGATTGTGTCCTTGGTCTTGCCTTTGACATCATGATTGTCCCCATGATATTATCACATATATTTTTTTCAATATGAATAACATCCAAATTATGTCGCAGCAAGAGACACTTCCAATATGGAAGTTCAAAAAAGATACTTTTTTTGTTCCAATTATCTTTTCGATTTTCATGTGATATCTTCTTCTTTCCTTAGGATCCTTTGATAACTGTAACCCTTCAAGATCTTGTACTATGTTAAGTATCTCAATGCCTGAACACATTTTTGGTGGGGGCCTTTTCTCAATTGTACCATCAAATGAGTCCTTATCATTTCTCCATTTGTGGTTTTTAGAAAGATAACGCCGATGACCCATAAAACACTCCTTCTTACCATTCGTCAATCGAATTGAGGAAGGGTCTTTATTGCAACATGAGCATGCCATTTTTCCTTTTGTACTCCATCCAGATAAATTTCCATATGCGGGAAAGTCATTGATTGTCCACAATAAAGAAGCATGCAATTTGAAATTTGTTCTAGTAGATGCATCATAGGTGTCAATACCAACTTCCCACAACTCCTTCAATTCCTCTATTAAAGGCTGAAGATATGTATCAATTGCATCTCCTGGACCATTTGGACCTGGAATAAGCATAGACAAAATAAAATTTTCTTGCTTTATACACAACCAAGGTAGTAAATTATAAGGAATAAGAACAACAGGCCAAATGCTATATGAGGTTTTTGAATTCCGAAATGGTTGAAATCCATCACTAGCAAGTCCAAGTCGAACATTACGAGGCTCAGCCGCAAATGAAGGATGAAGTTCATCAAATGATTTCCATGCCATTAAATCAGTGGGATGCCTTATTATTCCATCATCAACTCTTTTATCCTTATGCCATGTCATTAAAGAAGATGTCTTTGTAGACATAAACAACCTTTGAAGTCTAGGCTTTAAAGGAAAATAGCGTAGGCTCTTTACCTCTATCTTTTATCTTTTTTATTCTTTGTTTCCCCGCTATGTGTATTTATTTTCCATCTGGATGCACTACAAACTTTGCAAGAATCAAGTAAGCTATCCTCCTTCCAGTATAACATGCAATCATTAGTACAAGCATCAATCTTGTTGTATGAAAGCCCGAGTTCTTGAATGATCTTCTTTGCCTCATAATATGAGTTTGGCAAATTGGCGCCATCAGGCAACAACTCGTCTTTCAACATTTTCAATAACATGGTAATGATGCATTACTCCAACGACTCATACTTTTGATGTGAAGCAATTTGATCAAAGAAGAAAGCTTTGAAGCTTTTGAATTTTTGTATAATGGCAGTTCAAAATCCTTCAAAAGGCTGTAGAATTTTTTTGCGTCAGCATTTGTTTCCTCCTCATGTAAATCATCACAATCAGCATTTGTAATTCCTCCATCAAGATTAGGATATAAATCTCTCAACAATTCTTCTACTTCATCTTCACTCTCACATTCTTCTACTTTATTATTATCTTCATCTTCAGACATATCTTCAGATTCAGATTCAGATTCTAATTCTGACAATGGCTCACCCAAACGCTCTCCATGGTGATACCAAAAAGTATAATTGCGAATTATTCCATATACTATCAAATGTGTCTCAACTATTTTACGAGTTCCTAAAGTAGTATTGTAACATTTGATACATGGACATCGTATTTCATATTCTTCTCCTATTTTTTTAAAAGCATAATCCAAAAACTTTTGCACACCAACTAAGTAGATTTCATCGAGATGATTATCAACAAGTTTCATCCACTTCTTGCTAGGTGCAATAACCTTTAAGAGAACATACAATTTTTCAAAAAGATAAAGAATGTTACAACCTTGAGAAACAATCAGAAAAGAGAATGTACTAAATAGTTCATTTACTTGAATCTTCAAATAATACATAAAGAAAGAACTAAGAAAATTAGAAATAAAAATTTTCCACCAGAACTATATGTTGAACCTAGAGAAGTAATCAGAAAAGAAAATTTTATCCTATAGTCATTGCTACAAGCTACAAAAAATTTTGTACTTTTTGAAACAATAATCGCTAGAACGTCATATGGAGTTAGCCCCACCAAATTCATAAGCAAAACATTCTATTTTTTTTGTTACAAAAGAACCACCACACCAACCTGTACAACTTGTATTCTATGTACATTAAGGCTTGATCAGTAAGTATGATTGTATATAGAAAAGTAGCAAAAGTCAATTTTTGGTACATGTACATAGCTAAAAGGCTACAACAAGAAGCTTAAAAATCTGTTATTCATTACTTCAGTTAAATTGCTTCCTCTTGATACTAGTGGTCAATCCTCACTGTAGTTTTAGCTTGTGTTGACATCAAAGTTGCATCAGTTAGGAAAAACTATGTATATTTTTTTTGCTCCTATATTAGCCATAACACAATTAGCCTTCTTATAGCAGTGGTTGACTAGAATCATATGTCCAAAGATGAACTAATTGGGTAGGCTGCAGGTCACTGCCTAAGTGGTGGTCACTCACAACTCACAATTCTAAATGAGATAGACTTACGATATGAATATGGGTGGTCTTTGGTGAATTTCTACTTCTAAACTTCTCTTCCGATTCATTATGATGCTTCCTATTTAAATTTGACGGAGCAACAAATATCATACGCCCATATTTCTCCTGCTTAATAAGTTATATGGAAAAGGTATGGACCTTATAGATACAATACATCTGTTTGTGAGTCTCGCCTCCCCTACTTATAACAGAAACATTAAAATTATGCAAGTATATCTTATTCTTAAAGTTACTTGTAACAGGTCTAGTTCCTATTTTGCTCGCAAAATCAACATATATCGAAGACAGAAAAGTAGTATATGTTGTTTGCGAAATAATTAGGCTTTTCAATTACAATATGCACTATATACAAAATTTGTATCCTCAGACCATACAACAGTCAACAAAAACGAGTCACTATTAGAAACTTAACCCAATAATCTTTCACTGATTGTACATAAGAAAACATATCATATTTTAAAACTTTTAACCTATCTAATGTTATAAAATAGGAAGAACAAGAATAAGAGTAACTTCAAAAAAAATCTATCAATCCAGTTTATGAAATTCGAAACAAAAAAAAATTGATTAGAAGAGGAAGCAAACTTGTAAGATTTGTTTCACTGATCGAGCAGCTATAAGCAGCAACTATACGTTTTACCTCTTTTCGATTAGCAGCTGCGATGGAAATCCTTTGGTGAAGAAGACAAAGCTGAGGAGCTACGATGGAAATTCTTTGATGAAGAAGACAGAGTTGGTCGAAGCTGCGATTGAAATACTTTGATGAAGAAGACAGCGCTGGAAGAAGAACACCAATTTTATATTGTTGAATAGATCGATCGTATAGCAGAGAAACTTGCGTTGCGACCAGCAGAGGAAGAGTCTTTTTTTTTCTTGTACGTTTTTTTACCTTTTAGAAAACATAGGTTTTTACTTTTTGGCTAGTTTCTATGTAATAAAATTCCCGCCTAAATTTTGGTGTTTTTTTTAATTTTTTTTTTAATATACTTTATTAAATTTTGGCTGGCAGTAGCATGCTAAAAGTCTTAGAATTAGACTTTAGGACCAGTTAGTATGTTATTTATGGACCGGATTAAGTATCTTCGCAATAGAGTATACAAATAAGGACCGGAATATAATCTCGTCCCAATACATATATTTTTAGAGACGGGACTAGTAGCTGGTCCCTAAATATCGGTCTTAAATAACTGATTTTCTTGTAGTGATCATTATATCTAGAGTAGAGCAAAGTCATAAAAAAAAAAAAAGCAAGCGGGACTATTGACATGACTTTCTTCTACTCTTGAAACAATTGAATTGAGAATGATGTTGTGTTGACAAAAGTCATAATCCCTACATGGCCCATAGATTTGGTGTATATCAAAAAGGTCTAGGATACGACTATTAAAATGGTGTCGATGTTACTTGGTTATAGTTATGGAGTGTGTTACTTTTGTTATCGACCTGATCTATGAAAGAATGTATATCGCTATGGGCTAGAGATCAAATGGAGTTGGTAATGTTTTGTAGCTACTCAATGGGTAGAAATGTGAGGGCCATTTGGATACAATCTTTCAATGGGTATGATGTACTGTAGTGATGGATTTAATGGACTTTCACGACATGGTACTAGTGGTATATGAAAATAGATATACTGATTAATATATTTTAATACTAGCTACTTAAGGAGTTATCAGCCGTATCACCTGCTCGTATAATGACACTCTTTGTTTCATTCACATTTGAGAAACCAACTAGGTTGTGACTAAGGACGCTTAGGTTAAGCATTATTTATAAGAAAAATATTAGTGGTGGATCTTTGATACGATATTAAAGCGTTTGAGTTGTGAATCGTACTGAAAGGATTTTAAATGAGAACTGGTGATTTCATCATAAGCTCCAAAAGGAGAGGATTGATATCAAAAAGATAGGCTTAAGGGTAAAGGAAGTACCAACAAGTATACTTGTGTGAAGGCAATTTAGGATTTTAGTAACAAAATGCGTATAAAATTGAGTTAGTCCTTTGGATCTGGTTGTTATAATGGGTTTGATGTGTCATGCTGATGATAAGGTTGAATTTTTGGTGATGGCAAGGGCTATTGAGCATAATGGTAATCAGAGTTCATAATGTATTGAGATTGAGATGCACCTATGTGATAAGGATTGTAGGTTTGGACATGACGACTTGTTGCTATCTAAATTGATGGTTTACTACCACTTTTTGAGTATCATGTTTGTATGAAAAATTTTAGGCTATGTTGGTATCACACCCCTGTCACGACCCAACCCATCAGGCTGTGTGGGCACCTACTTTAACGCCGAAGTAGGAGGACCCTTGATCCCCCTATGGTTAAATACATGTGGAAGATTAAGAAAACTAGAGATAAAGGATATTCATGAGATTTTTACATAATAAAGAGTTTAAACAATTCAAAGTTAAATTTTGTAAAGTAAATAATGCCCCTGAGGATCTAGTCTAAACAAGTACAAGATATTTTAAGATTACAAGGTATAAAATATAGCAACTAATGACACAGCTTCCACCACAAAGAAGGAAGAGTAAAAGTTGTTGGAGATTATCTTGGTCTTTACCTAAGAAACATCACTGACCCTGCAACCAGACTATGCCAAAAGGCATTTGAAGAGTAGTATTAATACAAACCACACGTACTGGTAGGCATCATCGATCAACACGATACCCACTGCATAATATAAATAAATCAACAAGCAGGAAACATGCAATAAAAAAGTACACCCCTCAACCTTTATTATCTTGCCCTTCTCATTCCCATACACCTTAAAAGTACTAATACCCTTGACTCTAACTCCCTGATCTATCACCCTGCTCGCTATGCTCTTGATTCATAACTTAACCATCCTACCTCATATATAAGTTTCCAAATACAATCACTACCAACCCAGCCAACCGCTCTCGACATGCCCTCAATTTTTCTACATCACAAATCAGCCCTTGACCACCTAGTATACTCTATCATGGCTCGCTAACCGTTTTAAATACGAATCCCCTTTCCAAGGTAGGCCATGGGTACTTATGCCTCATGAACTCTAACACACTTCTCATTGTCTAATAACACAAAAAAACTCTCTAAAAATAGTTGATAATAACACCTAGACCCTAGTTCTCCACTTACCAGACCATATACCAATAGCCCCGCTCATTTACTGTCAATTCCAATAAACTAGATATAAGCTATTTAATTACAACACGGTAATGTCACTACCCAAATATGGATGTGATGACACTCGTCTTATCCCACTAAGACCACCAGTTAGTTTAAAACCCATCTAATATGATGAATATGGAAGTAAAATGAGAATAAAAGTTTAATACTACAAAATAATGCACAAATTTATAATCAACTTAAATATACCCAAAACCTGGTAGTCACGTATACAAACCCTTAAAGTATTACAATTGAATCTAAGGAAAGAATAAAGCCTTAAATGACATTGTTTTTAGAATAGAACAAGATCATAAACAGGAGTAAGAAGGTCAACTGAGATGACAAACGACTACCTCACAAATCTCCACAGGAAGCCTCATAAAAGAGGAAAATAGAAAGTATCACGAAGGTCCAGTGTCACGAATCAGACCGTCATAATTGGCACCCACACTAACCTTCGGTGGAAGAACCACTACTACAACCCAAACCAAGCAACTAAACCAAAAACTAAAATATTTGAGTTATTGAAGCAAATTAAATAGCTAAAGACTGAAGTTCCCATAAACTTTTAGAAGATCCAACAACTGAACAATGCGGAAAATATGCCTAGAACCTTAAAGTCAATGTACCAAAACTTTAACAAGATCCAAAAGTCTAAACAAGAAGAGTTACAACCCTAAACAATGTACTAATAACTAACTAGAAGTCTAAGTCTGAAATGTGTACATAGACAGAAAGAGAACTCATAGCAGCCTAGAAAAAATAGATCACCCTTGAATTCGAACGACGATCATTAATATTCTAAACGAGGTTTGTCAATAGCCTCCTGAAGATGTCCTGTACTCATCAAAGAAAGAGAAAGTCCAGCATCAGTGCACAATCATAGTGTACTAGTAGGATCACACGACTATCCCATTAAGTGAAACATACATAAGTCATTACAACAATATAATCACATGCATATATCAAACATATACAATATTATCCACATTTACAAACAAGGTGCAGTTTCACATTTTTCAAGATACACAATTATATCAAATCATTGGTCCTCTCATGGAACCCAAACCCAAACATCTAGCATACTGGCATGTGGTACTCGATCCAATGTTTATGCCGAAATGTGGAAATTGATCCCATAATTATGCCAGACGTGGCAACCAATCTAGGTTAGTGTGTCGGAATGCAACACCCGATCCATTCAACAAGCCACAACCACAATCACAAAGTACATTCTCATAATCATACAAACAAGTCATGATTCATGTCAAACATCATTCATATTTGCTTATTTACAATTAATGTGATCAATAATGCATCATCCGCTTACATACATGTATCAAAATAAAGAAAGAACAAACATACATCACACAATCATAGAATCACAACCATCATCTACCTCGAAACAAGATTGAAACCCTAAGAAACTTTATCATTCCCTTTCTGGATTTGTTCCACTAGTTCTTGGTCAACAAACAATCATAATAACACGGGATCAATAAACAATCACTAATTACCCAAATTACTAACAATTCTATGAACCCTAGATCAATCTCATAATCCCAATCTCCAAATTAGGGTTGTTTCCATCATAAATTTCATATCAAAACCCTCCCCCGACGATAATTGCCCATTAGACTACGTATTGCGGATCGACAAATGGATGTGGGGAGTTAGAATCTTACCTATAGCCTTAATAATAGTAGAAAATTGTCAAGAAAGGACCTGGGTTCATTCCTTAGCTCTCAAATTCAAAAACTGCAGAATATAATGTTTTTGGGGGTTTATTACGACTTAAAGTCGCATCTGACCCATCACATTGATTCTCACCCCGCTACTGCGGCCTCGCCCTAGCAACGTAAATCACTGCAAAAGTATCTTGCATGAAATAGTTAGCTATTTTAATAAATTTAATACCCCCATTTCACAACACACCTTCAACCAACGACACTCAGAAACTACATGTTCATGCTGAGATCGATTATAGGAGTTTTATTCGCCCGAATTCAGTTCTGTAAAGTCATATGAGTTACTTAACGCCTTAGTTATCTACTAATGTAATCAAAATCATAATTAAATGTCACAACCCAATCCACATAATCCATGTCCGGCACTCAGTAAGCCTAAGCCTAAGCCTACGAGCAAGCCTAGACCATTTGTTTCCTAAATATTTGACAGAGTTTCCTCTATATATGGAGCAAACCACAAATTTTAAACCTATCAGTATTCAATACATAACAATCCAACCTACTACGGTAACAACATATAAAGTCTAACAACTATCATAATTAAAATTTAGCGACTTCCGCAAAACTTTAGAAGCTCCAACTCGTCTTTTCACCATCACAAACCAAAACCAAATTTACAAGATCGTCTCAAAGAGCAAGAATCTAGGATTAGAAACAGTAATGTACTTTATTAGTTGAACAAAAGGATGGCCCACACAAAATAATTATGGGGCTTACTAGATGCGGTGACAACGCTATCTATCACTATGTCGAGTTAAGGGTCACCTTCAGCTAAATTATCTTAAAAGAGAAAAAGGAAGCTGGGTCAGTCACACCGACTAAGTGAGTAATAACATCTACCATAGCATTATATCCAGGCAAACATATAGATAGAAAAGTATGCAATTTACAAAAAAAGTAGCCATAGCTTGCTTCAACTAAATTATATATGCATGTATGAAAATTGTATTCAACATATTGCAATAGTCACATTCAGTATTTACGGGGAAGATCCAATGCCATAATCGAGTATACTTTCTGACACTATGGATTTACCATAGCCGTCTGACCACCCCATCAGCTAGGTTCCTTCTAGAGGGTGGATATACCATATTAGTTTTCCTGCAAGGTGCACCAGGTCTAACGATCCCGATGTTAGTAAACAACGATACTGACAAAGTTATCGTCTTGAAAACAGTTCTCTGGAATGCAACATACATTCCTATTTTTCTTGTGTCAAATTTGTATCCTATCGAACAAAGTAACTCATAAATTCAAGATTAATAGATATATAATGTACGATAGAAGCTATTCAATACATTTTCAAATACTTGTTCATACTATCGCTTCTCCGCACACAAGAGCTCAACTTTTTAGGTAAGACAGTTGGAGAAAGAAAACAAATTCATAATACGGGATAGTGGACAAATAACTATGGAAGAAATTATCACTCACAGTACTTGCGTCGAAATAGCTCCATCCTCCTTCCAGTAATTATGCCACACAATTTAAATAATGTAAAATCATAACATGATGTTTAGATACTATTTAACTGTAAATATTTTGAGATACAATATCTATAGTTTATGAACACTTCTAATAACAAGTAAGCTGCCTATGTCCTTAATTGATATTACAATTACTGTTTTGGCTTAACTTCTCTACACTAAGAACATGATTCCAACAATCTGTAATAGCAAATTATGATGCGGAACTTGTAGTTTCCAGCAACAATATACCACAAGCTTTAATACAAAAAACAAAATCAGCTTTTTATTTTTTCCAACTTCAAAGCTTAAGAAAAGGTCTCACATTAGACTCTAAATCACAATTGTTACTTCTATATATGTTTAGCAAAAGGGTGAGTTTAGAGGTGAAAAGTATATTGACAACTCAATTGCAAAGTCGAGGAGAACAACTGTGGGGTCTTCTACTATACTACTTGTTTTAGGCCTTAAAGATGAAGTCCTTTACTTAGTGTTGAGTTCTATTCTCTTTCGCTATTTTTTCCATTTTCTCTGCTTCGTCTCTCTTACTCTACTTTTTTTTCTAGCGGTTCGAGTCGAACTGCTTCTAAGTTGAAACCCACATTGTCTCTTCTTTTTTTAAGCCTCTTTCATCGCCTCTCTCAATCTTATCTAATAATTAATTACTAAGAAGGTGGATAAAATTTGGGAATTAAGAAGTCAAGAGGTGTGTTAGGTAAATTAGTTAGCTGCTTATTTTAAATGGGCTTCGCCCAAAGCTTTAAGTCGTTAATTCTCTCCCCCTTAAGAAAATTCGGCCCCCAAATTTATATATATATATATATGTGTGTGTGTGTGTGTGTGTGTGTGTAACTGTTAGTCTAAATAAATGAGGATACTTGGCTCGTATCACTTCTCGTCTTTCCATGTTGCCTCCTCACTAGAATGATTTTTCCATGATACTTTCAGTGTCACCATCTCTTTCGAATGTAGCTTCCTTACTTGTTTGTGCATTATAAACATTGGTTCCTCTTCATAGGTTAGGTTCCCGTCCAACTGGATGTTCGACGCTTCAAGAACATGTAAAGGGTCTAGTAAGTACTTTCGCAAAATTGACATATGAAAGAATGAATGTCATGAAGATAACTCAAGTGGAAGTGCTAAACGATATGCAATAGCACCAACTATAGCAAGTATTTCATATGGACCAATATATGTTGGACTCAGTTTTCCTTTCTTCCCAAATCTTAAAACACCTTTCATTAGTGATATACATAAGAACACATGATCCCCCACTGAAAACTCCAACTCTCGATGTCTTTTATCTGCATAATCCTTTTGTCTACTTTGGGCCACTTACAGTCTTTTCCTGATTAATTGAACCTTGTTAATTGCTCACTTCACCATATTTGGACCCAATATCTTAGCCTCACTTGCCTCAAACCACCCACTGGGAGATCGACATCGCCTTCCATATAATGCCTATAAGGTGCCATCTGTATACTCGCTTGGAAGCTATTATTGTAAGCAAACTTTGTCAATGGAAGATATTTTTCCCAACTACCACCAAAATCCATAACACAAGATCTCTACATATCTTCAAGAGTCTGTATAGTTCTCTCTGACTGGCGGCCAGTTTTTGGGTGGAATATCATACTCAATTCCACTTGCATTCCTAATGTCTCTTGGAATGCTTTCCAGAATTGTGAGGTGAACTGGGATCTCTAACCGATATAACATAAATTGGAACTCCTTGAAGCCTGACAATTTCATCAATATAAATTTGTACATATCGTGCATCATTATAGGTACTTTTTGACTGGTAGGAAGTGTGCTGACTTTGTTAATCGTTCCACGATCACCCATATAGAATCATAACCCTTAAGAGTTCGTGGAAATCCAGTGATAAAATCCATGGTAATTCGCTCACATTTCCATTCTGGTATCACAAGTTGTTGCATCAACCCTCATGTCTTTGGTGTTTAGCTTTAACTTGCTCGCAAGTCAAACATCGAGTGACATGATTCACAACATCTTTCTTGATACCCTCCTACCAGTACAACTAATGATTATCTTGGTACATTTTTGTGGATCCGGGATGAACTGAGTACTTGGAGTCATGCACTTCTTCAAGAAAAGTTCGTCTCAAACGATTAACATCTAGTACACAAACATGATTGCCAAGTCGCAGTACACCATGACTATCCATGATAAAATCTTTATTCTTGTTGATAACACCTTCATATCTAATTTTGCACAACCGCATGTCTAGGTACTGCTTTGCCTTTATATCCTCCATTAGTGATGACTTCGCTTGAACACATGCTAATAATGAACATGCATGCGCTTAGCTGCATGCTGCTCTACCTTTTTTCAATTCATGAATTTCTCTTGCTAGTGGTCTCCTTGTTAAGGTAAGGTGTCACAAACTCCCCATTGACTTTCGACTCAACGCATCAGCGACTACATTGGCTTTGCCTGGATGGTACAAAATTGTACATTCATAGTTTTTCAATAATTCCACCCATCTTCGTTGTCGAAGGTTAAGATCATTTTGTTGAAAGATATATTGGAGGCTCTTGTTATTAGTATATATCTCACATTTCTCTCCATATATATAATGTAGCCAAATCTTCAAAGCAAAGATAATTGCAACCATCTCTAGGTCATGTGTTGGATAATTTTGCTCGTGTTTTTTGAATTGCCTCGAAGCATAAGCTATGACCTCTCCATTTTGGATAAGCACACAGTTATTTGATGAGAATGCTTTTAAATTCTTTATCTGAGATGAGTAAGGTTTCTACTGAGTTAAGTAAGTCAGGCCAAGGGTTCCCTTCGAGGCCAACAATGGTCTCCGAGAGCGGCCACGTCCAGGGTGTAGGCTCCAGGTGTGACAAACTTGGTATCAGAGCACAGAGTTCAAGAGTCTAGGGAGTCTATGAAGTCATGTCTGTAGAGTCTTAGTCATCGGTGTGAAGCGCGTCACATCTATGATTAGGAGGCTACAACATTTAGGAATATCTCACTTCTTCACATTTTTTTCTCGCGTTAGAGTTTATCTCTAAAAAGTCTCTCTCTAATTTAAGCTTGTGCGCGTTTCAGATCATCATGCCTTCACGAAGAGCAGTCAGGGGTCAACCATCCAGGAGAAATGTATAGGAGCAAGAGTTACCCAATGCACCGGAGCAACCCCAAGGAGAGGTTACCAATGCTGAGTTCCGAGAAGCTATCCGGATTCTAAGTCAAGTAGTAACATACCAAGTCGGGCAACAGAGAGGATCTCGACAGGAAGAGGCTGACACCTTGAGGGTTCGTGAGTTTATGAGAATGAATCCTCTTAGCTTTACCGGATCAAGCACTATTAAGGATCCAGAGAACTTTCTGGAAGAATTAAAGAAAGTGTTTGAGGTGATGCATGTGGTTAATACTGAGAGGGTTAAATTAGATACATATCAACTGAAGAGTGTGGCTAGAACCTGGTTTCACCAATGGAAGGAGGGCAGAGCTGAGGACGCATCATATCCAAGTTGGGCTTGCTTTGAAGAAGCCTTCTTCGGGAGGTTCTTTTGTCGAGAACTAAAGGAAGCAAAGGTACGGGAGTTCCTAACTTAGAAACAGGAATCCATGAGTATTCATGAGTATGGGTTAAAGTTCACCCAACTGTCTGCTATGCTACAGATATGGTGAAGGATATGAGGAGCAGAATGAGCTTGTTTATTACCGATTTGGGTCGTGCTTCAAGCAAGGAAGGTAGGGCTACAATGTTGATTGGTGACATCGACATATCCAGGCTTATGGTTTATGTGCAACAAGTTGAAGAGAAGAAGCTGAGGGACACATAGGAATACAAAAACAAGAAAGCGAAGATTGGGAATGAGTCTGGGCAGCAGAAATATGGTTCAAGTCGACCACAATTTCAGAAATCAAAGGGGCATGCACCAACGTCTGCTAGTGCACCTGCGCCCAGAATCAGAGGTGAGTATAATGGCCAGAATTCACAGAACTTCAAGGCTAGACCAGACCATTACCAAGATGTGTGGCACAAGGAGGTAGTGGGATTTCTGCATGCTGTAAATGTGGTAGAACCCACCCGGGTAAATGTCGTGATGACTAGAAAGGTTGTTTCAGGTGTGGGCAAGAGGGTCACTTCATGAGGGAATGCCCTAAGAATAAGCAAGGTGGTGGAAATTTGGGCAATAGAGCTCAATCTTAATCAGTTGCTCCACCAGACAGGGCCGCACCTAGAGGAGCCACTTCTAGTACTGGCGGAGGGGCAACCCGTCTCTATGCAATCACTAGCCGCCAAGATCAAGAAAACTCTCCAGATGTTGTTATGGGTATGATCAAAGTTTTTACTTTCGATATGTATGCTTTGTTAGACCCAGGAATAAGTTTATCCTTTGTAACTCCTTATGTTGCAAATCAATTTGAGATTCTTCCTGAAAAACTTTGTGAACCCTTTTGTGTTTCTACACCTGTTGGGGAGTCTATTCTAGAGGAAAGAGTCTATCGTGATTGTTCTGTTTCCATCAATCACAAGAGCACTATGGTTGATCTAGTAGAGTTAGACATGGTAGATTTTGATGTCATTCTAGGTATGGGCTGGCTCCATTCCTGTTATGCATCAATAAACTACAGAACTCGAGTTTTCAAGTTTCAAATTACTAATGAGCCAGTCATAGAGTGGACTAGTGGTTAGGCAGTGCCTAAGGGTCATTTCATTTTTGTATCTTAAGACGAGGAAGTTAGTTTCAAGGGGTTGTATCTATCACTTAGTCCGAGTTAATGACTCAAGTGTTGAGGTATTTTCTCTTCAGACAGTACCTATAGTCAAAGAGTCTGCAGAAGTCTTTTCTAATAATTTACTCGGGATTCGTCCCGAAAGAGAGATAGACTTTGGCATAGACATCATCCCAGATACTCATCCTATCTATATTCCGCCATACAGAATGGCATCACCAAAGTTGAAAGAGCTAAAAGAACAATTGAAAGATTTGTTAGATAAGGGCTTCATTCGACCAAGTGTCTCATTTTGGGGTGCTCCGGTCTAGTTTGAAAGGAAGAAAGATGGGTCCCTTAGGATGTGTATAGACTGCCGCCAATTTAATAAGGTGACCATTAAGAATAAGTATCCTCTTCCAAGGATAGATGATCTTTTTGATCAACTTCAAGGTGCTTCTTGTTTTTCCAAGGTTGAAACTAGATTAGGATACCATCAGTTGAATGTAAGGGAATGTGATATTCCCAAGACAGCTTTTAGAACAAGGTATGGTAATTATGAATTTTTGTTATGTCCTTTGGTTTGAAAAATGCACCTGCAGCGTTCATGGATCTTATGGACAGAATTTTCAAACCTTATTTAGATATGTTTGTCATCTTCTTCATTGATGAAATACTGGTGTAACACTCCGAAAGTCTAAGACCTAATCTAGAGCCTCACATGATGAACTATACCTTGAACTACTATTTTAAGACCTAAATTAATGAATATAAATCATTCAGGAAGATTTAGAGTCAAAACATCAAGGAACGTCCATGACGTCCGGTGAATTGTGAAATAGAGGTTAGTGTACCTTGATATGTTTCATGGGGTTTTATGAGTCTAAATTCAATGAAATTTGGTAGGAAGGTGTTAAACATGTATTAGAATATGTTTAGGGTTGAAACGTCCAGGTACAACTCCCCAAGGACCACCCTAAGGGTCCTTCAAGAGGACCCTTCCAAATTGGCCAAAAGCTGTCAAATGACAATGGCTACCAATGAGACCAGTCGACGAGCTGTCGTCTAGGCGACGAGGCGACGAGACGTCGATGGCCTCCATAGGTAATGCCGTAGAAATTTTCAAAGAGTCTTCCAAAACATGGTCTCTGACACAATCGATGGATGTGCAGGACGGTGGGTGCAGGGGTTGTCGACTAACCTACGGACCGTAGGTCGGGGTCTCGTAGTTCAGGCCTATGCTTTCAATGTCCAATTTCATTTAAGTAATTTAATTAGTTAGTTAGTTAGTTAGGGGTTTAATTAGGGGTTAAGGGATGATTATTTTAGTTATTTAATTGAGTATAAAAGGAATAACTCTCATTAAAATAACCTAACACACTTCAATTCCCAAAAACACAAATTCTCTTCCTTCTCTCTACTTTATCTCTCCCAAAGAAGACTACGTAGAAGACCAAGGTCAAAATGGTTTAGGGCTGCAAGAACATCACTTTCTCTTCATAAAACTCCAAGGATTAACAAGGTATGGGAACTCTTCACCTTCAGGATTTCTTTCCCCAAAAGGTTCTTCCAAATTGATTTCCAAAAGTTGGTAAAAACATGGTTTCATTCCTAATCAGAAATTGATGTTTAATATTGTATTGTTCTTGGTTTATTTTGATTATTATGGATATAATGTGATTGATTATTGGTGAATTAGGGTTGTTCTTCATGTTAGACCTAGTTATATAGAAGAGATCATGAATTGACCCTATTTCCCTAACCTTAGGTTATGCATTGATATTGAATAAATAGTGATGATGCAATTGACTTAGTTCTTGTGTTAATTACTATTATGTGATGTTATTAAGTCTTTTTATGGATGAATGTGGTTGGTTAATGGTAATACCATGGAAAAAGTCTTGTGAAGGTAAATTGGTAAGACCTATGATCTTGAACTCTTACTTCAATTGTGATGGCTTGTACTTGATAAGGATGTTCAATTAAAGTATTGATTTTGATTAGATTAGATAGAGGATGGTATGATGAATGTAATTGAAATGTCTAGATCATATGGATTGTGAGATTATGATTAAGGTGTAATGATATAAGGTTGATTGCCTTACTATGACATGATGATGATAATGTGTTAATCTCACATATGAGGGTTGTATTGAAACGAAGTTCTCATGCAATTCCTAATGAGCTAATGTTATGAATATACAAGGGGTTAGTCTACTATGGCTTATACTAAGCTATGATGATTAATAAAGGCTTAAAGACATTTGAAAATGGGACTTTAGCTTAGCACCGAGTGAACTTGTTATGTCACGACCCGCAAGTACCCCCTAGAAGTTTGGGAGAACCCTTGGATCGGGACAAGGCGTACTTGACCCTTTGGGGTCTTGTAAAAGCCCTTTAACTATCGTTCATTACTTAAGACATGAAAAGTGGAATTAAATCTTTTCACAAACAATTTAATAAAGGAAACATTTTTATAAAATACTAAGGAAGTCTCATCGTCACAAGCCAATCTTAAAGACACTACATAATATCTTAGGGACACGGCCCTTTACATTGAAAGAAAATACATAATAAGTCTTAATAACAAAACTAAGAAACATAGACTATGTCCTCGAATAAATGAGGACATACCAAATCTTGAGAGAGTAGATTCCCAAGCTTCGCCATCTAGACTTCTTCTTGCTTCCAAACCTCTTATAAAGTATAGAAAAGTATGGGGTTAGTACAAATAATGTACTAAGTATGGCATATGCAAAAACATGCAAAAAGGGATATTTTAGTAAAAACACATTTTCATGCCAATTAAATAAAACATTCATGAATATAGAAGTAAAACAACATAAAAATCATCATTTAACACTTAGAGAAGAATTTCCATAATATATACCACAAAGGACCAACTTACAGTAAGCTTTTCAACATTACACTGAACTCTTTTTAACATTTACAGTGAACTATCCCTATTCCAAAATAGTGAACTTCCAAGGCCATGCAAAGAGGAAGTGAACTCATATCCGTAGTAGTTTCTCTAACTAAGGTTATCCTAAGACTAACCAAGATAATACATGAAGGAAATGCACATACACCTCCTTCAATGCACACCAAAGTGATCCTCAAGACTACTCCTTTTTGGCTTACTCACCTTGGGAGAACAAGCCTCCACTCAATGACAAGACAATAGAATAACACTAAAGCAACACAGCAAGACTTCCCTTTCGGAATGCCTACTTAGTGCAATGAGTAGATGGCGTCTCATTCCACCACCTACCCTAAGTAGTACACTCTTTTAGAAGGATTATCACCAAGACTCCCCTTTCGGAAGGTCTACTTAGTGCAATGGATAGATAGCGCCCCATTCTACCACCTACCCTAAGTAGTACGTTCTTTTAGGAGACTTAGTTCATTCAATTCATATAAGGCTCACCAAGACTCCCCTTTCGGAATTCCTACCTAGTGCAATGGATAAATAGCATCCCGTTCCACTACCTACCCTATGTAGTACACTCTTTTAGAAGACTTAGCACTTTCATAACTTTTGTGGGGGTTAGCTTAACCGACATAGACCATGAGAGCTAGACATGGAATCCAGATATTAACCCCTATCGGATGAGGGATCCTCACTTGCCTAGAGTAAGGTCATTATCTTAGCTTTTACATGGCTTTTCCAATAGCTACACCTATGCGGCCGCATAGTTAAGGGATAAGGAGATTGCTACTAATTAACTCATTCTCTACTAACGAGTACACATATCAAGAGGTACATTGGAATACAACATCTCAATTCACGAAGTGTAACCACCTCTTCTTCACTAACGAGGAGTACTCATATCAAGAGGTACATTGGAATACAACATCTCAATTCACGAAGTGTAACCACCTCTTCTTCATATCCTCTTGGTGCTAGGAATAACTCCCCACGGATTCTCAACATTCACTACTAAAGGTCAAGGATAACTTTTGGAAACCACATCTCAACTCATGAAGGGTATCCATCCTCCAACCTACATTAGAAAGCTCTTGGAAATAGTGAGGTTGCTACTGAACACTTCTTCTCAACTCACGAATAGTGTTCACCCCAAAATTCCCCTTTTGACTTAACTTAACTTCATTCATTCATTCAAGTGTGAGTGTGTGTGTACATGTGAACACACCTTGCACATAAGCATTATTTCATTTACATTTCGTTCTATTCATGGTTAGACCTTCCTTCATCACATTACACACTTTAGCATGCTTCACATAATCATATAAGTCATTTAGGCATAATCCTTAGCATACTTCTCATAACAAGCTTCATAAAACACATTAATAAGAATAACTTCATTATCATTTCATTTCACACATTAGGCCTTCAAAGCCACACTTACAATACATACTAAGTATAATCAAATTCATCAAGTAAACACCGCCACCAAGAAGGTGGACCATACCACTCAAGAGCAATTCATAAGTAAAGCTAAACAACATAAACAACTTACCCTTTAACCAAGCTTTCATCACCCATAATAATACCTTCAACAATTCATCATGATATAGCCCTTAGGGAAGTAGCTAAACAACAATATCAATAAAAGGGAACCAAAGCTCAAAGACTACAATATCATGCTCATTCAACCCATTTCTTGAGCCAAAATTTGATAAAAATCTTTAACATGATTTCATTGAAGTTTTAGCATTAAAATCACCAACTAACATTAGAAACATCATATTTGAATTATTAGAAACGTTTTCATGCAAGACTCATATTTAGAGTTGAGGATAGAAGAAACTAGGGTTGAAAAACGCTATTTGAAAATTCATTATAAGGGACTCCTTGAATGGAAGAGAGTTCAAGGATGGATACCATACATCACATTTAAGAAACCCTACTGATTTTTGGTGAAGAAATCGACCACCAACAGCCCTCCTAGATCTTCTTGACTTCTAGCTTCCATGGAGACTTGACAGAGAGTTTTAAGAGAGAGAGGTTTTGGGTTTTAGGAAATGAAGTCTAAAATTAGGTCTTAGGATTTGAAACACTTTAATATACCTAAAAAGACCCTAAAAATATCACTCAAGGTTCATAAAAGACTTGGTATGAATTTACCAAACACCCCAAGTCATTACAGGAAAACGACAGTTTTTGGGGCAGTCTCACAGACGGATCCAACCAACGGACCGTCTGTCCATCAACGGTCCATTGGTGGGGTTTAGTGGGTTGATACTTAGCTTCATTTGGGGTCTGGTTAGCCTACCTTGCAGGTCCAAACTACGGGGCAAGTCGACGGTCCGTTGGTTGGACCACTGGCCGTCGTTTGCCCTCGTTGGTGGACACTGCCAAGGCAGTCTTCGGTCCTTGTCTTGGTCCCTTCTCTAGGGCCCCTTGTGGGTCCTAGGTGGGGTCGTACCCGGACGTTAAACCCCTAAACATAGTTGTCTAGTTCTTAGGAATATCCCACACCAATTTCCATCAAAACGAACACGTAAGATTCACTCAAACACATAAGAACAGACAAGCACTATCTAAGGTATATCTTCCGAATGTCATGGACGTTCTCGGATGTTTGACCTCCAAACTTAACCAAAATTCATACACTTCCTAATGGACACTAATATAACTCATTTTATTACAAAATTAAATCAAGAAACAATCACGAATCTCTAGTTCACCTTAGTTCATTTTAGGGTGTTACATTCTCCCCCACTTGGAATATCATTCGTCCTCGAATGACACTAAAAACTTTAAGACCATCAAGGACTCACTTATCATCACATAACACATTACAATCATGATCAAAACATCATATTCAAGGCATCAACTAACAAGGAGCACAACTTTACACTTTCACACACTTTGCAACATAAGCAACTTTTGCATCAACTTCATAATTTCAAAACTCACCCTTATCCTTATTTTATGGAGGAACTAACTTCTCCTACATTGAACATGCTGATATATAAAACTTTTACACACATTGTTACTACAATTCAAGACAAAGAAATTTTTTCAAAAAAAGAAGATTTTCACAGTGAGCATCACTGTAGCACACGCAACTTTGCAAAACTTCACAAATTCAATCTCACTTTCATTTCTTCATTTATTGAGGAACTACCTTGTCCAACCTTAAACATGTTTATAAACATCATTTCTAAACAAATTGAAACCATTGTTCATGAAAAATGCAATTTTCATTAAAATTTGGACTTCTTTACAGTGACTCAAAACTTCACTGTCACTTTCTTAAAAATTCTATAATGCACCTTTCAAGAAACTTTAACAAGAAGGCATGACAATATGAGAGACAAGGTCATACTAACTTACTCCAAAGAGACTTGGTAAGTTACACTAAGTTCAATGTGAGAGTAGCATCCCATACTACCACTCCCACTTAGTGACCCTTGAGGATTTTCTTGGACTAAGTACACTACATGCAATCCTACTTAACATTCATTATGCAAAACTTAGCTTTAACTTGCTTCTTTAACATTAGACCTTAAGTCATCTAACTTCATATACAACACATGATAACTCATACTATTAAGCAAGACTCTTAATCATTACCAAACTACTAAGGATTTGGTCTCAAGCTTGAATAAGAACAAAAGGAAAGATGAGGATATCAACTACCTTTCTACTCACTCATTTTCCCCCACTTAGGGCAAATCCATCAACAAGGTCTCATACTTCAAAGTAACATTATACCTCTCACAAAGTAGGAACTCACACTACCCTTAACTCATGCACATCCAGACTAAACATCAACCTTACAAGTTAAGCATAACACTTTCCTCTTAGGATTCAAGCCTAGACAAACTCTCTTAACTTCAACTCTTAGGCACCACTTAACTCAATCTCATGGAACAAAACTCCCTTACTAGGTATTCATACCACATTTACTCCTTAGTGTAAACCTACACAAGAACCTCAACCAAATCACAAGAACAACTATTAAGACATTAATCCACACAAGAGGGTTGCCCTCTACTCCTACAAAATCTCCACATTCTCTCAACGTTCCTCAAATTTACACCTTAAAGTTTTCTACCACATTGAACATAATCACAAGGTAACCCATTTCCTCTCAAAGGTACTTCATTCAATCACTATAACTCTTACCATGCTTAGAACTACATCACCATAAAGTTTCTCATCATAACATCTCAATTCTCATAAATCACACCTAGACATAGATGTCATCACATCACAATTTTTTTTTAAAAACTCACCTTCACATTTACTCTTCTAGCCACAAAACAATCATAACATCAAAACTCACCTTTTCTCTCCCTCAAACTTAGAAACATCTCCCTTCCAAGCAATCACACCTAGAAAACCACCGGACAAAGGAGAAGAAGAGAGAGATCTTATGGAGTTAAGTCATATGGTAAGATACAAGAGTAATGAAGAAAGTAAAACTCTATCGTCCTATATCCTCTTGTTCATGGATGCGCCGCGACTCACACCAATGACCAATACTCTACTAGACGTGGCTTGTGAGACTTTTAGAACCTAAACTATTTTCCATAACCTTATGCTCTGATACCAAGTCTGTCACGATCCGCAAGTACCCCCTAGAAGTTAGGAAGAACCCTTGGATCGGCACAAGGAGTACTTGACCCTTTGGGGTCTTGTACAATCCCTTTAACTATCGTTCATTACATAAGACATGAAAAGTAGTGCAGAATTACACTTTTCACGAACAATTTAATAAAGGAAACATTTTTCATAAAATAATAAGGAAGTCTCATCGTCACAAGCCAATCGTAAAGACACGACATAATATCTTAGGGACACGGCCCTTTACATTGAAAGAAAATACATAATAAGTCTTAACAACAAAACTAAGAAACATAGACTATGTCCTCGAATATATGAGGACATACCTAATCTTGAGAGAGTAGATTTCCCAAGCTTCTCCTTCTAGACTTCTTCTTGCTTCCAAACATATACTTATAAAATATAGAAAAGTATGGGGTTAGTACAAATAATGTACTAAGTATGGCACATGCAAAAAGAGACATTTTAGTAAAAACACATTTTCATGCCAATTAAGTAAAACATTCATGAATATAGAAGTAAAACAACATAAGAATCATCATTTAACACTTAGAGAAGAATTTCCATAATTTTTACCACAAAGGACCAACTTACAGTAAGCTTTTCAACATTACAGTGAACTCTTTTTAACATTTACAGTGAACTATCCCTATTCCAAAATAGTGAACTTCCAAGGCCAAGCAAAGAGGAAGTGAACTCATTTCCGTAGAAGTTTCCCTAACTAAGGTTATCCTAAGACTAACCAAGGTAAGACATGAAGGAAATGCACATACACCTCCTTCAATACACACCAAAGTGATCCTCAAGACTACCCCTTTTTGGCTTACTCACCTCGGGAGAACAAGCCTCCACTCAATGACAAGACATTAGAAGAACACTAAAGCAACACACCAAGACTTCCCTTTCGGAATGTCTACTAGTGCAATGAGTAGATGGCGTCTCATTCCACCACCTACCCTAAGTAGTACACTCTTTTAGAAGGATTAGACCCAAGACTCTCCTTTCGGAAGGTCTACTTAGTGCAATAAATAGATAGCGTCCTATTCCACCATCTACCCTAAGTAGTACGTTCTTTTAGGAGACTTAGCTCATTCAATTCATATAAGGCTCACCAAGACTCCCCTTTCGGAATGCCTACCTAGTGCAATGGATAAATAGCGTCCCATTCCACTACCTACCCTAAGTAGTACACTCTTTTAAAAGACTTAGCACTTTCATTACTTTTGTGGGGGTTAGCTTAACTGATATAGACCATGAGAGCTAGACATGGTATCTCGATATTAACCTCTATCGGATGAGGGGGTGCTCCTCGGTCGTGACAAACTTGGTATCAGAGCAAGGTTAAAGAAATCGTAGGATTGATGTCTCGTTTAACCACGTTTACGTAGAGTCCTGTTTATGGGTGTGAAGCGCGCCACACTTATGAATGAGAGTCTATGTGACGTTTTGGAATTCTCCATTATTGGTAATCTTTAAATTCGTGCCTTGAGAGTTGAAACTCTATGTGTCCTGTTTCTTCTAATCCTTTTCTTGTGGATATAGGATATGACTACAAGACGTGCAGCCGCAAAAAGAGTGGAGGAAGATTTGGCTAAAGTGGGAGTTCCTTCCCAAGGTAACCAAGTCCCTCCACAAGACAACCAAGTGCCTCCTCAATAACAAGCTCCGGTCATTCCTCCACCTATGATGGATGGAGAGATAAGGTCGGCATTTTTGACTTTATCTCAAGCTATGACTACCCAAGCACAAGCCATGACGGCTCAAGCCAATCGGGAGATTGGACCTCGTGTTCAACCAAATGTTAGTACCATGGCTTCCCGCTTGAGGGACTTCTCTAGGATGAACCCTCACATGTTCTGTGGGTCGAAAGTGAATGAATATCCCCAAAGACTTCATTGATGAGGTGTACAAGATTCTCTATGCTATGGGGTTGACTTCAAATGAAAAGTCAATCTAGCTTCCTATCAACTCAAGGATGTAGATCAAATATGGTACACCCAATGGAGAGACAATAGGTCCTTGAGAGCTAGTTTTATCACTTGGGAGGTATTTAGAAGGGCTTTTTTTGATCGCTTCTTTCCTAAGGAGAAAAGGGAGGCCAAATTGAAGGAATTCATCAACCTTCGTCAAGGAGATATGAGTGTGCAAGATTACTCCTTGAAATTCACCAAATTGTCAAAGTATGCTCCTTCCTTGGTGTCTAACCCAAGGGATAAAATGAGTCGCTTTGTTACGGGAGTGTCCGATGATTTGTTTGAAGAGTGTCGTTCGGCAATGCTCCATGACAACATGGATATTTCTAGGTTGATGGTGCATACTCAGCAAGTTGAGGAAACTCGACTCAAGAGGAAGAATAGAGAGTTTAAGAGGGCCAAGTATTATGAGGGAGGTACTTCCAAAGGTAGGCTTGAGATTTAAGACAATCTTAGGTTCAAGAAGAGGGTTTCCAATCAAGTTCCTTTCAACTTTACTAAGACCACCAAGGATAGGGTGTCTAACCCTAAGTCCCAAAAGGCTATAAGTGGAAATTCACGAAGTGATAAACCAACTTGTTCAAAGTGTGGTAAGAAGCATTGGGGTGAGTGTCTAGTTGGGACGGGGAATTGCTTTGGATGTGGAAAGAGTGGTCATAAGATTAGGGATTGTCCTAATATGAGGAGTCAAGATAAGGGGAGTGGTCAAGCTCAATCAAGTTGATCCTAGTTCTGATGCTCCAAAGAGGAACCGCTTTTATGCTCTCCACTCTAGGGGTGAACAAGAAGAGTTCCCCAATGTGGTCACTGGTATGTTACAAGTCTTCTCTATTGATGTTTATGCTTTATTTGATACAGGTGCTACATTATCATTTGTAACTCCTCTTGAAGCTAAAAATTTTGATGTTCTACCCGATATTTTAATTGAACCATTTTCGGTTACAACCCCGGTGGGCGACTCCGTTGTGGCTAGAAGAGTCTTTAGGAGTTTTCCTATATCTTTGACCAATAGAGTTACTTGGTTGGATTTGGTTGAACTTGATATGGTCGATTTTGATGTTATTTTGGGAATGCATTGGTTGCATGCTTGTTTTTCTTCCATTGATTGTCGAACGAGATTGGTTAAGTTTAAGTTTCCTAATGAATCCATTTTAGAGTGGAAGGGGGGTAACTCAATTCCTAGAGGTCGTATAATTTCTTGTCTAATCACTTGTAAAATGATCTTTAAATGGTGTCTTTACCATATTGTAAGAGTCAAAGATCTTGAGTCCGACATCCCTTCTACTGTGTTGGTCCCCATAGTGAAGGACTTTCCGTAAGTCTTTCTCGATGACTTGGCCGAAATTCCTCTCGAGCGGGAAATTGACTTTGGTATTGACCTATTACCGGATACAAGTCCCATTTCAATCCCTCCTTAACTCATGGCTGTGGCGGAATTGAAAGAGTTAAAGCTTCAACTCAAAGACTTGTTAGATAAGGGGTTTATTCAACCTAGTATTTTACCATGGGGAGATCTGGTGTTGTTTATTAAGAAAAAGGATGGGTCCCTTAGGATGTACATTGACTATCTCCAACTCAATAAAGTCACTATTAAGAACAAGTATCCTCTCCCTCAGATTGACGACTTGTTTGATCAACTCCAAGGGGCTAACTATTTTTCTAAGATTAACTTGAAATCGGGGTATCACCAACTTAGGGTGAGAGGTGAGGATGTACCTAAAATGGCATTTCAAACTAGATATGGTCATCATGAGTTCTTAGTGATGTCGTTTGGTCTCACAAATGCCCCGGCAGCTTTTATGGTCCTAATGAATAGAGTGTTCTGAAACTACCTAGATTCCTTTGTAATTGTTTTCATAGACAATATCTTGGTATATACGAAGAATGAGAGTGATCATATGGGTCATTTGAGAGTGGTGTTACAAGTCTTAAAGGAACACCAACTATTTGCCAAGTATAGCAAGTGTGAGTTTTGGTTGAGATAGGTGGCGTTTCTTGGTCATATCATCTCTAGTGAGGGTGTAGAGGTTGATCCAAAGAAAACTGAGGCGATTAGAAATTTGCCTAGACCATTAACTCCAACCAACATTAGAAGTTTCTTGGGTTTATGGGTACTATAGGAGGTTTGTGGATGGTTTTGAATCCATTGCTTCTCCTTTCACTACCTTGACCCAAGAGAGTATGAAATTTGAGTGGTCGGAGGCATATGAAAGAAGCTTCCAAATTTTGAAAGATAGGCTTACCTTCGCTCTGGTGTTGACTTTACCGGAGGGTACCAAGGGTTTTGTGGTTTATTTTGATGCATCCCAATTGAGTTTGGGGTGTGTGCTTATGCAACATGGGAAGGTAATAGCCTATGCCTCTAGACAACTCAAGGTGCATCCAACTCATGATCTTGAATTGGCGGCCGTAGTGTTTGCTTTGAAAAAAAATGGAGACATTACTTGTATGATTTTCATGTGGATGTTTATACCGACCATAAGAGTCTTCAATATGTGTTTACCCGAAAGGATCTAAACCTCCGATAAAGAAGATGGTTGGAATTGTTGAAAGATTACGAAATGAGTGTTCTCTACCACCCCCTCAAGGCCAATGTGGTTGAAGATGCTTTGAGTCGTATGAACATGGGTAGCGTGTCTCATGTAGAAGAAGGTAATAAAAACCTAGTCAATGATGTTCATAGGTTGGCTAGATTGGGTGTTTGGTTGGAAGATGTCTCAAATGGTGGTTTTGTGATTCATAACAACTCTGAGTCATCCTTAGTGGTTGAGGTGAAGCCTAAACAACATCATGATCCACTATTTATGGAGTTGAAGAAGTCGGTACTTAGTAAGTTGAATGAGTTATTCTCCCAAGGGGGGATGGTGTGATAAGGTACCAAAATAGATTATGTGTACCGGATGTTTATGATTTGAGGAATAGGGTGTTAGAGGAAGCTCATGGTTCTCGATATTCCATCCATCCGGGTTCCACCAAAATGTATCGTGATCTTAGAGAGGTATATTGGTGGGATGGCTTGAAAAGTGTCACATCCCGAGACCACACCCTAGAAGTTAGGGCACAATCTCGGATTGTGGCACAGCGTACTCAACCTCTCGAAGGTCTCATACAAGCCTCTCATATCATTCATCACATATACATAATGAAAAGTAGTGCGGAATTAAAACTTTTCATAAAACAATATCATAGTCTTTAAAAACTCTTTCATATCAAAGTAATAGGAAATACTAAGTCTCAATCTCATCATCTTAAGACACAAGAGTACTTGGGACACGGCCCATACGAATTAGTAAACATAGTACTACTAAGTATATTACAATACTTCATTAAAGAAACATAAAAGACATATATGCCCTCGAGTCAAGTGAGGACATACTTCAAATTCTCTTGAACGATCTTCTAAATCCAAGTCTTCTTCCCAAAAGCTCTTCACCTACCAAGAACTATATAGATAGATAAAAGCATGGAGTTAGTACAACCACATGTACTAAGTATGGCATTATGCATAAAAATCATGAAAATGGACATTTATTGGAAATATGCATCTTTTTATTTAAATATCATAATATCATCATAAGAACAACATTTAGCAACTTAGAATCACATAAGAAAACATTTAACCAAAAATCATAATTTTTGAAGCCACTTTACACTGACCCCAACTCACTGTTACAGTGAATTTCTTCACTGTAAAGTAAAGTTGCAAGCCTTCACTTTAGACACCCTTTAGCATGTAATTATCCCACTCAAAGCTATCCTAATATTCACTTAAGTCACACAAAGAGAGACCGCCCATACACTCTCTCTAAATTTGCCTAAACGATCCTTAAGATTACTCATAATGAGGCACATACACACCTAAAATACATCAACATACAAGGCATACATAATATGACAATCTCCCCTACCAAGGCTATCAAAAAGACTTACTTAAGTACTCCTAGAAGAGAAAGCCCATACACTCTCTTCAAGGCTACCTAAATAATCCTTAAGACTTCCTAAGTTTAGATCATATCAAACATAACAAGCAATTTCCCTAACTAGAGTCATTCTCAAGACTTCCATAGATAAGACATGAAGAGATCATCATTTATGCCCTCTTCACACTTTAACTAAGGAATCCTTAAGTCACTTAAGATTAGGTACTCATTCATTTACATACTTTATATCATTAAGTCATTAGTTCATTAGCTTATTTAAGATACATACATCACATAAAGGACATTCAAATAATGGTCTTGGAGAAGACCTAGGGACTCTTACTAACATCTTCAAAGCCTATTGTGCAATATCTAGATAGCGTCCCATACCACCTAAACCTCATAGAACTCCTCTAATGCTAATAGGTATCCCATATGATGAGAATAGACAATAACCGACATAGACCATGGTAGAAAAACATGGAATCCGTAGTTCTATCCTACTCCGATGAGGTTGTTCTACTTGCCAATGGTAGAACTTGGATACATCCCATGTAGGCACATGGTTAAGGAATATGAAGGGCATGCTTTGTAATCTAGTCTCATACTTTAACTAGAACTACTTTTCTTCTCATACTCACTCGGTGCTAGCCTTCGTTCTCATAGATTAAACCACATTAAGGTTCATACAAAAGGGTTTCATATCAAGTTCATAACCCAATTACATTTACCCTACCAAAGAAAGGTCCACTAGGGCTACCTCCCTACGATGACAAGAAGATCATTATGACTTTCCTAAGGTTTGATATGATGTCCTTCCAGCCAATCAACCTTAAGTCCATCATTCATTACATGAAGGATACCATTACGGCTTCCGATTTCAAGGTTCATAACCTTACCAATAGGTTCAAGGTTCCACATAACATTCATACATTCAAGACCATTAGCATCCTAAGTCAATAAATCACAATATTCACAATCATACATGCATCAAGTAAGGGACACTAGTCTACCTAAACAAGACACAACTTACTTCACATTAGCACATATTACATGTTATACTAGAAGCACATAGTCATAGTCTAGTATGATCACCTAACATCATCAATATAAGAAACATATACTTTCACATAGATATATAAAATCATGCTTCACATAATCAACTACACAAATCAACATAATACTTCAAGTAGTTGCCGACAAGGCCATAATCATCATAATACTTAAAATAACGCCGACATGGCCACATCAATTCACATAACACCGCCACCATAAGTGGACCAAACCAATCACAACATAATTGAAGTCTAATTAACATAAAATAAAGTAAAATAGGGTAGAGTACCACCACTTCATCATCAACATTTCAATCCAATGACAAATCACCCAATTCAACATCACAAGGCCCTTACCCATGGCCATAAACATCAATTCAATGCATAAATCATAATACTCAATGAATCTAAGTCAATTCAATATAGATTTATCAATCTAAGACCAATTAGATATCAATTGAATACAATTCTTACATCGTTAGATAGCCCATAAGAAACTACACATTAATTCATAAACATCAAGACAATATCACTTAACCCATAAAGTAGTCAAAAACTAGGGTTCATCAATTACATGGGTTCATAGGTTAATTGAGTTAAAATAATCTTAATAACAACAATCCAATCACTAAACAATGATTAAAAACCTTTTATGCAAGAACCCATGGTAGATCATGAAATAGGTCAATTCATCTTTTGAAAACTTTAGTAAACATCTTTGAAAGTTGGGCTCCTTGATGAAACGAGTTTCAAGGATCAAAAACCATACCTTAATGAAGCTAATTCTTCACTTTTATGAAGAATCTCCACTCAATTCGTCACACCAAGCTCTTCCTTGACTTTGGACTTCAATGGAGTCTTTGGGAATTCTTAAGGGATTTTGGGGTTTTGATTTTGAAGAACGAAATCTTCTAAGTGTTAATGACTTATAAACACCCTTAAAATATTCAATATACCCCTTAGGAACCGCCAAACTCTATATTTGGAAGTGGGGTGAAATTACAACTTCACCCCTCAACTTATAGTGAAGCTGCGTGTAGGCCACAGTGACCATCGATGGTTGCCCATCGACGGGGCGTAGGTCTTTTTACGGGCCGTCCTGGCCTCCGTCCATGGGTTAAGAGACTTGGAAATGGGAGCTTAGCTCCCAAGTTTAAGTCCCAAATTACGCCCACCACCTACGGGGCGTCGACCAGGCCACTAGCTGTCGATTTCCATCTGTAGGTGGACTGCCTTGGGCAGTTTTGGCCACCAACATGGGTCCTTCCTCAAGGACCCTTAGATGGACCTTGGGGATATTTGACCAGATGTTTACAACCCAAACATGACCGTATATGATTCTAAGACCTCTCACATGAATTTCATCCAAAACGAACACGTAAAACTCGACAAAACATGCCTAGACACACAAGGTCATTTCAAGGCACATCTTTCGAACGTCACAAACGTTCTTGAATGTTTGACCTCCAAACTTCTTGAAACTTGACACACTACCTATATACATCATATTAACTCATTTAAGGACTTCACAACATCATGAATCACACATAAACACATAGAACCACATATGAGGCACTTAGGTGACTTAGTCGTCGAACGTCTTAGTCGTCCCTTGACGTTTGACCTCCAATGCACCTAATACCTTAGACACTGCCTCAATACCATTTAATAGACCTATTTAGTACCTTAGACCATCTTGACCACAATGTTAGGCTCTAGTTCACCTATGTCATTTTCGGGATCTTACAAAAAGGGACATTGCGGAGTTTGTATCCAAGTGTCCAAATTGCCAACAAGTGAAAGCCAAAAATCTAAAGCCAAGTGTTCTAACTCAAGAAATGGGGGTTCCTACTTGGAGGTGGGAATAAATTAATATGGATTTTGTTGTTGGGTTGCCTCGAACCCGGAGGCAAAATGACTCCATTTGGGTGATAGTGGATAGATTGACCAAATCCGCTCATTTTATTCCCGTTAAGTCTACTTATACGACGGAAGATTATGCAAGGATCTACATTGATGATATTAAGAGACTTCGTGGGATCCCTTTGTCCATCATATTGGATAGAGGTGCTCAATTCACATCTTGTTTTTGGAGATCTTTCCAAAAAGGGTTGGGTACTAAAGTGAAGCTTAGCACTGCTTTTCATCCCCAAACGGATGGTCAAGTGGAGCATACTATTCAAACCCTTGAGGATATGTTAAGGGCATGTGTGATAGACTTTAAAGGAAATTGGGATGATCACTTGTCGTTGATTGAGTTCTCCTATTGTAATAGCTATCATTCAAGCATTTTGATGGTTGGTGAGTCTTCACTCCTCGGTCCCGAGATTATCTATGAATATTTGGACAAGGTTCGTGTGGCAAGGGATTAGATTGAAAACAGCCTATAGTCGGCAAAAGTCCTATGCCAACCATAGGAGAAGGGATCTTGAATTCGAAGTAGGTGATATGGTGTATTTGAATATCTCACCTATGAAAGGTGTGATGGGATTCGGCAAAAAAGGGAAATTAAGTCACTGGTATGTGGGTCCCTATGAGGTTTTGCAAAGAGTCAGAAAGGCTGCATATGAAGTTAGACTACCTAGTGAACTATCTTCGATTCATCTGGTGTTTCATGTTTCCATGTTAAAGAAGTGTATTAGTGATCCCGTATCCATTCTTCCAATTGAAGGGTTAGGTTTGAATGAGATCCTCTCATATGAAGAGGTTTCGATGGAGATCCTTGATAGACAAGTTAAGAAGTTGAGGAACAAGGAGGTGGCCTCCGTAAAGGTGTTATGGAGGAATCACGTAGTTGAGGGAGAAACATGGGAGGCCGAGGCCAACATGAAGTCCTGTTATTCTCATATTTTCCTAACTAAGCTTAGTTATTCCTAATAATAATTAAATAATTAATAAATTTGAATTTGACGTGTTTGTAAAAATATGCATAATTATGGTAAAAGGTTTATGCTTAAATGAGTCTTCGTGTGAAAATGCTCTTTTGCTTAATTTTGCACTTATTTGTGTTTTGTGTATTGTTTCCTTCACGAAATAGTACTGAGCATGTTGATGTGTTGTAAGAAGTTTTGGCATAAGTGACTTGATGATCATGTTGAGCTCATGTTGATATTGAGAAGGAAATTCCTCATGTTATGATGTTGAGCTCTTACATGTAGTAAATTGTCATTTGAGTTGCTGTGTAAATGCCATATTTTTATGTTGATTTGAGTTTTAACTCATGTTATTATATGTTTTTGTTGGTTGGGCTGCTAGTATTGAGTCTATCCTCTCCCTACAAAAAGATTTTAGTGTCATTCGGGGACGAATGTTCCTAAAGGGGGATAATGTAACACTCCGAAAGTCTAAGACCAAATCTAGAGTCTCACATGATGAACTAGAACTTTTACTACTGTTTAAGACCTAAAATAACGAATATAAATCATTTAGAAAGCTTTAGAGTCAAAATGTTAAGGAACGTCCATGACGTCCGGTGAATTGTGAAACAGAGGTTAGTGTGCCTTGGCATGTTTCGTGGGGTTTTATGAGTCGGAATTTAATGAAATTTGGTAGGAAGGTGTTAAACATGTATTAGAGTACGTTTAGGGTCGAAATGTCTAGGTACAAATCCCCATGGACCACCTAAGGGTCCTTGAGGAGGACCGTTCCAAAATAGCCAAAATCTGTCAAATGACAGTGGCTACCAACGAGACCAGTCGACGAGCCTTCATTTAGGCGATGAGGCATCGATGGCCTCCGTAGATGATGCCTTAGCCATTTTCAAAAATGTGTCCGAAACATGATCTCTGACACAATCGACAGATGTGCAGGACGGTGGGTGCAAGGGTCGTCGACTGATCTACGGACCGTAGGTCGGTGTCTCGTAGGTCAGGCTTGTGATTTCACTGTCCAATTTCATTTAAGTCATTTAATTAGTTAGTTAGATATGGGTTTAAATAGGGGTTAAGGGTTGATTACTTTAGTTAGTTAAGTGAGTATAAAAGGCCTAACTCTCAATAAACTAACCTAACAGACTTCAATTCCCAAAAACACAAATTATCTTCCTTCTCTCTACTTTCTCTGTCCCAAAGAAGACTCCACAGAAGATCAAGGTCAAAATGGTTTAGGGATGCAAGAACTCACTTTCTCTTCATCAAACTCCAAGGATTAACAAGGTATGGGAACTTTTCACCTCTAGGTTTCCTTTCCCCAAAGGGTTCTTCCAAATTGATTTCAAAAAGTTGGTAAAAACATGAGTTTCATTCCTAATCCGAAATTGATCTTTCAAATTGTATTGTTCTTGATTTCTTTTGATTTTTATGGATACAATGTGATTGATTATTGGTGAATTAGGGTTGTTCTTCATGTTAGACCTATAGAAGAGATCATGAATTGGCCCTATTTCCCTAATCCTAGGTTATGCATTGATATTGAATTGAATAGTAATGATGCAATTGACTTAGTTCTTGTGTTAGTTACTATTATGTGATGTTATTAAGTCTATTTATGGATGAATGTGGTTGGTTAATGGTAAGACCATGGAAGAAGGATTGTGAAGGTAAATTGGTAAGACCTATGATCTTTGAACTCTTACTTCAATTGTGATGGCTTGTACTTGATAAGGATGTTCAATTGAAGTATTGATTTTGATTAGATTAGATAGGGGATGGTATGATAAATGTAACTGAAATGTCTTGATTATATGGATTGTGAGATTACGATTAAGGTGTAATGATATAAGGTTGATTTGAATCACTTATGTGCCTTACAATGACATGATGATGATAATGTGTTAATCTCACATATGAGGGTTGTATTTAAAGGAAGTTCTCGTGCAATTCCTAATGATCTAATGTTATGAATATACAAGGGTTAGTCTCATATGGCCTATACTAAGTTGTGATGATTAATAAAGGCTTAAAGACATTTCAAAAAGGGACTTTAGCTTAGCACCGAGTGAACTAGTTATGAGAGGTGTCCCTTCCCAATGTGGAAAGGTAGGTTCACAATGATTCTCATGAGATAGAGATTACAATGCAACTTTGCATAAAGTGGGTCTCAAGTATGTCTCCTAATTCTTGAACTATGTTGCCACCATAGGAATACTAGCTAGTGGATCCACCTAGAATGTTATGTTCATGTTTTGGTACTACCTTGGCAATTAGTGCACCTTCTTTCGGTGTAGGGGTTCATGACACCGGATTCCACATATTAGCTCATGTGGTCTATATCGGTTAAGGCAATTGTTCCCAAAAGTAAAATGAAGTAATGAAGTGAACACTAACTAGGGTAACTTAAGGGGTTTGATTTAGTGTAGGTAGGGGTATGGGACTCTACCTATACATTGCACTAGTTGGCCTTGAGGGAAATCCTAGGAGGTAGTTCTTGTGTTCTTATAAAGTAAATGATATGTGTATGTTGGCTTTACATGTTGATGACCTATATGATGTTAATTTCACTTATGAACGTTTTATTGGTCTATAATATTAAATATGATTATGATTACTTATGATGCCATGTTATATGAAGTTGGACATTGCTTGTGATTCCTTGTTGGGCTCACTTAGTTATGTGGGGTTATGGGACTTCACTTGATCATTGCACTAGTAAGCTTGGTAATGGGTTATGGGTAATGGTCTTTCACATGTTGTAAGGTTATGAACTCTTATACATTCTTTGTTGGGGTTATATTCTTTAATATGCTACTACACATGTTGACTTGTCTTTACTTGATGATGTTAGTTTTGCAGTGTATGTGGTCTTGTCTTGATGAATATGTGCTTATTGGTTCATATGTGCTCTTGATATTGCATAAAGGCTTTTCAAAGTAAATTAGCATGTTTTGAACAAATATCCCTTTAAGCATGATTTCAATGTTTTATGTGCATATGTTTCCATACTTAGTATAAGTGGTGTACTAACCCATATTTCTATGTTTTCTACAAATACGTAGGTTTCGGGCATTGAGTTCCTAGAAGGCCAATTGAAGAAGACTTGGAATCTTTTCTCCAAGTGTTGGTAGGTCCTCATGTTCGGGGATTTTACCTAGTTCTACATTCTAGCTTTAAAGTTGTATTGTCATAAGGACATTGGTCTTCCCTTTATCGTTTGGATATTGATGTAAGCCTATATTGGCATGTTGACTTTGTATTGGCTATGTCCAATATTTGTACTCGTTTAGATGGTTCAATGTGAGACGATGTATTAGACTAATTCCTATATATCTTATTCTGTCTAAATGAGAAGCCTATGTATGCTTCATATGCGAGGAGTCTAAGTAAACTCCACATGTAGTATGCGAGGGGTCTATGTAAACCTCACTATATAGATATACATATGAAAAGTTTTAATTTTCCACACTTTTTAACCTATGAAATGTAATGACGAATGTTAAGAGGCTAGTCTTAGTCCTCTCCGAGGCCGCCGCCGCCTATTACATCTAGGGGGTGCTCCCCGGTCGTGACAACTGGTTTATTCAAGGAATGAAGAAGATCATGCTAGTCACCTAAGGATTGTTCTTCAGACCTTGAAGGATAAGGAACTATATGCCAAGTTCTCCAAGTGCGAGTTTTGTCTTAAGTCTGTGTCATTCTTAGGCCACATAGTTTCTGGTGATGGAATAGAGTCGACACTCAGAAGATAGAGGCAGTTCAGAGTTGGCCTAGACCCACATCTCCAACAGATATAAGGATTTTCTTGGGTTTGGTTGGCTATTATAGGAGATTTATTGAAGGATTTTCATCTATCTCCTCTCCTTTGACCAAGCTAACTCAGAAGACAGTCAAGTTTCAATGGTCTGAAGTTTGTGAGAAAAACTTTCGAGAGTTGAAAAAAAGATTGACTACCGCTCCGGTTTTGACCTTACCAGAGGGTACTCAAGGTTTTATGGTGTATTGTGATGCATCAAGAGTTGGCTTTGACTGTTTATTGATGTAGAATGGCAAGTTTATAGCTTATGCCTGTAGACAGTTGAAGATTCACGAGAAGAATTATCCGACTCATGACTTAGAATTGGCTGCAGTAGTGTTTGCTTTGAAGATATGGCCCTACTACTTGTATGGTATTCATGTTGATATATTCACTAACCACAAGAGCCTCCAATATGTGTTCACTCAGAAAGAAATCAATCTCAGGCAAAGCAAGTGGTTGGAATTACTCAAGGATTACGACATAAGTATTCTATACCACCCAGGTAAGGATAATGTGGTTGTTGATGCCTTAAGCAGGTTGTCTATGGGAAGCACTTCCCATGTTGAAGAAGGAAAGATTGAGTTAGCAAAAGATATGCACAAACTGGCACGCCTGGGAGTCAGACTTATGGATTCTACAGAAGGAGAAATAGCGGTGACCAATGGAGCTGAGTCATCATTAGTGTCAGAGGTGAAAGAAAAACAAGACCAAGATCCCATTTTACTTGATTTGAAGGCAAGTGTCCACAAGCAGATAGTATTGGCTTTCGAACAAGGGGGGATGGTATGCTGAAGTACCAAGGCAGATTATGTGTACCTAAGGTAGATGGACTCCAAGAGAGGATCTTGTAGGAGGCTCATAACTCCAGTTATTCCATTCACCCGGGTTCAACCAATATGTACCGCGATTTGAGAGAGGTATATTGGTGGGAAGGCATGAAGAAAGACATTGTTGAGTTTGGCTCCAAGTGCCCAAATTGCCAAAAAGTGAAAGTAGAACACCAAAAGCCTGGAGGTTTAGCCCAGAATATAGAACTTCCCAAATGGAAGTGGGAGATGATCAATATGGACTTCATCACAGGCTTGCCAAGATCTCGAAGGCAGCATGATTCTATTTGGGTGATTGCTGATAGAATAACAAAATGAGCCCATTTCTTGCCGGTAAGGACTACCTATTTGGCAAAGGATTATGCTAAGTTGTACCTTCAAGAAGTGGTAAGACTCCATGGAGTTCCGGTCTCCATTATTTCAGATAGAGGTGCACAATTTACGGCACAGTTCTAAAAATCTTTCTAGAAAGGTTTGGGTTCAAAGGTGAATTTGAGTACTGCTTTTCATCCTCAGACAGATGGACAAGCAAAGTGTAATATCCATACCTTAGAAGATATGTTAAGAGCTTGTGTGATCGACTTCAAGGTAAGTTGGGATGATCACATACCTCTCATTGAGTTTGCCTATAACAACAGTTACCATTCGAGCATCCAAATGGATTTATACGAAGCTCTTTATGGGAGAAGATGCAGATCTCCTATTGAGTGGTACGAAGTTGGTGAAGCAGGGTTGATAGGACCAGATCTATTTCACCAAGCTATGTAGAACGTGAAAGTGATTCAAGAAAGATTGAAGACGGCACAAAGTCGCCAAAAGTCCTACACAAATGTTAGGAGAAGTCCATTAGAGTTTGAGGTCGACGATTGGGTGTATCTTAAGGTTTCACCCATGAAAGGTGTTAAGAGGTTTGATAAGAAGGGAAAACTTAGTCCCTGGTATATTGGACCCTATAGAATCTCCAAGAGAGTGGGCAATGTGGCTTATGAGTTGGAGTTACCCCAAGAGTTAGCAGCGGTTTATCCGGTATTCCACATTTCTATGTTGAAGAAGTTCTTGGGGGATCCTTCGTTGATAGTACCAACTGAGAATGTTGGGATGAAGGATAACTTATCCTAAGAAGAAGTTACGATTCAGATTTTGGATCGTCAAGTTCGCAAGTTGAGGACAAAGGAAGTTGCTTCAGTCAAGGTCCTTTGGAGGAACCAAATCGTTGAAGAAGAGACTTGGGAAGCTGAGGAGGATATGAAGAGAGATATCCACATCTCTTTGAATCCGGAGAGAATGTGAATCAAGTTATTAAATTCTCTTCCTAGAATTTTATTAGACTATGTGTAAACATGTTATTACTTGCTTTTGTTGTTGAATGCTAAAGCGATGTTACTACCCTTACCTTAGTGAAAGAATGCTCATTTGAGGACGAATGTTCCCAAGGGGGAGATATTATAACATCTCGTAACTTGAATTAACTAAGAATAAGTTAAGAAACAAAGAATAATCATTTTTGGGAATAAGTAGGGAAATCTGGAAAATTCCAGCTTTCAAAAGTGAGTTTTGGTCATTTTCAAATGGTCATAACTTCCAGCTCACGAGGAGTTTGGATGAGTTGTTTATATGGATGGAAAGATCTTGGGAAGATCTTTCGAACTCCGCAAATTTTTGAAAATCTGAAATCGTATGAGGGAGATATGACTTTTGGAAGTTGGGTTGTTGGGCTGAGGAAAATCCAATCCGGATTTTAGTAAGGGCAAAATTGTCTTTTCACCCTAGTATTTCCTAATTCGTTTTAAGGGTTTATTAGGGGTAAAACCAAGTCCCAAATCAGTTTTAGCAAAGTTGAGAACGCTTAGGAATTGGGAGAAAAGATAAAAGAAGAGGAAGGTCAAGATCTGTCCATGAACACCAAGATCGTTGCGTGGATTTCATCGTGGGTGATCCTTATCGAGGTATGTGGGATCTTTCGTGTTGGGTTAATTCACCCACATACCAAGTTGTTTCAGTTCAGCGAATTTATGGATTGATTTCATGTCAGGAGTTAAAATCTTGAAGGAAAGCGTGATTTCTTGTTGATTAGATTATGAGCTGTCATTGTTGATTTGATTCTTGTTTCTTCGAGATATTTTGATTTGAATTCAGTGGTTATTGTTAGTACAAATAGTACCAATCTTTTAGTGAAAGAACTAGGATGTTTTGGGGAGTTTGGAGATGAAAAACGAGTTGAAGAATTTGTCAGACGTACTTGGTAAGGGCAGGAGCAGCGCGCCTGCAGTGCGCCAGAAATTGGCCTCAGTCAACCAAGGCCTGGCGCGACGCGCCACCAGTAACAGGCCTCAGTCAACTGAGGCTGGTGCGGCGCGCCACCAGTACACCTAACCCCGCATTTTTTGTCCATTTTTCATAGTTTATCTCTTTTAAGTCCTTCCAAGGTACATTAACATCTCCCAATGATTCTAATTACTTCAAATGATTTCTAAATACCTAAAAATTATCCAAAGAACTCGAATCGAAACCTTGAATCCATAATCCATTCAAGAAAAGTTAAGATCAAAGTCAAGGGAGTTAAGGAGTCAAGTCTAAAGCTATGAAGTGAGTTAAAGTAAAGTTTCTCAAAGTTTCAAAGAGTCTTGTCTAAACGTTTTAATTTCGTTTCAAGGTTCAAGTTTCGAATTAAAGGAAGAGTAAAGGTTAAAGTCTTTCACAAACGTGTTCACTTTGATTTAAGACTTAAAGTTCAAGTTAAGTGTAGAGCAAGGTTGAGTTCATTTCTCAAAAGCTATAAGGGGACAAAGTAATCCCTAAGGGTTTACAAATGTTTCACATTTAAGTTAAAGGGAAACTAAGAGTTTCAAAAGAGTTTTGAACAAAAAGGGAAACATTGATTCCAAAAGGAGTTTTTAAAAGCTAAAGGGTTCAGTAAGTTAGCTCAACCCAAAGGAAGAAAGTTTTATTAAAAGTATGAGCTAAAGTATATTTTGGGAGTAGTATTGAGCACTGATGTGGGGATTAGAGTTCATATTAACTCAAGTCTCCATGTAAATCATGAATCCATCATGGGAATTGACGGGTCATACTTTTTAGATGATCACGTAAGTTGAGCTAATGGATCCACTAAATTAAGTAAGGTCCTATACGGATGACAAGGTATATGATAGTCCTTGGGCAATGTGAGGTAAAACGTTGTATCATCACTTAGGCTCAAAGTGATGGTTGTCGGTTAGAGAATCTCCCACAAAAGTTATATTACTTTCACATATAAGTAAAGCTAAGTTTGTTATTGCATTTGTTTAACGAACTAAGTTGTTTTATTATTTTACAAGTTTTATATATATCACATATGTTTTAAATTGTTTTGTATACATACTTTGAGTTAAGCATATTCTTGAGTTGAGCAGAGCCAAGGTAAGTTCATCTTTATCCCCTCAAGCTTAAGTCGTCGTTTATCTTTCCAACTCGCTTACTCGTACATTCAATGTACTGATGTCGATTAGCTGTTCATGATGCAAACGCAGGTAACCAGGATCAGAACGCAGCGCACCGTTGATCCAGTTGAGCACTCAACAGTCACTTGGTGAGCCTCCTTGCATTCGAGGACATCCCTTTTATTTCTTTTCTAGCTAGTTCATTAGGATGTTGTGGTGTCTGTCCCAACATCCATCTCAGTCAGTTTAGAGACTTCATATACAGTTAGTAGTCAGTTTTGGTGTCTAATTTATCTTATATTTTATATGTTCAAATGTTGAGCCTTAGTGCCATTTTGGCCAAGACAATTATTTAAGTTATTTGATGAGAATGCTTATAAATTTTTTATCTGAGATGAGTAAGTCTTCCGCTGAGTTAAGTAAGTCAGGCCAAGGGTTCGCTTGGGGGTCAACAATGATCTTCGAGTGTCAGCCACGTCCAGGGTGTAGGATCCGGGCGTGATAATTTTTTATTTTCCGAAAGAATAATTGCATTTTTCATTTGCCAAGAGGGTCATTGCATTTTTTATTTACCGAAAAGGTCATTGCATTTTTCATTTTCCGAAAGGATAATTGCATTTTTCATTTGCCAAGAGGGCCATTGCATTTTTTATTTACCAAAAAAGTCATTGCATTTTTCATTTTCCGAAAGGATAATTGCATTTTTCATTTGCCAAGAGGGTCATTGCATATTTTATTTACCGACAAGGTCATTGCATTTTTTATTTTCCGAAAGGATAATTGCATTTTTCATTTGCCAAGAGAGTCATTGCATTTTTTATTTACCGAAAAGGTCATTGCATTTTTTATTTTCCGAAAGGATAATTGCATTTTTCATTTGCCAAGAGGGTCATTGCATTTTTTATTTACCGAAAAGGTCATTACATTTTTAATTTTCCGAAAGGATAATTGCATTTTTCATTTGCCAAGAGGGCCTTTGCATTTTTCATTCGCCGAGAAGGCCATTGCATTTAAGTCGCATCTATTCAGAGGTGAAGGATGTGTACCCTATCTATTTAACGTTCAAGTCGGTGAAAACTTGCGTTGAAAGATATTTGCATTTAACTCGCATTTATTCAGAGGTGAAGGGTGTGCACCCTATCTATTCAACATTCAAGTCGGTGAAAACTTACGTTGAAAGATATTTGCATTTAAGTCGCATCTATTCGGAGGTGAAGGATGTGCACCCTATCTATTCCACGTTCAAGTCGTAGGAGACTTGTGTTAAAAGAATTTCGATTCATACTACCGATGGATCATTTTTTTCATTCGTCCTACCGATGGACATACATTCGAAATCATACTGATGGATCATTTTTTTCATTATTCCTACCGATGGACATACATTCAAAATCCTACCGATGGATCATCATCTTTTTCATTCGTCCTACCGATGGACATACATTCAAAATCCTACAGATGGATCGTCATCTTCTTCATTCGTCCTACCGATGGACATACATTCAAAATTCTACCGATGGATCGTCATCTTTCTCATTTGTCCTACCGATGGACATACATTCAAAATCCTACTGATGGATCATCATCATTTTTATTCGTCCTATCGATGGACATACATTCAAAATCCTACCGATAAATCGTCATCTTTTTCACTCGTCCTACCGATGGACATACATTCAAAATCCTACAGATGGATCGTCATCTTTTTCATTCGTCCTACCGATAGACATACATTCAAAATCCTACTGATGGATCGTCATCTTTTTCATTCGTCTTATCGATGGACATACATTCAAAATCCTACCGATGGATAATCATCTTTTAATTCATCCTACCGATGGACACACATTCAAAATTCTATCGATGGATCATCATTTTTTTATTCGTCCTACCGGTAGACATACATTTATATCCTTTCAATGGATCATTTTATTCGTCCTATCGATGGACATACATTCAAATTCTTTCGATTGATCATCTTCATTCTTTCTACCAATGGACATGTATTTATATCCTACCAATGGATCATCTCCATTCATAGTATCGTAAGAGATGCTACCTTTTTTTCCTTTAGTTTTATCTATACTAATGAGTTTTATCTTTGTTTTTTTTAGAACATCCCAGAGGATGCATTCTAAGTGGAGCCACATGTGTGGACACTTCAACAAGGACGCAACATAGCGTGGAACCTTTTGGATGCAAATCCAGGATCAACTTCCACCACAATCCAACCACATTTTTATATAAAGGTCATGTGTTCGGCCAAAATTGGATTTGTCAATTTTCGTTGTCCATGATTCCTTTTGTCAATCATATCCAACGAAAGAGACAGTTATTGACAACCAATTTTGACCTAACATTTTCAAAATTCGTGACTTTATTTATTTAATAGTTCAAAAATTTTTTTTTTATAGTTTTGAATAAATTTATCGATAATTGTCCTTATTTATCAAAATTTAGAATTTATTAGTAGTTAATCTTAAAATTACAATTTTACATGTCATTTTATAATATTCATTTTATTCGTTACATCGGTTAATATTCATTTGATATTTTGCACTGTTTAAAAATTCATTCAAATACGAATACAATTTCCATATAAGAATATTTTATGAATCAATAATTTTGGGCTACAATCTCGAACCCATAACTTAGGCCCATTTTAACAATTCCATATATATAAAATAATTCTTACTAGTCAAGGGGGTGGTGAATTTATTTTAGGATTGTAAATTTTCAAATTTTTATACACAAAATAATTTCACTAGTCAATACTTTTCTCCGGCTGCCACCACCTCTGAATCCGGCCAAGATCCGGCAACCCAAAACCCCCATCATTTTCCCCTTTTTTCCGGCAAAATCCAACCGGATCCAACTCTAGAACCCTTTCTCCCTCACTTTCCAGCTCCCTCTTCATACACCATACAACCACCGACCAAACCCACCTTTTCCAGCTTGCTGTCGGAGCCACCACCTGAAGACCCCTCTTTTTTATTTTATTTTATTTCTTTCACAACCAGTTACAAAGAAGACAAGCCCACCGTTTTTCTACGGCAACCATCCAAACTAGACGACACAACCCCCATTTCTTTTCTTTTCCGTTCAAAGCGCTTCCATCCTCGCCATTTTTCGTTGCCATCTCCGGTAGACCACATTCCTCTATTTTTTCGACCAACAACGAACCACCAGCTCAAAACCACCACAAAAGACAGTGAACCAAACACACCCATCTCCCTCTTCTCCATCTCTCCGGCGAAATCTCACCGGAACACCACAAACCAGATCTCTTTTTCAAATCAAAAACGCTGCCAGCCCCTTCCCCTTTCCCCTCTTTTCGAGTTTATGTTTTTTTGTTATTTTTGCAGGTCACCAGCAGTTCGGAGTTACCATCTCAACACCACCCATCTCCGGCGAAGCTCCAAAACATTGACGAACAGGAAACTCCGGTGGAACAACAGGTCAGGCCAGAAATCAAACTCTGCTAACAATTCTTTTCCTTCTCACATTATATATATGTATATTTATTTGTATTTATGCTCTTATTCATTCGAGAACATTCGGCACTGAAGAAAATTTACAATTGAAAATGTTTGTTACTGTTTTAAAATTTCCTATTGTTACTTTATTTACCTTTTAATTATTATTATTTTTGTTAGCAAGGTTACTTTTGTTCGATTTATTACTATTATTATTATTATTATTATTATTATTATTATTATTATTATTATTATTGTTGTTGTTTTTGTTGTTGTTGCTGCTGCTGCTGCTTGGTTTCTATCTGTTAATTATTTGTATTGCTTGGTTTCTATCTGTTAATTATTTGTATTAACATTATTATTATAAATTTAGTCATTACTTAGCTATCCGTCATATTTGTTTATTAATTTTGTGCGGCAATGTTAATGTTTGGAGATTGTCTTGAGCTATGTTAGTTTGATTATTTGATTTCATTTTAATTTTTGTTGTCATGAAGCATTGACTATTGGTTCATTGATGTGTTATTGATTAATTTGATATTTTCGATAAACATATTTATGTATTGTAGCTATGCCTTTTTGTTTCAATTTTAGTATAGTTTATTATTAGCAATATCTTTAATTTTTGTTGGTTGAAATGATCTTTGCATCTTTAGTTTTTAATTTGTTGGTTGAAATGATATTTATAGTTGGGTCTTATTATTTTGTTGTTGGCTATTATTCATATTTTGGTTAATCTTCTTGAATCTCCAATGAAACAAATGTTTGTTTCAGTTGATAGAGCTACTACTGTGTTTGACTATATTTTATGTGATTTATTGCTTCATTGTATTTATAAAATTGGCCAATGAGAAAATCTCTTCATCGATTTTGGAGGCCTCTACATTGTAAAAGATGGAAATTTAGCTTAATTTTATATATTCATGTATGTTAAAATTGACCAACGAAGAAATTATTATCAAGTCTCAAGGCTTTCCATGTTAATAAGAATAATTTTTACTTTTAAGTTATATTTGATTCATTTATTTTTAGTCACACTTATTTAGTACTAACACTTTTACTAAGTATCTTTAGAGGTACAAGAAGCTATATTCCATTGGAGCTAGCTATTCGAATAAAGTTCGAGTCATATTGTTTATTTATATTGTATATATTATCGACGTTAGGTAAACCTTAGGCCGATTTTTACATTATTATTTTATTTTATTATTTGTGTATATTGTATATTATTATACTTGTATATTGTTTTTATTTCCTCCTCAATTTGAAAAAAATGAATTCAGTTAGGATCCACATATATGGATTTCGAAGGGTGCCTAACACCTTCCCTTGAAAATAACCTGAACTCTTATCTAGAATTTAATAGGTTTTGATCACCGTTAATTGGTTTCCTAGTTTTCCCTAAAATTAGGTGGCGACTCCTTTAAAATTCGTTTATTCTTTGAATTCTTTTAAAATTGAGTTAATTGGTTATTTTTTGAGTCACCGCGACGTTTCTTCCTATTTGAATAGAGTGGGGATGTAAACAATAACAATAAAAAAATTAACCTAAATGATTTTCTACTCATCTGAAACATAACCAAGCAAAACTCATGAAGTTTCATTGTTCATCTTTTATTTTGCGATTTGAAAATTTTGAATATTAATATATCATATCAGATATGAAGGATATTGTGTATTAAATAGATAACTGAGAAGTTTAAGCTCCTAAAAAATAGTGAGGAAGTTGAAACTATTTTCACAACTGCAACTTTAATCTGTAAAACCGTTTAATATTTAATTTCAAATTCTAGTCTTTAAATTATTTAACAAAACGTGTGTAGCTGTGTTTATGAGTTAGTGGAGATTTTTTATTTTTACTTTTTTTTTAGTTGAGAGATGGTTTAGGGATATTTAATTTTTAATTATAAAAGGAGAATTTTTAAAATTGATTTCACGTTAATTACAATAAGTTTTTTAAATTTCTGTTTTGTTAATTAAACTGTAATTTATTATTTAATATAATTACATATTAGATAAGTAATTTATAATATAAAAAAATCAAAAAAATATGTTACAAGTTACAACTCAATTGTTGATAAATTGTCTAAATTAATAGATTTTTTAAAAATAACTTGTATATATTAGTTGGGATTTATATGATTCTAATTAGTTTGAAAGTTTAACTGATAATTAAAGGAATTTCATTACAGATTGTGACAATTAGAGAAAAAATATTTAATATAAAATTGACTTTAGAGTTGCTGTAAAAAAGATGTTCAAAAAAACATGATTTACTTTTATAAATATGTAGGTATATTATTATTATTATTATCATTATTATTATTATTATTATAATTTTTTTAATCAGTAAATATAGAACATATATATTATTATAGGTTGTATTTTTTAAAAATATTAGTTGGGATTTATATGATTTTAATTAGTTTGAAAGTTTAACCGATAATTAAAGGAATTTTATAGGATTGTGACAACTAGAGAAAAAATAATTAATATAAAATTGACTTTAAAGTTGCTGTAAAAAAGGAGTTTAAAAAAACATGATTTACTTTTATAGATATGTAGGTATTGTTATAAAATAATATATTGTGGATGTCCACTATACAAAATAGTTACTACATTACTTTCCTCCATTATAAAGATAATTCACTACACCAAAAAGTTACTACATAACTTTCCTCCATTATGAAGATAACCTCCACATTTATGATAATTATTTTTGTAACCTTTCACCTCCATAACCTCCTTCTTTATAGTCATGTTTAATGTCATGTTTATGACTAACCTTTTGTATGTCTCTATGTTACACAATAAATAGAGGCATAAGGATTCCTATTGTATACATTTGAAGATTTGATGAATACTTTGAAGAATAAGAAATGCTCTCATCTTTTGTCTCCCTATTTCTATTGCTTTATCTTTTATATTTCTTCTCTTATTTTGCTTTAGTTTTACAACACGTTATCAGCACGATTGTTCTACTATCGAAGGATTGAAGCAAAGAAAATATAAAGAAGGTAAAAATATTTTTGTTTATATTTCTCTCAAGGTAAATTACTATATAATTTATTTTATATTTTACTTTTGAGTATGCATCATTAATTTTCTTACCATCTCAAAATCATATGAGTCCAACAAGTTATTTTTACTTTTAGCACACTTTTAATTTGATCACTTATATATTTAAAAAGTAAAATTAGTTTTGTAAGTTAACAATTTATAAAGAAATTGTTTTTTATGATCTTGTTTTATTGAGTTATGTGGCATACATATTGATTGGATTATTATTGTTGGTTACATTTGCACCTCTTTATTTTTTCTTATCTAAATATTTACTTGTTGAGTTATTAACATATTATCTGTACTAACAAAGCTTGTTTTGTAGTTATTCTAAAATGGTTAGCAAATTATAATCTTCATTAACAACTTTTAGAGGGACTATTAAAATGTTTGAATTTATTTTAACTTGGGACTTTTATATGATTCCAACATGTTATTCTAATTAATTAGTTTTGTTTATTTTAATTTAATTTTAAGTCTAGTTCAAATTATATTTATGATATTCAATATTTATTTTTGGTATTACATTTGGTTTATTAAGACATTGATTGAGGGTAAGACGGTGAATTCATGTTTCACCGCACCAAGTGAGTAAGACATCGAATTAAAATCTTGGTGCACCATGATAATAAGAAGTTGGGTTCAAGTCCCATTGACTCGTGACCAAAGGCGTCTTTATATGGGTAAGACATTGGGTTTAAGTCCCAATTGTCACGGACCTAGAGTATTTACTAAGACTCCGTGCGGCACTTGACAACTAACTCACGAATCTTTCACGAGTCTTGCAAGCTCAAGTAAGCCTTTTTGCCCTAAGATCGCTAAGAGAAATGCTAAAGGAAGACTTAGAGAGAGATTTCGGAGGAAGAAGTCTTTACTACTTCTTTGTTGGAAGGATTGGTTGATGAATTACAAATGAAATGGCCCTCTATTTATACAACTCCCTAAGGGCCTGTGTGTAAATAAAAATAACTCTACAAGTCCCTAATTATTTACACATTAGTCCATGTTCTAGAGAATTCCACACTCTCTAGAACATGCCTCCAACGGCTAGAACCTTCTAGAGTTCTCTACACAACTCTAGAATGGTCCGCTCCTCCAAACGGCCTCAAGCCTTCTAGAATTCTCCGCACTATTCTAGAACGGCTGCTGCGCATTCTAGAGAATTCTACGAAATTCTCTAGCCTTCTCCGGGGCTCTAGAGCGTTCTGCCAAACCTCTAGACCCTTCTGGCCCTCATCCGGACGCAAATCAGCTGGCATTGTGGCGGGACGTCTCACTCTCCCCCACCTATTGATGCGGCGACCGCGACGCATCCTTGCTCCTTCGGCATCCGAGTCTTGTCGTGCGATCTTCAATCCACGTACTCGGTCGATACCCTCGAGCAGCTCCCTCAGTTGTTGCCCGATCTCGCGAACTTCCTCCTTCCTCGGAGGCAAGCGCCTCGGCGGCTTCTCCTGCATCACGACTGCGTTCCCTCGCTGAATCTTCTTCGCGCACAGCGGTAAGGACTTCTCAGCACCATTGTCTTTCCTCGAACTTGCAATGGCTGCTGCTGATTGCCTCCCTATCTCCTTGTCGACCCTCTCGAGCTTCATGGCCGTCAGTCTGACCTATCCCTTCGTCTGCGATGCCTTCACCATGGGAACCATACATGTTCCTCCTTGCTCCAAGACCACGAGTCTCTGGAGGAAAGGATCGATCATGGCATGGCACTGCTGAAAGAACTCCTGCCCAAGAATGATGTCAAAGAGATCCACGGGAGCGACAACGAAGTCTGTCTTCCCCTGCCACTTGCCTAACGTGATGCTTACTCCATGCGCGACCCCACTCACGGGAGTCGGTGGTGCATTGACCGTCCTGAGTTGGGCGTTGCTTGGACTACAACGCAACCCCAACCTCGTTGCTGCCGTCTTGCTCATTATGTTGACCTCTGCACCTGTGTCGACCATCGCACGAGCATGTCCTCCATTGTTCGTGATGTCGACGTACTGCGCGCCGCATGCCCTCAGCTTCGCATGCCTTGATTCTACATGCCTCTGCTCCTCTTGCCTTGGCTTCTCTCGCCTTGGCCTTGCATGCTTCGGCGGCCTCTGTGGTTGCCTGGTGATAGCTCCGCATAGCCCTATCAGTCCCAACTGCTTGGCTCCTCGACCTGACCTTGCTCGTGTGCTTCCTCAGCCTTCCGCTCTCGTAGGACAGCACCAAGGTTCTTCAGTTCAGGGCACTTCGCATAGCGATGCGGCCCACCGCATAAGTAGCAACCATCTCCCTTGGCAACCCTCGGCTTTCTCTCCATGTTGCCCTGGCGACCAGACTTCCTGCCGTTGGACCTATATGTATCATGCCTCTGAGGCCGTTGCTCCTCGCATTTCCCCCTGGGTTGTGGCCGTTGCTCCTCGCATTCGCCACGATCTCCCCCACCATTATCATGACTACCTCTGTCGTGCCCTCCGGTACTATAAGGCTTCTCCTGCCTGAAGTCTGTCAACGCTTCGGCCTGCGTGATGGCGTCATCTATAGTCCCGACCTGTCTGCGTTCCAACTCCGTCCTGGCCCAAGTCTGTAGCCCATCCATGAAGTGGAACAACATGTCCTCATCCGTGAGGCTGGGAATCTGAAGCGTCAGGGTTGTAAACTCCCGCACATACGCATGTATGCTACCCGTTTGCTTCAACGCCCTAAACTTTCGCTTCGCCTAATAGATGACGTTGTTGGGGAAGAACGCCCTCTTGAACTCTTCGCGGAATCTCTCCCACGTGTTGATGGTGCACGTCCCCCTCTTGATGTCGGACTCTTTACGCCTCCACCATAGCATGGCCATCTCCGTAAGATACAACACAGCGGTGTTGATCTTACCTTCGTCGCTCTTCACCCGACTACACTTGACGTAATTTTCCAAGTGCCATAGGAAATTCTCCACCTCATTCGCGTCACGGACGCCTCTGAACATAGGTGGCTTGGGAGCCTCGACACTAGCCTCCCTTTCCCGGTCGAACGACGGTGATCCTCCAACCCTCGCACCTTCCTTGAGTGCTTCTATCTCGGCCTTCGTGGTCTCAATCGCGCTCAACGCCTCCATGAGCCGACACTCCAAGGAAGTGATAACCTCCTTCATCTCAAACTCAGCACGCTGACGCCCCTCCAACTCCTTACGGATGGATTCGGTCTCCTCGAGGGTGAAGTCTTCAAGGGTCTTGAACTTGCTGTCTGCCACGTTCAAGCTCTGGCCTAAGATCTCCACGGCCTGCCTCGCCGTCTCCACCCTTGCGACCCATTCTTCTCCGACAGTGCTGTCTATGGGCTCCTCACCCATCTCATCGTCACTGGCTCCGGCGGTCGAAGGTGGATGAGATGTCAGCACCTCGCTTGGTTCTGGCAGCATCTCTTCATTTCCCTTCTGCTGTCTCTTCCCCTTTCGGTTCTTCTTACTACCTTCCTGACGGACGTTGAGGATGTTAGCGGCGATCATGTCTCCTTCGGAAGCCATTCTCTTAACCCGCTCTGATACCACTTTGTCACGGACCTAGAGTATTTACTAAGACTCCGTGCGGCACTTGACAACTTACTCACGAATCTTTCACGAGTCTTGCAAGCTCAAGTAAGCCTTTTTGCCCTAAGATCGCTAAGAGAAATGCTAAAGAAAGACTTAGAGAGAGATTTCGGAGGAAGAAGTCTTTACTACTTCTTTGTTGGAAGGATTGGTTGATGAATTACAAATGAAATGGCCCTCTATTTATACAACTCCCTAAGGGCCTGTGTGTAAATAAAAATAACTCTACAAGTCCCTAATTATTTACACATTAGTCCATGTTCTAGAGAATTCCACACTCTCTAGAACATGCCTCCAACGGCTAGAACCTTCTAGAGTTCTCTACACAACTCTAGAACGGTCCGCTCCTCCAAACGGCCTCAAGCCTTCTAGAATTCTCCGCACTATTCTAGAACGGCTGCTGCGCATTCTAGAGAATTCTACGAAATTCTCTAGCCTTCTCCGGGGCTCTAGAGCGTTCTGCCAAACCTCTAGACCCTTCTGGCCCTCATCCGGACGCAAATCAGCTGGCATTGTGGCGGGACGTCTCACAATGCACTATAATGATGATATAATGATGGCTAATATAAACTTGTATACTTTTATTTGATGGAGGATTTACAATCAAAGGAGATCAGACACAACATATTTCACCAAAAGTCTTTTTGACACATGATCTTCAACAAAAGGGTGAGATAGACGTTCAAAGGCTCGTTCAAGTGATAATCTTGTAAACTTATCACTAAGGATTACCAACATCAATATTTGAGAAGTTGTGATGCAAGATTGGAATGCACTATTTTCAAGATATCAAGTAAAGTTTTTATCAGAGGGAGAAAAATACGCGTTGTACTCTTTTCCTTAACCATGGTTTTGTCCCAATTGGATTTTCCTGGTAAGGTTTTTAACGAGGCAACATTCAAAGCGTATTAAAAGATATGTGTACTCTTTTTCCTTCACTAGGATTTTTCCCACAGGGTTTTTTCCTAGTAAGGTTTTAACGAGACATATTATCTATAGACATCCAAGGGGGAGTGTTATAAAATAATATATTGTGGATGTCCACTACACAAAATGGTTACTACATTACTTTCCTCCATTATGAAGATAATCCACTACACCAAAAAGTTACTATATAACTTCCCTCCATTATGAAGATAACCTCCACCTTTATGATAATTATTCTTGTAACCTTTCACCTCCATAACCTCCTTCTTTATAGTCATGTTTAATGTCATGTTTATGACTAACTTTTTGTATGCCTCTATGTTACACTATAAATAGAGGCATAAGGGTTCCTATTGTATACACTTGAAGATTTGATGAATACTTTGAAGAATAAGAAATGCTCTCATCTTTTGTCTCCCTATTTCTATTGCTTTATCTTTTAGATTTCTTCTCTTATTTTGCTTTAGTTTTACATCAGGTATATATTATTATTATTATTATTACTATTATTACTATTATTATTATTACTACTACTATTACGATTACAATTTTTTTAATCATGTAAATATAGAACATATATATTATAGGTTGTATATTTTAAAAAAAATATTTATTTTGAAATGCAAATAAGAAAAACAAAATTAGCTACCATGTTTAAGATAATTGTCAAAATAATTTGAAATTTTGTGTATCAACAAAAAATGTATTAAAAAAATTAAATCAATACAATTTTAAAATAATTTTTAAAATGAGGAAAATGTTACCGCAAAAATCATTTTTTGTGATATTGACACGTAGATGCTATATATAGATTTAATATATAATGACAACTAATCTAGGTTAAATACATTGTTGGATATTACAACTTATCATTTTCCACTTACTAATAGCTTTCATTGTTAATCCTTTTAGCTTCTATCACTAAACACAATTATTTACATTTTTTATGGACACAATTTCTCCATTTATAAATTGGATAAAAAATGTTAGTCCACTGCACTTTTATGTTTCATTATCTTTTAGTTTTTATATAATGTAATTTTATTATTTTTTTTCTCTTATTGATATATTTAAAAAGGTTCATGTATTCCACATAAGATTTATGAGTAGTAGCTTCATGTGTTGGATAATTTTGGAGTGAGATGATATTCTTTCACTCTTTGTATTTACTTATAACTTTCATGTGCAAGTTAGATATCATGACATTACAGGGCATTTCTGAAAATAAATTTATCACGGAAGATATGGAAAATGACATTAATGAAAACCCTTTTACTGTATATTTAATTATGTTCATTTCATTAAGGACATTTGGCAGTAGAGAAGGGCTACTCATTTTGCTGTTTCTCAAGGAAAAAGGGAGTAAAGCCATGTTTTTTTTGGGGGGGGGGGGGGGGGGGGTTTATGGAGGGGAAGGAAGAATTGAGGGGAGTGTTAAAATGATATGGTTTTCAAGAAACACACATGATGACATGTATATCTAATTATTTTCAACACTAATTGATTTGTTATTACAATAATTTTTTCTCTTTTAACTTTCATTTTTTATAAATTTACTTCTCATAATTTTTTAAAGCTTGTGTGATTCTGCTAAATAATTAATAGAACATTGTAATGTTAAATAGGGAATCTTATTGCACTATCCAATTATTTATGTATATGTATTTTCATCACTACTTTGCTATTTTATCAGTTCAAAAATATGATTTAACTCCTTAGACATAATAAATTGGCAAATTTTACATACCATATGAAGTTATTATTGTTTCAACCAGAGATTTCGTGAATTTTATACTATATAATTGTTGAATGTTGTTTTCTTTGTAATGTTTTGTTTTTAGTATAAATAACATTTATAGTACTTCATTACTCATTAATATTATTTCTTTTTATTTCACAATTGAAATAAACATGTAATGACACTTCCTACTTATAAATAAAGTTTTTTCTAAAAAATTTATTTAATATAATTTATTTTTATCAAATTTGTTAAGTTACATGGACTCAAGGGACGAATTTGGTAGGACAAAATGGTATTACCTTATTATCAACAACACAAGTCTTTATAAATTCTACGGAAAAGGATTAAAAATACCCCTGAACTACAAGAAAATGTTTAAAAATATTCTCCATCCATCTTTTGGTATAAAAATACTATTCTATTCATCTTTTTGGTGTAAAATTATCTTCCATCCACCTTTTTGCTCACTTATACCCTTGCAACTAACAACCCTCTTTTTTTCTTTTAAAATAGTTATTATGTGTCATTTTCTTATTGAATAAAATAAAAATCCACCTCTATTAAAATAATTTTTTTTGGCAAAAAAACTGTAGAAAATAGAAATTACTAGATTTTAAAAAATATATTTTTTGGATCTTGAAAATATATATGGAGGTGGATTTTTATTTCATTCAATAAGAAAATGACACATAATAAATATTTTTTAAAAAAGAGGGAGTATTAGTTGCAAGGATATAAGTGAACAAAAAGGTGGATGAAAGGGTAATTTTAGACCCAAAAAATAGTAAAAAGGTGTTTTTAGACCAAAATATGGATGAAAGATATTTTTAGACCTTTTCTTGTAGTTTAGGGGCATTTTTGGTCTTTTTCCGTAAATTTTATATAATAGAGTAAGGATAAACGTGCAAAACATATTTCCAGAAACAATATTTTAATAAGTAAAAACAACATTTATATCCATATGAATTGTGGTGCACTGGTACTCCTTCACCCTTAATTAAAGTTTTCGAGTTCGAGAATAATTCTGCCACACCAAAATAGATCCTGCAATACGTAATCTAAGTTTAGTTTAATATGAACACGAACATCGAAATATGAAAAAAAGAAGAGCCCGACCTTTAAGACCATCTCCAACCCATCTCTATTTTACTCTCCATTCTCTATAATATTATTTCTATTATATTACTAATTTAATCTTTATCATTTGTAATTATTTCTAATGCAAACATTTAACAAATTACTACTTCCGTCAAATTAATTATTTTTTATTTTATTTTTTAAAAAGAAATTATCACTTTAATTATGTAACTCAAAGTTATTTTAATATTATTTATACTATATAAGATTATTAATTAAGTCTCAAATATTTGTAATTATTTTTTAAGTAATATAACATCTAAAACATATTATTGATTTTTAATTTTTTTGGTCAATTTAAATATATAATTTAGATTAGAATTATTTTTCATTATGAGACTACACTTTTTAGATTAGAATTATTTTTCATTTTGCACAAAATTCACATGTTAATTTAAACAATCTACTTTTTATGCTATAGTGATAAATTATTAAACTACACTTTTTAAATAACATGAAAATATTTGATTCAATAGTTTAAAATGGAATATGGGAAGTAAATAAGTACATGAAATAATTGGATACAAGATGAAATTGTTAATTTATACAATTTTTAGCTACACACAAAAAAATAAGAACAAAAAATACTTATTTTGAACTCCGAAATAAATTAATAGAACATTTCTGAGAGTAACGTAATAATCTTGAAATTTGAGTATTTATGTAAGATCTAAAATAAATTTTATGGTAATACAATATTTATGATACAATTATATTTCATCAATGATTTCACTTTTATTTGAATCGTTTGTTAATATGTACTATTATATAATATTTATCACAAATTATGTTATTTAAAATAAAATATAATTTTATATTAAATGAAGAATTTAAAAAAAAAAAATTTTGCATTACATAAAGATTATAGAATGAGTATTTTTAAAAAGAAGAAATAATTTATATTATGAAATAAAAAAAGAAGAATGAAATAAAAATATAATAATATAATATTAATAAGAGAGAAAAAAGATTGTTTTAAAAAAAGTAAAATAAAGAATTAGATTAATATTAATTATATAAAAAAATAAAAAATTATATATTTAAAGAGTAAAATAGAGGTTATGATTGGAGTTTTGGACATGCCTCGAGAAAAAGTCTTTCGAAACATATAAAAATGAGATAGAATCTGTAGCACCACTAATTCACTCATCGTCACACACGTAAATCCTCTTTTTTTTTTTTTCTTTTTTTTTCTCTCTCTCTCAAGTGGGTACACCACATACCTTGTGACACAGCGCAACTTACCATTTGCCAATTTGTTCTGCTAACGTGAGCCCCTCTGCAACTCCGCCATTGATACATGACCTTGAGCTTCATATACATATTATTTATCTATAAGCCACTTTTAGCTCATTTTTCCTGAAGTTTTGTGAAATATCAGATGTTCTTTTGAGGTGAAGTATGGCGTTGCCAGCCATACCGCGCGCCACTTTATCGTTTTCCTCTCTTTGGCAGCCAACGGAGGTGAAACTCTCTTCTTCTTTTGTTGTTGTTTTCTCCTTATTTATTCTGTTCATGGAGTATTTTTTTTTTTTAACATTTTCCTACATTTCAATTTCTTCAATGGGATCTTTTGCCTTTTTCTGCAAAAATAAATAAATTGTTGATGTTGGAAAAGATTAGGTATATAGATGTCTGTACAACCTTCCTTTATAGAGTAAATTGAACAGTTTAGGTAACAATTCAAAGAGTCAACTTGCGAGTTCTGCAGCTACCAGTGATTTACAACTCTAAATTGTTTTCGATTGCTCTTTTATTTCATCTTACTGAGAGTAGTGATAAGAGGTGGATGTCTTTTATAACTAGATACACGGTCATACGTAATATAGGTGGTTATTTTGTTTCATTCAACCAAATATTAACCAGATTGGAATTGTTGTGAAAATCTGTAAAGTAAATAAGGAACTAAGGAGTGGAACAATTAATGTTTGAGTTGAGATGAGTAAAATTTTAGTACTAATATCTGAATTTTGAGAGAAAGATTGCATAGTAGACAAATTTGGTCATGGAGATACACAGGAACAGTACTTCAACATCCATAATGTGTCCAACCACTTTTGTCTTTTCAGCATTTGTCATGTTGCCAAAAATATTTTTGCTTCTTATATTGGTTCGGAGTGATGTTAACTCCAACGAATTGATCTCAGTTCTTGGACATCTCTCTAATTAGGATGTAGCTGATATGGTCATCAACTGTGTAGATGGGGTTCTATTTGGTTATTACAGCTTTATAATTTTCTTTGGAGGTTCAAATAAGGTTCACTTTTTTGGAATGTGAAAGTATACAATTGCATTTATGTTGATGGATCTTGCATGAAAATTGTTGTGTTATAGATGTTCCATAATGATTTATTTCAGTGAGTTTGGATGAAATCGATTGATCAATCAATCAACCATACCTCAATCCAAACTAGTTGTGGTAAATTATATGAATTCTATATCCATTCTACTTTATCCGTGACCATTTCTTGTATGAGTGAACGTTAAAATATAGTCGGAGCAAGGAAGTAACAAATTGTTATGACCATGGGATGTGAGAAACAATTACAGAGTATACAAGACATCTCTTATTCTTATTTGTGGGGATGGATGGAGAGGTGAAAAATGATATATAACAGCGGTTTCCCCTGTTGATTTATTTCACCTTGTCTTACAAAAGGAAAAATAAGGTAAGGGAAAGAAGAAAAATTAAGAGATTAACTATGAGCCTCTTTCTTGCATATATACTGGAGAAAATACGCTGTACTGACTACTGTGCAGTAAAACTAATTCAGTCATCTTACCCTTACTACCAAATTGAACTTGTGCATAGGAATTCTTCTCCAATTGTGCCTTTGTCCTATACATCTTCGCTTTCTTATCACTGTCTGTTAATACTACTACATGAATTGTGCTTGGAGTCCCAAGGAATAGATGACAGGTCTGTCTTTCTTAAAAGTAGGAAGCTCTACACGTGATAATATTGTGGTGTAATTACTGACATCTGTTTGTGTACAGTGCTGTTTTATGAGGCTCGAATGGAAGAAGAGATTAGTGCTTATGACAGCTCATCGTGGGCGGGGTCCTTCCTCGAGAATTGTCAGGTCTGTCTTGGATAACAGGAAATCAAATATCACCGGCGATGAAGAAACTGAGCCGGCTAGGGTTCTTCTTGAGAGGTTGTTTGCCCAGACCCAGAAACTAGAACAACAGATCGGCAGAAATATTTATTTTCCTCAGGTTGCTGAGCTGGGATTAAATCTTGGCAAGCTAGAGTCGGATTTGCTGGATGCTCTTGCAGCCTTGAAGAAAAAGGAAGACAATATTCAAGATACAGAGAGAAAAGTATTGATGGAGTACAATGAATTAAACCATGCAAAGATAGAATTGGAGCAACGTGTGGAGGAGATGGAAGCTGCTAATTCTAGGCAGGGAAAACTGGAAAATGAGCTAAGGCAGGCTAATCTGATCTTAGTATCTCAAGCTTCAGAAATTGAAGATCTAAAGTTTCGTTTCAACGAGATAGATCAGGAGATATCTGCTGCGCAAACAGCCCTAGTTTCAAAAGAAGATGAAATAAATAAAATGATGATTGAGTTGAAGAATAAAAGTGATGAAGCGGCTAATACCGAATCACAACTCAGAACCAAGGGTGAACTACTCGATACAACAAATGAAGTAGTTCAAAGACAGGAGGTTGAACTACAAAATCTCCGAAGAGAAATTCAAGAGAAAGAGAAAGAGCTACAAGTCTTCTTGACGATGCAGAAAACCGAAGAAGAGAAACTTAAAGTTTCCAAATCCAATTTGGAGAAGCAGGCAATGGATTGGCTCATAGCAAAGCAAGAAATGAAGAAATTGGAAGATGAAACATCTAAATATGGTGGAGAAGCAAATCGGTCCCTTGAGGATTTCAGAAGAGTCAAGAAGCTACTTGCCGATGTAAGGTCTGAGTTAGTCTCATCTCAGAGAGCTTTGACATCCTCTAGAAAGAAAATGGAAGAGCAGGAAAATCTATTAGAAAATCGTCTCGAAGAACTTGAAGAGCAGAGAAGATGTGTTATGTCTTACATGACAAGTTTGAAAGAAGCTGAAAATGAGGTAGAGAATGAGAAAGTGCAACTTACGGTTGCTGAAGCTCGAAACAAAGAACTTGAAAGGGATTTATCCATGGAAAAGGAGCTCGTTGAGGAGTTGCAGACTGAAAATAATATTAAGAAGTCTTCTCTGCATGTAGCTATAAATGAAAAATCTGCTCTCCAGGAGGAGCTTGACCGTAAGAGAGCAGAGTTCAGAGAAACACAGAATCTTCTTCAGGTTAAAGAGTCAGAGCTAGTAGATGCTAGATTAGAGATTCAGCACTTGAAGTCTCAGTGCGCTTCTCTTCAGCTGATGTTGGAAGAAAAAAACAAGGAACTTCTGGATTCAAGAAAGACATTAGATGAATTAAATCAGGAAATAGCTGAGCTGAGGGTGCTCATGAACAGTCAAGAACAGCAACTTATTCAGGCAACAAGTATGTTGAAAGAAAAAGAGGAATCCATGCAGATAATGCAACTTGAGTTAAATGATACAAAAAAGAAATATTCAGAAGCTGAGACCGTTGTGGAACAGATGGTAGACCTGACTAACAAATTGGTTATTTCTGTTAAGGATGACGTGTTGAGCCCACTCAGTCACACTGATGAAATGTGGTCATCTCAGCTGGTGGAGAAATCAACTGATACTTTTAGGTGGCACAAAAACCAGCTTGAAAATGAACTTGAGTTAACCCGAGAAAGCCTGAGGAGTAGAGAAATGGATTCTCTTGCAGCACAAAGGGCTCTTAAACTCAAAGAGCAGGAGCTCAAAATAGTTCGTCAAAAATTAAATGATAGGGAGGAAGAAATAAATAAAATGGAGGAAATGACCCGAGACGCAGATGGCGTAAGGCAACTTTATGCTTTGGCACAGGAAAGAACAGGTGAAAAGAGCACTGGAGATCTGGCAGTTGAAAAGCTCCAATTCGAGGGAGCTCAATTGGAAGTTGAAGCTGCAACCGGTGCTCTCCGGAAACTCGCTGAACTCAGCCGTGGCCTTTTGAATAGAGCTAGTTTGACCATTGAGGCTGACTATGATAGCAGCCTTTGGTTGGTTGACATCCCAGAAACTGCAGCGAATGTCTCTAGCAGTTTTGAGTGTCTTGCTGAAGTTTATACAGAGATGGCACAACTTTCAGCTTTGAGTGAGAAGCTGGTGAAGGAAGCTGGTATTTTATGCCCCCAGTAGATTTTCATGAAATTAATGATAGTTCTCTACACATGCCTCTAACCATTTGCTTGCCGCTGTTTTAACTCTTCCCCGATACAAGTTTATAATTGCTTCATTTCTCCTTGTATGTGATAGTGAGAATTCTGGGAGAATACATTTTTTATGTTTGGTGCTCATTTTGGTAGATCAATGATTTAAAAACAGTGGAGGGAGAAGCACTTTCACTTTGTAGTTTTTTTTGGATCTAAATATCTAGGGAGTTGCAATATCATGAAAAGCTATTAGAAGTTTGAGTAGGAAGGAATATTCCAATTTTCTCATGTTTCGGAAAATATTTTACAAATCATTTATTTTTCTCCAATTTAAGGGAAAATGACTTCATCTCCAAAAATTAAGCAAGACATTTTTTAAAACTCTTTTAAAACCTCACAACTTAGCTTTTCATCCTACTCCAAGTGTCAAGTACCAATTCCCAATACTAATACAAGCTCAGATTCCTGATTCTCAATTCGGGACTCGACTCCCGACCTTAATGCGAGACAACTTCTGAGTTTTGTGTAGGATGGGATCAGGGTTGGATCCCAATTTCGGTATCGGATCATGGGTCAAAATCAAGGTTGAATTTCAAATAAGATGCCAGGCTCAAGTCCCGAGTTAGGTGTCGTAGTGGGGTTTTGAGTTGGGTGTTAGAGTCGGATTTTAAGTTGAAAGTCAGGGTTGATTCCCAAATCAAGTGTTGGATTTAGATTTAGATAGGTCGTTAAGGTTGGGTGTCGGGGTCAGGATTAAATTCAGAAGTTGGGTCATAGATAAAGTCAGGGTCGGGTCGTTTGTCGGGTAATAGAGTTGGGTATCGGTTTGAAATTTAAGTTTGGGTTTGATGTAGGGATTAGATCCCAAATAAGTCATTGGGGTTGGGCGTCAGGGGTCGTAGTCGAGTCTCGATTTGGAAGTCGGGTTATAAATTGGGAGTCGAGGTTGGATATTGGCTCAAATGTTGGGGTCAAGTCTGAGGGAGGTTAAGTCTCAGTTCGAAGTTGATTTCTCATAGAGTCTTGGCATCGAGTCCTACTATCGGTTAAATCGTCCAGGTCAGGTATCGAGATCAAGTCTCTATTTGAAAGTCGGGGCGTGTTTTTGTTAGAAAGTCGGATCCTGGATCGGGAGTGGGGGAAGGGTCTCGAGTCACTTATGAAATTTGAGTTCTAAGTCGGGTGTCAAGATCAAGTTTTGGCTCAATCATCGAGGTCGGATCCTTTATCAATCGTTACGATTGTGTCTTGGTTCGGGTGTTAGGGTCAGGGTTATATCCCAGTCCGAATATGGATCTCAGCTTAAGATTCGATGTGTAGTCCAGGATTGGGTCTCGAATTGGTCGTCTGAACAGTGTCCAATTAAGTGTCAGGTTGGGTGCTAAATCAATTATGAGGTTGGTTTTTGGGTCATAAACTATTTTCCAAAAACATATTTTTATTTTTACACTTCAGCCAAAAATGAAATATAGTTTCTAGAAAATATTTGTCATTCACCAATTAAACACTACAAAATATTTGAGTCATTTGAGAAATCAACTTATTTTTCAAGAAAACATTTTCATGAAAAATATTTTTCATAGTAAACATTTTTCCTTCCTATAACCAAACACCAATTCTTTTTCTACTGAACAATGATATTAATACTAATTATGAAGAAACAATGATCAATACTGAATAGGAGAGTTAACCATATATTGAGATGCATAATACTTTGATGTAATTTGTTAAGGGTTAATTATGCTATACAGCCCTGTAATATGAATTAGTTTAGGTTATATCTTATGTATTTAGAAATCAAACACTTTCACCTCTTTTTCTAGGTAACTAACTCTTTTTAAAAAAAAAAATCAAAGTAAGTATTTACAGTACAAAATACCCAAGTGTGATAACATTATCATGCAACCTAACTAAGCATTACGCAAGTTAATAAAGTTCAACTTCTCTAATTAAGCAACCAAGCATTTTCATCCACACTTCTTGTAAGAAAGAACAAGCAAATGATAGATGTTCATCACTCTAGTCATACACACTTAGGGGCTGTTTGGTTACTGGTTAGAGTTATGTAGGTATTAGCTATGCATGGTTTAGTTATGTAGGTATTAGCTATGGAGGGTTTAGTTATGCAGGTATTACCTACGCAGAGTTTAGTTATGTAGGTATTAGTTATGTAGGGTTTAGTTATGCAAGTTTAGTTATGTTGGGTTTAATTATGCGGGTATTAGCTATGTGGATATTAGTTATGTAGATATTATTTAGTTACGTAGAGAATACAATACATGAATAATAAACTATTGAATATTAAACTTGTTGTAAATTATTAATATATATTATTTACAAAATAATAATACATGCTAATAAAATGTGAAATATATTGAGTAATATATAATGCTAATATTTGATTAGCATATGTATCGTTAAAAAATATACAATCATTTTCTAATATTAAAAAGATATTTATATTTGCATAAATCAATCAAAATGGTAAGTATATAAAAAAAATGAAAATAATCTATATATAATAAGAAATAAAAACAACACATGTTGATAGGAAACAATAAAGTTTCCAATAAAAAAAATAAAATAAATTAAAAGAAATAAAAATGGTCTAAATATAAAAAAGAAATAAAAACAACAAACCTATATATAGGAAAACAATAAAGTTTCCAATTAAAAGCAATAAAATAAATTAATAGGGTAAATATGTAAATTTACTTCTTTAATACATGTATAATTAATACCCACATAACTTATTCCATCTTCTAGCCTGCATAACTTTATACATAGATTCTCTCATAAGTTATATTGATATCAATTATGTAGGACTACAAAAACACAACCAAACATAGTATAAGTCATGTTGACTTTTCAACCTAATAAAAAACTTTTACCGAACATTGTAAAACTAATACAATGTTTTATACATGAGTAACATGCCCTCTTATACCGTAACCAAACGACCCCTTACTACACAAACAGCAAGTTTGATCAACAATCATACCCCACATTTGTTAAGACTGTCTTTAATGTATAATCACTACAAGAAAACATACTTATAACTACCAAATCTAAGCTATGAATTTAAAAATTGTAGCTATTACTTAGTAATACCCATAACAATTCTAACCATGATTAACAAAGAATTCGTCAAATTTCGTAACCACAAATATTAAGTTGACAAAACTAAATCCTTATATTTTCTTGGAGATAGAGAAACATATTTTTAATTCATATCATTTTTAATTCAAACTAAAAGCAGAAATTCAAAATTAAGAATGATCATAAATTTAATTAAACACTATTCCCTCCGTTTCATATTAGTTATCTAATTTATTCTTGACACGATCTTAAAAAATCATAAGTAAGAATGGTAATTTTACTACTTTACCCCATAAGGGCGTAAGCTCCAAGTGTAAAAACGTGTGCCCCGGGCGTAAAAACGTACACCCTATGTGTTATTTTTTGTTTTGTTTTTTGAACCTTTTTTTTCTTTAAATCATGTTTTTAAATTATTGCTGTGATGATATTTCTCAAATAGTAATTGTAATACTTTTTCTCTTCATTATTGGTTATAAATACATTTCTCAAATAAAATCATAATATTTTGTTCTATATATTATAGGTTATTTATTAAAATATATATGTAGATCAATTGAAAGTTTTACTTTTGGTTATTTTCTTTGTAATAAAATTATAAAATTGAATATACATGAGACGGCGCCCCGTAGATTTGTAAGACTTACGCTCTGTGACTCTCGCTTGTCTCGCCTCACGCCCCCGCCTTTTAAAACACTAATTTGAAACTTCACAAATGTTGATGATTTGCAGCTATGAAGGCAATTGGACAATGCAATGACTGAAGTTGAAATAATGGCCAAAAATACAAAAAGAATTGCAATGTTATTGATGATTCCCTAAGATGAAGGGCGAATCGCCAACTGAGCATGAGCTCACCCAAAAGGATAGTGCATAATACTTGTGTCTTTCAAAGAAGGTCGGCGGAATCCATTAAAGAAGGCAACGCACTAAGATAGAATGGTGGTCTGATCGTTGACGTCATCAAAGACACTTCATCCAATACTAAGCGTTGACGATCGCCAATCAGTATATAACCCAACCAAGGGTTGAGATCGTTCCCAAACCAGGGAGTGGTATTGAGAATATTCCAGCCAAGCACAAATCAAGTTATCCAAGTAATAGCTACAAGAAATTATCGAATAATACATAGTAAATTAGAGGGGCAACACAAGTGTCAATTAACAATGGGGGTTTTGAAATCAAATTATCAACTAAGAACAGTAAAAACATTAAGAGAGACTAATAGGGAAACATGATTCTTTGGATGTGACCGAAATATGAGATAAACGACATCGTAAGGTAATTGCTGTTGATAGTACATCGCTATATATATGTAACTAGGCTAGACTTTAGTGGGGTAAATTCTCTCTCGATCAACTTACCTTGAATCAACTCGATTTCTCTCGAACACCGAGTTGCAACCTTTAAGCACAACCTCCGCTTAGCCGAATCACTCTCTCGAGCAGAAAGTGTGGGAGAGGGACTACGATTCACTTTGTCGAGCTGAACCCATGATGACCCAATAACCTCCGGCTATCGATGTAGTAGTCTTAGTTTTAAAACCTCTCTCTCGAGCAAGCCAAAACACTAACGTGAAATTGTATTTGCAACTACAACCTCATTTAATTCAAACACAACTACTAAATGAAATCACATTAAACAACGAATACCAACAATAAGCAACACCCAACAATAGATTTGCCCCATATTCACAAAATCACACCCCAAGAATTGGGGTTTAAATGAGACATAGAAAAAAGGAAGAAAATGATGCCAAATCGAGGTAACATCAACTGGATATGATTTGTATTCACTTCAATCACGTCTAGGATGAAGAATTTTCAACACCCACTTCGAATTTCTTCAAGGTGAGAATCTTCAAGTTTTCAAGGTTTAAGAGCGAAGTTTCCCAAAAGCTCTCCAAAACTCAAAATAGAAGCCAATTCTAAAAATTACTGTTCAGAACTATGAAATTCGATACTAAGCTAAAAATATTAATGAGTAATTATAGTTTTCAAATATTTGTTCTAGGAAGGACTACTCAGCGCAGTTAGTCGGGATCGTCGATCAATTCGGCGATCCGCCCTTTGGTATGTTCATCGCCGTCCTGCGTTAGCCTTCAACATCTTTACATTTTGGATCATTGGGAGACATAGTACTGCTTCGCAAAACTGCTCGGCAACACGTGACTGCTCCTTTCACCGCCTATTCGACCCTTTCCTTCAGGGTTCAACTCACTGGAACAAAAGGCGAGAATGAGACCTTTTGGCGACACGCTGAACGGGTTCGACAATCCTCAGATCTTCATTTCGTCGCTTTTGTTCCTTTTTGCTCCATCATGTCCATGTATTGTATCTACGTTCAAAATACCTGAAACTCAAGGTTTTAATCAATTTTAGAGACAAAATTTGCATTTGAAGACACTAAACCTATCTAAGTATAACCCTAAACGAGTCCAAATCGTGGACTCATCAACACCCTCAACTTAAACTTTTGCCAGTCCTCATGTTCAGTAGTTCAAAAATAATGTCTCAAATAGTGCTACACAAGACTCAATCATGAATACACACAAAAAAACTCAACTTACTTACGCAAGGATCAAATGTGCACTCAACGACTCAAGTTGTGACACACAATTATCAAAGATTTTCAAGCTCACGATACTTGCTTCAAATGCAAGTTGAATCTCAACCAAAGTGATCAAATGCCCCACATAAAAAATGATTTCATGTTCACTCACAATGGTTCACAATTTAAAGTTCCATAATCAATTTCAATGCTCACACTCACAAAAAATGAACATAATGCATGAATTAACCCATAGATTTACCCGTATTTTCCAATCAACCTTTGTTTCAGCTCACTCAAGATCAAAAAGGTCTTTTCTAGGCATTTAACGGGGCTGGGTGTATAAGTATGGTCATTTAGGCTCAGTGATTTATATCCTCATGAAATGTGGTACTGATAACATTTCTTTTTTATTTTCTTCATCATTTTCTCTTGTGCTCGTAAGTCATCCCTTTATAATCTTTCCATGGATTGTTCGAAACAACCCATTTATTTTTGTATTTTCATAACTTTATCCCATGACTTTCTCTTTTTCGTTCTTTTATTCTATTTCTCTCTCTCTCTCTCTCTCTCTCTCTTTATATGGAGAGTTTCCATTTTTCTCAACACCATGGGTTAAGGGAGACTTTTCTTGCACTCTTTGACTTGCCTTCTCTTTTCACCACACCCCCAACTTAGGCTTTTGGCCTAAGTTGGATATTCAATCAACCATAAATCAAGAGGATTATAGTTACATGATTAAGAGAGGTCATGTTTTCATCAAGTTTCATCCAAAGAAAGGTAAGGCTCAAGGGGTGTTCAAAAGAGGTTCGCACACTCACAAGGTAAGCCACAAAAGAGGTATATGTCAAATTGGTTCACACTATTTCAACGGTGCCTAAGATCATATCACCTAGTCAACCGAACCAACGGGGAAAATTCTAGGTGTCATCATGCATGGTTCATAGTAAGCTAATCACATAAGGCATTGACACTAAAATCAAACAAAACTCTACACTTTCGCAAGTGCGCAATGTTCATCGCAAGAGGCTCAATTTGATAATTGACTAATCACAACAAGATGCAAAGAGTTCACACATTGTCTATGCAACTTCATTTGGCCTCGTTGTAGCCGCACATTCATGTTCGTTCGATTGCAAGCAGTATCCAAGTCATTGATATTGATCATACCTACATTCAAATTTGCCTAAGAACAACCACATTGAAGTACATGCAAGAGGTGGCAAAAAGAAGAATTTTTTTTCGAACGGGTCAAAATATTTGCAATTTAAAACAAAAGGAACCATAAGATCAAACGCCTGCAAAAAGTAGTATAAAACAAATTCTAAACAAAACAACCCAAATATATACACAAAAACATAAGTTATAAATAGAACATAAAAGGTGAGCCTCACCAACCACAAATAAAAAGTATTTTTCCTCAAATGCAAACAAGATAGAAATATCCAAAAGTAACTCAAAATGAGACAGAGAGGGCGGTAAAGAGGGGATCTATCTGTTGGAGTCTCAGTGGCTGGTGCCTTGCTCTGAATCTGGGCATCAGTGCCCGGGATCATCTAGACTAGGGCTTCAGTAACCAGTCTCCTCAGAAGAACCAACTCTATTAGATATAGAAACAGGGGAATCCACCAATGAAGCCTGTATAACTACACTTACCATGATCTCCTCAATCGCCACAAGGTCTCATATGCAGCTCCCTCAGCCTCCCTAAGGTCAGACAGATCCATTTAGATGTTCTCCTCATGTACTTATATCTGTTCCTCGTCGGTCTCAACATCTGACTCATCAACAACAACAACCCCGTTGTATCCTTCTCTGGTGGTTTCCTCCTATCCGGAGGAATCTCTGAAGTCTCTGAAGTCTCGGAGGCGACATGCTGATTGCTCCTTTTCACCGCCTATTCGATCCTTTCCTTCAGGGCTCAACTCACTGGAATAAAAGGCGAGGATGAGACCTTTTGACGACACGTTGAACAGGTTTGGCGATTCTCAAATCTTCATTTCGTCGTTCTTTTAGATGCTTTTGTTCCTTTTTGCTCCATAGTGTCCATGCCTTGTCTCTAAGTTCAAAATACCTAGAACTCAAGGGTTGAATTAGTTTTAGAGACAAAATATGCATTTTAGTATACTAAACCTATCAAAATATAGCCCTAAATGAGTCCAAATTGTGGACTCATCATGGTCCTGATACACATCGCCCAAAGTGAGAATGTGTAAGGCAAAGAGTTAATGCCCAAAAGATGGACTAAGGTGTTATTCGGCGATTCTCTGAAGGTGAAAGGCTACCTCGATTGAGTACACCAGTTGAGGTTCAAACACCTGAAACCTAGAGCATCATAAGGCGAGCTGAGGAGTAAAGGGCGATTCACCGAGTGAGTTTGCAAGTCTGACAAATGTCGCTGAGTTGGTTACTAAATGGATTTTTGGCAAAATTTTGGGAAAGTATAAATACTGAAATGATAGAATTTTTACTGAGTTCGAAGGGTTAGATTCTAGAGTTGAAAAGGTAGAACACTTTACTTTTGAAAGAACACTTTCTCTAGCTCTTGGGGGTTTACAATTTGAGACTTAAATTTGATAAATTGAAGTTAAATCCAAGGTGGTTTTACTCTTATTTACTTGATTTTAAGTTACCCATGACTGCTTTCGTGGAAGGTTTAATTTCTTTACTTTTTGTGATGAGTGTCTAAAACTCCAAGATCTAGGCGTACTCTAATGGGTAGGGTGTTGATTTAATGTAGTAGGTATTGTGCTATTCTCTGTTTTGTTGATGTTCATGCATGAATTTGGTAGAATTATCATGGGTTTAAATTATGGGTTAAGATTTCAAATTGAATTCCTTCTGTCGGTCTTCGATTGATGCTAAAAAAATATTAAGCGGAGTGGGTAACTAGTTCCATACTAGCAATTTAGGTTTAATTTGTATGGCTTGTTTGAAAGAGAAGTTATATGTCAGATCTATTTTCCTTATTCATCAAAGAGAGGACAAAGTAAGGTATTGGGTTGTTTAGGATTGACAATTAGATGAGACAGAACGGAGATTTTATGCTAGGATGGTTTGAGATTGAACGAAGATTAGAGTCATTGAAGATGACTTAGCTTATTCATGCATGTATATCACTACGGAACAACACAATCACACCTATGTTACGTCGACTTCAAATCTCCGCACCCCTAGATAACTTGTTAACTCTTGATTTCATTTTAATTTTACTTTAATTGTGATATTTGATAACCAAACCTTTATATTAAGCTGGTGATACCATCCACCCTATTTTTCTAACTAGTAAAAATGAGGTAATTTAAAATCTCAAAGTCTTGCTAACATATCCTCCACAACATACCATTTCCTTTGATATTCGACCCCGACTCATCGTTGGTTTTTTTACTAACCAGGATCACTCTCTCTTTTAATTGGTTTCAGATGGTGATTTGAGTGTTATCATATATCATTCAACTAATTAGTTTTCCTCTCATAATCATCAATCTAAACATTCAAGTCTCCAATTTTCCCCCCAAAATTCGTCGAGGTTTCCTCTTTTCCATCAAGAACCCTAAAACTTCCATCTCAAAAATTCAAGATACAAAGAGAAGTCTTCAATCCAAGTGTTTTCCAAGTTCTTCCACTCTACGAACTACATAAAATAGTCTCTTTTCTCAAGACCAAGCACCAAGATTGCAAGATTTCTTTCAAGAAAGATAGTGTTCTTTCTCAAGCTTAAGAAAATGAAGTCTCTACCAAAATTTTCAATCCAATAGTTTCATAATTAGGTATGTAAGGCTATTCATAGTGTTGGACTAAGTTCTTCTTTACACCTTACGTATAAATCCAGTCAATAAAAAGATAAATCTAGGGTTCTACCTAAAGTTCCATGAATGCTGAATTTGGTTTATTAACTGTATTCTAGATTCTATTTTTTTAACTATTGAGATTATGATACTTTATGTATTTTGATTCTTGAGTCATTGTTCATTTTTATATTATCACATGAAGCCTAGTTATTGAGATTTTGTTGAAAGCTTTTGTGCAAGTATTTCCATGCATTAATTTTTGAAATTTAAAGTGAGTCCAAATATATTTTTACACATCAATTATGAAGTGTTTTAAAGGAACACTAATGATTTCAAATGATTATTTTGCATTGAGAAAAGTAGTATTATTTTGAAAAGAGAATAAATAGTTTCTAGAAGCATTTTGGTTAGTAAAGTAAAACTTAGTTATCCCTCAAAGAGGGTCTTTTGAATATTATTTCAACCTAGTGAGTACTATTATATGAGCATTATGTCATACACTTTGGGAGTAATATTGAGCATCGATTTGGGTCATAAGTGAGAGAACTCAAATCCTGTAACCTACGCTTCGTGCATAGATGGAATCATACAATAATTTGGATGACTCCTCACCTGCAGCAAGAAGAATTTTTAGTTAATCCATAAGTTAAGTTGTATTATATACCTCGATAAAATATAGGACAACTCTAAAAATGTGGGCGAGACAATGTGCCTTAAAGAGGCTCACTGTGATGATTTTTGGTTAGAGAAACTTCCCATGGAAGTAAAGTATCTTATTTAAGTTTTTACTATCATAGCATACCTATTTGTAAAGCTTTAATGATTTCATTTCATATTTATGCTTTATTTCAGATGATTTATTTTTAGTCATTCATTTGGTTCAGTTACTTGTTTCATTCAGCTTTACTACATACGTACATTTCATGTACTAACGTCATTTGGTGTTACATTATTTTATGATGCAGTTTCAGGTAGTCATGATATCATACATTTACTAAGATATCTTTCTATCAACATTCGATGATACCTCCTCACTTTCAGAGGCCTCCAATATATTATTCGATTTTAGTCATTGTTAGTGGAATAGTCTTATACTATTTCATAGCTTTTATCTTTTAATATATTATTTCAAGTTTAAAACTTAGAATTCGGAATGGTTCAATAAAGATTATACTTCATAGATATTGATAATTATAATAAAACTTAAATCAAGATCAAATCAATACTAATGCAAAAAGGAAATCAATTCAACACTAAGAATGACAATAATATTGAATATTTGTTCTTCAGTTTTACATTAGACAATTAAAATACATAATCTAATTTTAATTTTCCTTAAATATTTAGTAATGTAACTAATACTTATTAAACTTTATTTAGCATGATTTAGTACTTTTATATTATGATTATTTTCATTATGACTTTACAATATTTATTTTATATGATGATTTCATTATTATTTTTAATGAATATTTTTGTGTCATCAATACTCATCTCATATTTTGTGTTATTTTATTAAGAAACACCTTTGATAATTGTATTTTGATTGTACTAAAGAAATATTTGGAGCACAAGTTAATTATATGTTAGTATGCAAACTTTACTGAAAAATCCAAAAATCTGGAAAAATCTGAAGTTTATTAGTTTGGTTTGATTTATAAATTTAAAAATTCGACACAATGGTTTGGTTTGGTATTTGAAAAAATCGAAAAAATCTGAATTTTATTAGTTTGGTTTGGTTTATAAATTTAAAATTTTTACACGAATGGTTTGCTTTGATATTGAAAACCCGAACCAACCCGATCATGTACACCCCTAATTAACATTATTCATATTCAGATTTATTTCAGTTTTTTTGCTTGAGATATATATTATGATTTCAAATGTTCATTTTATAAGGCTTTTTTTTTGCATATATGTATTATTTTCTACTCATTAGTCAACCATACAAGGGTTCACTTGGACAACAATGATTTTGAGTGTCGGTCACGTTCAGAGTGTAGGCTTGAGGCATTAAATGTTGGAATACCCTATTCATCAAATCCATGAAAGTGTTTGGTGTACTTTTTGTTAGTATAAAAGACATAACCACAAATTCACTGTGAGCATATCAAGTCTGGAAGGTTGTCTTCAGAATGTCACATTCAAAGACATTGAGCTGATGATAGGTTGATCTGAGGTCTATTTTTAAAAATAAGACAACACCCCAAAGTTGGTCGAACAAGTTATCAATCCTAGGGATGAGATACCTATTATTGATTTTTACCTTGTTCAACTTATGATAATCGATGCACATTCTAAGAGAACCATCTTTCTTTTACACTAAGTAAACTAGAGCACCCCATGGAGAGATACCGGGTCTATGAGACCGTTATCTAGAAGCTCATTTAACTAATCTATCAACTCCTTAAGAACAACTGGAACCATTGTGTAAGAAGGGATAGAGATAGGTTGATTATGTTGGAATAGGTTTATTCCCAAATTAATTTCCCTTTATGGAGGAAAACCACTTCTTGAAATTCATCAACTACAAGAAAGACTGAAGAGTTGGGATTTCAGAGATTGAATCCTTAACCTGAATTGGATGATAAATACAACCCTTAGAAATCATCTTCATGACCTTAAGACACTAGATAAATCGACCTATGGGAGCTGATGTACTACCCTGCTACAAAATGACTGGTTCATTCAGAAACTAAAATTTAACGACTTTGGTTATACAGTCTATTGAGGTATAACACGCATGTAGCAGTCCATGCCAAGAATTAGATCGAAATCGACCATGTATAACTCTTCTCTATCTACTTAGTTGATTTTCTCAAAAACACAAATTGGGTTATTTATGTATACCCTTTTAGCTAAAAGTTATTAACTAAAAGGACTAGAGAATGAGAAGGGTTTTGTTAGGATTTTGGGACTGATATCAAATTTCATTGCAACATAATGAGTCATGAAAGAAAGTGTGGCTCCTACATCTAACAATGAATAAACTTTAAACTAAAAGACACATAACATACTAGTGAATACATCAGAGGAATTTCCCTAATCCTATCGAGCATAAAAATCATAGAACATGTTCTGAATCTATCCACCACGAGTGTTAGATAAGGTACCCTACTAAGTTGGGTGACATACAAAAACGTTAGGCTCAACTAGCTGATGAAAGTCCCTGCCCTTGCCTTTGGACAATGGGAAATTCCTCAATTTGTAAATTGTATTTCCACATCAAAAACATCCACCAATATTATCCATACACTCTCCTGGATTATTCTTACAAGTCTTTTGACAAGTGGAAAATGAACCTTCAGTAGAAACCTTGCCTTGTGACTTAGAGACTAGTGCCCTATCCTTGTTAAGATTCGATATTAGAGCACTAGCAAAAGATGTGGTTACACCCGAATATCTTTGACAAAACTGAGATCAACTACTACCTCGTGATATTTTTATTAAATTAGTCCACACTATCTTTCAGAGCCCTCTTAGTCTATTTAGAACTCTCCTTAAGCTCTTCTTGCTCAATCTATTGATCATGAGTCATCAAATGGGACAAGTCCATCTCCTTGATCAATATTGTAGTCCTACACTACTTCCCAACAATCTCAGAAACACCAGAGATAAACTTAGTAATGCGGGGACCTAGAGTCGGCCACCATGGTCAGAGTATACTGAGAGTTGAGTAAACTTCAAAGCATACTCTTTAATTTTCATGTTTCCCTATCTCAATTTATGAACTCTTAGATCGTGGGACTCCTATCTCAAGCGGTACGAACCTTTCTAAGAAAAAACGTTGAACTTTTTCAATCAAATATGCTTGCACCAATAAGATTTTCCTCTTTCCATAGCTTGTACAAAATATGAGCCATTTCCTTTACCTAATAAGTAGCCAAATCTGTACTCGCAACCGGAGTAACATCCATAATCTTAGTAATCTTGTGAGTGCCCTCAATGAACTCTTGTGAATCCTCATCCACCTTAAAACCATGAAACTCTGGAGGGTATATTTAAGTGAAGTGTCAGAGTCTATTTGCAATCCTACCCATATTAGGGTTTATATGGGCCACAAGTTTCCTATTGATCTGATCAGAAATATAACTTGGGCTAGCACTTGCAAAGCAACCTTAATCATAGAACGAGTGACATGTTCAGCAAAAGGGTCAACAAGAGCTGGATGTGCTTGTTGCTCTTCATCCATGTTCCTTTTGACATAGTCTCTTCTGGGAGGCATGCATGATGTTGAAAACGTGTAAAGGATGACTTAGGATACTTTATAGAGTTTCAATCTGTTGCATGACTAATAAGTATGAAAGAAATGAAGGATTACCTAAAAGATTTCCTAGCCTCCTAGTGATTGATGTGGTATGCTTTATACTCATTATTAAGATTCTAACTAATGTAGCTTTCAAAAACCCTAAGACACTTAAACTTGATTCTCTGATACCAAGTTTTTCATAACCTGAGACTACCCACTAGATATGACACGGTGCTTAGATCCCTAAGTGACCCTAAGCTAACCTCATGGAATGACATGACATTAATATTGAGATAAATCAAAGAAACTAGAATTTAAACGCAAAAACTAAATTTAAAATATCTTAATCAAGACCATAACACTGAGACAGACTTATATCGGAAAAAAAAATAACACAAGCTAAATCAAAATCTAATTGTCTGAAATCCTCTACCAATATGAGTTGCTAGGAAAAATCCCTTCTAACTCCAATTGTGTGAAAATTGAAAGTATAGGACTTAGATAAATATAATAGGTTTTCCTTTCAAGAAATTATGACTCCACCAAATGTTACTACTAGATTATCGGAGATAGTACTAATCATTGACTGAATACTGAGCATTTAAAACTATTATCAAACAATATAGGAAAAAAGTATGGGTCAGTACTTTAAATGTTCAGAGTATGAACAATATGCATATAATAAACATGATATCTAAACATATTAAATTTCTAAAACATGTCGATACAATGACCAAGTTAAATAACATGAAGCTGAGATATAATGATCTTAAATACATAAGTACAAGGTCATGTAATAACTCAAAGTTAGATTACGAATGATATTAGAGTCAACATAAATTGTGTGAGGTACTACATGGAGTTCAATGTACTTCTCCACACCTAAAAGAGGGTGTCCAATACTTGTGTAACACCTTGGAAAAAGGTAAGCCAAAATGGATGGGAATAGTGTCATTTTTGGCACTAGCGTATGTTCATACGAGCCAAGCTAGGAACCGTAGGAAGAAATTCAGAGGAGGTGGGTTGAGTTGTGGTGAAAATAGGGTCTCTGAAGTTTTATATGGACTACCACAAAAATCCGTACGAGTTTGCACATGTAGTAGAAAGGTTTTTATAAGAATTGATCAAACTTAGTACGATCAGGGTGCCTTTGCATTTAATGATGAAGTCCTACGAACTCTAGAGAGATCCACCTTTCGTAGGAAGGGTATCATGGAACTTTGTCTAATGTTGAGTCCCATTATTTTTTTCTACGACCGACCAGGATGGACCAAAAATGTTCATACAAACCATAAGTCAAAGGCGTAAAGCTGTCTTGATAGTTTCAATTTATGTTGTTTTGGTATTCTCCTACCTTTTTAACCCTTAAGTTATGTTGCTTTGGACCTATAACTACCCCTATAACCTTTTTTACTATTAATACTTAGCCTAATTTCTCTCATTCACTTAATTCGACAGAATTTCTCAAGTCTTGTCCTCCAAATTCTCTCAAGGTCGAAGTTAGGGTTTCAAGCTTCAAGGTGTTATTTTCCTTGCATTCTCAGGGCTTTGACTATCAAGGTATGTAGGAATTCACCAATGGATCACTTTCATCCATTGGATCTCAAAATCCCAAGTTGGATTTACCAAATTCTATTAGAGTTTTATGCAAATCTCCATAGGTCTATTTATTATTGTTAAATTGTTTATATGCAATCTTATTATGCATGATTAAATTAAATTACAGGATTTTCAATTGATTTCATATTTTCCTCGGCCTATGTCTACTTTATGAACAATATTTATGAACTTATGAGTTATGAGCATGAATTTGATTAATGATTTATGACTAAAGGATGCTTTTAAGGTAAAGTATCAATGATTTTGTGAAAGATTTTATCACATATGAATGGAATCACAATTTAGATACTTGAAAAGGGAGTGTCTTTTGAACAAGTTTATGAAATCATGGTGTGAAAGGATCTACTCTATTATGATTCATTTGATTGATAATCTTTAAGTTTTCATTTATAAGTATTTTGATATGATTATGATTATGTCTTTACCCTTGGATTTACTTAGAATTGAGATGACTTTGAGATGGAGGCTCTCCCCTTAGTAGAGGTCATGTCTAGCTAGTGAATCTACCATAGCAATAATGAATGATATGAAGTTCTATCTTGGAAAGTAAATTCCCCTTATCTGTGCGATGGTCATACTAGATTTCATGTTATAGCTCACATGGTCTTATTATTGAATAACGGTAAATATACCACAAATGAATTATATGTTTCCTCAAAGGTTTTTATGAAAGCTTTCTTTATGATTTTAAGATGCATTAGCCTTATATACATTTATGAATTTGACTTTTTAACCATCTCATAACTTTACTTGGTCTTGCATATTCACATTTCTAACTCACTTTTATGATATCATATTTATGTCTATGCATACTTCCTCATACTTAGTAGATGATAACGCTCAAATTGCCCTAATACAAGTTTGAACAGTAAGCTATTGCCGTCAATAAAAAATACCCAACTAAGAGTCGGAGATAAAGAATGAATATATATGAGTTTGAACCTAGATTTAAGAATACACGATTAAAAATATCAAGAGTGATTTTGGTAACTAAATGAAGGTTTTTGGCAAAGACGATAGCAAGAAAGGGTTATATGGGAATGTGGGAAATTCTGAATTTGATCAATTGTAGTTCAATCATAGATAGGCTAGATTATGTTTAATCAACACTAATCTCCTTTCGGTCTCATAGTGTTAGTCACAATATATCCTTTTCGTTTCAATCATGCCAATAACAAATTAATCCAAGACCTTAATCTAAACCCCCATTTCTAGCAAGTTTAGCATTCAACAAAGTCGACTTAAATTATCTCCTTTCAATCTCATATTTAGGACTCAAAACCAAAATGATTATTAACTTAATCCTCAACTTCACGAACTCTCTTTCGAGCAACCCACAAAGACTAAAAGCTAGACTCAATCGTGCACACTCAAATCATAGGTTAAACCCATTTCATGAAATTAGGCATGGAACAAGGAATTACAAAAGCAATAGAGCAATAAATCAAATACCCAAATGATTAGTCTATTTCTAGCACAAAATCTCAATTTCATATAGAAAATTACACCCAAAATTGTAGCAATGTAAAACAAAGAAAGATGAAGGGAACACACTATTTTACTAGTAAGAACACAATTTTCAAACCCAAAAGTGAATTGTGAGGCAACTTACCTTTAATGTCTCAACCTAAAATTATGAACACTGCAATTCTTTCTCTAGATTAAGCTAAGTCCTTCTCTCACTTAAAAAAACTTATATGGAAGCAATAATCCTATGATATTTCTCTACAGAAGCGGTAGGGAGTTCGAAAAAGTAAATGTCACAAAAGAGAACATCCATTCACTTAAGCGACCCCCGCCTCTTTAGACTAGTTTGCAAAAACGAACCCTACATGGTCACTTAAGACACTAGTTGAATCATTTGCAAAAGAGAACTCCATTCGCAGGTGCGAGATCTGGGACTTATTTTCTGCCAGATTTAGCACTTTTAAACTTCTTTTCCATTTTTGTCCATCATATGTTTTTCCAACGACAAATACCTGAAATTAACACAATTAGATGGATAATTAGCCTCTTTGTCTACTTGAGTGCCACAAAATCACAAGAAAGGAGCCTTAAATGAGTGTGAATCCACCACTCATAAACACCCCCAACTTAATACTTTGCTTTTACCTCATGCAAAACAAAGTCAAAAAACACAACAGACACTCAATTTACGCACAACACCCTTCTATTTAAACTAAGGATCATGGTCATGGATTTGATTGGTACAATAATTAGCAAGCAAGTAAGTGATTTTCCAGTCAAGCAAATCCCTCGAGTTTAAGAACAATTTCAAACACAATATATCACCAAGAATGATCAAGTGACAACAATAATTCTCAAGAAGTCACTCACAATTACTATTCAACTCAACAACTTCCTTTGACTCATATTTCGGAATCTATCAACATCACCAATCTATCATAGTTTTCATGTCCTTACAAGAAACTAAATCTCTCACAAAAAGCACATAAATATTCACAAGATAAGGGACAAAAGTACAAGCACTCACGTGAGCTCACAATACAACATCTCATCAACACAAATGTTACACCATAGGCTTATCCCTATTTTCCATCATCATTGACTCAACTTCGTTTTGTTGGAGATCTCAAAGGACTTTATTAAGCTTGCAGTGTAGGTTTAGGGAAGGTTAGGACGATATCATTTAAGTACAAGTGACTACATCTTCCTTGAACACTACACAACAACTCATCATTTCCAATTTTTCCACTCTTAAATCTAATACACACTTCTCATTATTTTTCATTGTTTTCTTTTATTTTTCCCACTCTAGATACCCCACATGCAACCATTTTCAACTTTCGGAGGATCCAAGTCTCATTTATTCAAGTTTCTTTTCTTCATTTCAAGAGCTTTTATTTCTGTATGACTTAGATACCCCACATGAAATCATTTTCAACTTTCGGAGAATCCAAGTCTCATTTATTCAATTTCCTTTTTTTCATTTCAAGAGCTTTTATTTCTGTATGACTTCTCCTTCATTATATTATCTCTTTATTTTTTTAAAAAAATATTAAAGCCCTCATATGCTAAGCATCATTTCTATGAGTTTCCCAGAACACCTCCAACTTAGCTTTTAGCCTCAACTGTCACAATTTCATGCTCAAGGAGGGAACAGTTCAAAACAAGATTACTTTTTCAAAAAGGGGTAAGGCTTGTAATGTATTTGTTAACACAATTTTTTTTGAATGAACAACAGTAAGACAAATCAAAACACAAGATCCACCCAACCCCATAATCACACGCCTAGATTTGATGTTTTAGCCACATATCATAAAAATAAAAGAAATCATACTTATGATGTTACCAGCCATCAATGTGTTAATATTAAGCAATAATCTACAACATCCACTTCAATTTCAACGCCCAATTGTCACTTACAAGACTGTTTGAAAAACACCAAACTAAGAAGTTTATTCCTCACACTCTAAATATTATAACTTAATTCAATATCTAATGTGTCTTTGTCATACAATTTCTCTCTCTTTTGGGTTATTTATAGTTTCTTTAAAATTAGCTCAAAATTCCATGTGTGACCTATTCAACGACATTAGTTGGGCTTGCCTAATACGTTTGGAGGATCGTCGTTTGATCTTTAGCTCACCCTTGTTTTACTCAGGCTTCAAGTGTTTGAACCTCAATTATCAAACTCGATCAACTCAGCCTTTCACATTAGGCGGATCTCCTATTATCACCACGTTCACCCATTCAACATTCATTTTTACTTTGAAGTCTCTCACGTTCGGTGATGGAACTTCTAGATCGCCCCGTGACTTCAGCGAATCCCTTTTTGAACTTCAGTCCACTAATCTGCCTTGAATGTCTTTAATTGTAAAAACTCATAAATTGGGCAGGTCTGGTCAATTAGGTGATTCGCCCTTTTGGTAGGCGACTACTAGTTGGGAGTTTATTCTTCTTTCAATATTTTTTTCCTCTTTTCATGTATTCATCCTTGCCTTGTCCTTGACCTTTCATTGATGGAATGAAAAAGGGCCTATAATACCATTCAACTATGAGAATTGGTACAAAATTACCCCTCTTCTACCTTTCGGGCCTAAAATGCCCTCAACGTCAACCTTTTGGCTCTATTTCGCTCATATTTAACGGACTAAATCACAACCTCAATTAACAAATTCATTAATGATGTGTAATACTATTGGATACCCTAACAATTGATTAAAATAATCAAAAATCCAAATACCCACCCTCTCCTCCCAAAAGCCCCACCTGTAAAAAAATCCCAAATCTTTTAACCTAACCATCATACCCAAAACAAATTCACCTAACTAAAACACTTATCTCCTTTTAAGGCAAACATTGATCTGTCACAACCCCTTTAGCTCAAAACTCCCAAGAAGATAATCAGCCTTTTTAATGGGCTTCTTTTATTCAAATTGAGAAGATTGTCTCTTTCTTTGTTGAAAGAGTAAAACATCTTGGAAGTAATTTAGTTGTTATTTCTTCATTTGCCTCTGCTAAACTAATATAGCTAAGTATTTATAGAGGTATAACTTTTATGTCTATTGGTAATTATCCCCCATATATATAAACGTTATTCGGATAATGTTGCACCAGCTAATCAAGGTATTACAAAAAGGAGATGAGATTTTTAGTTAGGTTAATTTGTTTTAGGGTTGATGGGTTCGATTAAAAGATTTGGGGATTATTACATATGGGTTTTTGGGCGGAGCGGGTGGGCATTTGGAATTTTGATTATTTTAATTAATTATTAAGGTAGCTAATAGGATAGTGACATGTCATTAATGAATTTGTTAATTGAGTTTATGATTTAGTCTGTGAAAGATGAGGGAAAAATAAAGCCAAAAGGTTGATGTCGAGGACACTTTAGGCCCGAACGACAAAAAAAGGGTAATTTTGTACCAATTCGCATAGTTGATGGGTATTTTAGGCCCTTCTCCATACCTGGAAACATAAAAATATCATAAGGACATAAATAGGTAATGAGGAAATTAATTGTTGAACTAAAAAGGCCTCAAATAAGTGGAAATCTACCACTCATCATTGGTACTAAGACCTCTATAACGAGAAAGATGCAGAGTGTAGCGTGAGTACAAAAAAAAGGTACTTAGTAGGCTTCATAGGCCAACTGAACAACAAAGGTAAAAATACTAAGAAAAGATAGAATTGAGACCCCAAAAAAGGTCAAAACGAATATAAAAGAAAGCACACAAGCATACCAAAAGTAAATCTAAGTACAACTAACTTAACCTGATGTGACAACATAAGCCTGGAAGGTACACTCATGCAAGTTAAAATAAAACCCAAATTGACCCCTATAAACTCGATAGCTACACAAAATAGCTAAGTCTACTGAAAGAAGAGTACCACAAACTAAAAGTCGGTCTCCCAAAATAAGTAAATATCATGATTAGTAAAACCTAGCCCAACTAGCAAGAGTGACAGTCAATTGAGGCCGCCTAGTCAACCAGTCTATTCCCTGCCCACCTAGCAAGAGTTCGGAGGTGTGTCGACTCTGAAGAGGATCTCAAGTATCAAACCGTCAATCCAGCTAGTCCACTCCTAGGGTGTAAGCCGCCAAGCTAGAAAGAATGAACCAAGGTGTGTCAACTCCAAAGAGGATCTCAAGTAGGCTCCAAGCTACCGTGGATCAATGTCCCCTCACAAGGATCACAAATAGGCTCCAATCTTGGAACCCTCTAATACTGATAAAGTAACCAACCTCCAATAATGCATAGGAGCCGCAGAGATAGGGAGAGAAGGAAAAAAATGTAGATAGCTGCAAAAATGCGCAGTCTAAGGCTCATGCTATCATACCTATGTTTGTTATTCCAGTGTAAAGGGATCTAGTCATGACGTCGAAAACAAAACAAGGCTACAAGGATTGCATGTCTAAGTCATCATTAGTCTAGTCCAGCACTAAGGATGAACATGCTTCAAATAACAAGTAACAACACAAGTAATTCACAAGAATATGAAATAACTCACATGAAACCCCAACTAGCATAGTACTACCCCCAAAACAATGTTAATCCTAACACATGGTGTCTATTAAGAGAAGTAAAAATAACAAGGTACACACCCTAATTCACTCTAATGAACATGAACGTACGCATTAAGGATCAATCTATAAAGAATATAGCCTACCTGTAAGCCCACTGCACGCGTTCAAAATTACAAGGCTAGAGCTTTTCTTTTTGAAACAAACTTCTAATGATGTCACACTATCAAGAATAGTATCACAACGTTAGTACAGTCGTTTATACACCAAAAACACATAAAATATAAACGGACCAATTTTGGAGTGAAACGAGAATCATAGGACCCGCGTCAAAATATTTGGTAATGACTTCGTCAAGAGATCCTAAATGTGCCCCAAACTTGTGTTCCTAAATTGAAGGAAATTCAAGCCCGAAACCGTCAAATCAATCATTTTAACGCTCAATAATTAAGTTCAGGGCAGCGTACAAGTTAACAAATTCACCTCAATCAGAGGTTCCCCGACAATTACTAACTACTCCACAACGTATATAGGACAATACATCACACTTTGAATCACTCAAATCGGAGTTCAGGAGAGGGAGAAATCGCAAAATCAATAACCAATAAAAGTTGAAGTTCTCAACCAAATTTTCATCAAAATATTGGTCAACTACTGCTTTAGCAGCCGTTTAAGTGACAAACCTCAAAGCGATAGGCCTCGCTTTTGCAAGTTCCTGGCTGCAAAGGTGAGCCTCGTTCGAACTAAGGCCGCTTCAGCGATAATCACCTCGTTGGCCTTGCATAAGCGGAGCCCTGGTTGCAAAAGCGACGTTTACTTAAGCAAACTCAGGGGTGCAAAAACGGCTGCACCAGAACTGAGGCATCAAAATTTTTAGCATAGCTCATAGGCTCTGCTCGGGGATTCATTTGGGACCCGCGCACACGAATGAGGTATGAAACCAATCAAAATCAACATTCCAAACTCATGGAAGCATCCAAAACTTCTATAAGAGGCCGTCTTGACAAAATATAGGTCCTACACTAAACTCCATTTTAAGGTAAAATCTACTAGGGGACTTGGAATTAGCTAAGAAGCTTCGGTATCCAAACGAAGGGTTGTTCTAGACCAAACTCAACAATCCAGAGCTAACCGCGCTGATGAAATTCTCATTCGAGCTCATTTACTCAAAGTGTGGACTACATTTAAACTTAGGCCTTTACTTGAAAGTTAAAAAGCCTAATCATATAGACTCACACTAAAAGCCTCAAGAGTCATTTAAACCATGCTATTAGGCTAAAATGACTCTTCTAGAGCTGATAAAATTGTCAGAATTATCTAAGGTAATATTCTTGAACTTCTGAGCAAAACTGATCCTTCAAAGTTTAAAATCTTAAAATACATTAAAACTTGAATAAAAACGAAATGAATGACCAGGTGACCTAACTGTCACTCCCAACATGTCATAAATGACTTGTGATTGCTATAGGATTCATTTAAACAAAGAATAAGAGGCATAAACATATATCACCCGGAGTTCATTACAACATCCAGTATTAAAAAGGACTTTTGTCTGCGAAAGTAAGAGTCAAGAAGTACTTGAAGGTTTAAACAAGCCAAGAAGCTACTCCCGCATATAATGCTCGGTATTCCAAGTAGCCTTTTTGACTCGAATGCAACCACTGCACATCTATTTATTGAATATCAATTAGTTCCTCTACTAAGGTCAGACGGTCATTCAACTCTACTGCATCATACTAAAGTACATGAGAGTCATCGGGAACATCCTGGCATAGCATTGAAACATGAAATACTAGTGGATAGGTGATAATACTGGAGGTAGATCCCACTCATATGCTACCTCAACAATAGTTCGGAGGATCTCAAAAGAGAAAATATACATTAGATAATCTTGCCCCACCTTCTGAATCTCATCACACCCTTCATGGTCGACACATGGAGGAAGACTCAATACCTTCTACAATCATCATAACTCATGTGCCTACTCTGAATTTTTGGAAGCCCTTCTAGAATCACCATCACCTAGTCTAAAGACCCATGACTCAAGTCTATCCCATAGGATCTAGGCTTTGTAGACTCAAACCAACCAACTAGAGAGGGACAATGTATGCCATATCCTCGTCTAAATGTTAGATTGGTAGTTTTTGTTGGACGCAAACTCTGCCAAAGGTGAGAACTCGTTCCATTAACCTCCAAACTCCAAAACATAAGCCCGTAACATGTATTCAAATAGTACACTCTGACTAACCATCAGCCTTTATGTGGAAAGTTGTGTTAAGGTCAATATGAGGGCCCAACTACTCTTGAAAGGTCCTCCAAATCAAGAATTGAACTACGCACCCCGATCTAATATTAAAGTGATCGACATACCATGAAGATGGACCACCTCTAGAACTTAGATACGAGCCAAAATCAGGACACTAAATGAAGATAGAACATGAAGGAAGTGTGCTAACTTAGTCAATCGATCAATGATGAACCAAATGTCGGTAACAACTTTTGAAGTCTGAGGCAAGCCTGTCATAAAGTCCATAGTGATGTGATCCCACTTCTACTATGGAATGGGTAATCTCTGAAATTCACCACAAGACCCCAAATGCTCGGCCTTTACCTGCTGGTAGCTCAAGAGGTGGAACACGTAGTCCGTAATATCTCTCCTCATGACGCCCTAATGTTGCCTCTATTCATGATACATCGTTGTGGTTTCTATATGGATAGATATCTAGAATCATGAGCCTCAAAAGTATTAGTTGTATTAAACCCCCAGATCTTGGAACACACATACAACCAGCAAACCTCAAAACCCCATCTGAATCTAAGGTAACCTAACTGGCATCACCCAACACCCGATCTCAAAGTAAATCCAAGGCCTCATCCTCAAACTGACGGCTATGGATCTGATCAAACATAGAGGACCTAACTCCCAGATAGGAAAAGGCATGTGTAGAATATGAAACACCCAACTGAATCATCTGATTAACTAAGGACAAAATGTCCAAAGCTAAAGGTCGCTCCACTGTAGAGAGAAAGACTAGACTACCCAATTAGTGTCTTAAACTCAAGGCATCTGCTACCATATTTGCCTTACCCATATGATAGAGAATAGAGAGGTCATAGTTCTTAAGAAGCTTAATGTAATGACACTGCCTCAAATTAATGTTTCTCTAACTCATGATGTACTTAAGAATCATGTGATAGTGTAGATCTCACAATGAACTCGATGCAAGAAGTTTCTCTAGATATTATGTAGAGAAACTACCACCTCAAAATCCAAGTCATGAGTAGGGTAGTTGCGCTAATATAGCCTAAGTTTCCTTGACACATACGAATTAAAGCGACCCCACTATAAACACAACCCAAAAAACCATAGCATGCATCAGAAGAGACCATGAATATCTTGCCCTCAACTAGAAGAGTCAATATGGGAATAGTAGTTGATAACTCCTTGAGCTTTTGAAAGCTCTACTCATACTCTTCATACACTCAGAGGGAACATCAAGGCAAATCAACGGGGTATGAGGTGCTTCAATAATAGAGAAGCCATACACAAATTACCTGTAGTAGCCTAATAATATGAAAAATCTCATAACCTTAGTAGCCAAAGTAGGCCTAGCCCAATCACGAATAGCATCAATCTTCATCGGATCTGTAATGATGCCATCCTTGGACACAACGTGCCCCGAGAATGCTTCAGACTTAATCCAGAGCCCGCACTTTGAGAACTTGGTATAAAGTTGTTGATCTCTCTAAGACTGGAGCACAATCCTCAGATGCTGCTCAAGATCACCCCTACTTTGTGAGTATACTAGAGAGCAAAATCAAGATACTACCATAAAATCTGCATCGTCAAGTCCATGAAGGAGAAATGGGCATTAGTTACCCGAAAAGATATCACTAGGAACTCTTAATGGCCATATCAAGTATTGAATGTTTTTTAGGGATATCCGTTTTCCTAATCCTCAACTAATGGTAACGAACCTTAGATCAATCTTAAAAATATTACAGCACCCTGAAACTGGTCAAATAGATTATCATTCCTAGGAATGTCACCTTATTTTGCTGCATATAATCAATACACATGTGCATCGTACCATCCTTTTTCTTAACAAAGAGAATTAGAGTTCCTCAAGATGATAAATCTTACCTAAGAGATTCTAAAGCTGAACACTGAGTTCGTTGTGCCCTGCATGAGCCATCTGATATGAAGGAATAGAAATAGGTCGAGCACCTGGGTCAAGCTTAGGGAAATATTTATCACGCTCAGGGTAGGCTAGAGAGGTTGGTAGGAAAAATATCTACAAAGTCACAGTCACTAACAATAGGTACTGAATCCATTGGGAGGACCTCCCTACTAAGATCACATACATAATCTAAATAAGAGAAACATCCACTATCCACTAGCCTCCAATCCCGAAAAAAATTTATAACTCCAACCAACATGCTACTAATAGAGCCCTGCCACACCATCGGGGGAATACCAGGAATGGCTATGTTTACGGTCTTAGAGAAGAACTCTCAGACCGCACAGTAGGGGGTAATAAGTCCATGCCCACGATCATGCCAAATTCAATCATATCAAGCAATATAAGATCAGGCTAGGTGTCTATGTTGTTGGATAGAAACTAAGCAAGATCAAAACAAATGATCCACTACTAAAACCTCACCCGTGGGGGTCAACACATGCAATGGCGTTGTCATAGGCTCAGAACTCATACACATACGAGAATTATAATAAAAAGACATATAAGAATAAATAGAGCTCAAATTAAATAAAGTCGAGAAGGGTTGATGGCATAGAAGAATTGCACCTACAGTCATATTGTATGATGCCTCAACCTCCACCCTTACTGGAGCATCATAAAAATGACATTGTCCGTCTCAACCAGGCTATCAGTCATACCACCTTATTTGTCTATCTAGGACCACCCCAAATATCCTGATGTCCACCCCAACGTTCCTAACCCTAACCTCGACCCCTAGCTTAGGTGTTGTTGGTAGAGGTGGTAGAGATGTCTGTGAAGTGGGAGAAATCTACTTATGAAAAGGTCTATCTCTAGCCCATTGATCCAAACCTCCCCAATCAAAGTAACCTAGAGATGACCCTTTCCTAGAAGAATGACCAACATGACACGGAGCATAAGATTGGGACCCGTGAAACAGGCTTGAGACAACCTCACTTAGTCTATAATGGTCAACCTATAAAGGTTGTAATAAGGCCTGAGCAAGTCGACTAGACTGACCTTGCTAATAGAATTGTCGAGTCCTATCATAAGTATAAGAATATGACCTATTGTAGCTACCCTCATATCTCGTCCTCTTGTTGCTACCCGCTTAGGCCTTATAATCCAACTACTCAATAATGCGGGTGTGGTTGATAACATTTAGAAAGGAACGAACAACAGAGACCATAGACTGAATCTCAATCCATGGATAAAACATCAAACTTTATCATCAGATGGAAAAATTATAGTAACATGGTGGGAGACCTCGTGGAACCTCAATTCCTACTCTGACACAGTTATGGACCCTATTCTAAACTGGAGAACTGATCTCGAAGATGATCTATAACGTTGCAAAGGGTGAACCTAGCAAAAAAGGCCTCAGAAAACTCATTCTGAGTGATTGGAGGAGGCCCAATTGTCCTGTACACAATAAAGATACGCCACTACTCTCGTGATGGACCATCTAACTAATATAGAGTGAAGTAAACTCCTCTCGACTCCACTAAGACCAAAGTATAAATCGGTCATGATAAGTAGTCAGAAACTCAGGGGAATCTTCACCCAAAGCCCCAAAAAACCTATGAGAAGAAAGTGTAAGGAACACTACAAGCATCTTCTTCTCCTCCAGTGACATAGCTCCGGATGAAATCACTGTCTGGGTACCCCAGGCGGTACTAAGGCCCAAGGTGCCTCTTCTGCAGGTTGGGTTTGGTTACCTGGTGTAGGAGCTATAACTAGGGCTTGTTGCATTCCTCCAAGCACGGTTGGAAGCCAAGAAATTGTTGCCAGCAGAACTGGGGACATAAATGGTTTGGGTGGTGGCTTAATTGGTCCCGAGCCCATCAACTAATTTGGAACATAGACTGTTGGAGGGTCCATTACTAGCACCGAACCTTGCTCTCTAACTGGAGGTAGTGTTTCACCCCTATCCAACATGGGAGGTTGACCCCTACCCTGAGCCGTTGCGTGGTGCGCATGAGCCATCCTACAGAAAGAGTAAACCAAGTGAGATTTCAAGAAACTAATCATACATACAATGTACGAAAGTGATGCAAAAGCGAAGAATAGTTAAAGACACCATGTACCCTCCCAAACAATGGATACAAACGTATCCTCATCAATCCTTAGGACTCTATTAGGTATTAGTTATGTACACGTAAGATCAATGAATCTAGGGCTTTGATACCAGCTTGTCCAAATTCGCTTTCCCAAGTCACGATGGCACCTATTATGACCCACAAATAGGTATGACAATCAGTAACCATAATAAAAAGTATGGAGTATAAGGGTAGAACTAAACAAATATAACACTATCAACAAAAATAAGACAAAAACGGAAGCAAACCAAAACCTCTATACAATAAAATGCCTCCAAAAATTGGAAGTCACAAGTACAGAGTTGTCCAATATGAACAAAATACAAGTCCCAAAAGTTAACCACAAGCAGTCTCATAGCCAAAAGAATAGCTAGACATATATACCGAAGGAGATAGGAAAATCTAGGATGTTAAGTGTGCACCCTCGTCTCCTATCCCTAAAAGCTACAAAGGATGGCACAAACGATCACCATTAGTAGTTGGTACTTATTTATATACATCACAAGAAATATGTAGAGTGTAGTATGTGTACCAAACCAAAGATACTCAGTAGACATCATAGGATGACTGAGCAAGAAAGGTAATAACACAATGAAAAGATAGAATTTAGACACAAAATATTAAAGTGAATATGAAGAAAAACACACAAGTATATCCAAAGTAAATCTAAGTACAACTAACTAAACCTAACTGGACATCATAAGCCTGGAAGGCATAGTTGTGCAAGTTTAAATGAAACCTGAATGGATCCCATAAGCCCGACAGGTACATAGAGTAACTGAGTCTATTAAGAGATGAGTACAACCAACCGAAAATTGGCTCTTATCCCAAGTAACTATCATGAAAAGTCAACTCCCAGCCTAGCTAGCAAGAGTGACAATCAATCTAGGCTGCCCATTCAGCAGTCCACTCCCATCCTAACTAGAAAGAGTGAACTAATGGTGTATCAACTCCGAAGAAGATCTTAGGTATCAAGGCTACCCAACAAACAAGTCCACTCCTACGGGCGTGAGCCACCCAACTATAAAGAGTGACTGGGGAATGTGTAGTCTCTAAATAGGAACTCTAGTAGGATCCAAGACATCGTGGGTCGACGTCCACTCATAAGGATCTTAAAAAAGCATCGAGCCTGAAAAACTTTAATCCCGAGAAAGCACCCAACCTCTATTAACACATCGGAGCCATAGAGAAAAGGAGAGAATGAAGTAAGTCTAAAAGATGTGAAAAATCTTAGGGTAAGGCTCATACTATAGTTTACTATTCCGGTCTACAGGGTTTTAATCTATCCGAAATGACGTCAAAGGCCAAAGAAGTCTATAAGGATTGAAAGTCTAAGGCATCACTAGTCTAGTCCTTGAATAAGGCTGAACATGCTTCAAATAACAAGTAAAAACACAAGTAATTCATAACAACACGCAATAACACATATGAAACCCCGACTAGCATGATATTATCCCCCAAAATAGTGGCAATCAATCATAAAATCTGGTATATATGAAGAGAAGTAAGAACATCTAGGTACCCACCACTAATTTACTCTAATCAAAATGAATTCACAAATTAAAGCTTCCTCTATAAGAAAATGAAGTTGTAGCATACCTGTAGGCAACAATGCACTTTCCAAATCAAAAGGCCATAAAATTTCCTTTCCAAATCGCCTTCGATTATTTCACGCTATAAACACTAAGATCACGATGTTTGTACGGTTGTTTAGACACCAAAAAGACATAAAAGAATAACGATCAATTTCAGAATCAAACAAGAATATGGGACCCGCGCCATATTTTTTTGAATGAACTCCGTCAAAAGGGCCTTAACTATACCCAACTTGTGATCCAAATTCAATACGCTTCGAGGCTGAAATATCCAAATTAATCAATCATGAAAATGCCTAACAATTAAGCTCAAGAAGATGACAAGTTTTCAAATTAACCTCAAAGTGAGGTTTCCTAACACTCCCTAACTACTCCACAACGTAATCACGAACTCTATGAACACACCACAATTTAAATCACTCGAATCAGAGTCCAGGATATGAAAAATTGCCAAATAAATAACCAATAAAAGTTTATGTGGACCGCTTTAGTAGCCACTAATGTCTCTTAAGCGAAAGGCCTCAAAAAGGCGGGCTTAGATTCTGTTAGCTCCTGGACACAAAAGCAAGCCTCACTTCAGTGAACCCAGACTGCTAAAGCGAGGGCCACAAAAGAGAGACCAGGATCACTCAGCGGCAACCTCTTTGATGACTGGCCTCACTTAAGTAGAGCACTAGTCACGAAAGTGACGTTCTCTTAAGCGAACCCAAGGGGGAAAAAGAGGTTGCACTAGAACTCAAGCATCAATTTTTTTAGCAAAGCCCCCCGGACTCTATTTAGGATTCGGGATAGCTTCAGAACCCCGTGAACAATGAGACATAAAAACCAATCAAAACGACATTACAGACTCAACGGAGCAATCCAAACATCCATACGAGGCATATTGACAGAAAATTTGTCCAACTTCATTTTCCAAAATCCACAATGGGGCTAGGAATTAGACTAAAACCCTCGCGATCCAAACAAATGGTCATTAGATAACAAACTCAACATTCCGAAGCTAACCGCATCTGCTCATAATATTGATTAAAGTCAAACATAGGCCTTAACTTGAAAGTTAAAACACCTAATCACATAGACTCGCATTGAAAGAATTGGGAGTTGTGCCGACCATGCTTCTATCCTATAATGATCCTTACAGAGCTGATTGATGTTTTGATCAAAACTGATTGTTTAAGGTTTAAAAGCTCCAAAACACTAAAACTCGCATAAACACTAAACGATCGACTAGGTGAACAAATTATCTGTCCGAGGAAGTCATAAATGACTTGGGATCACTATAGGAACGTTCTAAATGAAGAACAAGAGGCATAAACACATAAATGACCTGGAGGTCATTGTGATACTCGTCTAATCCCACTAAGACAAGTCAGCCTAAAATTCAACTATATGATAGAAATGTGGAAATAAACTAATAATAACATTAGTGGAGAAAATTTAGTCATTCTCGCATACCCTTAAAACCTGGTGGTCACGTGTACATGCCACTAATGTATAGTCACAGAATTTGAAAGATAAATAAAAGTCTCAATGTCTTTGTTTCTCAAATAGAACAATAACATAAGTAAGAAACAAGAAGGTCCACCAGAATGACAAACAACTACCTTTCAAGTATCCACAAAAAGCCTCAGATATAGACAAAAGATGGTAATCACACAAATTTGAGATCAGAACTTACACAAGTGTAGAATCAAAGAGTGAGTACCTAAAAACACTGTACCCATAAAGAAACCCACTAAAAACACGGTAAAACTAGCTAGCATACAAAAACTTCTTTCATCCTAACAAAACTGCCACAACAATAATCTATAGAGAAATCAGCCTAACCTAAACGTTCATGATATACAGTTCACAAGATTCTGTAATCATACTCCAACAGTGACAGTTCATCAGTCACAAGTCCCAAGTACATGAATCACAACGATCAAGTTAATCAATCATAAGTATCAAGGTTGTGAATCACAAAAAAAAAAAGTAATCAATCACAACAATTAATGTCATCAATCTCATTAATCAAGTTCATCAATCATAAATATCAAATCGTGATCCATTGGAAACAGCCAAGATACATATATCCATCAAAAGCAACCTTGGTCTCAATACCACTTGTCGAAACAGACCTCAATATCAATACCACTTACCGGAATAGACCTGATATCAATTACACTTAGTAGAATAGAATATATCAATAATACTTTCCAAAATAGATTACGAAGTTAATAACACTTTCTAGAATAGACCGCGGCGTAATCACAATACATATCATCACACTGTTTCAAAATCGATGCCAATAGGCATGTTCACACAATAATGAGGAAAAAACAAATTCAAGTAATTCACTTCCACAACAATATTATCAAAACATTTCATCAATTACTAATTTAATAACAAAACTTAAGGCAATTCACACTACTCAATACAATATTATCAACATGTTGTCTTTTTCAGTAATCATCTTTGTATTATTTAGGTAATTAATTTTGAGAAATTAACCCATCACCTTATTATAGTTACTCCCCAACACATACAATAGGGAGGTTAAAAGATTCTACAAGCCTTAACAAGATTTAGAAATTCACTTGCCTTAATCAATAAAAATCCATCTAAGAATTTATCTTTCCTTTCCGAACAATATCCAAATCAACGCAATCTAGGAAATTGTTCACAATGAGATGTCAAAACTCATAATTCCCTTATAAAGCCATTTGAATAAATGGGTCAAATCAACTCAAAAAACTAATTCTAAAAAATGAGGTTTAAATATTGAAACCATTACTTTGATATGTTACCCAAAGCATTAAGAACTCATGGTGAAAACCATTTTGAAAATAGAGTTGAAATCACTTCAAAATCATGAATTTATAGAAGTTCTTGGGTTCTTGAAGAACCCAAAATTTTCGTCCAAAAACCTTGTTTTGATCACTTCAATTCATTCTTTAAAATGGGTAAAAGAAAATTTATAGTTGAGAATTGTTACCCAGTTGATTTATCTTTGAAATCCACTTTGAAATTGCCAATACCGAGCTTGAAAACTAAAAAATGGAGAAAATGGTGTCAAAAGCTTAATTTTGGAAAACATTATGCAAGTCCTCTACCAACACGGGATTTAATGAAGCCGGCCCTTTACGAACGCGGTGGTGCTCCTCCAAATGTAACAGGGCTCTCATGAACGTAGCAGGGCTCCCGCGAATGTAGAGGTCAATACCTGACCCTCCGCGAATGCAGTCGTGCATCCACAATGTAGGGTTCTACACATACTCCCCTTCCTTAATGTGGAGGATTGGTACCTGAACACAGACAACAAATACCAGCCAAAACAAAATCCTCCAAATGAACCCTCGAGATTCATTTGGAACTTTGTACTCACAAATCAAATATACTACCTAAATAAACTCGACATTCCACACTCTATGGAATAATTGAATCTCAAATTAGAGGTCTCCTTGAACCGAAACCCGTGATTATCATAATGAACAAGCATAACACCTAAAATGGCTAAATCAATCTCAAGACCTCTAAAATTCAACTAAGACCTCCCCTAGATATAAAATAATCCCTTGAATCAAACAAAACTATCAAAAATTTGATCGAAGTATTCGAACAACGAATTTTGACCGAAGTGAACTCAAAGGCAAAAATCTTAACAATTTTTACTTAGGAACGCAATTCCGCAAAAAAGACTCTGAATCTGAAACTGGTGACTCTCTTAGAACAAATTTCACATTTCGAGACTAGTGAAATTGACAGAATTCTATTCCGAGACTCAAAATTCCAAAAGACACTGAAAACCACTCTTTTTTCAACTTTAGCCTTTCAAAACTCCAAAATTCTCACAATTCACAACTTTCTACTTAAAATCTGAAACCAAATTCACAAACCAATCAGGAAGGACCAGGGACAACTATCGGGAGGGGTAAAAAAATAATCTTACAAATAATTTCAAAAATGTCCAATCAGGTCATTACAATATGTTATTTAAATTTTTATATATTTAAAATTTAGGTAATATATTAATATTGATTTTTATTAAAGAAAAATTAAATAAGGATCAACCTCAATAACATATTTTCATGTGGACAATTGCATCCCAAACCTGATCAAAAGCACAATCTATTGAGATATAAAATATTTTACTCATCTTTCTCAAGCTTTTAATCTTATCCAAAATTCATAACGGTATTTAAGAAGATTAAACCCAAAAAATAAACCATACTTCACCTTAAACCTAGTCAATAAAACCAAAAAGAAATTAAGGGGTCTATTCTCTAGGTTTAGATTCCTTTTTTTTTTGGTTTTATAGACTAGGTTTAGGGTGAAGTGTGGTCTACTTTTTGAATTTAATGTTCCTAAAATATTCTTATGGATTTTGTATAAGATTAAAAAGTTTGAAAAAAAAATAGTAGAATATTTTACTTCCCAATGGAATATGATTTTGATATGGATTCAGATGGAACCACATGGCAATATTCTATTGGGTTCGATCTTTTTAATTTTAATTTTAAAAAAAACAACAGTAAAATACTACCTAAATGTAAAATATAAGAAACTTCAAAGAGTATATTTGTGTAGTGTTATTTTTCCTTGCAAATAAAAAATACAAGTAGTATATGAAATACACGACTCCTTTTTTTCTTTTTTTGTTATTATGATTTTCAATTTTCTCGAGTAAACTCTAATTTTAAAAATAAAAGTTAAAATATCGATTAGATTTATAAATAGATATTTAAAACTAAAAATGAGTTAAAACTCAGGGGAAATCAAAAATTGTATGTCTATAGTAGCCTAAATTGAAAGCTAGCACAAACTTCCTTGCATATAAACCTCGAAAGATTTAAAAACGCATTATATATATTGATCCAATGCACTGTTAAACAAACTAGGTACTTTGTTTGTTTAATAAATAGATTAAATAATTAGATAGATAACACTCAAATAATAACAAATTGTGTAATAAACACACAAAACATAGAAGAAACCCCTTGCTATTAAAACAGTCATACTTACCTCTCAATTTTTACAATAAATTTAAATTAGTGCAAAACTCCTATTTTTGATTCACACATTTATTATTTCACATTATTAAGTAATATATATTTTTATTTTTATTTTTTACTTTTAAGGTTAAATTGATTAATTCAGCATATACATTAAGTATTGGTAAATATTATCATTCTAAAACAAATGTACATACTCTATATTTCTGTTCAAAGTACAAATAGGGATTGATAAAATAACATTATTCAACGAATTGTTTTTCATATATATAAAAAATAAATAAAAATTAAGGCAATCTTTTAAGCCTAAGTTAAGTTCTATTTAAATTACAATAGGGGTTAGTAAACTAACATCATGAATTTGATGAAAGCACAAACAAGAAGTAGTTTGCAGATAAATATCGTACTAAGCTAATGTATGCATTGGGCGACTAGGTTTTTGTGAAGTTGAAACCATATCGACAACTTTTTGTGCGGCTGCAAAAAAGGTCACAAGATGGGAAAATGATACTTTGGTCTTTTCAAGGTCATAAAGTGCATTGGAGAGGTTACATATAAATTGGAGTTGCATGTCGAGGTCGAGATACATCATGTATTTTACGTTTCAGTTCTTAAGCATTGCTTAGGCAAGCCTACCCACAAAGTAACACCATTGCAACTTCAAGATTGTCCTGAACAGACCGAGATAGATGACTTCAACCTTGGGGACAAGGTTGACGTTAAGGAGGTGAGTAATGTTGTGGAATCAGTTGATACATCTGTTAATTTTGATAATAAAGAGGATGCGACGAGTGATGATTTATGCATTAGCAAACCGTGTCAGTGTACTAGAAGTATAATTCCACCTGAAAAGTTCGACAATTAATTTTGAGATGGAAGAAAGTCATATGAGCAAGCCAAAAATTAGTTATGGATTCAGTATAAAAGTGCGAGAACGTGGTTAGAAAGAGACAAAAAAGTTATGTGTGATTTTGAATAATCTCATTTCCTTCATCTATCTTCTGAACCCCTTCTAGACTTCTAGTTTTAGATTTCAAGTCTATTTTGCTAAATCGTTATTTCATGTAATTTCATTCGTTGTGTCTTATCGTATATCGCAAGAACGGAAGCACATATATATTTCAGATTTTGTTTCACATGAAGACAATAGATCAGAGTAGACAACAAAATAGGTCGCATGAAATGACACACAAATAACCATTTAAAGAAATTTTAGAAATGATCAACACAAAAACAATGAAAAATCATATGTAAGAGTGATAAATAAGGGTATTAAAGACCGAAATACTTGCGATACAACATCAAAAACACAAAAATTTTGAGTGGATGAAAAAGGATCTTTTACAACACCATGAATTCACCAATCTGAAAATTTAACTCCAAAAATTCTCTACCCAACACCAAGTGATCCTTCATAGTCAACATTGAAGATAATCAACGATTTAAATCCTTAAATTGCAAAAAAAAAGAAATGAATAATATAAATGTGAGTTTCAAAAATATATGTAGAATGACAAAGAACAACTCGAGAATGATTTACATGGCTCTTGACCAGATTCGATCCAGAAGAAGGAACAATGAACCCAGTGACCCGCAAAAGATGTGGCGGTCATCTCTTATAGCGTTCACAAGAATCTCAAATTTTCACGGACTTAGAACTCGACTTATGCTCCGTGGAGCACTTGATAACTTACTCACGATCTTTCACGGATCTTTTATGATCTTGTAAACTCAAATAATCCCTTTTAAACTAAGATCGCTAAGAGAATGAAAGAAAGACTAAGAGAGAGATTTTAAGAAGGCTTTTGTATTGCTTGTGGAAGATTGCTTATAACTTGTTGGATCCCTTTGCAAATGAGAATCCCTCTATTTATTCTACAATCCTAGGCTAAAATATAAATAAAAATTACTACACAAATCCCTATATATTTACAAAATAGTCCCTATTCTAGAATTCTCTACAACTCTAGGACATTCCATGGACTTTTCATGTAATTCTATAATCTTCCCTGAGAAATCTCCATACTTCTCTAGAATATTCCCCTAAGGATTGTTCTTTTTCCAATGTAAGCCTTCCAAAGAAATATCTAGGAGTTCTAGAGTTTTCCACAAACCTCTGCCCAACTCTAATTTCTTCCTCCTTTATATTTATGCATTATTTTAATGGAAAAGTGGCGGGTCATGACACAAATTCTCTATTTTATTTTAATTCTTAATGATGTTTTATTTTGTGTTTCTTTAAAATCAAAGCCTCTTATTGGGCCTCATCTATTTCGTTGATTTTTTTGGGCTTTTTTGTTGGGTATGTAGCAGAAGTTAATGGGAAATGGAGGGAAGATGAAAAGAGAGGAACTTGGAAAGTTGGGAACTTGAAAAGTCCTCTTATGCTTTAGTAAAAGTAAATTTGTCCCTCATCGGAAGTGCAAAGAAAAATATGAGAGTTGAAATATAGAAATACTCTTATTAATTGTTAAAAGGGTTGGAAAAAGGGACCCCCCTCGCGCCGTCATCGCTCGCATGGCTCAGCTTTGGCTTTGAAAAATGATCAATCGAGAGATTATTTTTTGGACAAAGTTTGTTTTAATTATTTATTTAATAATTGATTAGTTAATTAATCGAAATATTTCAATAAATTAATTAATTAACCGACCCAACTCGGATGCGCGCGCCCATTTTATTTAAATCCTTTCCCATTTTATTTAAATTTCCTGCCGTTGAAAGTGACTGTTCTGAAAGGTTGCAACTTATAGAAACAGCCATGATCGTTTGAAAGATTGCAACTTTCATGAATGGTCGTGTGGATTTTGAAAGGGTTGCAACCTTTCAGAACCAGTTCCTCTTGACTATAAATACCATTCATTCTTCAGAATTTTTCGTTACAAATTTTTCTACTTTTCTTCTTCTTCTTCTTCTACACAAAGTTTCTTTGTGTACTTTACTGTTGTTGAGTGGTTCGCTGACACTAGAGTTTTTGATATCAATACGCTAGTAATTGAGATCATTCTATCCTGGGAGCACATATTCCAAATCAAACCTCGAATACTAAGGGGAATAATTTCCTTAAGGGGACACTGTGCATTCAGTGGACTTGATCTTTTTCTGATCTAATTTTCCAGATTCTAGTACGTTTACAGATTTTAGTTTTTTTCTGAATTAATTTCTGTTCATCTCTTTTATTAGTTCATTAAACTTTGGTAACTTCGTGTTTCTGCAAAGTTTTGTTGGAATCAGTAATTCTGTTTTTCAAACACAAATTTGAAATAATCTTAAGGAAATTATTATTTTATTTTAATTTGTGTTTCTGGTGGAGACAAAAACCTTCGTGGTTTTATACTACTTTAAGTCTGCAATGTTAAGTTATTGCTTACTAAGACTGTATCGATTTTTGTTTACCAGAAATGGAAAACAACAATGTTACAGTGGTTGTTGTTGCACCAACCCGAACTATTGTACCACAAGTAGAGAAATCGGGTAAATTCTCTGGTGTGAATTTCAAAGGATGACAACAACGAGTATTTTTCTAGATTACCACTCTTGGTCTGTAGAAGTATACCAACGAAGAAACTACAGTGCCTGCTGCTGAAATGCCAGACAGAAAAATTCATGATTATTGAAGTATGAAAACAGGCAGGCTTCCTATGTACGGGCTACATTCTGAGTGCTTTAGAGGATGACTTATATAATGTCTATAGTGAAATGACAAATTCAAAAGAGTTATGGGATGCACTTGAAAAGAAATATAAGACAGAAGATGCATGCTTGAAAAAGTTTGTGGTCGCAAAGTTTTTAGACTATAAAATGGTAGATAGTAAAACTATTGGATCACAAGTGCAGGAACTTCAACTTATTTTCCATGATCTGATTGCTGAAGATATGGTAGTAAATGAAGCTTTTCAAGTCGCTGCAATGATCGAGAAGTTATCACTTTCGTGGAACAACTTCAAGAATTATCTAAAGCACAAGCGTAAGAAAATGAAGCTTGAAATCTTGTGATTCAACTTAAGATTGAGGAAGATAATAAAACAACCAAAAAGAAGTCTCGTAAGAGTTTTACAATAATTGAAGTTAATATTGTTGAAGAAGATCCTACCAAAGACAAAAAGAGAAAGAAGTCCAACCGACAGAAGTCAGAACAAGACAAGAAGAAATTCAATGGAAACTGTTACAATTGTGATAAGGCTGGTCATAAGTCTTTTGACTGTCATGCTCCAAGAAAGGACAAAGACAAAGGTAAAAGTCAAGCAAACATCGTGGAAGAGATGGAAGATGCAGATAACTCAGAGTGCAATGATCTCAGAGTGCAACTTAGTTGGAAATACCAAGGAGTGGTATCTCGACTCATGTGCCACTCGAAATATTTATTCTGGGAAATATGCCTTTGCAAAGTAACTCCTGCTGAGTTTGATGATGATTTGTTCATGGTAAACACAACAACAAAAAGGATTGTAGGAACTGAGAAAGTAATGTTAAAAATGACATCCGACAAGGTGTTGACTTTGAATAGTGTTCTGCATGTCCCTATTATTAGGAAGAATTTAGTTTCTGCTGCACTGCTTGTTATGAACGGGTTTAAGTGTGTCCTAGTTAGTGACAAAGTTGTGATAAGTAAGAATGAGATGTTCTTAGGAAAGGGCTACTGCAATAAGGGCCTCTCAAACTGAATGTAATGGTTATTGATAGTATTGATAAGAAGTCTACTTCTGTTTACTTATTGGAGTCAAATGGTCTATGGAAGCCCGTTTGGACATGTAAATTACAAAGCATTACTAAAATTGGTTACTTTAGAAGTATTGCCTGATTTGAAATGCGATAAATCGAAATATGAAATTTGTGTGGAAAGTAAATTTTTTAAACATCCTTACAAGTTTGTTGAAAGAAATTCAAAACCTTTAGACTTAATTCACACGAATATATGCGATATGAAGTCGACACCATCTCGTGGTGGGAAAAAGTATTTTATAACTTTTATTGACGATTGCACTCGATTTTTTTATATTTTCTTAATAATAAGGATGAAGCAATTGATGTATTTAAGCAATACAAAAATTAATTGGAGAACCAATTGAATATAAAGATAAAAATGATTCAAAGTGATAAGGGTGGAGAATACGAATCTCCTTTTGCAGAGATATTTTTGGAATATGGTATTCTTAATCAAACTACTGCACTCAATTCACCACATTCAAATGGTTTGACAGAACTGAAGAACAATACATTAAAGGAAATGATGAATGCCTTAATGATAAATTCTGATTCACCGCAAAACCTTTGGGGGAATCCATCCTTACAGCTAATAAGATACTCAATAGGGTACCCCGTAGCAAAACACAATTAATTCCATATGAGTTGTGGAAAGGAAGAAAACCAAACTTGAAATATTTCAAAGTGTGGGGGTGTCTAGCTAAGGTAGAGGTTCCTTTACCCAAAAGGGTGAAAATTAGACCCAAAACAATGGATTGTGTATTTATTGGATATGTTGTGAATAGTAAGGCCTGTCGGTTTTTGGTTCACAAACCTGATAATCCTAGGATTCATGTTAATTTGATAATTGAGTCAGATAACACAGAGTTCTTTGTACACATTTATACGTTGAGTCGACAAGTGAAATACCTAAATGATCACTGGAAGAATTAACGGAAAATACACCACCTAGTAAGGATCCAAGGCGTAGTACTTTCCAAAGGAAACCCACTTCTTTCGAACCAGAATTTGTGGCATTGTAGCTTGAAAATGAGCATCAAACATTTAAAGTAGCTATGTCTTCGTCTGAGTCAACTTATTGGAAAGAAGCTGTCAATAGTGAGATCGAATCAATTTTAAGTAATCATACTTGGGAATTAGCTGATCTTCTTCCAGGATATAAAACTTTAGGATCAAAGAGGATCATTAAAAGGAAAATGAAATATGATGGGACTATTGACACATATTAGACTAGTCTTGTAGTCAAAGGATACAGACAAAAGGAAGGTCTGTACTACTTTGACACATACTCTCCAGTAACAAGGATAACATCAATTAGGATGTTAACAACACTAGCTGCAATGTATGATCTTAAAATCCACCAAATGGATGTAAAGACAGCCTTCTTAAATGGAGAGTTGGAGGAAGAAATTTACATGAAACAACCTGAAGGGTTTGTAGTTTCTGGTAAAAAAGAGAAAGTGTGCAGACTTCGTGAAGTCGCTTTATGGGCTTAAGCAAGCACCCAAACAATGGCATGCTAAATTTGACCAAAGAATGTTAGCAAATTGATTCAAGATTAACGAATGTGATAAGTATGTTTACATTGAAAACATTCTGAATCATGAAGTCATTATTTGTCTGTACGTTGATGACATGTTTATAATGAGTAAAAATATTAACTATATAAATGCTACTAAGCGCATGTTGTCCAGCAAGTTCGATATAAAAGACTTAGGAGTTGCTGATTTGATTTTAGGGATCATGATTCTCAGAACTCCTCAGGGACTAGCATTGTCTCAATGTCATTATATTGAAAGAATATTGCATAAGTTCAATTACTTGAATTTCAATTTTGTCAAAAGTCGAATTGATTTAAGCTTTATATTTCAAAAAGCATGAAGGTGAAAGTGACTCTCAATTGGAATACGCAGAGTGTTAGGAAGTTTGATGTATATTATGAATTGTATGCGACCAGATATAACATATACTATTAGCAAACTGAGTCAGTTCACTAGTAATCTGAATCAAACTCACTGGATGACAAGAAACATGTGTTGGGGTATCTGAAACATACACAACACAATATTCTGTATTATAATAAATATTCTGCTTTGATTGAAGGATATATTGATGCAAATTGAATCACTGGGTCAAATGAAGTAAAATCCACTAGTGGTTATGTATTTACACTTGGTGGAGGAGCAGTCTCTTGGAAATCTTCCAAACAGACATGTATCGCTCACTCCACAATGGAATTATTGCTTTAGATAAGGCTAGTGAAGAAGTTGAATGGCTCCGGAATTTCCTAGAGAATATTCCATTTTGGTCCTAACTTGTGGTACCTATCTGCATACATTGCGATAGTCAAGCAGCAATAGGTAGGGCAGGTTACGTCATGTACAACGGGAAGTCTCGTCATATAAGACAGAGACATAACACTATAAGACAACTGATCTCTAGTGGAATTATCACCATTGTCTATGTGAAGTCAAGCGATAATGTGTCAGATCTACTAACGAAAGGCCTAGTGAGAGAGGCCGTTGAAAGATCATCTAAGGGAATATGTTTACGGATTAGGACAAGTCAGCATGACCGTAGACTGGAGATCCCAAGAGCTAGATTCAAGGATAAAAACAAAGTTGTGATTGACGGTTCAACATTTTCAATCAACTCAATCCATTCTCATGATGAAGACAATGTTCAGGAACAAGGTTAAGACTTTAAGACTTTTTAATGAGTTAATAAATCTTAAGGTTTTTAATGATTTGCTAAGTTTGACAGATTTGACCAAATAGTGTATCTACGAGATGACATGGTTAGAAATTACCTACGTGAGTGTGAAGTACACACTTGTTCTTTTATTCCTATGTTATAATAATTTCCCATTAATATGGGGGATTGTTGTGTATGTAGCAAGAGTTAACGGTAAATGGAGAGAAGATGAAAAGAGAGGAACTTGGAAAGTTTGGAACTTGAAGAGTTGGTAACTTGAAAAGTCTTCTTATGCTTTAGTTAAAAGGCATTTGTCACTCATTGGTGGTGGAAAGAAAAATAGAAGAGTTTAAATATAGATACACTTCTATTAATTGTTAAAAGGGTTGGAAAGAGGGGCCCCCCTCGCGTTGTCGTCGTCGCTCGCTCGGCTCGGCTTTGGCTTTGGAAAATGATCGATCGAGACATCATTTTTTGGAAAAAGTTTGTTTTAATTATTTAGTTAATTATTTATTTAATTAATTAAATTAAATTAAATTAAATGGTCAAAACTTTTCAATTGATTAGTTAATTAACCAAATGTTTCAATTAATTAGTTAATTGACCAACCAGACTCGAATCCGTGCGAGACCCATTTTATTTAAATTTTTTCTCCTTTTATTCGAATTTCCCACCGTCAGAAGTGACTGTTCTGAAAGGTTGCAACTTTCAAAAACAACCATGACTATTTGAAAGATTGCAACTTTCATAAATTGTCATGTGGATTCTGAAAGGGTTGCAACCTTTCCGTACCAGTTCCTCTTTCCTATAAATATCATTCATTCTTCAGAATTTTTCCTTATTAATTTTTCTGATTTTCTTCTTATTCTTCTGTACAAAGTTTCTTCGTGTACTTTACTGCTGTTGAGTGGTTCGCTGACACAAGAGTTTTGGGTATCAATACATTGGTCATTTAGATCATTCTATCCTGGGAGGGCATATTTCAAATAAAACCTCAGATACTAAAGGGGAATAATTTCCTTAAGGGAACACTGTGCATTCAGTGGGCTTGATATTTTTCTGTTCTAATTTTGAAGATTCTGGTACATTTACAGATTGTAGTTTTTTTGTAAATTAATTTCTGTTCTAATTTTGAAGATTCTGGTACATTTACAGATTGTAGTTTTTTTGTAAATTAATTTCTGTTCATATCTCTTAATCGTTCATTAAACTTTGGTAACTTCTTGTTTCTGCAAAGTTTTGTTGGAATCAGTAATTCTCTTTTTCAATCACAGATTGGCAGCACTTTTGATTAAATAAAAGTAAAAATTAGGCAAATCACATAGTATAAGAAAGAAATTACTTCCTATCCCTACTATTTCATTAATTACCAAAAATTCCTTTTTTTAGTGTTTTTCGGATACATAATATTTCAGGCAGATACTTTAATTAATAACAGGCTGATACTTAAATTATTAAGTTGTTATTATCAGTCTAATGAGTTAAATAAGGGATTAACCTAGAAATTGTAATTGATTCCCATAAATCACGCGTATGTTTCTTCCTTCAGCCAATCAGTCGTTCATAAACCTCTACCTGAATTATAATTTTTAAATTTCAAATTGTGAAACTTTCTTCCTATTCTTCGAAAAAACAGTAAAAGTTTGATTCAAAAAAAATTGGAATGCAATTTTGTGAATATTCAAAATAAATATTTTGATCTTGTTAAGGCATTCTGTGTAACGACCCGAGAGTACGCCCTAGAAGTTAGAGCACTCGTAAGTTACCACACGTCGTACTTGACCTCTCACAGGTCTTGTATAAGCCTCTTAGCTTTCATTCATCACATAGGTATGAAAAGTAGTGCGGATTTAAAACATTTCACTACATAATTAACAAGAAACTATTTTATAAAAACTAAGGAACAAGTCTCATCATCACAAGCCAACTTAGACACGTCTTAATATCATAGGGTCACGACCCTTTACATTGAAAGAAAACATACTAAGTCTTATACAAGTCTTAAAAGAAGAAACTAAAAGAAACATAGTCTATGTCGTCGAACATATGAGGACATACCAATCTTGAGAGAATCAACTTCCCAAGCTTTGCCTTCTAAGAAACTTCACTTGTCTTCCACCTACACTTATAGAAATATAGAAGAATATTGAGTTAGTACAAACATTGTACTAAGTATGACATTATGCAAAAACATGCTAAAGAGGACATTTTAGTTGAAATAAACCTTTCATTCTATTTTAGTAAAACCTTCATGAATCAAGTTACAAAGCATCATACAATTCATCATTTAGCATACAAGGTAAAACTTCCATACTTCTCAACATGTAGTCATAGTCATCAAGAAATCCATTTATCATATAGACCTTTCTATCCAAAGTTATTCTAAGACTCACCTAGGTAAGACATGAATAGACCGCCTATACAACCTCTTCAATACACACCTAAGAGATCCTTAAGACTACCAAATATAAGAATGCTTCATTTCAATTCAACAAGTCAACATTTATTACTAAAGATAGAGGAAACATACATACATTTAAGGACTTTACATAAAGACCATCCTCCAAGACAACCCCCAAGTTACACTTTGTGCAATGTGAAAGTAGCATCTCATACTACTACTCTACTCCCACCATAGTACTCCTTAGGAATCACCCTAGACTAGGAACATCACATTCGACATTTACATAACTTTCACTTGCTTTAGACATAACATCAACATGCTTCATTAACATTAGACATAAAGTCAACTTACTTCATTAGCATTATATAGTAACACATTCATACATTTTCATATAAGGACACACCAATACTCCCTCCAAATGTCTACTTGTGCAATGGATAGATGACGTCCTATACCGCCACCTACCCTAAGTATTACACCCTTTGGAAGACTTAGTTCATTACATTCATTTGTGGAGGCTAGCTTTAATTGACATACACCATGGGAGTTAGGCATCGAATCCCGGAATTAACCCCTACCGGATGAGGGATCCCTACTTGCCTAAGGTAAGGTCATTCCCTTTTAGCCTTTACATGGATCTCCAATAGCTAGACCTATGCGGGCGCATAGTAATAGGATAGGATATTGCTTCTAAGTAACTCATCTCAATTCACGAAGAGTACTCATCTCAAGAGGTACATTGGATACGACATTTCTACTCACGAAGAGTATCCACCCCTTCTTCAATCCTCTTGGTGCTAAGCATAAGTCCCCACAGAGTTCTAGACATTCAGTACATTAATTAGCTATAGGTTAAGAGATTCTACCAAGTACTACATCTCAACTCACGAAGAGTACTAATCTCTAGAGGTTACTTTCTAATACTACATCTCAACTAAGGAAGAGTATCCAAGCTCCAACCTTTCTTTGGAAAGCTCTTGGGAATAGTGAGGGTGCTACTTAACACTTCATCTCAACTCACGAAGAGTGTCCACCCTAAAATCCCCCTTTTCATTCACTAGAGTTCTTGGTATTAGACACTTCATCTCTACTCACGAATGGTGTCTACCCTAGAATCCCCCATTTTCATTCATTAACTTCATCATACATTCAAAGTGTGTGTGTGAGTATATGTGAGAACATTATTCACATAACCACCATATTAATAGAATTGACCCCTAAACATGATCACACTACATTTATCATATTTCACACACTATCATGCTTCACATTCACATTATACCTCATTTGGACATAGCATCTTCAAGATACACATTTTCAACTTCCTAAGACATATCATGCATATACATTATAACATCTCTTTACGTACACATTTAATGCCTTCAAGGCCATAATCACAATGCACATATATATTTATATGATCCAAGTAAACACCAACACCAAAGTGGACCATACCACTCAAGATCAATTTAATAAGAACTTAACAATATAAACCAACTTACCCTTCATCAAAGCCTTGGCCAAATTTTCTCAATATTTCCAATAAATCACCATAATAAGGCATAAATGGCAGTAAATATTCACTATACAACATAAGTAAACACAACTCTAAAATTATCTAATCATATACATTAAACCCACTTCATAAGTCAAAAGTTGAGAATTTACATAATCATGGGTCCATGAGTTTTTGACCATAAAACCATCACGATACATTAAAAACATCATAAACCATCCATTAAAATATTTTTATGCAAAGACCCATGCTTAGAATCCAAAATAGAAGAATTTAGGAATATGAAACCCTTTTTGAAAAGTCTTTTGATTGGCTCCTTGAATGAGAGAAGAATCAAGGATGAACTACCATTCCTTAGTTGATAAAAATCCCACGAAATTTGGGTTGAAACTTGAAGAATTTGACCTTCTTCCTTGGAGCTTCAAAGCTTCATGAAAATGGAGGTTTTGAGAAAGGATTTTCGAGAGCTTTTGTTTTGAAGTTGAGGGTTTTGATTTGATTGGGGAATTAGGGTTCAAAGTGACCTAAAAACCGTCACTAAATAATCCCCAAAGTTCCCAAAAGACCCCTACACTAATCTGGGACATGGCTGAACGTTGCGGGGACACCTCTACATCTTGGTTCTGGAATTTATTTTGGGACAGAATGATTCATGTTGCCCCCCCCCCCCATTGCAAGGCAAAATTTTCCCTTTAAGTGTTGCAGGCACGACGCGCCCATGACTCAAATATGGGCTGCCCGGCAGCTTCCTTGGCCAATGTTTGGGTCCTCCTTGGGGACCCTTAGGGTGGTCCCCAAGGAGTCGTACTCGAACATTTTGAACCTTGGTATGTCCTTATAGGTTATAGATTCATCCCGCCTGATTTTAGAATCCAAACAACACCTAAAAACATGCACAACAACAAGGACACAGTAGCACACACAAGGCTAGTTTCCGAATGTCTTGGTCGTTCTTTGACGTTCGACTTTCAAACTCATCAAACTGGTTTCTATAGCTATTATTCATTATTTAACACCTTATTAACTCATCAAGCACATGTGAAGCTCTAGTTTTCCCTATTTCATTTTGAGGGGTGATACATTCTGGATCATTAGAAAGTGATGTTAGATACGAGCGATACAGAAGTTATGGGATAGTGGTTGGATAAAATATTTCGTTCGTTAATGTTATTTCAGCAATTGAATCTGAATTGGGTATTGATGAATTGAAAAAAAAACATCGATATCAGATACATTGTTGAAGGTAATTCGTCTCCATTGTGTATTCAAAATGATATTGGGGAGAAATTGTACATAGAAATGAAGAAACATGAGGTAGGATTCGGTATATATCCACTATGCATTGATACATTGGGTTAAAGTGATGAAAAAATACAAAACTTTGATGCAACAACAAGTGCAATTGTGTGTGTTGAAGGTGAAAAAAGGGACGCAAACATGTACTTTCTTCCCGAAAGATTCTTGATGCTTGCCTTTTAGAAGTACTTTTATGCTTCATGACTAATAATTCTCAAATTTGATACTTTATGAATTACTTTTAGGTTACTATTTTATGATGCAATAAATGAAAAATGTTACTCCCTCCGTCCCATTTTATGTGGCACCATTTCCTTTTTGGTCAGTCCCAAAAAGAATGTCACATTTCCTTATATGGTAAGTATTTAAAGGTATAATTTCTTTTTTAACCTTGTTGATCCCACTTAATTTTAAAAATAGTACTCAAATACATTTATGAGGAGAGAGAAAAGTGAGTCTACTTTTGAAGGGCAATTCGGTAAATATTTCAAAGTTTTCATTAATTTCTTAAACTCTGTGTCCGGTCAAATGTTGCCACATAAAATGGGACGGAAGGAGTATGTTTTCAATTCTGGTTACATTTTTTGATTCTTAATTTTTGATCAAGTTAGTTTGGTATACATTATTGTGTGTCTGATACTTAATTGTTTGTAAATTTTGTATGGGATAGAATAATAGTATCAATAATTCTGATGTGTGTCAAAGTTAAAAGAGACAACATGTAAAAAAGGTATCATTTGAAGTAATGATATATCATATACATAATATGTTCTTCTAAATATTGTATCTACTAATAACGGAGTATCGGATGTTGCATTTTTTACCAATAATCTATATCATATACATACAATTTTGATACTTTTGGATGCAATTGTGTTTCATGTACATAATAATTTTCTGGAAATTTAATAGCAACTTAAAAAAGTTAGAGTAATTTTGATATCAAAATTGTGTATTTGATACTTAATATCTTTGTAAGTTTGGCATGAGTTTATTAAATCGTATCAATTTGAGATGTTTGAAGAACCTAGTATCATATATATAATATTGATTTAGTATCATCTGTTATGATTTGTACAAATCTTATAAGATATAATTTGTGTTGTGTTGTGTGAAAAATATTATCTGGGAAAATAATATTATATCATATACTTAATAATTTTGTGAAAATTCGTATCAGTTTCACTGTAGTATAAGCTGAAGTGATATGTATAATACTTATAAAATACAAAAATTAATAATGTATTAAAATGTATTGAAAACGAATTAAAAAACGACATAAAAATTATGGGCACAAACACTCTTCAAATTTAGAAGTATGAATTACTTATAAATATAATATTGACATGGGGAGGAATACTCCAAAATACTTAAGGTATCTTCAAAAAAATAAACTTATCTTGACCGTAAGTCAGTAAATAAACTATTATTCTATATTAATCAGTTCATCATCTGCCAATGGAATGAAGACACCCTTCAGCCTTTTAGAATCATCATTCTTGCTAACGTATTCCGACTTGGCCTTGTCAGTACCATATTTTCATAACAGTATTGCATATATTGAGCGAAGATAGTCACTTTAGAAAGGGATCGATGGGACCTTCATTTCGTCACTCAAAAATTCAGCAAAAGCAGCTACATACGTTCCGCAATCAATGCAAACAAAAAGAAGATACATTATAAATTGAATCAAACTTGTAAGTAAGGTTGGGTGAATACAATACCGACAGGCCATCGCTCTTTTGTTGCATAATGTTTCGAGCAAATTCCACGTCAGATGTGTGTTATGAACCCAACAATTCACCAGTTTTGTTGTGTTTATATGCATTCAATGCTGCCAAATCATATTCTGCAATTCCATAAACATAAGTGATGTTGATCAATCACTAAACCGATAAATGATGCATACAGAACTAAAAGGGAAAGGTCATACATTGATTCAAAATATTATGTTTCAGATCATTTTATACTACATAATAACAATACATGATTGATACACAAACTCAACATAACATCAAAGGTACACAAATTTCATTATTCCTTATATAAAGTGACAAAAAACACAAATTTAATTATTCATGAATAGTCAATACTTTATGACAAAGTAAATGTGATTTAAGTATTAGCTATCATATAGAGAATTATCATTGAATATGATGCACAGTACCAAAATCAACCTACATGACAGAATGAGAATTAAACAAGTATCTTAGATACATTAATGTTCATGTTGTTTGATACTAAATAACAACACCATATAAAAGGTACACAAATTCCATTATTCCTTATATACGGTGAAAAAAAACACAAACTAATTATTCATGAAATAGTCAATACTTTATGACAAAGTAAATGTGATTTGAGTACTTCACTTATGTACAGTTCTCTTCACTTTTGATAAAAATAAATAAATTCGCAAAGAATTAATGTATCTGGAAAATAACTGCAAATTTCAAAGAGGATACTTAATTGAAAAATAAGAATCATCAGATGAATAAAAAAGACAGGGGATAAATATATAATAAAAATTGCATACCATGGGGTAGTGTTGGTCGAATAATGGGAGGGGCAACCTTTCTACCCTTTTTCTTTGGGGTTTCGAATCTTTTAAAGTAGATGCATGTACTTTCTTTATCAATTTTTTCTTGCTAGAACATTGATTTGTCATGACTATAGGGTCATGCAACCTTTCAGAACTCAATTCTTTGATGTTAGAATCTTCTGAAACAAAAATTATAGATTTTTTAGATGTTAGATGCATAATGCAGTTTAAAACGATTGATACACAATGAAAGAAAAAAAAAAGGTGAAATCATAATGGAGAAAATGAGAAAACCTAATTTGAACTCTGAATCTGGTTGAATAGTGATAGGATTCTTTTGAAATTCAAAATTATTTGAATTTGATAACTGAAATATTAGTGGGAGAGATTGAGGAAGTAAATTAGTGAATGGGAAAGGTCTGATTTTGCTTCCAAATAATAAAGTATCTAGTTAAGTATCATTGGGGTAAAATAAGGATATTTTGTATTTTAATAAAACAGTAGCAAAATATTGGGAATAGGTAAAGTAATGTTGTGTATTTAAGTACTTTAAAAAAAATGAACAAATAGGCTTACTATTTTTAACTCTGAGTTGGATGTCTCAGTGGGTTTATTATGCTTCCTGAGGGAAAAAACAAAATAAAGTAAACTTATTGAAATTCTCATAAACTCGTATTAATCCATCCTCACTATGTACCCGCATAGCCTTAAATCCAACAATCCTCCATAGTCTTGAAACCACCCCGCACCCACCTCCCTCATTCTCATCCCTAGGCTCGTGTAAGGAAAGCTCACGACCATTCAATTGCACAACCCTATAGCTACATCATCTACGCACTTTCTTGCCCTTTTATTATATCTAGATGATGTTAGGATTTTTCATTCTCAATAACAATCTAAATCATAAACATTCTAACATGTATTAATTATTTAGGATCATAGGATCAAATTATTCTTACATTAACTTATACTAAAAAAAGTTATGTAAGATCAAATATCCAAATTTGTCACGGAATTTTTCTTGACTTGAAAACAAAAGAATTTAACATATCTATATCGATTACCCTGTTTACTTCTAAAAAATTTTAACATATACATTTACTTAAAATTAAAAGTTATGTATCCAAACTCCTATGAATTTTCATCATACTTTATACTTGCATTTATCTCTACCTTTTCCCTTTTGCTTTTTTTCCCCTCTTTTATTTGTTGTTTTATTTTTTTCCTCCTTCCTTTTTTTGTCAATAATTGGTTGCTTCCAATAATTTGTATAGCTAATTAAATACATATTGTTAAACGTTCTATTATCACATTAGAAATAATCTCCTACAGTTCACCATGTCCAATGACATATACATCGATAATCTATGTATAAAAAATGATATGATTATGAATAGGGTAGTATCTAGTAGCAACCTCTAGTTCCAAACTATGTGCCCCATAGGATTGTCTTAAATGGCCTAGCTAGTGGATCCACCTATAGCATATGATATGATACGGAGTTCTACCTCCGAAAGTAGAATATCCCTTTTCGATGTGGGAGTTACATTGGTTCCATGTTATAGTCCACATAGTCTTTAAGGTTTTATGAACCTTTACAGATGATTTTAAGATTCATTATTCATGACCATAATTTACGATTCTTCTTTAAAAGTTTAACTATGTTTAGCTTTGTCATGCATATCATGTTTTCGATTATGTCCCCTTATAAATATGTTTCATTTTTATTGCATATCCCTCATACTTAGTACATTCCATGTACTAATGCATATTTTGCCTATATTTTTTTTAACTAATATAAGGTCCGAAGATCTTCCTCCTCCCACTCATGTCTAGTTGCTTGATCATTCAAAGTTTGAGAGTTGGTGAGTCCTCATGTTCTGAGGACTATGTTACATTTACTTTGATTTCATAGGTCTTTAGTTTTTGGATGTTGTATGTGGTGTACAGGTTACATCCGGACCACTTCTTTTGATATTTTAGAATGGCTTATTAAGACTGATTAAACTTTAACTTTTATGTCAAAACTCTTTTATTGATTGAGAAGTATTACCGTTACTTCTTGTATTTTCTACCATGTTGTGTTGTATGTATGTCAAGTGACTTGTGTAGGCCCTTTTGGGGTTTTATATGTCATGTCATGTCGAGGGTGCACTTTGAGTTGCAAAAAACTTGGTATTCAGAGCATAAGGTTTTAGAATAGGAGGCTACAAAACATTTAGGGAACTTCACTCCTTTCATTACTCTAATGTCTTGACATAGAGTCTATCTATAAAGATCCTTCTCTTAGATCGTGGTCAATCCTTTTCAAGATATGGCCCCTCGAAGAGCTTACCTGAGAATGAATGCCGGCAATAATAATGTGAAGCCCGAGGTGCCTCAAGTTCTAATTGACCCTTTTACCGAGAATGTGATTTCAAGGGTAATTGGGATGATCATTTATCTTTAATCAAGTTTGAATATAATAATAGTTATCATTATAAGATTAGGAAAGAACTGTTTGAGGCACTTTATGATAGGAGGTGTAGGTATTCTATTGATCAATTTGAAGTCTGTGAGGTTGCTTTTATAGGGTCCGAGTTAGTGCATGAGGATTTGGAAAAAGTTCGACTTATTTGTGAAAGGTTGAAATTGGCTTATACCAATATTACAAAAACATAAATTAAATTTGATGTTGATTATTAAGTTTACTTGTGTCACGATCCAAAATTGCAAGTCATGATGGCACCTATGTTCCTAATCGATAGGTAATCCAACTTAATAAGTTAATTAATTCAATTGAAATGTGAAAAGGTAAGTAGAAAGAAAGTATCAAAAATACTAAGTCTTCAAAATAAATACGGAAAACAGAAATATCGCCCCAAAATTTAGTGTCATAAGTGCAAGAGATTCAAAAGTCAATACAAGTCTCTAATTATTTAACAAGTCTAAACATACGAAATATCCTATCAGAATACATGTAACCTAATGTATAGAGATAGATGAAGGTATGGGTCGCAGAATATCCAAGGACATCACCACAACTCTAAGATAATCCAAATTTTTACTCAAGCTCCAAGAAATGCGCTAAAATTTGAAATGAAATTTGCACCACAAAAGAGTGCAATAAGGGTATATGAGTACAAAACCACATGTATTCAGTATATCTCATAGACCAACATCAAAGAAGTAGTGACATGAGTATATGAGAAAATAATCCTTTAATTTTACAAGTCACGCTATAATTATCAACTAACTTTTCATCAATATGGATAATCAAAAGTCATGTAATGTCCAACCACCACAAAAAGCACATAATCAACAAGAATGAGGGATGTAATGAGATGTAATGCAACGTGAAACAATGAAATGATATGCTTCAGATCCCAAGTACTCTCTCAATTGTATATATATGATAGTCCTCGAAAATACATCGAGAGTTCATGACCCATGAGGGACTCGCAAGGTCCATATACCGACACAGACGATCTCCACGTGTTTGTGTGGACGATCTCAATGCACCATCATACAATAAAATAATTTTAGCACATACGATTTTTGCATGCCCAAATTATAATCTTGACTTCTCAAGATCCCCGACACGGGCGATCTCCACGTGCCCAACTTATACTCAATATCATGTCATTGCATGTGCACAATATGATTTCAATAAAAGGGGATGATAAAGTTTCTCAATAAATTGGATGTCTGAATGACATATAATCACCTCAATTATCACAAATATATGAGTTCAATAAAGAAACACAACCACACAAAAGAAATCAAGGCACTAAATACATCAGCTAATATCCATATGATTTGGTGTTCTCGAATTACATTATATCATATTATAGTAATAAATGTTTCCTTTAATAACACTAGTACTCGTACCAAAGCCCATCATCTCATTTGTATGAGACTCCCATATTTCGTCCTTACCCATTGTCTATTCTATTTTTATTTTTTATTAGAAAAATATCCTTCAACGAAATCTGAAAGTCTTAACATACCTTGAATGTCGAACGCGTATCACGAATCCTCAAGATTTCGCCTTTCACCAGTATAATTATACTTTCAAGTTGTAACATTAAAAATAACAGGTTCTAACATATTATTAAAAAACGTTATTTTTAATAATTGAAAACATTTGTTTTGGAAAAAAATAAATAGATAATTTTTTTTAAAAATAAAACGTTACCGAAGGAAATAATGAAAAAAATGGAAATTTCAAACCAATTAAATTTGAATTAGTTGAGGATAATTATTAATTAGCATGATTTAAGAAGTTTCAAACTAATTGAGAATATTTAGTTTCCTTAATTCATTCTAATTTGTTAAAATCAATTAAAAAATTTGATTTTATCCATTTTTCTTCCACGTTTGTTCTCTCTTCGATTTTCTTCCATATATTTTGTCACCGGCGACTTATTGAAGTTTTTTTTTGTTTGAAAATTTCTGATTTTTTGTATGGACAACTACGTATCAATATTAATTGGCGAAAGATGGGATCCTTCAGGTTAGTATATCTAATTGTTTACTATTTTTATTTGGATTTCAGTGAAATGAAAAAAAAATGAACCTGTAAAACACATTTTGTGATTTTTCTTTTGTAAATCGTCACTATATTGAATGTGATATGCTTTTTTTTTTATAAACAATACATTTTGTTCATAGTACGTATAGTTATTGTGAAACTGTAATATTATTAATTTTTTGGTAAGTTTTTTGTTTTTTGTTTTTTGGTTTTTTTATACTGTCAAAACAATAATTTCGTGATAAATTTCCGCAATATATGAAAGATTTGAGTATAAATGTATAGTATAAAATATTTTTATCCTTGTAGACTGGGTACAAAGATTAAAATTATAATAACTGTTTTTATTCCTGAAAATATAAATTAAATACATGGTTTTGAATGAATTTGTTAGTATAAGGCTATAAGTGTAATGAAATTGGTATGAAGTGTACTTATTAATGTGTTAAAAAAGTTATTAAGAATTTTGAAGAACTGTATGACAAGTGTTTTAAGTTGGTATGAAATTTTAAATGTAATTGTATATAAGTTTTGTCGATTATAAGACTATAACTGTAATAAAATTGGTATGAATTATACTTACTAATGTGTATAAAAGGTTATTAAGAATTTCGAAGAATTGTATGACAAGTGTTTTAAGTTGGTATGAAATTTTAAATGTAATTGTTTATATAAGTTTTGTCGATTATGTATAAATTTGTGTGAAAAGAATGAACCATTTGGTATGAGAAATGTATAAATTTGGTATGTATGATGATTGTATCTATGAAATTTGTATTAAGTGGGTATGAAAACTGAAGTTTTATTTTTTGGTGATATATGTTTTATAGTTTACTATCTGAATTATATTTGTATGAAAAAACAATGACAAGTATATCTAATGTTACAAAATGATGAGATATCATGCGGGCATGGAATGACAGTTCTTAGCTATAGAAGACTGCATGAAACAGAATACTTTTCTCCGATTTATAGCCTGAAGAATTTTCAAGATGCATATGCGATCCCTGTTGAACCTCTCCCATGCGAGAGTACATGAGATATACGAAGTTATGTTTTGGAGACTAAATTGATGTCGACCGATCCAAAGAGAACAGTAGGAAGACCGCAACTTGAATGATGGATGGGGTTTGCTGATGTGAAATTCAAACGGTCTAAAGTTACTTGCAGTAGATGTCGTCAAGTTGGCCACAACAAAACGACATGTTCAAATTATCTTGTGCAAAAAAAAATGATTCTTTATTTTTTTAGACTATATATAATTTTTATTTTATTGTCTTATAAACTCTTATTTTGTTTTGATATGAAACATAATTGGTGTGAAATGCATTATATCTTAGTGTTTAATATATTGTTCATTTTTTATACGCGATTCATTGATTATTCATACAGATTTCATATACCTAGAAATAAATTTATCCCATATTAATATATAAGATCGTGTAAATATTTTAGATTCCAGCTTTCATATACGCGATTCATTAGTTATTCATACAAATTTCATATACTTCGAAACAAAATTTATTCTAGATAAATATATAAGATACTACAAAATATAGTATAATATATAACAACTTTATACAAATCTTATTAAAGTTTCATTCCAACATGAACTTCAGTTTATATCACATATATTATACCAACAATAAATGTATTTAATATAATCACACAATGCATATCATTTGTATAATAATATTATATAACAATTAATACAATATCCAACCATAACAGATTAAATTCAGTTTCATACACATATTAATCAAAATTTCACACGTGTTTCATCCCGTAAGTGTACAATTCAAATACACACTGATATTTTAAAATAGTAAATCCAAATGGTATGAAGTTTGTATATTACTAGTATCCTAAATTATAATAGTCAAACAGTAATTCAGATGTAGATTGTATCTGACAGGAAGAATACATATTATATTATATATCATCAAATACTAAAACACAAAAAAGTTGTCCAAAAGTTTTAATAAACATGTAATACTAACAAAGTAGAAGGTGCAATCAACTATTTCAAACTTCTTGTCTGTGGTCTTGGTGTAGGATAATTGGTGGTATCCGAAATATGTTCTTTTACTATTCGAGGTCCATCAAATTTGCTAGCAACCGTACCAGTTACTTCACTCTACTGATTGCGCCATCCTCACTCTTTGTTTTTCCATAATGCCATAGGATTGTTGGAACCTCCCTTGTCCAAGGAAACTCAACAGATCACTAAAAAATTCATGTTAGACTTCTGATTCCTTCTTTTTTTGGATCTTCTTGTAAATGGTTTTGAAGACTGAGCGACTTCAACATTCATCGATTTTTTTTTCTTTATTGATTCAGTCCCAAAATCAGAATCATAATAAGAATCGAAAGGGGTTTCAATATTTTCCCTCTTCCTCTTCTTCCCCTTTTGATTTACCTAGACTTACCCTTTTATTTGTGTCATTTTTTCCCCTCTTTTGGCTCTTTCAATAGATATGAACCACCCCTAGCTGGAGTTTCTACAATGTTTGGCGGCAATGTTTGAGTCAAAATGTTGAAAGATGAGGCATGCCCTTCATTCGTAGAAGTTCCTTCAACTAATCGAGGGCTCTTTCGAGGAGTTACAACCGTTTTCTTTGACATTATTTTGTTGAAAAAAAACTAAATTGAATGGAGGATTGAGAAGTTGGTGTATTTTGGTGGTGAGAAAGATGTGATAGAGGAAGTAAAAGTGGGCTAGTGTGTAATTGGCGGTTTGGAGGGGGTGGGATTGACGAATTGGGTAATCAAGGAAACGTGTTGTAGGAGAATCCATATATGTATATAACTTATAATTTTAGATTTAAAAAACGAACATAAATCAATGTAAAATCAATTTGATTACATATTATTAATTAATAATGAAAAACCATAAATAGATTAATCATTTACTAAACTGTTATAAGTAAGAATATTTTAAAGGTATGTTTAAAACTTGTAAAATTGACTCTTAAATGTGTATACGACGTGATTTTTCCTTGATATATTTCAACCTCATATGCCCACAATCACTTTAATGTTGTAGAGTCCAAATTTATAATTAAGTTTATAATCTTGATGTCAATTAGTATATCAACTCTAATATTTCTCTAAATTTCAAACCTAGGGTTATGTCTCAATTTCCAATTATCATAATTTTAATGGTATTCATGTGATACAATACACCTAAAATTTAATCAGGCGTCTCAATATATCAGGCCTGAACCATAATATAATAATCATAAAAATTGTTTTGTTACCAAGACCCAAGGCATAACCTCTAATCTTAATTATGAAACATTGTATACGAACCTACAGAAGTTATTTGTTCAAGAATGAAAATTACCCATTTTCCATATTCATCAAGACAACCACCATACGGAAAAATAAAGGTGACCATACAGTGAACAAAAAAAAAAAAAAGGGGGGGGGGGGTACGAATATTACAAACAGGAGAAGGAAATTTCAAGAGGAATATCACCTCTCCATATGGTCAAACTTCCAACCAATCATGCCATTCTCTGTTCGTGACGGTTGCTCTCATCAATTCTTAATTTCTCTCAAATTGTGATTTAAAATTGTTCAACCCCATTAACTTATTTTCTTATAAGGGTCAAGTAGTATAGGGTATTAACTGAACTATGAACTTGACCCATAAGTATTGACTAAACCTAATATTTTAAAAAATACCTATTAATTAAATAACCATAATTAAACAAATAATTCATAATTCTTATTTAATATTTACAGGAAGTGTCTTTTATGACAGAAAGAGGTCTAATGCTCAAAACAAACTAATGGGTCGTTACATCATATACCACTAAAATAAACATTCGTCCTCGAACAATAAAAAGATAAAACATAATTGAACGCTTAAAATCGATCTAATCAACATGTCCAACTCGTACTCCTAAGTAGCCTCTTCAACTAGATTATCTTCCTTTGAGCCTTTACTGAAATAATCTCCTTCGCCCTCAACTTTCGAATTCACCTATACAATATATTAACAAACTCTTCCTCAATAGTCAGATTGTGATCAAGTAACACTAACTCCGACTTTATCACACAAAAAGCAACCTAATGGTACTTGTTTAACATTGAAATATGAAGCACAAGATGAATACTCGACGATTCAGGTGGCAAAGACAACTCATAAGACACCCCACCAACATGTTGAACAATACAGAAAGGACCATTATACCTTGAGCTCAACTTGCTTTTCTTCCCAAGGCTCACCACACCCTTCATGAGTGAAACCTTCAACAAACATGCTCTCCAACCATGAACTCTAGATCACAAACCTTCGATCTACATAACATTGATGCAAGCAAACTATCTCTCGAATGTAAAGCTTAGCTAAGTTCTCTGAATTTTTAAATAGTTCGAATTTATACGAGATATGTAGACTTGCTCAACCGATCCGCAATAACCCATATAATATTAAATTTTACCCAAGTCCATGACAATCTTATCACAAAGTCCATAGCAATCATTCTCACATCTACTCTAGTATGGGTGTCCTTTGAGTAACATCTCAAGATTTATGGTGTACATACTTCACTTTCTAATAAATGATACATCTCGTAGACCTCGGATGAATAGAATACCTCACACTGAAGATCTCCACCATGACAAATCTAGTAAACCCACCTATCGAACGAACATAAATAAGATCATTTGTCCTCAAACTCCCTCACCATCAGGAATTTCCTCCTTGGTGTTTCCTTGTAACACCTTATCGCGAATCTTATACAATTTTTCATCACCAAGTTGTCGCCCGAATTTGCTCCAATAAGAACAACCTCACCTCCAAGCCAAAATTCTACCAGATTTTAAAATATCAAGTTTTACAAAGTTATTGGCTAAGGATTTGGACATCCATATCCAAGGTACACTCTCTCACATGTCACAAAGGTAGACTACCCATACTCACCGTCTTTCAACCTAAGACAACTACTATCACATTAGCCCTGTCCTAATAATAATGGTCATCCCATAGTCCTTGAGGAACTCTAACCATCTCTGTTGTCTCAAATTTAGATTCCCCTTATTGAATACATACTCAAATGCCTGATTGTACACACCATAAAGATAATGTCTTCAAAACATTAATGCAATATTACAACCGCTAAGTCCAGCTATAAGTAGAATAGTTTTTCTCATGAATTTTTTACTGCCTCAAAGCATAAGCTATCATTTCTCTTTCTGCATCAATACCCAACCAATACTAATTCAAGAAGCATCACAATAAACGATAACATCCTCTCCTTACATAGATAAAGTCAAAATTGGAGTAGTAGTAAATAAAATTTTGAGCTTTAGGAAGCTCACCCCACACACATCAAGCCACTTACTCTTATGTCAATTTAGTAAATCTGCATGCAAAGAATGATAACATCATCGACAATAACCAACAAGGTCTAAGAAACTCTGAATCTCGATTATGTAAACAAATTTGTCCCAATTACAAACTGCTTCAATCTCCTTGGATTCCACCATAATACCTTTCTTGCTTACTATACATTCCAAATACGCCACCAAACTAACCAAAACTCACACCTTAAAAACATGCATTGATCTTAATCTTTCTTTAGATTTTAAAGAAAAATCCTTAAATGGTACTTGTGGTCCTTCTTACTACAGGAGTATACTATTATATCATCGATGAAGATAATAATAAAGGAATCCAAGTATGATAGAAATGACCCATAAATATATATTTGATCTAATAATCTCTTACTCAACAATTTTTGTTACTGATCCTTTAATTCCACAAGAGCATTCCATAAGAAATGATAGAAATAGGTAAAGTGTCCAACTCTAAGCCAATACTAAATTATATATCACGATCAGGTGAAACACTTTCAAGAACTCTTTTACCGTTGTAATAGATTCTAACAGAGATGTACTGTAACCATTATGACAAACATAAGTCAAATAGATGAGGCGTCATTCTTTAAAACCATATGGTGAGACTCCAAAAGTCAAAATACCTTTCTCGGACAAGTACTAAGAGTTCCCTTACACTTTAGTTTAGGAAATGTTGGCATATCTTAGGTTATAAGATTGGTCTAATAGTATCAAAATGCATGATATATGATATTGAAATCTACCATATTTAGAATAGGTAAGTATTTTCATGTTTCATGTACTACCAAGTGAATAACATAAGATCAATGTAATCGATCTACCACTGAGAATCATTTACCGGTGTAGTAATATGTATAGACATAGGATAAGAGTCATGAAGCATATTCAAACCCAAAAATACGATATGTACTTCTGAAAATGAAGTATATCCACACTTGAAATGAAATTGTAGTCAATCGAGAGCATATCTTGATCCACCTTGGTTACACCAATACAGTTAGTTATTTACTAATAAAATATTTCCAACGACATCTATATTAGTCTATGATCTGTGTAGCAATTATAACTACTATGCACAAGTCTTTATGAAACATCCTCATATAGTTCATACAACTATACCTTCCAAAATTTCTTATCTAAAGAGTCGTTCTCCCCTCTTAGTTTCAGTTAATATTATTGATCCTTAATTCAAGATATGAAAGGATGTTCACCACGTGAATGTATATATTTATCATTAAAACACTATATTAAATGTCATTTTTGGCTGCTATCAAATTTAGCCTTTTATATTTTCCTGATGTATTAGACTTAGTCTACATCGTGGCTCTAGTCAATGAGTACCATCATGGATAAAATGCCACCTAAATTAAACTATTCAAAATGTCTTGAGTATACCTCTACTCAAAAGCATAAAAGGAAATCTATCATATAAATCTTATAACAAGTCTTACCCTCTCGAATGCCATTGGAAGAGGTCACATTTTATATCTTTTTCCTTCCTCAACCTTTTCTCATAGCCATACCGTAATCACTATCTCCTTATTCGATCAATAAGTAATACTAATCTTACACTACTCTTAGAAACATCAATATTATACTATTAAGTACTAAATTATTCATTTATCATAAATACAGGTCATAAAACTGTCCAAAAAAAATTCAAACAAAGTTCAAGTATCTTTGTCTAAATCATACCTGGAGCAAATCATTCTTACAACTTTCAGCCTCATCAATTACATTCTTTAGAATTAGAAAAACTCATTACCAAGTTATATTGTTAGCCACACAACACACGTACTGTATGACATAACGTCATCCCAACCACTAGCTCTATATTTGAAAATGCTTCCTCATCATTGGCTAGAGAGTGAAACAATAAATTTTTGACCATATAACTAAATTCCATATGCATGAAAAAGGATTGGAAGAATGAAATTTCCTAAAGTCTTATAGCCTCTTGAAGAAAAGTAACGGACATTTGCGCACCGATTTGCAAGAATCTATTAGACTCAGCTCTTGTACTCGTGTGACCGATGAACCTAGGGTTATGATACCGATTTGTCGCGACCAAAGTTGCAAGTTGTGATGACACCTATGTTCCCGACCGTTAGGTAAGCCAACCCAATAAGTTAAACAATTCAACTTAATGTGAAACTATAAGTAGCAAGCAAGTATCTAAAATACAAAGTCTTCGAAATAAATGTGGAAAGAGTAGTATCACCCCAAGTTTTAGTGTCATGAGTGCAAGAAATTTTAAAGTCACAAGTCTCTAATTATTTATAAAGTCTAGACATAAGAACTATCATATCAGAATACAACCACAACATAACGTATAGATTTAGATGAAGGTATGCACCGCAAAATATCCAAGAAACTCACAACAACTCCAAGATAATCCAAACTCTGACTCAAGTTCCAAGAAATGCGCTAAAATTTGAAATAAAATCTACAACACAAAAGAGTGCAGTAAGTGTAGTATGAGTATGAAACCACGTGTACCCAGTATATCTCAAAGTCCGACAACGGAGAAGTAGTGACACGAGTATATAAGAAAATAATACTTTGATTTTACAATTCAACATTGTAATTATCAACAAGCTTTTCATCAATATGGATAATCAGATGTCATGTAATGTCCAATCACCATAAAAAGCCCATAATCAACAAGAATGAGGGATGTAATGAGATGTAATGCAATATGACACCATGAAATGATATGCCTCATGTGTCAAGTACTCTCTTAATTATATATACATGATACTCCTAGTAAACACATCGAGAGTTCATGAACAATGGGGGACTCGTGATTTCCATATACCAACACAGACGATCTCCACGTGTCTGTGTGGATGTTCTCAATGCACTATCATAAAATCAAATAATTTCCACACGGACGATCTAAATGTGCCCAAATTATAATCTTGACATCTCACAATCCCAACATAGACGACCTCCACGTGCCCAACTTATACTCTATCTCATGTCAATGCATGTACACAATATGATTCCAATAGACGGGGGATGATGAATTTTCTCAATAAATCAGATGTAACTATGACATATAATCACCTCAATAATCACAAATACGATTTCAATAAAGAAACACAACCACACAAAACAAATCAAGTAACTAAATATATCAGTTAATTCTCATATGCTTTGGCGTTCTCGAATTACAATTTATCATGTTAAAGTAATAAATGTTTCCTTTAATAACACTGGTACTCATATCAATTCCCGTCACATCATTGGTACGAGACTCCCATCTTTTACTCCTACCCATTTTCTATTCTCTTATTAATCTTTAATTAGGAAAATGTCCTTCAATGAAATCTGAAAGTCTTAAAATACCTTGAATGTTGAACGTGTATCACGAATCCTCTAGATTTTGCCTTTCACCTTTGTAAAGCTTAAGAACATTAAAAAATATATTAAATATGCATTAATTGTAAGTAAATGGGCATGAGGACATCCATATGGATATACTTCTACCTCATATTCCAACAATCACTTACAAATTGTAGAGTCCAAATTTATAATTAAGTTTCTAATCTTGATGTCAATTAGTATATTAACTCTAATACTTCTCTAAATTTCAAACCTAGGGTTAAGTCTCAATTTCTTCAATTATCATCATTTTAGTGGTATTTATGTAATACAATACACCTAACATTTAATCAAGTGTTTCAATATATTAAACTTGAATCATAATATAATAATCAGAAAAATCATTTTGATCCCAAGACCCAAGTCATAACCACTAATCTTAATTACGAAACACTGTATATGAAACTCCAAAGTTATTTGTGCCAGAATGAAAACTGCCCCTATTCCATTTTTATGAAGACAACAACCGTATGAAAAAAAATGGTGACCATACGGTGAAACAAAAAAAGGGTACGGATATTACAAACAGGAGAAGGAAATTTCAAGAGGAATATCACTTCTTCATACAATCGAACTTCCTATCAATCATGCCATTCTAATGATTATACAACTATTAACTAATCAATAATCCACCCACTAATGCCATCAATATTAATTGTAAAAAAAACTAACAGAAAGAGGTATATATTTTGGTACCTGAAGCCATTTGCCCAAACGAAGTTATCTGTTCCCGGCGGCTTCTCTCATCGTGAATTAAAATAGTTACACCCCATTAACTTATTTTCTTATATGGGTCAAGTGGTATAGGGTATTAACTGAATTATGAACTTGACCCATAAGTATTAACTAAAATTAATTATTTTACAAAAATACTCATTAATTAAATAACCATGGTTAAACAAATAATTCATATGTCTTATTTAATATTTAGGGGAAAAGCTTTTTATATTAGAAAGAGGTCTAATATTCAAAACAAACTAACGGGTCGTTACAACTTGAAAATTGTCACGATCCGAGCTTATACCAAAGATGTGGCCGACACTCCAGAACCATTACTGGTCCCCTAGCGAATTCTCATCCTGGCTGTCTACAAGCGGAAGACTAACTCAATCATACAAAAGCTTAAAAATTGAATAAAAATTCATGAAACTCAAGTACACAATTTTAACTCAAATGAAAAACATGAATAAAAATAATATATTCAACTCGCCACAAAATAGGCAATTTAAGTCTTTAAAACATTTAATAAGATAAATGAAACAAACTTCTCAAACTCTACTTTTTAAATATGAAGCCTCTAACTAACAAAGATTGAAGTTGGGGCGAGATCCACAACATCCTAGCAACTTATATAATTGAATGTACAAGTGGAACCCACCGGAAGCAAGGACGCTCACCATAGCTAACTCAAACTCCATGTGGTATCAACGAAGCACCTGATGATGACCTTGAATACCTGTATCTAGATAATGAAACAATGCAGGTCAAATGGCTCAATACGTGGAATGTACGAGCATGTAAGGTGAATTCTTATGCATAAAGATAGGCTTAAACTTGATAAAAAGGAAACATACTTAGCTCTTCTCAACTCAACTCAAGAATAATATACTCAACTCAAAGATATGATATTCAACTCAAAGGTACTCAACTCAAGATACTTAACTCATGATACTCAGGGATAAAGCAACAATAAAATGTAATATATATGGAAAGATTTTAAAACAGTAGATAGATACCTCAATGTATTAAACAATTTAATAATAACTTAGTTTGTATGCAATGATACAATATAAAATCTGTTTGTATATGAAAATATAGTAAACTTTGTGTATATTCAAATACAAATATCTCTGTGGGAGTTTCTCTAATCGACAACCATCACTATTAGTTATGTGATGATATACCGTCTCACCAACACCGCCAGAATTGTCCTATACTTTGCTAGGGTATAAGACCTACTCACTAAGTGGATCAACTAGTTTATGCGAAAAAACATTCAGAAATCTTCTAAAAAGTATGATCCCTTCTACCCATGTTGGCCACATGGTTTATGGGGGCTGTGAGTTATCTGAACTCCCCCCCCCCCATATCGGTGCTCAATACTACTCCCAAAATGTACTAGCTCATATGTTTAAAAATAAAACTTTTATGTGGTTTGAGATTATTACTCAAAAATATTTATCTTAAAAGATATGATACTCAAACTACTCAAAACTCTTTTGCAAATCTTAATTTCTTCTTATCTTAAATGTGAAACATTTACTCTTGGGAATACTTAGTTCTCATATATCATTTTAAAGAAATGAACTCAACTCTGATCTTTCTCAAAAGCATTTCAAAATCATATTATAATGTGATCATTGATGACTCGGGAAGTCATACTGCATAAACATAGATGGTATACCTTGATACCATGATGCACATACATTGACGGCATACTCGATTGTCATACTAATCATGTTTTAAAAAACTCTTTTCTCAAAACTCAACTTTACTTTCTCAAAACTCAGTTTAAGAACTCAAGTGTTGGATTTAAAAACCTTTTTAAAATTTATAACTCAAATCATAGGGTTCATGAAGTATTACGGACATGAACGACACAACTCGTGAATGTTAATGATACTTCTCATCTCACGATTGCTCGACTCATAGGGTTCATGCGGAATTATGGGCTTTTACTCAACTCAAGGACCTTCATGGGTAACATGTAGTAGCCCCATAAGTAGTAATATAACCTCAAAAGTATTAGGAACTCCATGCTTAAAGACTTACAACTCAAAGATACTACTTATCTCAAAGATGCTTAACGTATGAAGTTCATGCATAATTTATGGGCATGAACGAATCGACTTGAGGGTCCAAATAATAATATCGAACTCAGGTATACTAATCTTCTCATTCTCATAATTGCTTCCTCAAAACATAGCACTAACCGACAATTGATCTCAAAGGATTCACAAATAAACTCAACGACTTTCTTGAACTCTACTCTTTAACTCTTTCTTGAATTTGAATTATGAATTCAAGAGTTATATTTATGATATGAAGGATCTCAATAACAATATGACAATTTGATAATTAGGAATAGAACTTTTAAATGAAATATGAAATCAAGAACTCAATATCAACTTATCTCAATAATATTCAAATCTAGGGGTAGAATCCTAGATTTCTCTTTTACTGATTTGAAAGTAGATGTAGGGCGTGAGGATAAACTAGTGTAAAACTATGATAGCCTAACATACCTGGAAAATAGGGTTCTTGAAAAATCTTGAAGAAGAACTTGATTAGAAGCCTTGAAACCCTAGCTTGGAGGTAAACGGTCAAGAAAACCTTTCTTGAGATTCTTGAATTAGTTTCTTGGAATCTCTATAGCCAAGATTTATTACTTTTATTAGTGATTCACAATTGTATAGAGTAACTTGAGTTAGAAAGAATGGAATTCTTTGAGAGAAACTTACCTTGAAGAACAATCTTGAAAAAGATTGAAAGAATCTTGAATGGAGTCTTCTACTTTGATTTTTCCTTAGGATATGAGAGAGAAGAGAATGATGGATTAAAAAAATCAAAATATGATTGTTTTGAGCCTTTTATTAGTCAAGAAATCCGTATAGGGTTTCCTTGGAGGTAATAAAACAAAAACAACCCTTATTAATGTTTTTCTGTTGGCTAAATTCCTAACAACACTGTATTGGTTACTAAAACAGTCATAACTTCTTACTCAAAAATTGGATTGACGCGAAATTGGTGGCATTGGAAATTAGATTCAAATACATTCAATTTAATATGTTATGGATCACGTAACATTTTATGTACTAATAGGTATGGTCATTTTAAGTTGGCCCAAGTAGAATTATACATCAAAACTTAATCGATAAGGAAACTTCAAAACACTTATCAAAAACTCTATCAAGAAATTTATTTGCTCAATATTTTTGGATATATTCGCAAAAGAAACTCATGATTGGTGTGTGGGTGAACAAATCCAACACTATGGAAGCTTACATACCTCTTAGGGATCACATCAAAGGTAACAATCCGCAACAAAACTCAAGAACCTCGACAAACGCCTTGATCCTTTCCTCTTTTCTCCTCTTTTCTCTTGTTTTCTTTTCTTGAACTCTCAACTAAAACCCTAGGCATATATTAAGATTATAAACCTGAAAATAATGATATTATACCCCCTAAATCATTACTAAAAATGAATCAAATCTGATTGGGTAAGGAAAAGACCAAAATACCCCTCGCTATTTTCGGGTAACTTTCTTTAACTAGACAACTTAACTTCAAAGGGGAATATCTCACTCATATGAACTCGAAACTTAGCAAACTCGGTTGTGTTGGAAAGATAATTCATTTTAAGTTGACCCAAAACTTAGAAAAACCTTGCAATGACTTGGATGAATTCTCTTTAATTCTTTTTGGAACTCAAGGTGTTATATCTAGTGATTTTAATACTTAAGAAGTTTTGAATTCCTTGGTAAGGTCTTACTCACTATGAAGGAAAATTCAAGTCTTCGTTCAAAAAATTTTCTAGGTGTTACAAAAATGTCACTCATGAAGGGCGTGATAAGATTCGTAAAGAAAGGGAATCTTAGTCCGTGTTATGAGAGCTCATATCAATTGAGTTCCTAATGATTTAGATCGGTATATCAGGTATTCCATGTATTTTTGTTGAAAAGTGTGTTGGATATCTGACGTCCATTGTACCTTTGGAAACTTCGAGAGTTAAAGAATTTTTTTCGTATCAAGAGGTTCCAGTTGAGATTCAAGACTAACAAGTTTTGAAGTTGAGAAATAAAAAAGTTGCTTCCGTGAAATTTCATTGGAGGAATCAATTAGTTGAGTGTGCTACTTGGGAAGCCAAAGACGATATGATGTTCAATATCCTCACCTCCTTCCATCCGCTCCTACGTTAGCTTGAGGTATTAGTTCCTCATGGTTCATTCCTTTGGATTGATTCGTTATAGTCATTCTCATGTATATATATGCATGCATGTTCATGAAAACTTGAATTTTGATGTTATGATTTTTGTTGGAGTGATTTCTTCTTATTTATGTACATTTGATGAGATCTGAATTCATGTTGGGTTGTTAGTTTCTCTTATACTGTAACGACCAAAGCACCCCCTAGTCGTAGTCGGCGTCTTCGTCCTCAAAGAGGCCTTAGACAAGCCTTTAGCGTTCATCATTGCATATTAGATAGAATAAAAGCAAAAAATTTAAAACTTTTCATGTGAAGTTCAACTTCACTTCATATATCAAAAATAAAATCTAACTTGTCTCACATAGCCACCTAAACATAAGAGTATGAAAACTAAGACTTAGCCCTTACATCAACAACAAGTCTTATAATACGAATTACAACATAGTCATTGAATAAGGAAAATGAAACTAGAATTAGAATCAAGCATCTTCATCCTCGGACTTGAGGACTCACCAACTTGGGAATAGCAATCCAAGTTTCTTCAAGAAAGGACTAGAATCACATCAATGGCCCGAACCTACACTTTGTGTAGAAAATAGGATAAATATGGGTTATTATAAATCACATGTACTAAGTATGGAAACATATGCAAGTAAAATATTTGAAAACATGCACAAAGGGACATTTTGTTATAAGCATGCTAAGTTCACTTTAAAAGCCTTCATGCATATTCCAAGAACATATACAAGTCCATATCACAACAAGAAATATCCATAAGTAATATCATAATAAATCCATAGTCAAAATTTCATGTTTAGAGTCCATTTCATCAAATACATCACAATACCTTACTCACAACCCCAATCCAAGTCTACTAGTGCAATGAGTATGTGAAGCCCCATAACCTCACATAAACCAAGTAAATCAACAAAGAGATCATAAGCATGGTCTTTTACCTCATACATCATCATAAAAAATATAGTAAATACCAACAATTTATACCAACATCATGTATATCAAGTGAAACCAACATCGTACATATCCTTCATAAGATATATACATAAGGAACCCACCCTAGAATTCCCCTCAAGGCCCACTTGTTCAATGTATAGGTAAAGTCTCATACACTTCATTCATTCATTTTCACTTTCAGGAAACTTCGCTATAACCGACATAGACCATGTGAGCTAACATGGAATTTTGGTGTCATCCCCTCACACCGAAAAGAGGGTGTCCTACTTGCCAAGGTAGGGCATATACATTCATATAGCATCTAGGTGGACCCACTAGCTAAGGTTCCTATGAGGGCACATAGTTAAGGAACTAGGAGGTTGTTACTAAAAACCCTCTTTATGCTAATTCGTATTGTAGTTTCCACCTCATGAGAACATCAAGTGAACCTACGTTCCTTTGTGAAGAGACACCTCTCATTAAAAAGTTCAGTCGGTACTAAGCTAAATTTCCTTTTTGAAGTATCTTTAATTCTTCTCTAACATTAATTCATAACATAGGTATTAGGATTTTAACCCCTCATATAACATGTTCATAGCTCATAGGTTTTAGGATGGGAAAGCCCTTTCATCACAAACTCAACATCATGTAAGAACTTTACATCATAACATAGTCATAAGATGTACATTGGAATTACCTTCAATCCCTCATATTAGTACATCTGTCATCATCTCATAACCATCATATTCATAGCATGACATACATTCATAAGCTCATCATTCATACTTCAATTTATCAACATTACCAAAGATAGACCAAGAATACTACAGTAACATGTTCATGACCTTGAAGATCTTACCAATGGCTTCCAAAAAACCCTTTCAAGACTTCATCCCAAATCAATGATATTTACCCATTAAACTAATTATCTTCATCATACAATAGTCAATTATTCAAGAACATACTCAATTACATCACCTCTAATCATTAATCAACATAATTCAAGAGTTAGGGTTAAGAGAAGAGGGACATTCATGGGTTCTTAAGGAATTAGGTCAAAACCTAAAATATACATGATATAAGGAAATTCATGGAGTACTAACACAATTAACACCAATAAAACAATTGACATATTCATCATCTTCAACCAATTCACAAATTAAAATCCAAGATTTATGAAATTGGAGAAGATCATGGGTCCAAGGAAATTTCAAGTGAACAACAACAATTACCCATCATTATACACCTAAACAACCCTAAGTATTAATAATTCATCATAATTTATTCATAAATTTTGTTTTGAAAGGAGAACCATGTGTGGGGAAAACCCCTAGATTTTGGGAGATTTTGAAAACATTTTTGAAGGGACCTCTTGGGAAAAGGAATCCCAAGAGTGAAAGAATATATACCTTAATGAAGACTTAGCCACGAAATTGAGTTGAAAAACTTGGAGAACTGATCCTCTTCTTGGAGCTTCAATGTTGTTCAATGGAGGTTTGGGTAGAGAGAGAATTTAGAGAGAAGTGAGAGTAATTGGGTTTTCATTTTGAGATTTGTTTTGGTATGGGAATTGTATGTAAAATGACTTATAGTCAATCTATGCAAAGCCCCCAAAATACCTGAAATACCCCTACCTTAGTTGGAATTTTTAAAATAAATTCCAACTTGACTTTAAGTTGGGAACCCGTCAAATCTTCACAACCACCATCACAAGCCGTGAAGGTGACCACGAGTCGTGGTGTGGCTCGTGAAGGGTGAGGCAGTAGCCCCCTTCAAACTCCACCATCCTAATTTTTCAAAGTGAAGACCACGACCAAGTCACCTTGTCCTGTAACAGCCCGTCTTACACATATGCTTGTTCTATTCTTGTGATACAGCTGGCCTTATAGTATAGGTGAGGGACCATGTTCCTTATATTATTAGTGTTGGTTTAAACTAGCCGGAAAGTGATGTATCATTCCATGCACATTTCAGCGTGTTTTCTGTAAGTTGACTCCGCCAAATGTATTAAACTAGAGATAGTAAGGTGGTAATTGAGCTTAAATTTCAAAGTTAAGCTCTGAAGCAAAAGGATATAATATTCATAAAATGGAATAAAATAATTGAGCTGCTTGCTTGGCTTTATTAAGCTAGCAGCTGCATCACCTACTTGAGCTATATGGATATTGTTAAAGGGCTCAAGCTTGATGGACCAGATTTAGAATTATAGTAATGGGCTCACTTGAAGCCCAAACCTAATAAAAGAAAATAAAAATGAAAGAAAGCCCAACAGCCAAATCTGTCAAGGCCCAATATAGATAAAGCCCAAGTGAAAGTAACTAGGTGCATCACCTAGTTTGACCTTTTGAGCTGCTTGATGTGCATCAGCAGGTGCATCACCTACTTGACCAATTAGTGGCTGAAAATGGACCCCCCAAAAAGGAGGTTCTAGAGGATATTTTTGTGGTAAATAAAGCTCCATATATATCCAATATGAGCAAATATTCTTCACCCATTTTAACACATAATATTGAGAATTATCTCCAACTCTCTCTCTCTTTTATCTTCAAGATTAAAATACCAGCTTTTAGTTGTTCTAGGAATCTTCAAGAAACCCTCATATCTGCAAACCAAGGTAAGTGAAAACACTTGGATTTTGCTTAATTCTCCCATAGATGATTAGAAAAACATGCTATTCATGCTCAAGTATAAATACGAAAGCAGAAAAATTCAAGAAGCTAATGCTCACTTCCTTAGTTATTAAGAGACCTTTTTCTTCTTCTTTGGTTTAAGTGTGAAGGGAAGTTGAAGTTCTAGAAGAATTCAAGTTATAAGGAGAAGTTGCAGAAATTGAGGTAAGGTGACTGCCCCATTTTTTTTGTCTTCCTTGTGTTTGAGTTTGAGTGAGGAAGTAGGGGTGTGTTGTAATGAAGAACTCAAGGGGGTGGTGAATTCAATAATTGGTTGTATGATAAATAATATTTGGGGTTGTTCTATGTGTATTATTGTTGGTGTAGCTTGGTTGATATTGGGGAAAGGATATATAATGTATGTGTTGGACATAGAATGAGGGTGTGGTGATACACATTATGTCAAGGGCTGGATGGGTTCATTATCTGTCAGAGTTAGCTACTGTTTTACGAGGCTCACGATGTGATAGCTGCTAATTTTAGTTTACCATGACTTAAATTGTAGATTAAAACCAAAAAGGGGAGGCTGAATCATGATAGTTATATCGATCAGAGGATAAGGTATGTAAAGCTATTCGATTCTATATCCCTTTGGCATGAAATCTGATACTTGCGATTAATACCAATTAAGTGAATCTCATAAGTTTTATTCCTAGAAAAGAAAACATAGTGGTAGAGTACTATCTCCAAATAGCTAACAATATTTCCCCCTCTCCATAGTGCATAGAACTACTTCATTATATGTTCAGTATTTTTATACTTGAGTAATTATCCCCCTATGTGCTGGTATAGAAATGGTATTTGCAAAAGCAATTCTGGTGAATCCTCCTCTTTGTTGTTTGAAGTCAATTGTGTCATTAAGCTCTTAAAGTAATGTGTTGATGTTACATAGCTCCTTATGTTATTATTATTGACTTGAAGTATTTGTTTCATGTCTTCTATTACTGGTCCGTACTTCCATATCTCCAAAATGATTATGACCACCAAAATAACATCTCAAAAGAGTTACGATTATCCAAAGAACAATCCCAAAAGAGTTATGAACTGATAAACAACAATCTCAAAGATTAAAGAATCTAAGTGAAGAAATTTATGTAATTACGGGTGTAAGCCCAGGGGAGAAAGCCTAGCATGGGTAAATCCCAACTGGTACAAAAGGGTGGCAGCTCACGGGTGAAAGCCTAGCATGGGCCGATCCCAAATTGTGTAATTATGAGGACCGCATCCCAGGGGTTAATATGCCTAGCATGGGTCATCCTCTTCTACCACTGATCATCTGGTCACTTGTATCACATGTCCTGATCTATGTACTCATATGTTCATACTTGATTTCATTTGAGCCCTCGTATTACATATGCTATATTGCCTTACATATTCAGTACATTTGTTCGTAGTGACGTCCCTCGCTGGGGACGCTGCATTTCATGTTGCAAGCACAGGTACTCCAGCTAGTAGACCTCCTCGGTAGGAGCATACGACACTCAGATACTTTTGGTGAGCCCCATGTTGATTTGGAGCTTTACTGAGTCCTTGGTAAATTCATTTTGGTATTATATCGTACTTAAGGGTAAGGCGGGGTCTGTCCCGACCTACTCTAGGTCTTCTATCTTTTTAGAGGCTTTATAGACGTATGTACATGGTTCAGTTGTGTCTTAAGGAGTTGTGGCCTCAACGTCCAAGTCTTGTATATAACTTTTTGGGTCTAATTATGTTGGTTTTTATCGCTGCGTCCTTTGTGAAATTGTCACGATTTGTTATAGTTATATGCATAGTAAGAACAAATTTCAGGTTGGTTCTCTCGGGCCCTTAGGGCATCGGGTGACTTTTTGTCTTAATGGGATTTGAGGTGTGACAAAAGTGGTATCAGAGCAAGGTCATCCTAGGGAGTCTACAAAGCTGTGTCTGTGTAGAGTCTTGCTTATGGATGTGCCGTGCACCACATCTATAAATAGAAGGCTACGGGAAATGTAGGAGTTGTCTCATTTCTTTCATTTCTTTGATCGTGCGATACAACCAATGTTCTAGGTGAATCATATCTAATTTTTAAATTGTTTTATTATAGCAAAGATGCCGGTTACGAGAATGAGTAAAAGTACTGGTAAGCGAGTAGATGTGGCTGCCCAAAAAGGGACCAGCCAACCACCACCAAGTCAAGCTGTTCAAAGTGGGGCTCAAGATGAGTCTCTATCGCAGACTTCCCCGACGCCTCCATCTCCTGAAGAACTAAGGAGGGAAGATGAACCTTAGGAACCCCCTATTAATGCTACCAAGCAAGATTTGAGGAATGCAGTCCAATTATTGACTCGTATAGTTGCTGTTCATGGCCAAAGGCAAGAAGGTCAAGTTGCAAGTACTAGTGTTGTAGATAGAGCAGCTGGAACACGGATACGTGAGTTTCTTAACTTGGACCCTCCATCATTCGCCGGGTCATATCCTAATGAAGATCCGCAAGACTTTATAGATTAGATCAAACGCACTTTGGATATTATGCATGTAAGTGGTAAAGAAGCACTTGAGCTAGCACCATATAGATTAAAGGGTGTGACTATATTGTGGTTGAAGCTTGGAAGCAATCTAGGGGAACGGATGCACCTTCAGCTACGTGGAAAGAGTTCAAAAAGGCATTCCTTGACCATTATCTTCCATTGGAGATCCGAGAGGCCCTTGTGGATCAGTTCTTAAATCTCCACCAAGGAGGTATGAGCGTTAAAGAGTACAGTCTCATATTCAATTCCTTGGCCAGATATGCTCCTAATGTAGTAGCTACCATGGAGGATAGAGTTCATAGATATGTGGATAGATTAGACCCATATTTAGTTAGAGAATGTACCAATGCTTCATTGAATAAAGATATGGATATAGCAAGGATGCAGGCCTTTGCGCAAAAGTTGGAGGATCAAAGGCATAGAAGAAGGACACAAGAGTCGGAAACATGGCATTCTAAGAGGGCCAGATCCATGGGGCAGTTTACACTATCCCAAGGTGAGTTTAGGCCTCGGTTCTCTAAGACCACCTAGGCCATCATCTTTCTACTCTATAGCTAGTGCTCCACCACAGTTTCAAGGGTTTAGGGGCAATCAATTTGGGCAAAGAAGTGAAAGACAAGGCTCACAAATAGTGGGTCATCAAGAGCAGGGAAGTACGAGCCAATCAAGGCCTTCTCGACAATCTTGTAAACAGTGTGGGAGGAATCATCTAGGTGCATGCAGGTTTGGTACAGATGTTTGTTTTTGGTGTGGCACACCAGGGCATATGATTAGAAGCTACCCTCATAGGGGCGTGGGTAGCGTTGCACAGCCAACTATATCAGTTGTTGCATCAAACTCATCAACACCTTCTTTGGGTAGGGGGATACAGATGCCTACAGGTCATGGTAGAGGAGCTAGGGGAGAAGCTAGTTCTAGTGGAGGTCAGAATTGCACATATGCACTAGGGGATAGACAAAATTCAAAAGCCTCGCCGGATGTGGCTACATGTACATTGTCCATATTTTCACATATTGTATATGCATTAATTGATCTGGGGTCTACACTATCATACGTTACACCATTGATTGCTAGAAAGTTCAAAAGAACACCAGAATTATTAGTGAAGCCATTTGAAGTGTCTACACCGATTGGTGAGTGTATTATAGCTAGAAGAGTTTATCGTAATTGCATTGTAACTGTTTGTGATCGCGATACGTTGGTTGACCTTGTTGAGCTAGACATGGTAGATTTTGATGTTATAATGGGTTTGGATTGGTTAGCTTCTTGTTATGCCACGGTAGATTGCCGATCTAAGATAGTGCATTTCCAGTTTCCAAAAGAGGCAGTCCTCGAATGGAAAGGTAATATTGGGGCGCCAAGAGGTAAATTTATTTCTTATCTTAAGGCAAAGAAGATGATTTCCAAAGGATACATATGTCACCTAGCGAAAGTGAAAAATATAGATGTAGAGCCACCAACCCTTCAATCCGTTCCAGTGATAAATGAATTTCCCGATGTGTTTCTAGAGGATCTTCCAGGTTTGCTTCCAGAACGAGAAGTAGAGTTTGGTATTGATGTGCTTCCAAATACTCAACCTATCTCAATTCCTCCATATATAATGGCTCTGACAGAACTACGGGAGTTGAAGGAGCAATTAAAAGACTTATTAGAAAAAAGAGTCATAAGGCCTAGTATGTCCCCATGGGGAGAACCAGTTTTATTTGTACGCAAGAAAGACGGATCGTTAAGAATGAGTATCGACTACGGACAGTTGAATAAGGTAACAATTAAGAACAAATATCCCCTCGCTAGAATTGATGATTTGTTTGATCAGTTACAAGGTGCTAGGTGTTTTTCAAAGATCGACCTGAGGTCGGGTTATCACCAAGTGAGGGTCAAGGACAAAGATATACCCAAGATAGCTTTCCGAACACGGTATGGTCATTTTGAGTTCTTAGTCATGTCATTTGGGCTAACAAATGCACCAGCAGCTTTTATGGATTTGATGAATAGGGTGTTCAAGCCATATTTTGATGTGTTCGTGATAGTGTTCATAGATGACATTTTGGTGTATTCAAGATCGGAAGAGGATCATGCTAATCACTTGCGGCACGTTATACAAATTCTTCGTGATCGTAAATTGTATGCAAAGTTCTCTAAGCGTGAGTTCTGGTTGAAATCTGTGGCATTCTTAGGTCATATTGTATGTGATGAAGGAATAAGGGTTGATAACCAGAAGATAGAAGCCGTGAAAAATTGGCCAAGACCTACAACGCCTACGGAGATATGTAGTTTTCTTGGATTGGCAGGTTATTAGAAGGTTCGTTGAAGGATTCTCTTCCATTGCTGCACCCTTAACAAATCTAACACACAAAGAAACCAAGTTTCAGTGGAGTGATGAATGTGAAAGAAGCTCCAAGAGCTGAAGAGTAAATTAACTTCTACACCTGTATTGGTACTTCCAGAAGGCACGGAAGGCTATGCAGTGTATTGTGATACTTCTAGAGTGGGCTTAGGTTGTGTATTGATGCAGCATGGTAAAGTTATAGCTTATGGATCAAGGCAGTTGCGGCCACATGAGAAAAATTATCCAACCCATGATCTAGAGCTAGCACCAGTTGTGTTTGCTTTGAAGATATGGCGCCACTACTTGTATGGAGTTCATGTTGACATATATACTGATCACAAGAGTTTGCAATATATCTTTAAGCAAAAGGACTTAAATCTGAGGCCGCGAAGGTGGCTGGAGATATTAAAAGATTATGACATTGATATCTTGTATCATCCCGGTAAAGCTAATGTAGTAGCTGATGCTTTAAGCCGTAAAATACTAGCAAGTACTTATGGGCAGTCTGTGGAACATCAAGGAATAACTAAGGATCTATTCCAACTATCTAGCTTGGGGGTTCGCCTTCTTGAATCTCAAGACGAAGGGGTTATTGTGCAAAATGCGGCAGAATCCTCATTAGTAGTGGAAGTGAAAGAGAAGAAGTACATGGATCCTATTCTTTTACAGCTTAAGGAGAATGTACAACATGGTATGACAAAGGCATTTGACCCTTTGCAAGAGGGAGTACTTCGATGTCAAAACAGATTATGTGTACCTAATATAGATGAACTAATAAAGAAGATCATGATGAAAGCAAATCATTCAAGATACTCTGTTCATCCGGGGTCAACTAAAATGTATCATGACTTGAAAGAAATGTATTGGTGGGGGGACATGAGGAGGAGCAATGCAGAATTCGTGGCTCAATATCCAAATTGTTAACAGGTAAAAGAAGAACAACTGAGGCCCGGAGGTTATATGTAGCGTATAGAACTTCCTATTTGGAAATGGTACATGATCAACATGGATTTTGTCACTGGTTTGCCTCGCTCATTCCGGAAGTTTGACTCCATATGGGTAATAGTCAACAAACTCACCAAAGCAGCGCACTTCTTACCGGTGAAGACTACTTATACAACTGAAGAGTATACGAGGTTGTACATTAAAGAAATAGTTTGACTACATGGAGTGCCAATCTCTATAATATCTGATAGAGGATCTCAGTTCACTGCAAATTTTTGGAAGTCATTTCAGAAGAGTTTGGGAACACAAGTGAATTTAAGTACAACCTTTCACCCTCAAACGGATGGCCAGGCAGAACGTACAATTCAGACACTTGAGGATATGCTGCAAGCTTGTATATTAAATTTCAAGGGTAGCTTGGATGATCACCTACCACTTATTGAATTTGCTTATAACAATAGCTACCATTCGAGCATTAAAATGGCATATTATGAAGCCTTATATGGTCGAAAGTGTAGATCACCAATTGGCTGGTTCGAAACAGGTAAAACTACCTTATTTGGGCCAGATCTTGTTCATCAGGCTATGGAAAAAGTCAAAGTGATACAGCAGCGGCTAGAAACAACTCAAAGTCGACATAAATCTTATGCGAATATTAGAAGGAGAGGACTAGAATTTTCTATAGGGGATTGGGTGTTCTTGAAGATGTATCCAATGAAAGGGGTAATGAGGTTTGGTAAAAAGGGAAAGTTGAGTCCACGCTATATAGGGCCATATAAGATTATTTGAAAATTCGGCCAAGTAGCCTATGAGTTAGAGCTACCACAAGAGCTTTCAGCAGTTCATCCGGTGTTTCATGTCTCAATACCACGAAAATGTGTAGGTGACCCATCTCGTATTACTCCTACTGAAGATGTACAGGTTACGGGAGATCTCACTTATGAAGAAGTACCCATTACTATTCTGGATCGACAAGTTAGGAAGTTAAGAAATAAAGAGGTAGCTTCTGTAAAAGTGTTATGGAGGAACCAACAAGTAGAAGAAGTTACATGGGAAGCGGCAGAAGCAATGAAATTAAAGTATCCTCATCTCTTTCAGATCCAAGAGAAAGATTAAAATGCTTAGTTTATATGTCGACAGGTAAGTATACGTCTATATGTATTATGTGATTAATAGTAGTACTAACTTAGGCTTGAATCTGTTTGGGCTGGATAACTATGGTAACATTCGAGGACGAATGTTTTAAGGGGGGAGGATGTAACAGCCCGTCTTACGCATATGCTTGTTCTATTCTTGTGATACTGCTGGCCTTATAGTATAGGTGAGGGACCATGTTCCTTATATGATTACTGTTGGTTTAAACTAGATGGAAAGTGATGTATCATGCCATGCAGGTTCAGCGTGTTTACTGTAAGTTGACTCCGCCGGATGTATTTAAACTAGAGATAGTAAGGTGGTAATTGAGCTTAAATTTGAAAGTTAAGTTCTAAGTTGAAGTAAAAGGATGTAATATTCATAAAATGGAATAAAATAATTGAGTTGCTTTCTTGGCTTTATTAAGCTAGCAACTGCATCACCTACTTGAGCTATATGGATATTGTTAAAGGGCCCAAGCTTGATGGACCAGATTTACAATTATAGTAATGGGCTCATTTGAAGCCCAAACCTATTAAAAGAAAATAAAAATGAAAGAAAGCCCACCAGCCAAATCTGCCAAGGCCCAATATAGATAAAGTCCAAGTGAAAGCAACTAGGTGCATAACCTAGTTTGACATTTTGAGATGCTTGATGTGCATAAGCAGATGCATCACCTACTTGACCAATTAGTGGCTGAAAATAGACCCCAAAAAAGGAGGTTCTAGAGGATATTTCTGTGGTCAATAAAGCTCCATATATATCCAGTATGAGCAGATATTCTTCACCCATTTTAACACATAATATTGAGAATTATCTCCAGCTCTCTCCCTCTCTCTTTTCTCTTCAAGATTAAAATAGCAGTTTTTAGTTGTTCTAGGGTTCTTCAAGAAACCCTCATATCTGCAAACCAAGGTAAGTGAAAACACTTGGATTTTTCTTAATTCTCCCATGGATATTAGAAAAACATGTTATTCATGCTCAAGTATAAAGACAAAAGAAGAAAATTTCAAGAAGCTAATGCTCACTTCCTTAGTTATTAAGAGATTTTTTTCTTCTTCTTGGTTTAAGTGTGAAGGGAAGCTGAAGTTCTAGAAGAATTCAAGTTATAAGGAGAAGTTGCAGAAATTGAGGTAAGGTGACTGCCCCATTTTTTTTGTCTTCCTTGTGTATGAGTTTGAGTGAGGACTTAGGGGTGTGCTGTAATGAAGAACTCAAGGGGGTGGTGAATTCAATAATTGGTTGTATGATAAAGAATATTTGGGGATGTTCTATGTGTTGTCGCGCCCCATTTTCTGGAAAAACGGGTTTTATCACGACCTAACAACTCTTTTGGGATTTTGAGCTTTTGAGGAGTCGCCACCTAACGGATTAAGGTGCGTTAGGGCACCCATCTAACCTAACTTAGTCTAACTAAGGTCAACGAACCAGAGATCAGGGTAAGGGTTCAAATTACCTCGAGGGGAAGGTGTTAGGCATCCCTCAAGGTCCACAAATGTGGGTCCCGACCGTATCTCATGCATTTTATGTGGGGGTTACAAGTAGCAATTAAGGTCACTTCATTTATTAGTTAATTAACTAGCATGCTTGCTAAGTGATACAAAAATAAAACAATTGAGACTATTTTATTATTTTGATTAATTAATTAAGAAAAGTCTAGGTGATAACAAATATCAACAATTAAAATCATTTTTATTTAAATAATTAATTAAACATGCGAAGGCGAGGTGATAAGAATTTATCTAATACTAAACAATTAGCTCATATTATTATTTTAGTTAATATTTAAGCATGCGAGACTAAGTGATAAAATAAAACATATATTAAGCAATTAATAAAGAGATAAGCGAGAGGATAGAAAAGAGACAAATAAATGAGCAATAATTTTATCTTTTATTTTTATTTTTTATCTACCCCAAAACAAATATAATTTAAACAAAATAAATAAAGGGATAGAAGGGAGAGGAGACTCTAAGAGACTTTTTGGATCAGCACTCGACTTTTCTTTTTATTTTCCGATAGGCTGCCGTATAGGGACAGACAAAACCAATGTTTGTCTTTCAAGCCTGAGTCGATGTCATCATCTCCATAGGGCCAACTATCCCTACCCGACCACCGCATGCATTTCGTACCTAAAAGGTGCCTAGTCGTCCCAGTTTAATGTCCAAGAGGCATTGAACTCTTAAAGGGTGGGTTTAGACAAAATAAAATATAAGGCCCTCCTAGACACCAAGTCAAACAAACAAGGCAAACAAGACGGTCATTTTAGCAATACAAGTCTCAATTTGGCCTCTAAAAATCAATTAGACATGCTTGCAAACAACACATAATTGTGAAAGGTCTCATGCTAAGTGTGTGAGCATACAAAGTTATAATAACAAAACAAAGATTAATTATGAGGGCAAAGTATGACATGGATACAAATTTTAGTATTGAACTAATTTTAGGGTGAGTAATGATTAATGACATAATAGTTTTTGTTTGATTTCCAAGTGTAGCAAAAGATGTTATTCCACATGCATATGTATTTTAAAACAATTGAAAAATTAACTATCAATGCAAAAATATAACATAGGACAACAGATTTATTATTTATTTAGGCAGAAAATTTATTTTAAGAACAACAATGGATTTATAATTGATGCAGAGAATTATTCTAAGTGACTAGTTTATTTTAATGCAGAAAAATTATATTGATTTATTTATTTATTGATGGATTTATTATTAATGCCAAAAATATTTTTAAGCAGAAAATAATTACAAATGCAGAAAATGCTTAGAAAACCAATACTATTTAAGGCAATAATCACTTCAAATGCAAAAAAAAAAACAAATTTAATTTAGAAAACCAAGTAGCGAATGTGACGAAATTGATTGTTGATTTTATTTTATGATTTGCATAAAAGGTTATTTAAAAATGCCAAATATGAACAAATCGGGTAGATTTCTATACATACAAAAATACTTAATTTAGAAAAGGGATCTAAAACAATTTAAGGAAATGAGGTTAATTTTATTTGTTAGTATTATCAATTAAAAGTTACATGCAAGAGACAATTAACACTTTACACAAGGTTTAGTTTCAAACATTTAATTTAGACGAGATTAAATCAGGTGATCCAGCAATGATCTTTACTTTATTTTTTTATTTTTTTTATTTAAACTAGAATTAAAATCGTTTTATCAAACAAGGGTTATCAAACAAGTTACAAACCTATAGGCATGCTTTTCTAACACAAGTAAGTTTGCAAATATGATTAACATATAATTCCCCCTCCCCTTAGACGATCCCCAAATTTATTCATATGGAGAGTTAGAGTTATACAAAATATCACATAACCACAATAAGATGAAGTAATAAATGAGATACACATTAGAAATATAAAATTCAAATGGATCAAAACTAATTCTGTCTTCCTTCTTCTTCTTCTAGGAAACTCTCTTAAGTCTTGAACCTTAAGTTCACCGCCTGCTACAGGGAACAATGCAACACACATATATAATAGCAAAATATCTTTAACATATATTATATGTGTATACATGTAGAAGGTGCATGCACATGAGTTCAAGCAATTATCGAATAACAACAAATATAATGTCAAACATAGAAAGGGGGATGGAAGAACTAACATGGATGTTTTCTTGTTATTGTTTTCGACACACAAAAAAAAGATAATTATGCAAAAGCAAAAATTTAAAAATAAAAGAGAGCTGACCAATAGTAAAATGTCAATTAAGAAAACTAACCGGTTAAATAGAAAAGAAAAATCAGCAATGTAGACAACTTAATCCTACTTCCGACTTGAACGCATTAAAGTAGCAAGGTAGCAAAGAAGAACACTTGAAAGTTTACTAGAATCTTAATTTATTTTAAGAGTAGCAATATTATGAGCAATGAGAGAGTTAAGAAGTGATGAGAGAACTTGTGATTGAGAGCTTGTAAAAAAAGTGTGAATGAATGAGAGGAGGGGGTCTAGTTTATATAGTAGAAGATGGGAGCGTAATAAGGGAAATAGAATAAATTAAGGAGTAATTAAATAACAATTTCCTTATTTTCAAGGAGAGCCAAAATCAGAAAATATTCTAATTATTTCAATACCAAAAATAAACTAGTAAAAGTTAGCAAGAATAATAATATTTTCCCTTAAGTAAAAAGAGCCAAAATCAGAAAGATTTAAAACTATTATTATTCTACCAAATATAAGCTACCGAATAAGACAAGGAAAATAAATAAGATTGTCATAAACAAACAAATAAGAATTAATCAAACTCAATATTAATGGAAGGAGGGATTAATTAATATTATAAGACCATGAAATCAATGAACATATATTTTCAAGTGAGTAAATATCTGTCCAAGAACAAACAAGTAAGAAATTTGTTAATTAAGGTAGAGAAAATCAGTTGACCATAGTAGCACAATATAAAACAAGTAAAGATCATAAATTTAAAACGGTAACTTGACATAATCAAACAAAAAATAGAGAATTAAATAATGAAGGAGCAAAAGGAAAAAATATCATCAAAATATTTTATTACTTCCTTAAACAAAATAGAGACAAATCAATTGATCATTTACCAAAAAAAAAAAAGCAATCTGTCCAACCTTAATTAAAACAAATCAATTAATTAGTCAATGGAGAAATCACCCAACCCTTTTAACAAGCATAGAATATATATTTACCATATAAAATAATAGAATATATGTACTTACCATATAAAACAATACTACAAAATCAGTCCAAAAGGATACAATTTAAGGGAAAGGGATTATGATTGATGCATATAAGTCAAAGTTAACATAAAAATTAACCAATTAAATTAACTATTGTTAAGACCATAACAATTAGAGGTCTGACCGAGCTCGATTATGGGAAAGGGTCAAATTCTTAAATGAAAAGTTAGGTAAGCAAACATACACCTCCCATATCAAAACACAATAGCTACAAATAGGATTTAAATGACAGAAAGAAAAATATTGATTAAAATAACAATTACTATCAAATTAGCCATTTTCTATTGATCAACTAGTTACTTCGACTAATTTTCAAATTAGAAATTTACAACGGACCGCCACCAATAATGAAGAACTAGAGAGCAATAATACTAATCAATCTTATACAAATAGTTAACGAAGTTCTCAAAACTAAATAAACTTGACAGAAAAGGATATGAACAAGTAAGCGGAAATCAAAGATTTGTCAAGTTTCTTTATGCAATAGCAACAACAATCCGAAAACAAGAAAATAGACATTAAAGTGACTCACATGGGAGGATCCTTAATTAGAATCAGGAAAATTACTGGAGTTTTTGCCATCTCGGAGCAGTCCCGCCGCTGCTGGTTGCTTCCGTCGGAGGCTGCTAGTCCTTGTCAGAGCTGCTGGTTGGAGTTATTGTTCATCGGCTTGGCTGCTGGCTGTTGCAGGTCCTGCAAAAAGGAAGAGACAAAAGAGAAAGAAGAAGGGAAGGTGGAGAAAGGCATTACCGGCGACCCTTCTCGTCGAACGATGGCCGTCTTCGCCTGTGCTGCTGCCTGCGCTGGTCGCCTGTGGCTGGCCGGCAGCTGCTGCTCCTCCGCGCGGCTGCTAGCCAGTGTTCTCCTCGCTGCTGCTGGTACCTGCAAAAAAAAAGAAGAAGAGGAAGGGGAAGAGAAGAGACGGGAAGGGGAGAGAGGAGAAGAAGAGGGGAGGGAAATAGGAGGAGCGACGGGAGTAAGAGAGGGAGAGAGGGGTGACGGGAGGAAGAGAGGGACAGAGGCGGCGGCTGCCAGGGGAGGGAGAAGAGAAGAAATTTTAGGTTTTGGGTCTTTTAGACTAGAATAGGTAGATTAAATCTAGACCAATGATTATAGAAGAGATGAGAGGCTAGGATTCAATTTTAGGATTTAATTAATTAAATAGTCGTATAAGATTAAAAGATGAAGTCTTGAAATTAGATTGGAAAAGATATGGAATGGCTAAAATTGTTACCAAATCAGCTAGAATTGAAAGGAAGAGGAATGGTTATAATTGAAATAAAATCTGAATTGGAGTGGCTAGAATTGAAAGAAATTAGAATAGAATGGGCTAGGATTTAAACAATTTTGAGGGAAATTTAGGAATAACTATTTAATTAAAACACTACTTATATTAAAATATTTTTTATATAATTGAAAATCACTTAAATTTTAAAAAAATTGAAATTCATTAATAATTTTAAAATATTTTAATAAATTTACAATAATTTTATTAAGTAAACATACTAGAATATATAATTTTCGAGCAAAATCGACTAAAATTCTAAACTTTAGATAAATTTTAAAATACGTATTTAATCAAATAGTATTCCTAAAATGATTAAAGGTCGGTCAAAATTGGGTGTCAACAGTTGCCCCTTGGTTGCTTGAGAATGAAGGATGAATTGTCGGGCAACCAACGTTGACTTAGTAGCCGATTTTGTCCGACCGACGAGAGATGTCAGTTGGATCAATTGAAACGATATAGAGTTGAAAAAGGGTACGACCGAGACTTTGGTATTAAGTCGCCTACATATCTCTGGTTATACGAGAATCAGGTCGTGTGTATTTCTAGATTCAAGAGCAAATAAAACTCTTAAAAGTTGAAAGAGCGTTAAGGTATTTGGAAGGCACGATATCGGCTTGAATGGATAAGATTAGAGTAGCGAGAAGAGAGAGATGGAGAGGTTAGAAAGTCATGTTAGAGAGACGAGAAGGATCAATCACACCTACAAAATAAAAAAGCTAAGCATCCTTTGTAAGGCGGACAAACCTAAAAGTCGTTTTAAGGCAGACGAGCCTAAATGTCCTATAAAGCGAACAAGCCTAAATGTCGTTTTAAGGTCGACGAGCCTAAATATCATTTTAAGGCGAACGGGCCTAAATGTCCTATAAGAGGGACGAGTCTAAATGTCCTTTTAAGGCGGACGGGCCTAAATGTCCTATAAGAGGGACGAGTCTAAATGTCCTTTTAAGGCGGACGGGCCTAAATGTCCTATAAGGCGGACGAGCCTAAATATCGCATTGTAAGGCGGACGAGCCTATAAGGCGGACGAGCCTAAATGTCCTATAAGGCGGACGAGCCTAGATGTCGCATTGTAAGGCAGACGAGCCTAGATGTCCTATAAGGCGGACGAGCCTAAGTATCGCATTGAGACGGACAAGCCCAACTGAAGAAAAGGTAGGCCATAGTAGCGGGTTGACTCCGATGATATCTTCATAGTAGCCTGAACGGTAGCTGAGTAGCGAAACGATAATGCGAGTAGCCAAGAGTTTGTCAGAGCCTTCATTGTAAGCAAGGGAACAATTATTCAGAGCGCGATCGATTTTGTCTGTAATCTGCACATCTATAACTTGTAATATGACTCAAATAGAGTGATTAGAGCAGATGTATCAAAATAAGCGGTAATGTAAACATGATGCAATTTCCCATGTCGACCATGAATGTTTGCCTTTAGACTATGAAAAATGATGTCTTAGGCTATGATGTCTAGGGCCATGATGCGCAAATGTATCCTTAAGTCATGAAATGTTGTCTGTGGGCCATGAGAATGATGCCCTTAGACTATGACACCTTCGGATCATGAAAGACAAAAATTAAACCCTTATACAATGATATGATGTCTGCAGGCCATGAGGATGATGCCTTTAGACTATGATGCCTTAGGAACATGATAAGCATAAAATAAGTCCTCAGGTCATGACATGAAGTCCGCAGGCCATGAAAGATGATGCCTTTGGAGGATGACGCCTTCGGAATATAAGTAATGAGTAAAGAGAGCGTATCTGTTTTTGTTGATACTTGTGACTTGATTTGATTCGGGCACGTGCAAACTTCGAGCATGATGCAATCTTGGGCTTATGCAAACTTCGGGCACAATGCAATGATGCATTTCTTCGGGCACATGCATTATCGAACACAGGCAATGATGCATTTCTTCGGGCACAATGTATTATCGGGCACATGCAATGATGCATTTCTTCGAGCATATGCAATGATACGTTTCTTCGGGCACATGCAATAATGCATTTTTTCGGGCACATGCAATGTCGAGCACATGCAATGATGCATTTCTTCGGGCACATGCAATGATGCAATTCTTCGAGCATAAGTCAATCTCGTGCACATGCAATGATGCGTTTCTTCAGGCATAAGTTAATCTCGGGCGTATGCGATGATGCGATTCTTCGAGCATAATGCGATCTCGGGCATAATGTAATCCTGCAAGCATAGATCTCAGGCATAATGTAGTCCAAGGGATTTGCAATATCGGGCAGAATGCAGTTCGCCAGCACAATAGTTGATTGAGGGTATGTAGTAGCTTGGACATCTGCCTTGTTGGAAGGGTCGAGTGTCGTTTGTCGGGCTCGAAAGCGGTATGTTGATCGTTGAAGTGCCTTTGTATGCGTACTTGTATTTTCTGCATTCAAAGAAAAATAGTTAGTTTAAAGGGGGGGAGTTTGATCTGTATCCATGATTTGACACAGGGTGCTCCTTTGATGTCTCATAGAAATGTTCTTTGGAGTGTTGTCGAAAATTTTGAGATCCCCTCAAAATTTCTGCCCCAGTGTAGAACTTCTGTTATTCTGATCTGTTGTAGTTGTAGCTTGACTGTTGAAATTTTTGAGATTCTCTAAAAATTGCTACCCAGTCTTGGTTTTCAGCAATTTTGAGATTCTCTCAAAATTCTGCCCCAGTTGTTGAGAAGAAATGCTTTTGATGGAATTTTTGAGTTTACTCAAAAATTCTGCCCCAGTATGGAGATGTGCAACGAGAAATCTTGATGGATTTTTTGAGACTCTCTAAAAAATTCTGCCCCAGTTATCAATAGAAGGGGAAAATGAAAATGTTTATTATGATAAGACCGAACCCCCATAGGAGCGCCTACGTATCCCCTCTTAAACGGGAATCAGGTCTGACGTAGTTCAAAATTACAAAGAGAATGAGCGAGATATTAAGAGAACATTCTTGAACAGCAATTGAATGGTAGATTTTGACCAACTTTATTCGCCCATATGTTATCATGGGTGTCTAAATGTGGATAACATGAACTGAAATGGCGCAAGCCTTATTCGGAGACTAGTTCAAGTAAACTTTGATACGTTCACATTTGAACTTTCTTTGTTGCAATATCCTCCAAGCATATGACCTTAGTATCAATCAGTTGTTGAATCTTGTCTTTCAAATCACGACATTCTTCTATGGTATGTCCTTCCATTCCTGAATGATAAGCGCACACTTTAGAGGGTTAAATCCATGATGCACGCATATTCATCCTTATTTCATTGATAGGAGCGATGTGACCAGCAACCCTCAACTTTTCGTAAAGTTGGCATATAGGCTCAGTTAGAGGAGTATAAGTTTTGCCAAGTCTCTCCTCAACCTTGAAGAGGTTTTTGCGAATATGTGGTCGAGTGACGACTTTGGCATTGTGGCCAGGATCTGTTTGCTGTTGATATGGCCAAGGAGGCCTTTGGTATGGAAGGATTGGAAGTGGCATGAGAGGCGCATGATGCCAAGGAACTTGGTGCAGAGGTGTTTTGTATCGAGGAGCTTGCATAGTAGGATGATGCGGGTGTGGAGTAAGATGTTGAGGTTTAGAAGCATATACATGGCGTTGTGGAGGATATGGGTGATTTGGAAAATGGATGTTCTTTGGAGGCATTTGAATGGAGCTTGGTTGATTTTGAGAAGCGGAGTAATTTGGAGGAGGATTATTTTGGAGAGTGGCTTGACTTACAAAAGGCGACATATCCATGTTTGTCTCCAAAGTGGGGTTGGCGGAGAGTAACAACTTGGCCCACTCGCGCATATCCAACACTTCTTCTTCTAACTTCTTTATTTTCTGCTCAAGGCTTGATACTAACTCATCTGAAAGACATATATTTTCAACAGTCTTGCATATGGGCTTGTCATTAGTCACTTTTCTCTTTCCTTTGCGATTCTCAGTTGGGAGAGAAGGAAGAGAGCCCTTTGATCACGTGTGGTAAACCATGGTCTACAGATCAACCATTGGGGAAGGGTAAAACAAAAATAAAAACAAAGCAAAACCCAAGTTAGAGCAAGTATAAGTTGTTATATCAAGCACATTATTTAAGATAAACGCCCTAAATGCAAAGGAGCCTCATTGAGCCAGAGGTAGGCCTAAGCGACACATAAGTGATGCACAATAGTTAATTCAAGCCTTATTTGCCAATTGAAGTTTAGATTAGAAGGAACAAAATAAATTTCATTTATTATAAAATTCGAACAATACATCATAATTGAAAAACAAAACTGAAATAAGCTAAGGGAAAAGGGATAACATGGGGGAAATCATCCTAAATTCTGAAATCTTGGAGGTATCGACTCCAAAAGCTTGGCGCCAATTGAACTCTTGTAATGGGAGGGACTTCTTGTCTCATGTTCAACACACTCCGTGCCCATATGTTTTCCCTTTCATCAGCAAGCCCATGGTATCCTTCTCCACTTGATATTGGGACTTCAGACTCTATCAAGATCCATATGTGGTACTCATGTGTGCATAAAGCCTGTCGTGCACCCATAGAAATGGTCAACACACGCTCCCATCGTCGAAGTATGTTGTGGACTTGTGGTTTATCTAGTCCAAACTCATACTTAAATCGTTCCATGTCAGATCGAAGTGGTATGAATTGAGTTTGCCCAAATTGGCGAAGTACTCGAAGAGGCGCATATGGTTGGACACCCTTTAAGCCAATAAGCTCAATAAAGTATCGGTCGTCCCCTCTTACTATGGCATTAGGAATGGACAACCAATGAAGCTTCCATTGAATTCGGTGGCTCTCAAGCTCTGTCAGAAATATCTGCCAGTCCACAAATCCTACAGGTGCGGCAAAACGTGTCAACCTTCTTGGATGGTTATCAATCTTGTTGCCTTGACCAAGATTGGTGTCTACCACGTCAGACCGCTTGTGGAAGTGATCGATAGCCCATAGTTGAAGTAGAAGGTTGCATCCCTCGAAGAACATTCTCCCATCGACACATGCTGACAGACTCCTCATTATCTCTGCCAGGATCATGGGAACTATGGTTTTCCTAGGCTCGCCTCCTCTTTGAGCTAGGTCTCGAACCACATACCTTAAACATGTATCGATTCTTTCCCTTGATTTAGGAAAAACCAAGGATCCTAATAAGGCAATGGCGAAGGCATCTAAGCGATATTTTTCCCATTCTTTAAAGGAGCACTCAAATTCATAGCTAAAAGTGTAATAGCTATCATCTCGACCAAATCGTGAGTATAGGAAATCTATATGAGTCCATCCGAGGTCTAAAGAAGTCCATATTGGATTATAATTCATCCCCATACTTCTTAGAAATTCTCTTGATGATGGTTTATAAGGTACCATCATTTCACACTCATGGTATGGTAGGTCGATGAAACAGCTAATTTCTTCGATTGTTGGTGTCAACTTGTAATCTGTGAATTTGAAAACCATCCTCACGGGGTCCCAAAACTCTAGTAGCGCCCTAGTCAGATGAGGGTTTGGTGTGACAAAGATAAGAAATGTGAGGCCACCCAACAATTGATGAATCTCCCTTTCTCGATCTCTCTCTATGTCCATCCACCAGCTCTTAAGTCTCTGATTCACCTCTGTGACCATTTGAGGGTTTGGGGGTTCATACTCATCCATGACTCTGCAACAAAAACAATAAACAACTTCTAAACTCCATTTTGACAAAGTTGGCTTGATTTAATTATTATGATCACATTGACACATAAGTATGCAATTTGTCTAAAGGGTGTTGGGGCCCTTTAGACGATAGGGTGGCTACCTAATTATGTGGATTGACACCAAGGGTCAAACCACCTATGGCTTATGCAACATGTATGACCTAACTAGGACTTTTAAGAGTTGGCTTGACACAGACTTGAAAAGGATTCTATGCGAGAGGCTCGTGGTTTCGCGGTAGTAAAACTATCCGTTACGTCCACGCATATTCCGACTTTCTATAATGGGTATTTGAGGTGAATTGGAGTAGTTGTGAGAGGTGCAAAGGCATAACATCACAGTAAAAATTAAAAAAAAAAGAAGGAAGAGGGTCCCAATTGGGGGAAGTATGAACGGAATGCCAGTTATCAAAGCAATAAACACTTAGCATTTAGATTGGAAAGCGGTAACATATAGGCAGTTTATAAAGCGATAAATAAATAAATAAATAAGCATAAATATGTAAAGGAAAACAAACATATACACATATTAAAAATCATGCAAATAAGGAAAGAGGGTAAAACATGTAAGGAAACAAATAAGGGTAAAGGGTAAAGGTGAAACATGGTAATAAACAAATAAGGAAGAGGGAAGGGGTGAGACATGGAAAGAAGACAATAAATAAGGCAACAAAATAAGCTAAACATTGTAAGCACCTAACAAATAATGAAATAACCAAAATAGAGTAAACCCCACATAAACAAGCATGAAACACGTAATGGTAAGAACCTAATATCCCCAGCGGAGTCGCCATTCTGTCGCGCCCCATTTTTCAGAAAAATGGGTTTTATCACGACCTAACAACTCTTTTAGGATTTTGAGCTTTTGAGGAGTCGCCACCTAACGGATTAAGGTGCGTTAGGGCACCTATCTAACCTAACTTAGACTAACTAAGGTCAACGAACCAGAGATCAGGGTAAGGGTTCAAATTACCTCGAGAGGAAGGTGTTAGGCATCTTTCAAGGTCCACAAACGTGGGTCCCGATCGTATCTCATGCATTTTATGTGGGGGTTAAACAATTGAGACTATTTTATTATTTTGATTAATTAATTAAGAAAATGCTAGGTGATAACAAATATCAACAATTAAAATCATTTTTATTTAAATAATTAATTAAACATGCGAAGGCGAGGTGATAAGAATTTATCTAATACTAAACAATTAGCTCATATTATTATTTTAGTTAATATTTAAGCATGCGAGACTAAGTGACAAAATAAAACATATATTAAGCAATTAATAAAGAGATAAGCGAGAGGATAGAAAAGAGACAAAAAAATGAGCAATAATTTTATCTTTTATTTTTATTTATCTACCCCAAAACAAATATAATTTAAACAAAATAAATAAAGGGATAGAAGGGAGAGGAGACTCTAAGAGACTTTTTGGATCAGCACTCGACTTTTCTTTTTATTTTCCGATAGGCTGCCGTATAGTGACAGACAAAACCAATGTTTGTCTTTCAAGCCTGAGTCGATGTCATCATCTCCATAGGGCCAACTATCCCTACCCGACCACCGCATGCATTTCGTACCTAAAAGGTGCCTAGTCGTCCCAGTTTAATGTCCAAGAGGCATTGAACTCTTAAAGGGTGGGTCTAGACAAAATAAAATATAAGGCCCTCCTAGACACCAAGTCAAACAAACAAGGCAAACAAGACGGTCATTTTAGCAATACAAGTCTCAATTTGGCCTCTAAAAATCAATTAGACATGCTTGCAAACAACACATAATTGTGAAAGGTCTCATGCTAAGTGTGTGAGCATACAAAGTTATAATAACAAAACAAAGATTAATTATGAGGGCAAAGTATGACATGGATACAAATTTTAGTATTGAACTAATTTTAGGGTGAGTAATGATTAATGACATAATAGTTTTTGTTTGATTTCCAAGTGTAGCAAAAGATGTTATTCCACATGCATATGTATTTTAAAACAATTGAAAAATTAACTATCAATGCAAAAATATAACATAGGACAACAGATTTATTATTTATTTAGGCAGAAAATTTATTTTAAGAACAACAATGGATTTATAATTGATGCAGAGAATTATTCTAAGTGACTAGTTTATTTTAATGCAGAAAAATTATATTGATTTATTTATTTATTGATGGATTTATTATTAATGCCAAAAATATTTTTAAGCAGAAAATAGTTACAAATGTAGAAAATGCTTAGAAAACCAATACTATTTTAAGGCAATAATCACTTCAAATGCAAAAAAAAACAGATTTAATTTAGAAAACCAAGTAGCGAATGTGACGAAATTGATTGTTGATTTTATTTTATGATTTGCATAAAAAGTTGTTTAAAAATGCCAAATATGAACAAACCGGATAGATTTTCTATACATACAAAAATACTTAATTTAGAAAAGGGATCTAAAACAATTTAAGGAAATGAGGTTGATTTTATTTGTTAGTATTATCAATTAAAAGTTACATGCAAGAGACAATTAACAGTTTACACAAGGTTTAGTTTCAAACATTTAATTTAGACGAGATTAAATCAGGTGATCCAGCAATGATCTTTACTTTATTTTTATTTTTTTTTATTTTTTTTAAAACTAGAATTAAAATCGTTTTATCAAACAAGGGTTATCAAACAAGTTACAAACATATAGGCATGCTTTTCTAACACAAGTAAGTTTGCAAATATGATTAACATATAATTCCCCCTCCCCTTAGACGATCCCCAAATTTATTTATATGGAGAGTTAGAGTTATACAAAATACCACATAACCACAATAAGATGAAGTAATAAATGAGACACACATTAAAAATATAAAATTCAAATGGATCGAAACTAATTCTGTCTTCCTTCTTCTTCTAGGAAACTCTCTTAAGTCTTGAACCTTAAGTTCACCGCCTGCTACAGGGAACAATGCAACACACATATATAATAGCAAAATATCTTTAATATATATTATATGTGTATAGGTGCATGCACATGAGTTCAAGCAAATATCGAATAACAACAAATATAATGTCAAACATAGAAAGGGGGATGGAAGAACTAACATGGATGTTTTCTTGTTATTGTTTTCGACACACAAAAAAAAGATAATTATGCAAAAGCAAAAATTTAAAAATAAAAGAGGACTGACCAATAGTAAAATGTCAATTAAGAAAACTAACCGGTTAAATAGAAAAGCAAAATCAGCAATGTAGACAACTTAATCCTACTTCCGACTTGAACGCATCAAAGTAGCAAGGTAGCAAAGAAGAACACTTGAAAGTTTACTAGAATCTTAATTTATTTTAAGAGTAGCAATATTATGAGCAATGAGAGAGTTAAGAAGTGATGAGAAAACTTGTGATTGAGAGCTTGTAAAAAAAGTGTGAATGAATGAGAGGAGGGGGTCTAGTTTATATAGTAGAAGATGGGAGCGTAATAAGGGAAATAGAATAAATTAAGGAGTAATTAAATAACAATTTCCTTATTCTCAAATGATAAGTTAGGTAAGCAAACATACACCTCCCATATCAATACACAATAGCTACAAATAGGATTTAAATGACAGAAAGATAAATATTGATTAAAATAACAATTACTGTCAAATTAGCCATTTTCTATTGATCAACTGGTTACTTCGACTAATTTTCAAATTAGAAATTTATAACGGACCGCCACCAATAATGAAGAACTAGAGAGCAATAACACTAATCAATCTTAGACAAATAGATAACGAAGTTCTCAAAACTAAATAAACTTGACAGAAAAGGATATGAACAGGTAAGCGGAAATCAAAGATTTGTCAAGTTTCTTTATGCAATAGCAAAAACAATCCGAAAACAAGAAAATAGACATTAAAGTGACTCACATGGGAGAATCCTTAATTAGAATCAGGAAAATTACTGGAGTTTTTGCCATCTCAGAGCAGTCCCGCCGCTGCTGGTTGCTTCCGTCGGAGGCTGCTAGTCCTTGTCAGAGCTGCTGGTCGGAGTTATTGTTCGTCGGCTTGGCTGCTGGCTGTTGCAGGTCCTGCAAAAAGGAAGAGACAAAAGAGAAAGAAGAAGGGAAGGTGGAGAAAGGCATTACCGGCGACCCTTCTCGTCGGACGATGGCCGTCTTCGCCTGTGCAGTTTCCTGCGCTGGTCGCCTGTGGCTGGCCGGCAGCTGCTGCTCCTCCGCGCGGCTGCTAGCCGGTGTTCTCCTCGCTGCTGCTGGTACCTGCAAAAAAAAAATAAGAATAGAAAGGAGAAGAGGAAGGGGAAGAGAAGAGACGGGAAGGGGAGAGAGGAGAAGAAGAGGGGAGGGAAATAGGAGGAGCGATGGGAGTAAGAGAGGGAGAGAGGCGACCGCTGCCAGGGGAGGGAGAAGAGAAGAAATTTTATGTTTTGGGTCTTTTAGACTAGAATAGGTAGATTAAATCTAGACCAATGATTTTAGAAGAGATGAGAGGCTAGGATTCGATTTTAGGATTTAATTAATTAAATAGTCAGATAAGATTAAAAGATGAAGTCTTGAAATTAGATTGGAAAAGATATGGAATGGCTAAAATTGTTATCAAATCGGCTAGAATTGAAAGGAAGAGGAATGGTTATAATTGAAATAAAATCTGAATTGGAGTGGCTAGAATTGAAAGAAACTAGAATAGAATGGGCTAGAATTTAAACAATTTTGAGGGAAATTTAGGAATTACTATTTAATTAAAACACTACTTACATTAAAATATTATTTATATAATTGAAAATCACTTAAATTTTAAAATTTTGAAATTCATTAATAATTTTAAAATATTTTAATAAATTTACAATAATATTATTAAGTAAACATACTAGAATATATAATTTTCGAGCAAAATCGACTAAAATTCTAAACTTTAGATAAATTTTAAAATACGTATTTAATCAAATAGTATTCCTAAAATGATTAAAGGTCGGTCAAAATTGGGTGTCAACATGTGTATTATTGTTGGTGCAGCTTGGTGGATCTTGGGAAAGGATATATAATGTATGTGTTGGACATAGAATGAGGGTGTGGTGATACACATTATGTTAAGGGTTGGATGGGTTCATTATCTGTCAAAGTTAGCTACTTTTTTACGAGGCTCACGGTCTGATAGCTGCTAATTTTAGTTTACCATGATTTGAATTGTAGATTAAAACCAAAAAGGGGAGGCTGAATCGTGATAGTTATATCGGTCAAAGGATAAGGTATGTAAGGCTATTTGATTATATATCCCTTTGGCATGAAATCTGATACTTGCGATTAATACAAATGAAGTGAATATCATATGTTCTATTCCTAGAAAAGGAAACATAGTGGCAGCGTACTTTCTCCAAATAGCTAACAACATTTCCCCCTCTCTGTAGTGCATAGAACTACTTCATATATGTTCACTATTTTATACTTGTGTAATCATCCCCCCATGTTCTGGTATAGAAATTGCAAAGAAAGTATGGTGAATCCTCCTCTTTGTTGTTTGAAGTCAATTGTGTCATTAAGCTCTTAAAGTAATATGTTGATGTTACGTAGCTCCTTATGTCATTGTTATTGTCTTGAAGTATTATTTTCATATCTTCTATTACTGGTCCGTACTTCCATATCTCCAAAATGATTATGAGCACCAAAATGACATCTCAAAAGAGTTATAATTATCTAAAGAACAAACCCAAAAGAGTTATGAACTGATAAACAACAATCTCAAAGATTAAAGAATATAAGTGAAGAAATCTATATAATTACGGGTGGCAGCCCAGGGGCAAAAGCCTTGCATGGGTCGATCCCAACTTGTACATAGGGTGGCAGCTCAGGGGCGAAAGCCTAGCATGGGCCGATCCCTATTGGTATAGAAGGGTGGTAGCTCAGGGGCGAAAGCCTAGAATGGGTCGATCTCAAATTGTGTAATTATGAGGACCGCATCCCAGGGGTTAATATGCCTAGCATGGGTCATCCTCTTCTACCAGTGATCTGCTGGTCAGTTGTATCACATGCCCTACAAATATTATAACGTACATAAAAGTAAAGAAAATAATCTAACTTACATGATCTCACAAGAGTAAGATAAGGTGGTCTTCTCTCTTGATCTATGCACTCATATGTTGATACTTGATTTCATTTGAGACCTTGTATTACATATGCTATATTGCCTTACATATTCAGTACATTTTTTCGTATTGACGTCCCTTGTTGGGGAAGCTGCATTTCATGCTGCAGGCACAGGTACTCCAGCTAGTAGACCTCCTCAGTAGGAGCATACGACACTCAGATACTTTTGGTGAGCTCCAGGTTGATTCGGAGCTTTACTGAGTCCTTGGTAAATTCATTTTGGTATTGTATCGTAGTTAAGGGTAAGGCGGGGTCTGTCCCGACCTACACTAGGTTTTCCATCTTTTTAGAGGCTTTGTAGACGTATGTACATGGTTCAGTTGTGTCTTAAGGAGTTGTGGACTCAACGACCAAGTCTTGTATATAACTTTTTGGGTCTACTTATGTTGGTTTTTATCGCTGTGTCCTTTGTGAACTTGTCAGATTGTTATAGTTATATACATAGTAAGAACAGATTTCAGGTTGGTTCTCTCGGACCCTTAGGGCATCGGATGCCTGTCCGTCTTAATGGGATTTGAGGCGTGACATGCCCTTCAAGTGCACCATTAGCCGCTAAGTTACTCATGGTGTGATAGGCAGTACCCTCCCCAAACTCCACCATTTCCCAAACGTCTAAGGCAAGTTCACGACCAGCTTCCCTCTCTCGTCAAGTGCACCACGAGTCGTGAAGTGGTCGTGGTGCCTTGGACAGTAGCTAGTCCAAGTTGCCACCCTTTTTATTTGGCCAAGGCAACTTTGCAAGCTCCCTACTTTCCCATTCTCTTGACCACGAGTCGTGGTCATGCTCGTGAAGGTTGAGGCAGTAGCCTTCCTTTTGGGGCAGCCTTGACCTTTGGCCTTGACTTGCCCCTCAAGGTTGGCACTCCTCCCTTGGCCTTGAACCCTTAAGTTCTTCCTTAGATACCTATATAAATTTATATTACTTCTTCGTGGTCAAGCCTATAAAACATCTCTTTTAATCCATCCCACTAGCACTAGCACCACAATTGTCTAGGTTACTAGTTCACCAGACGCCATGGTTGTTTTTAATTTCTTATTAACCTGTCTTCCCAAACTTTGTTGGTTAGAATAATATAGGACCATTAACATATTTATAATCCTTTTTAAGTCATTGAACTACACATAGATCCCTAGCTTAAGTCATTGGATTTACGAGGTGTAACATATACTCTATTCATGCTTGCTTGAATCTCATTCTAGGATGAATGTTCAAAAGGGGGAGATATTGTAACACCTAAGAAATTGAAAGTTTAGTTTGGGTTAGAAAGTTCATAAAATTTGTGCTACGTCTTGACCTACAAATCATCGAGAGTTCTATGGGTCGTAGGAAGGGTTTCATAGGACCTTGTTTGAATTATTGGAAAATGTCAAGTCTCCATTGATGAGATAAAATTTAACATGATGAGGTGTTGAATGGAATATGGGCCATAGGTGGTGCCCGTGATATGGTTCTGCAGTTAGTAATGTGGGAGGACAAGTGATTGATGGGTATGCACTACGAGTCGTAGTTGGTGATGCGGATTGTAGAGTGGAAATCATGAAAAAACAGTTGGACTTAGGTTATTTTTTGTAATGTGAGGTATACGGATAAGGTCTACAAACTGTAAACCTGATGACGATTTGTTTGGAGTTCCAATCTATAGTTTTTAATCTTCAGTTAAAGAGGATGGACCGTAGTTTGTACTACAAGCCATACTCCCCCAATCATAGATTTGTCCGACAGATATTTTTTAAGGATATTTGGGTCTTTTTCTATGTATTTAGTACCTATAATATGGTATTTTGACCTAATTTTGAGTCCTATAAATGCCTTTAAATTCCTAAAACCACTCAAGCCCTCTCATCCTCTCAAAACATCGATTCCCATCCAAGTTTATCCTCTCTTCTCTCTCAAGATCAAGGAAGAAAAACTAAGGTTTCAAGCTTCAAGGTATTCTTTCTAAACCTTTGCTAGGATTTGATATCAAGGTATGTGAGACTTCACCAATGGATCCCTTTCATCCATTGGGTCTCAAAAGAATCTCTAATTCTTAAATTAATTTCACCTAATTTCATTAGGTTTCCATGCATTACAATTTAATTGTTTGATTTAAATCTTTTTATGCATGATTTGATTTGATTACATGTTTTTCAATTAATTTTATATGGAACCATGCATTATAATTGATTATGATTACGAATCATGAAGAAAACCTACAAAGTTATGAATTATGGTTTTTGAAAGCTATGCATGTTATGAAAATGATGATTTATGAACTAAGGATGTTTTGAGAAAAGTGTCAATGATTTGTGAAAGATTTTCTCATATATGAATAAATTCATGATTTAGATGCTTAGAAAGGTAAGTGTCTTATGAAAAAAAATATGAACGATTTAAAATGAGCTACTCTATGATGACTTATGATTGGATTTATAATTTGATTGTGCCTCTCCAAATATTTTGATATAAATATGATTATTTATTTTCCATTTGGATTTACTTAGCATTGAGAGAAATTTTGTAACACCTCGGGAAAAAGAATGCTAGGGAAGGGGCCAAGTAGGTCGTTACCAGCCTCAAACTGAGCCATGGGACCCTCCAAGGAGGACTAGCCATGAAGGGGACCACAACTCGTTATGGTGATCGTGAAGGGCTTCCAGAACCTGTCCAAGAAGGATCCTCTCCCACAAACCCTTAGACGGCCTGCAGTGAGCATCATAGCCTATTAAGCTGGTCATAAATAGGGTCAGGGACATAGGGATTCTCCCCTGCCCACTAGTCAAAGACCACGACTGCCATGATGTCTCGTGGAGTCCTTGACGGGCCATGATAGCCACCATGGTAGTGGTCATGTGCGTTTTACGTCGGACTCTTTTGGGTCTTTTCCAGATTATTCTATCCTAATGTTGTGTCATTTTACCTTTACCTAGAAATCTTATATACATGTTTTTAACCCAAAATTTCCCCAATTGAAGTCACTCTCTATTTTCCAAAAAAAAGAACAAGTCTTCCTCTCAAATTATTTCTCTCTCTAGAAAGCTTGAAGAAGAAGGAGTCAACCTAAGGTTTCAAGTAAAGTCTCCAATTCCTCCATTTAATACAAGTTTTTGTCATTGAGAATGATATTTTTTATCAATGGATCTTTTTCCTCCATGGAATCCTCAAATTCTCCAATTTTGAAAGTTAGAAATCACCAATAGAGTTAGATTTTTCTTCCATGTCATAGGTTCCTTTAAAAATGGATTTATTTTATTGTTTTATGATCTATCAAGCATGAATTGAGATAATTACATGATTTTAAGATCAATTACCATGAACTCATGCCTAATCCATGTTTTCTAGATTATAATGATTAAAAGTGGGTTTTGAATTATGGAAATAGGATTAAGGAATTATGCATGCTCTTATGAAATTGATATAAATATTTTGAGAATGCTTTGAGAGTAAAGTATCAATGTTGTTGTCGTTGTGTTGTGAAAGGGTTTCTCATAAAAACATAAAAGCATGAATGTGAAAGGTTTTCTCACATAAAATGAATCAAAGTTAAGGAGTTATTCTAATGAAAACTAGCTTGGATTAGTACTCTTAATGGTACATTTCTATGGATGACTTATGACTTACCTTGTATTGGCAATATAATATGGGGTTCCTTCCATGGTTGACAAAGACAAGTGAACAAAATGACTATTCTGTGGGACTTACACTTAGCGATGAAAGGATATTGAGATGGAAGCTATCCTGTTAGTAGAGCTCAGGTTTCTAGTAGAAATCTCTTTATCCCATACATATGTTCCCCCATAGGATGATTGTCTTAGAAAGAGATTAGCTAGTGGATCCACCTAAGCTAGAAGTTCATGGTCTTACCTTTGCAAGTAGGACACCCCTTTTCGGTGTGGGGCATACTCTAAATTCCATGTTAATAGCTCACATGGTGTTACATATTAGTTAAAGGTAACTCTCCCACAATAATGAACTAAGGTTATTTCAAGAAGTATCTCACACGTGTTCAAAGACAATTTTACTTGCCTTGACCATGTTTATCTTAGGATTTTTGCTTTATGACTCTTTTAATTCATGTTTAGATTGGTCATTGTATTTAATGAAAATGTCTCTTTTAAGCATGTTGTCAAACGTTTTATGCATAGTTATCATATGTGGTACATATTTCTACTAACGCATAATCTGGCCTACATTCTTATGAAAAATGTAGGGCATGACGCTCCAGGGCCTACATACTTATGAAAATGTAGGTCCTTTAAGATTGGTGAGTCCTCATGTTCCGAGGACCAAGATTTTATTTCCTTATGTCATTTTTATTTTAATTTTGGACTTGATGTACTGGATATGCCCCAAGCTCATTTTATGTACTAGATGGCTTTGAGACAATGTTTAGACTTCCGCTTCTTATAAAGTCTTTTATGTTGAAACTGTCTTTTCAAATCTTATATTTCTATTATATTATATGATGAAAACTAAGTCGCTTGTATGGAATCTCTCGGGGTCTTGTACGTCATGTTACGCCTAGGGGCTACCTTGGGTCGTGAGAACTTTGAGATGGAGGCTCTCCCGTTAGTAGATGTCGGGTATTTAGAAACAATTTACATGACCCAAACTATATATCTTTAAGATTGTATTAAATGACCAAGCTAGTGGATCCACAATAGCAATTATGAATGAATGATACAGAGTCTACCTTGACAAGTAGAATCCTCTTTTTGATGTGAGGGTTACATAGGATTCCATGTTATAACTTATATGGTCTTATTGTCTGTTAAAGGTAAATATCCATAAACAAACTATGTTTTTGGTCAAAGGTTTATGGAAGTTTTTTTTATGTTTTAAAGTGTGTATTGACCATGTTTATGATTCGTGGATTTCTTCGAGGATTTTTGCTATGTCTTAACTTTGTGTTGCATATCATGTTTAGAGTCCTCCTATGATAATGTTCATGTTTTTATGCATTTCTCAATACTTAGTACACTAATGCAAACTTGTTCCTACATTGTTTTATAATATAGGATCTGACGCTTCTCCTCCCGGATGTGCTCCAATCGAGATTGCTCGTCTTGACTAATTGGATTGGTGAGTCCTCATGCTCCGAGGACAAGGACATCAATGTTGTTATTGTGTTGACGTCCCTCTGTTATTGCTTTTACGTGGTGTATGTGTTACGCCCCAACCACTCTAATGATATGTTAGAAAGGCTTGTGTCAGACTGAGTAGCATTTTGTGTATTTCTAATGAATTTTTTTGGTGTCGTTTATGTCATCAAATGATTTGAGACTTATATAGTTTATATCTCTTAAATTTGATTTTATTACATCATGCTTATGTCAAGTGGCTTCTTTAGGGTCTGTCGAGATCGTATTCGTCATGTAACACCTAGGGTACTTTGGGTCGTGACATTATAAGAATATAGTTCTCCTCTTCGATACTATCTTTGTTTTTTTTATGGTTTGTATAGTTATACATTCCTTTACTTTTATGTATTTATTCATTAGACCACCAGTCATGTCTTTCATTCCTTATTTATTTGCAAATTTGGACCAGGTTGTATTTCATGTTTCATCAGTATGTGTCAATCTATCAGAACTTCATATTCTCAACAAATTCTTCATTTTTGATGATGTAAGACCCTTGTGTTTGTGCATACATGACTTATGTACCTGTAGACATTTAAGCATTCAAACAATAGAATGAAATATGTTAGTCTGTGGATTATAACCATTGCACAAACATTTCTTTCCCCTTATGACATCGTCAAAAATATCACTATGCAAGTTACCTTGGAGAATGTAATCATAACAACTCATGGCCACTAGGGCTTATGACCAAATTAATAAAAAAGACAGACTTCAAATTAACATAGAAGTGAATTAAAGAGAGCAAACAATAGACCGGTAAGCAACAAGAGGATCAATTCATCTAACCAAATAGATATGTTGTAATAAACATCAAAGTTAGATCCTTATTACAGCAAAATCATGAAACAAAATGATACAACTAAAAATAACAGAAAAAAACAAAAGTGAAAATTCTAAGAGGAGGAGGGGATAGATGGAAGTAGCAAGATCAGCCTTCGAACAGTTTCAACATGCTCTTCTCTCTTACAGAAAATATAAAATAATAATTGAAAAAAATAAAGAAAGAGATAAGTGAAAAAAGATTTTAAAAAATAGAAGTAAAAAAAAAAGTTAAAAAAAAAAAGTGAAAAGAAGAAACAATGAATGAAAGAAAAATAAAGGAAGAGTAAAATGAAAAAGAGAGAGAGAGTACACAGGCAATTGAACATGTAAAGTTGTTTTAAAATATTTGAGGTGTAGAAGGGACAAAATGTATTTTTATTTAACTTAAAGTTGAAGGAAGACGTTCTTGAAAAATGTTTCTTACAGGGCAAAGAATCAAGGCCACTACATTTGGAGGATACTTCGCATATTTTCTCGGTGCATATATATTGTATGAGCTTGCTCTTATATTTTTATTGCTTCCATATATTTATGTTTTAGTCATTTACCTCTTTTGATTTTGGGTTTTGGCTTGCCTACTAGGGTTTATGGTAGCGCCATCGTGAACTGATTCCAGATCATGACACTTTCAACGCAACACAATTTTTTATTGGAGATTATATGTATTCATTAGCAAATGACAACTTAAAATATCAGTGCTATTTAAAGATTGAATCAATATCGAAAAAGGAATTTTGGGCTACCAAAGTTAGATAGCCAAGTACAAGACGAATAGATTAAGAGCTCATTTGGATGGAAACCTACTTTTAAGTCAGTTGGAATGACTTAAAAGTTGGTCAAACCTACTTTTAAGTCGGTTTTTGACTTCTAAAAGAATTTGAAAAATATAAAATAGCTTAAAATAAGTTATAAATTGTTTGGCAAGGTCAAAAATGACTTAAAATAAGTTTAAAATGACTTAAAATAAGTCAAAACCCAAAAGTAGGTCTCCCCTACTTTTTATTTTGTAAAAGTCATATCAGTTTGACTTTTTATTTGATTTAGAAACTATTTTTTTAAGTCAATCCAAACGAACTCTAAATACTTGGATGTAATAGTGATGATGACATGAAAGGTATTGAGGAAGAACAACAAATACAAGTTACGACTAGTGTTTCTCAAGAAATGATAGAAAAGTTTTAAAATAATATTTTCAAAATTACAAATACTAGTATAATAACCGAGATCTAATTCAAACAGATGCCTTCTAGAAGGTTGATACGTAGATTAGATACTCTTCTAGTATTTGTACAATTTTATTTATTTGAATAAATATACAGCCTATTCACCTTGACTTTTTTTTTAAAAAAAATAGTCTTTTATTTAATGCAAGTCATTTTATAGAATTTAATTTTCAACTTTTTCAACATTAACCTATTATAAACTTTAATTTAAATTTTTTAATGTTTGTTTACTACTTTATATTGTTTAATGTTTGTTTACTACTTTATATTGTTTAAAGTTTACTAAACTTACAATTTTTACAACTTGCAATCAAAAATTAAAAATTAATTCTATAACTTTTAAAATTTAAGGTTTTATAAAAAAGTTAGATAAAATCAATCTTTTTAAAATTAAGTTACTAACTTTTTAAATTTAAGTACCAAGTACTAAGACACTAACTATTTTAAAACGGAAAAGGGTCAAAAATACCCTTAAACTATTCAAAATAGCTCATATTTACCCTTATATTATATTTTGGCTCAAAACTATCCTTCTCATCAAACTATTGGGTCAAAAGTGTCCTTCTTATTAATGGAAGTTGTTAAATGCCATGTGGTGCCACATTGCACGCCAATAGGGTCCCACCGCCACGTAGACTAAAAAGAAATGGGTTGAATATACCCTTAACTATCTGAAATAGCTCATATGTACCCTTAAACTATATTTTGGCTCAAAACTATCCTTTTCGTCAAACTATTGTGTCAAAAGTGACCTTCTCATTAACGGAAATTGTTAAACGTCATGTGGATTCCACATTGCATGCCAATGGGGTTCCAGTGCCACATAGACTAAATTCCTAAATCTTAATCACTCTTTTTTTCCTCATTTCATTATTTTCCACAAAAAATTTTACCCCTTCTCCCTCATATTATGGCTAGGGTTTCACAGTTTTCTTCGTCGCTGGGTTTCAAAGTAAATATTCGTGGTTGTAGGTTAGTAATTTTTTTTTCTTATTTTATTATGTTTACAATTACCAATATCCACAAAGAAAGCTATGAAACCCTAACGCGAAATGAGGGGAAAGTTGTGAAATCCTAACTATTATGCTTTAAAATCGTAAACATAATAAACCAAAGATTTACTAACCTACAACCACGAATATCCACTTTTAAACCCAGCCCCAAAGAAAGCTGTGAAACCCTAGCCCCGAAATGAAGGAAAAGTTGTAAAATCCTAACTATCATGCTTTGAAATGGCAAAACACAATACAAAAAGAAAAAATATTTACTAACCTACAACAATGAATATCCACTTTGAGACCCAGCCACGAAGTAATATGTGAAACCCTAGCCGCGATATGAGGGAGAAGGGGTGAAATCATTTCTGTAAAATAATGAAATGAGGGGAGAAAAGAGTAATTAGGATTTAGGGATTTAGTCTATGTGGCATTGGAACCCTATTGGCATGCAATGTGGCATCCACATGGCATTTAACAATTTCCGTTAATAAGAAAGGTACTTTCGTATCACGACCCAAATGAGTCGTGAGTGACACCTACCGTTAACCTCCTAAGTGGGCGAAACAAGGATTCCAAACCCCAACATATATTAATAATTCAACTACGAATAACCATACAAATGTGAAAGCTCAAAACTTGTTAAAGTAACCATCAAGTCAACCTTTAAAGTCTAGTACACATTATCTCCAAAACTGAAAGACACCAAAATAAGTAAATAAGATGGTCCATGTCCGAAATTCAAGGAAATCATGCCATGACTGAGAGAATCCAGCACGAGCAAGAAGGAATAGCTCACCTTGAAATCTGATGTGCTGGAGACTGGCTAAAGCTGAGGGCGAGTCAAAGTCGATGGTTCACTTGCTGAACTCCATAAAAGAAAAACGAAGAAAACATAAGTAGGGATTTGTACAAGGAACACGTACTGAGTAGGTATCAGCGGCCAACCTAAAATAAACAAATATACAATGAATAATAGTATGAAATCAACTATGACACTTAACTGGTAGCAAGCAACAAACAACATGAACAAGTAACAACGGAAGCCAGTACACAATCACTCATAATATCCAGCACACATATGGGGACTCATGCCTCCACACCACGCTCATTTGGGAAATGGGTTCTTTGAGATTGAGTACATTAAGTTAATTCAATATCTTTTTCCTTTAATGTTATCGTGTCGGAACGTGACACTCCACTCCAATTATACCATGTCGGAACCTGACATTTCAATCCAAGAATACCGTGTCAGAACGTGACACTTGGATCCAATAATATTGTGCTGGAATGTGACACTACGATTCAAGAATACCATGTCAGAACGTGACACTCCGATCCAATAATATCATTAACTTATTAATTGTTATTACAACTTTTGATTCATTAACAATATTTAATCAAGCCTTCTTTATTCAAGGCATCACTTCGATAGAGAGGGTTCAAGATTATAAATTTCACGATGACAGAATTTCAAACCAAACACAAACCACAAAATCAAACCAACAACCACACAATCAAGTACATAACACACTTTACAATATCACTTTATTGCACATCAATCACTATTAAAAGTCTATCTATCAAATAGAATAAACCATAACTTACCTACATCGAAGAACCGAAGTTAAGCAAACTACTTCTCCAATCAATGTCTTCGAACCTTTCAAATCTATCAAATATATATGCATAACTTGTAAGTTAACGAGTCTATAAACACTCCATTTATTCGATGTTTATCCTAGACCCAAAAACTCACCTAATTATATAATCAATTTCCTAAAGTTCAAACCTAAGGGTAGGTGTTCAGTCCCCCAATTTACCTAACTTTAAAGAAATTTAAATAATTCGATACACCTAATATTTAATTATTACCTATCTCAAAAGACTAAACTCAAGTTATAAGTTCATGATACACAGTAACATGCTGGTTTCGAACACCAGTGGCAATCATTCTAATATAACTTATTGTATACTATAACCCACATTATAACGTCAATAGCCGATAATTGGCTAATCATTAGTCCAATTGAAACTAAGAATTTCTCAAGTAATATCCAACATTTTAAATAGCAACGGTCAACCAAAATTAGAAAACAAAAGAGAGTCTGCTTTTTCTGTACAATTCCTTTAACTACTGCAAATTAAATCTACCCCAACAAATGAGAAATTCTTCAACTATTGTTTCCCCCACCAAACTTTTGCCATCAACTTTCACGCATTTCAATTCCACTTTATTATAGAATAGTAGTTTTACTCCTAAATCAGCCATTTGACCCTCAATTTCCATGCATATGGCTTCGCTGATCACGCTAACAACGCCGACAACAATCATACTCCATTCAATTCCAACATTCTAATATCATGATTTACACCCTACCATATTATAACTTTCCTGCGTTTAATACATGTAACAAGAAAAATTGAAGAGAACTCTAACCTGAAGTAGTTTTTAGAATCGGTTTTCCAATCGTGCGGCTTCTCTTTTTCACTTTTCTCCTTTTCTAAAAATCAGTTATCACCATAATTATCATATAATCAATTATAAAAAGTAATAAAAGTGACCCACTATTTTTTTACTATTATATTCTTTAACCATTAACTAAGTAAATTATTAAAACTACCCCACTAGTTTCATAATTATAATTACGAAAAGTCCAAACTATTCACTTAAAATCTATCCAAAAGTATTTATGACACAAAAAGCTCTAATACTCAAAACAATCAAAAGGGTCGTTACAATAGATACCAATTTACCCATCTTTCGTCCTCGAACGATCAAAAGAAGACAAGGGTAAGAAAGGGTACTTGAATCAATAAAAAGGAGTGGATATCTTTTATGCATATCAGCCTCACTCTCCCAAGTGGACTCTTCAATTGGCCGATTCTTCCACTGAACCTTGATAGATACAAATTCCTTTAACCTCAACTTGCGAACCTCCCTATCTAAAATAGCTACAGGCTCCTCCTCATAAACAGATTCTCATCAAGCAGAATTGAATCCTAAAGAATAATATAGTTTCCATCACCATGGTATTTTTTCAGCATAGATACATGAAATATCGGGTGCACTCTTGACAACCCTGGAGGCAAGGCCAATTCATAGGCCACCTCCACCACGCGCTTCAGAACTTCAAATGGACCAATATACCTCGGACTAAGCTTACGTCGCTTACCAAACCACATCACACCCTTCGTAGGTGAAACCTTCAATAAGACTTGTTCATATTCATAAACTCCAAGTCCCTAACCTTCCGATCTACATACTCCTTTTGTTTGCTCTGAGCTGCTAATAGCTTCTCCTGACTGAATTTCACTTTCTCTAACGATTCCCTCAAAAGATCGGTACCCCAAGGTCTTACCTCAAATGCATCAAACCAACCAATAGGAGACCTACATCTCCTCCCATACAATGCCTCAAATGGGCCATATTAATACTTGAGGATTGTTGTACGAAAACTCTGCTAAGGGTAAGAATTGATCCCAATGACCACCAAAATCTATCACGCACGCACGAAACATATCCTCCAGCACTTGAATTGTTCGCACAGACTACCCATCGGTCTGAGGGTGAAATGTGGTACTAAGATCCAATCTAGTACCTAATTCAGCATGCAAGGTCATCCAAAAGTTAGAAGTAAATTGCGTACCTCTATTTGATATGATCAAAATTGGAACTCCATAAAATTAAACAATCTCGCGGATATATAGTTTGGTTAACTTCTTCGCATTTTAATTCATCTTGACCGGAAATAAAGTGAGCGGACTTAGTTAACCTGTCAATAATTACCCAAATAGAATCAAACTTACCCAATGTCTTTGGAAGACCAACCATAAAATCCATTGCAATTCTTTCCCACTTCCATTATGGAATGGGCATTCTCTGAAGTGTCCCTCCAGGACTCTGATGTTCATATTTTAACTATTGACAATTTGGACATTGGGAAACAAAATAAACAATGTCACGCTTCATTCTACTCCACCAATAATGTTGTCTCAGATCACGATACATCTTGGTTGCACCAGGATGTATAAAATACCTCAAACTATGAGCTTCTTCAAGAATAGTATGGGTCAAATCATCAACACGGGGCACACATACCCACCCTTTAATTCTCAAGACGCCTTTCTCCTCAATCACAACCTTTTTAGCCTCTCCTCGCAATACCATATCTCGAATTTGACTCAGCTTCTAATCAGCAAACCATTTTCCCTTAATCTTGTCAAGAAAAGAAGATTTTGCCTCCACACAAGCCAAAAATCCTCCTTTCTCAAGTACTTCCACCCTCATAAAGTAATTAGCCAGAGTCTGAACCTCTAGCCAATGGTCATCTAGAAACTTGTACGTGGGTTAAACCACCCATGCTCCCTACTTTTTTACTTAGGGCATCTGCCACAACATTAGATTTTCCTAGGTGATATAAAATACTAATATCATAGTCTTTCAATAACTCCATCCTCCTCCTCAGCCTCAAATTCAAATCTTTATGAGTTAACACATATTGTAAACTGCGATGATATGTATACACTTCACACTTGACACCATATAAATAATGCCTCCACTGATTCAATGAAAATACAACTGCATCCAAATCCAAATCATGGATTGGATAATTACATTCATGCACTTTCAATTGCCTTGAAGCATAAGCAATTACATTCCTTTCCTGCATTAGCACTGCACCCAAACCATAATAAGATGCATCACAAAAAATAAAGAAATTTTTACCTTTCACTAGCAAGGCAAGAATCAGTGCAGTAGTAAAAAAGGTCTTGAGTTTCATGAAGCTTTCTTCAAAATTATTCGACCATACAAATGGAACATTATCCTTAGTCAAATTGGTTAGGCGGAAAGCAATAGAAGAGATTCCTTGACGAATCAACAATAGTAGCTAGCTAAACCAACAAAGCTCCTTACCTCTGAAATATTAGTAGGCCTTACCCAATTCTTCATCGCTTCAATCTTAGTGGGATCCACCATCACCCCATCCTTAGATACTACGTTCCCCAAGAAGGAATCTGAATCGATCCAAAACTCACACTTGGAGAATTTGGCATAAAGCCTTTTCTCGCTTAATAACCCCAATGTAATTCTTAAATGCTCCTCAAGTTCCTTCTTGCTCTTTGAGTATATCAATATATCATCAATGAATACAATAATTAAGAGGTCCATATATGGTTTTAAAATTCCATTCATCAGCCTCATGAAAGCAGCATGGGCATTCGTAAGCCCAAAAGACATTACTAAGAATTCATAATGCACATACCTAGTTCGAAAACCATTCTTTGGCACATCTGTTGCTCGCATTTTCAATGGATGATAACCGGAGCTCAAATCAATTTTAGAGAAGACACACGCACCTTGTAACTGATCAAACAAATCATCAATGTGAGAAATGTGGTACTTGTTCTTAATAGTTACCTTATTTCAGTTGCTTGTAATCTATGCACATACGAAAACTACCATCCCTCTTCTTCACAAATAAAACTGGAGCACCCCAAGGAGACGCACTCAGTCTAATAAAACCTTTACCAAACAACTCCTGAAGTTGGGCCTTTAACTCCCTTAACTCAGTTGGGGTCATTCTAAAAGGTGGAATGGAATGGATCCAAGTCAATACAAAAATCAATATCTCTATTTGGTGGCATACCAGGCAGGTCTTTAGGAAAAATAACCACAAACTTACAAACTATCGAAACAGACTCGATCGGAGGCACTTTGGAAGTATCATCCCAGAGATGTGCCAAGAAAGCTAAAAAAAACCTTACTCACCAACCTCTAAGCACAAAGAAAAGAGATAATACGAACAGGGGTGGAAATATAGTCACCCTCCCATACTAGTGGATCTGTCCCAGGCTTGGCAAAGGTCACAGTCTTAGCATTACAATCTAAGATAGAAAATTTTGGAGAAAGTCAAGTCATATCCTGAATTACATCAAAATCAACCATCTCTAGAATAATCAAATCTACATAAGTGTTGCTCCCAACAAAAGTCACAAGGTAAGACCTATACACTTTCTCAACTCACCCACAAGAATAGAGACACGAATAGGCATATCAAGCAAATCACAATGCAAATCAAGACCAGTAGCGAACAAGGAAAATACATAAGAAAATGTGGATCAAGGATCAAACTATACATAAGCCATGCAATCACAGACTAGAAGAGTACCTATGATAACAGAATCAGATGTCTCTGCCTCTGACCTCCCGGGGAAAGCATAATAATGGGCCCTATCACCTGTCTATACATTGCCCCTACCGGGCTATGCTCCAGTAGTTCCAACATGCCCGCCACCCTGGTTGAACTGGTGACCATCATTACTTTCGCCACCACGTCCACCAAAATGACGACCTCTACCACGACCACCTCTACCTCTAACTGTTGGGGATCTATAACTCTGTTCATACCAATCTAAACTCTGCTTTGGAAAATATTTCTTGATATGTACGATCTCTCCAAACCCATAACAAGTCCTGGAGTCGAGTGTAGGTCTCTGTGAAGACTAAAAAGACTGGGATAACCCCTATAACACCCCGAAAAATTTTTGAGCTAAGACTCGAACCGTTCTTTGTAGTGAGTGAGATTTTACCAAGGAATTAAAAACTTCTTAAGCATTAAGGTCAGTTCACTAGATTTAGCACCTTGAGTTCCAAAAGGAATTAAATTGTAAATAGCAAAATCTAAAATTTTGCAAGTTAAGCTAAGTATGAGTTTAAGGTCAACTTCAAATGATCATAACTCCTTTAATAGTAGGATTTATGTGTGCTACAAGATATCATAGGAAAGATCTTTGAATTATCTTTCCAACTCCAGTGAGTTTGCTAAGTTTCAAGTTCGGATCAGTGAAATATGACCTTTTAAAGATAGGTTGTCCAGTTAAAGAAAGTTAGCCAAAAATAGTGAAGGTTATATTGGTATTTTCCTTACTCAACCAGATTTAATTCGTTTTTAGTAATATTTTAAGGGTCTAATCCTATTAGGTTCAGTTTTATAATCCTAATATACACCTAGAGTTTTAGTTGAGAGTTCAAGAAAAGAAAAGAAAAGAAAAGAGGAGAAAAGATGGGAGGATCAAGCGTTCGTCGAGATTCTTGCATGATGTCGTGGATTTTAGCCATGGGTTTGATTCCTAAAAGTTATATAAGCTTACATAGTGTTGGTTTAGTCCACACACACACCAAACATGTTATTTTCAGCGTAATTTCAATCGCTAAAAGTTAAAGGATTTAAGTTCTTGATAGGTGTTCTTGATGTTCATTATAAATCTTTGGGATAATGCACAAGTACCCCCTCAACCTATGCCCGAAATCTCAGAGACACATTATACTATACTAAGGTCCTATTACCCCCCTGAACTTATTTTATTAATAATTTTCTACCTCTTTTCGTCCTGCGTGGCACTATTTTGTGGGCCCACGCTCGTTGACTTTTTTTTCAAGCTAGTGCCACGTAGGCCAAAAAGGAGTAGAAAAGTACTTATAAAATAAGTTCTGGGGGGTAATAGGACCTTAGTATAGTATAAGTGTGTCTTTGGGATTTCAGGCATAGGTTGAGGGGGTACTTGTTCATTTTCCCTGATTCTTTTCTTGTTGGGGTTTTGATGATTTCTTGAGATTAAAGTGATTTTTTTAGTGTAGTTTGGCGTTCATTAGTGTGTACTTAGGTTGGATGATTTAATCTAAGGAAAACTTGAGAAAAAGAAATCGATTAAAAGCGATTTAGGATCAGAAAACGAGAGAAGAAATTCATCGAAATGTTGCCTGGGAGAGGCTGGCGCGGCGCGCCCCACATGCGCCCAAGGATCAGGGGAAGCACGCCTTCAGTGCGACCAAATTCAGCCTATGATGATAGGGTCTGGCTCCCCACACCCGAAACATGCCAGGGTCGCCTGCCCCCACTCCTTTGCCGCCGGTTGTCCCGTTTGAGCTCGTTTAAAGTGTATCTTCACTCCTTTTGATTATAAACACTTTAAACTATTTATAAACAATTAGAAATCATTAATAAAATGAATCATAACCTTGAATTAAATATTCAAATTCAAGGTAAAGTTAAGATTAAGTTTTGGGAGTTCTTCCGAACCTTTTCAAAGAGTCCCTTCAAGTCATTTTGAAGAGTCTTCTAAAACTACTAGTAACTTGTTTAAAGACTCGGGCAATTGAGTATGAGGATGAAGATAATTTATTCATGAGTCTACCTTGTCATCCTGAGATTTTCCATGTCATGAGTCAAAACTCTTGAATTCATAATTCACATTCAAAAGAGAGTTAAGAGAAGAGTTCAAGAAAGCCTTTTGAGTTCAATTGTGAATCCTTTGAGGTAAACTATTGATTTGAACTGAGTTTTGAGGATGTAAGTAAGAGAATGAGAATATTTTTATACATGATTTCCATCTAGTTACTTAGACCTTCGAGTCGAGTTGCTCATGCCCAAAACTTCCGCATGAATTCTATAAATTGAGTATCATTGAGAGAAGTAGTATCTCCAAGTTCTAAGTCTTGAGTATTGAGTTCATTATTTATTTTGAGATTATATTCCTAATCATGGGACTATTAAATGTTACCCATGAAGTCCTTGAGATGAGTAGTGCATGCCCATAATTTCACATGAACCCTATAAGTCAAAAAAATCCTGAGATAACAAGTGTTTTCAAGTCCTTGAGTTGAGTAGTTCATGCTCATAATTCCGCATGAACTCTCCAAGTATAAAATCATGAAATCATCCATAAATATGATATCATGAACCTTGAACCTTGAATCCATAATCCAATTGAAGGAAAGTTAAGATCAAAGTCAAAGGATTTTAAGAGTTAAGTCTAGAAGTTAAGAAGCAAGTCAAAGTAAGGTTTCTTAAAGTTTTCAAGAGTCTTTATTAAAAGTTTTAATTTCATTTTAAGTCTCGAGTTTCAATTTAGGTAAAGATCAAAGAGTTGAAGTCCTTCCTTCAAAGAAATATAAGGGAACAAAGTATTCCCTAAGAGTTGATTTAAGATTCAAGTGTCAAGTTATGCAAAGAGTAAAGTGTTGAGTTCATTTCTCAAAAGTTATAATGGAACTAAATATTCCATAAGAGCTTATAAATGTTTTCACATTTAAGTTAAAGGTAAACTAAGCTTTTCAAAAGAGTTTAGAGCAAGAAAAGGGAACATTGATTCCAAGAGAGCTTTTTAAGGCTAAGTGTTGAGCAATTATCTCAACGCAAAAAACAAAGTTGTTTTTAAAAGCATTAGCTAAAGTACATTTTGGGAGTAGTATTGAGCACCTATGTGGGGATGAGAGTTCATATTAATTCAAGTCTTCATGAAAACCATGTAGGCATCATGGATACTAACGGGTCATACTTTTTAGATGATCATGTAAGTTAATCTAGTGGATCCACTAAGTTAAGTAAGGTCTTATACCGATGGCAAGGCATAAGATGGTCCTTGACAGCGTGAGGTAAAACGTTCTACCATCACTTAGGCTCATAGTGACGGTTGTCAGTTAGAGAATTTCCCATAGAAATTATATTACTTTATTATATAAGTAAATTTGAGTTTGTTATTTCATTTTCTTTAACGAACTAAGTTGTTTTTTATGTTTTCAAAAGTTTTCTATATATTACATGCCTAGTCTTGCTTTATATTGAGTTGAGTATCCAGAGTCGAATATCATATCTTTGATTTGAATATCTAATTTGTAGTTGAGTATTTCATCTTTGAATACTTCTGAGTTTAGTAAGTTTAGTATTGTGGATTATCTTGAGTATTCCTTGAGTTGAGTAAGTTTGTAAAGAGGTAAGAATGTTTTCCTTTTTATCAAGTTCAAGCCTATGATTTGTGCTTTAGATTTCCCCTTACATACTCGTACATTCCACGTACTGAGCCAATTGGCCTGCATCTTCTCATGATGCAGACATAGGCATTCATGATCATCAACAAGAGCTTCTTTGATACATCTGAGAGTTCAAGTTACCTATGGTGAGCCTCCTTACTTTCGGAGGATTTCATTTACTTTTCTACTTAGTCAGGATGTCGTGGGTCTTGTCTCGACTTGCATCTTTATCAGTTAGAGGCTTCATAGATAGTCAGTTTAGTTAAGAAGTCTATATTATTCATTTATTTTATTAAATGTTTTAAAGACTTAAGTTGCCTATTTTATGACAAGATTAATATATTATTTTATTTAGAGTTAATCTTTTAATTTAATGTTTTATATTTGAGTTATTGATTTTTATTCAGTTTTAAGCTTTTGCATGCTTAAGTTAGTCTTCCGCATTTAGCCAGCCAGGATGAGGGTTCGCTTGGGGACCAGCAATGGTTCTTGAGTGTCGGTCACGTCCAGGTTGTAGACTCGGGTCGAGACAAACTTGGTATCTAAGCATAGAGGTCAAGTGTCCTATGGTGTCTATGAAGCCATGTCAGAAGGATCTTCTTTATGGTTGTGAGGGCCCTACTTCTATAAATAAGGGACTAGAGACATTTAAGTTAAGTTTCCCTTCTTTCATATCTTAATCATGCAACAGAGCTATGTCATAGAGATTTATTCATACTCGTGCATTTCTCAGAATTATTTGACTACTCATCATACTAAAGGTGGTTGAAAAGTAAAGTGTAAAGATCCTTATGGATGATTTATTCCTAGAAACAATTTTGAGAAATTCATGAGACTCCGATAGGGCTGGAGAGAAGCCTAAGAATAAGTTAAGTGTTCAGTTTCAGAGTAATGCCTTCTTATAAATCGTGCATTTGAGCTAAATGTGAGTTGTACCTTGTTTTCATTAATTCTTGTTTCAGCTGAGATCCTTATGAGAAAGTATGTCTAAAGCTTGGGTAGTATTTCATCCCAAAAATATAATATGAATGATGAGATCATGAGCAGTAGTAGCGAAAGAGACCAAAATTATAGAAAAGTATGCAGAGGTTTAATAATCCAAGAAAGAGAGATAGTGATGAAGCAAGCTATGTTAATATTGTCATGAACCTAGTAAGACAATAATGAAGAGTTTTCCCTTATGGTTAGACTAAGTAGTGAAGAGTTTTGAAGAGCTCATGATAGAATGTAGAGTAAGTGTTGCAAGTCAATATGAGTTAGAGTAACCTTAATTAAAAAGGGGTTATGGTGATTTGTAATTGTGTTAGTAATGACCAAATGTAAGTGGTGAATATATAGAAGAGCAAGGGTATTCATAAAGTGATAGATCTAATCTAGGATTATGAATTTTGAAAGGGGAACCTCATGGTATTCAAAGGATGATACAGTTATTGAGAGATAATGCACAGTAAGTGAGTAAGTAGTACTTAAGTTGTGAAATGGAATGTGATGGTAATTCGAGTATACAAACTTAAAGGTAAGGATTGACTAACTGTCATTAGGTCCTAGTGGAAAAGTGTTTTTAAATTCCCATAGTAGTAATGAGGTATAGTATACTAAGCGAGCTATCATAATGATATACGGATTTATTAATAAATATTAAGCATGAATTTGAGATGAGTGTCATGATCAAAATAATGAAAACATGAGGGTGATAATGTTAGTCTTGAGATTAGACCTTGTAAACTTGACATAAAGCAGGTGTGGAATTGAGGTGATTAGCTGCAATAGATATGAGTGGTACAAGTGAGAGACCCTAACATTTAAATAAGGTCGGTGAAGTGTGGTTAAGTTACAAGAGTAACAAGAGCATTAAGAGATGTGCCGAGATGATATGTAACCAGATGAACTTCCAATTAAGTTATAATCTTCCATGTGTGCCTAGATAGCATAATTGAGTTTTCAATGTGGAATAGGTACATAACCTTCAAGTGTCAGGTTTAGACCTAAGGGGGAGATGATAAGATGAGAAATCAAGTCAAGCGTTAAGGATTTCTTAAGGAGTTGGTTAGTAGGAGTCCATGGAGTAGTTAAAATTCTATGCTTGAATGTGGTGGTAAAGATTAATAGTTATGGGATGAGATTTTCTATAGAGTGATATGGAAACCGAACATAAGGATTTGAATTAATCAGGAATATAGTAAGACAAGACTAGACCATTAGACTCAGACCTTAGTAAGAGTAACCTCATTCTATACCCAGTCCAGTTGTTATTCGATGACTAATGATCCCAAGGGGGAGATAATGTAACACCCCGGAAACATTTTGAGTTAAGACTCGAACAGTTCTTCGTAGTGAGTGAGATTTAATAAGGAATTAAAAATTATTTAGTATTAAGGTCAGTTCATTAGATTTAGCACCTTGAGTTCCAAAAAGAATTAAATTGGAAATAGTAAAATTTGTAATTTGCAAGTTAAGTTAAGTATGAGTTTTGGGTCAACTTCAAACAAAAATAACTCCTTGCAAAGGATTATTTAGGTTTGCTACAAGATTCCTTAGGAAATATATTTGAATTATATTTTTAACTCCACCGAGTTTGCTAAGTTTAGAGTTCGGATGAGTGAGATATGACCTTTTGAAGATAGGTTGTCCAGTTAAGCCAAAAATAGTGAGGAGTATCTTGGTATTTTCCTTACCCAACAAGATTTAATACATCTTTATTAATATTTTAAGGGTTTAATCCTATTATGTTCAGTTTTATAATCCTAATATACACCTAGGGTTTTAGTTGAAAGTTCAAGAAAAAAAAGAGGAGAGGATCAAGCGTTGGTCGCGATTCTTGCGTGATGTCATGGATTTTCACCTTGGAATTGATCCTAAGAGGTATGTAAGGTTACATAGTGTTGGATTATTTCACCCACACGCCAAACATGTCATTTTCAGCATAATATCATTCGCAAAAAGTTGAAGGATTTAAGTTCTTGATAGGTGTTCTAGAAGTTCATTATAAATCTTTTCTTGTTGGGGTTTTGATGATTTCTTGAGATTAAAGTGATTGTTTTGAGTGTTGTTTGGAGTTCATTAGTGTGTAATTAGGTTGGATTGTTGAATCTAAGGAAAAATGAGAAAAGAATGTAACACTCCGGAAATGCCATGACTTAGACTAGAGCTTAATCTATTTAATAATATTTAAAATGATGTTCCCAGACAATTAGTGTAATAAGTTCATTTAGGAAAGGTTATAGCCAAAACGACAGAGAAAGACCTTGACGTCTGGAAACTAGCTAATTTGAACAAGTTGACGTCCCTATGTTTGGTGAAGGTTTCGAAGTGTCAAATGAAGTTCAAAACTTGTAAAGAGACCTTGGATAGGTAGTATGTAGTACAAAGGGTCCAAACGTCCAGTAACGACACCCCAAAGACCACCCGAAGGTCCTTGAGAAGGACCCCAACATGAGTAGGCAGGGTGCAAAAGCAGCCTATGCGAACAAGATTGGAACATGAGGTGTGTGACGCATAGCCTACACGTAGGCTACTGCCTCAAGAATTGAGGGTCAGCCTCGCGACGCGAGGCTGACACGCACCTCACTACCTCAACCCAAAATTTTAGAAAAATAACGGGAATTGGGCCCGCGACGCACAGCCACTTCCCAAATTCGTTAAAGTCATATTTTTGGTAATTTAACTTCATAAAAAGACCCATTTAAGTGGAGGGTCTTTTGGGTACTTTATAGGACGACTATATATTGAAACTAGGTCAGTTGTAGACCACTTTTTACACGTCCAAATCAGATTCAAACGCAATTACCCATCTCTCTCAAGAAACACTCTCTTTTTCAAACTCCATTGAAGAACAAGAAGAGCTTAAGGAAGAAGACGAAGGCTTCGAGGTTTCCAATCAAACTTTGTGCATTATTCGTCTATAAGGTATGGGTTTTTCACTCTTGGGATTCCTTTCCCCAAGAGGTCCTTTCAAAGATAGTTTTCAAGAAATTCAAATTCTAGGGTTTTACTCTACAAAACGGATTTTCTTCCTAACTCTAGATTTATGACTTTCGGTGGAAAATAATGATTTTCTGTGGTTGATTTCATACGAATTGTTGAGTATTTGATTAATAATGTTTGAATTTCGTGTGATGCATGATATTTCTCTAATTTATGGTTTCGAATGGGTTGTTTCTACTACTTGATAACGTGTAAATGTTAGGATTGGAACTAAGACTTGAAAGAACTCTTTAATGACCCTTTCCCTTATCCTACATTATGAATTGATCTTGTATATGAATTGAAGAGTTCGTATTGACTATGCTATTGAGTATTTCACTATGTTATTGTTATGATTGAAAATTGAACGTAATTTCTTGAATAAGGTACTAGGAAGCAAGAGGTAAGTCTTCTAAAGTTGTAATTTCTCTATGATGTTTATGTTAGCCTATGAATGATGATAATATGCTAATGAATTATGCATGATGTTTCTATGAATATATGTTGGGATATGAACATGCTAAATGTGAGATCATGATAAGAATACGAAAATACAACTTTATGATATCCTCTTGTATGCTTTACAGAAGGTGATTATTTTATGTTAATCTAACATACGAAGGGTTATGATGAAAGGAAATTCTCATCTAATCCTAAAGAGCTCATGATCATGTTTATACAAGGAGTTTATATCCTATGACCTATGATAAGTTTATGATAAAAGACAACTTAAAGGTTATTCAAGAAAGGGACTTAAGCTAAGCACCAATGGACTAGATATGAGAGGTGTCCCTGCCCTAGTTGGAAGGTAGGTTCACAATGACTCTCATGAGATAGAGGTTGTCATGTAATGTGGAACTATGGGTCTTTAATATATCTCCTAGTTCTTGAACTATGTTGCCACCATAGGATACTATCTAGTGGATCCACCTAGAAAGCTATGTCATGTTTGGTTCTACTTTGGCCGGTAGATCACCTTCTTTCGGTGTGGGGTTTTATGACACCGGCTTCCATGTTTAGCTCACATGGTATATGTCGGTTAAAGCGAATGTTCCCTCATGTAAAATGACAGACAAGAATGGACATTGACTAGGGTGACTTGAGGAGTCTACTGAGAATAGGTAGGGGTATGGGACTCTACCTAGACATTGCACAAGTTGACTCTAAGGGAAGTCCCAGGAGATTTTCTTATGTAATATGATAACATGAAAGGTATGATTCTTATGATATATGATGTTACTCTTATATAATGTTGGTTATGTTGATGAACATGTTATTGGTCTATATTGTTATATGAGATGATGACTACCATGTTACAAGTTATATGAAGCAAAGCTTTACTTATGGTCTCCTATCTTATCTACTTGGTTGTGTGGGGTTATGGGGCTTCACATGACCATTGCACTTGTAGGTTGGGTATGGGATCATTTGTAAGTGTTTTGTATGTTATGTTTATATGATCTATTGAATATGAAATGTTAACATGACTCTATAATAATATGTCTTTGATTAGGATCATGCTTTATGTTGATGAAATCCTTAACTTGTATATGTTCTATGGTATGTGCACTGAAGACTTTCACATGACTTAGCATGTTTTCTAAGAAATGATCCTTTTTCATGCATTTCCTTAAATGTTATGTGCATATACCCATACTTAGTACATGTGGCGTACTAACCTCATTACTTTATATTGCTACAAATATAGGGTCCGGTCATTGAAAATTAAGAAGGTCGATTGAAGAAGCTTGAAACTTTTTCTCCAAGTGTTGGTAGGTCCTCATGTTCTTGGATGCTATTATTTCATTATTCTAGCCTACGAAGACACTAGTAGATTTTAAGAATACTCGTATTTCCATTTATGTTCTTTGGATTGTTTTGTAATAAGGCTTATATGGCGTATTGACTATTTATTAGCTAAGTCCAGATTCGTACTCTTTAGATGGTTTATAATATGAGACAGCTTTTAGAATATCGTATGTATGCTTTCATGATTATTATGTATGAGGTCTCAGTATACTTCACATAGTATTAAAAGTTTTTAATTTTCCGCAAATTTTAACTGATGACATGTTATGGCGAATGCTAAGATGCTTGTCTGAGTCCTCTGAGAGGACGCCGACGCCGGTCGCATCTGGGGTGTACTCTCCGGGTGTGACAAAGAAATCTATTAAAAGCGATTTAGGATCAGAAAATGAGGGGCAAAATTCGTCAAAACATTCCCTGGGGAGGGGCTGCCGCGGCGAGACCGAGATGCACCCAAGAGGCTGGTATGGCGCACCTATATTGCTCCCAAATGCAGCCTCTGATGATAGGGGCTGGCACCATGTGCCCGGAACACACCAGGGTCGCCTGCCCCCACTGTTTTTCCGTTAGTTGTCCTGTTTGAGCTCGTTTAAAGTGTATTTTCACTCCTTTTGATTATAAACACTTTAAACTACTTATAAACACTTAGAAATCATTCATAGCATTAATCATAACCTTGAATTAATCATTCAAATTTAAGGTAAATTTAAGATTAAGTTGTGAGAGTACTTCCAAACCTTTTCAAAGAGTCCCTTCGAGTCCTTTTAAGGAGTCTTCTACAACTTATAGTAACTTGTTTCAAGACTCGAGCAAGTGAGTTTTAGGTCAACTTCAAACGATCATATCTCTTTGCATAGGATGATTTAAGTGTGATACAAGAAACCTTAGGAAAGATGTTTCAATTATCTTTCCAACGCCACCGGGTTTGCTAAGTTTCGAGTTTGGATGAGTGAGATATGACCTTATGAAGATAGGTTGTCCAGTTAAGGAAAGTTAGCCAAAAATAGTGAGGGGTATCTTGGTATATTCCTTACCCAACAAGATTTAATTCGTTTTTAGTAATATTTTAAGGGTCTAATCCTATAAGGTTCAGTTTTGTAATCCTAATATACACCTAGGGGTCGTTTGGTTACTAATAAGGATTGAGTTATTCAGGTATTAAATGTTGCATTAGCTCTACCATGTTTGGTAGCATTTTTTTTGTCAACGTATAAAATTCAACACACATAATACTAAGTTTGGTTATAAAATTAGAAAATCACATAACTAATACATGTTTAAGTTATGAATCAATCTATGTATCATTTTATGCAAGGTGAAAGATGGAATAAGTTATACCTGAATAACTAATACCTTAATAAAAATATGTATTGACAATTTTACCCTTCAGTCTCAATCAATATACACCACTGGTTTTTAGATAAACATTCCAATCCTTTATCCATATGTAGATCTATAGTAATGGCTCTTCATCTTCCAGGCAAGTAGATTGAAAAACTTTCAATCTGACGTTCTTTCTTCGAGGTTAGAAGTTCTGAAACTCAAAATTTGGCTGATCTTTTTATTTCATCTTCTTGTCCTCCTCCAGTTTTCTCTTTTGTGTTTTTCCTCTTGTTAATCCGATGAGATGAATGAAATTCTAGATCTTCTCAGTATTTTCTAGTTAAGTTGATGTTTGAGTACACCTAATTTGATGTGGGTTTTGTTTTGTTTGTTCAAAAATTGTGATTTCTGAACAAATGGGTTCATTAAGTTTAGTTGCTTTAGCATCTAAAACTGCAAAAGATAAACATGTATTTGCAGTTTGACAAAATAGTATTAGTATTCTAGCTAAAGAAGCCAAAAACAATAAACATTGTACCCTATTTTTCAATGTTACTTTTCATTTTCTTTTCAATAAAATTGAACATTTTAGTATGAAACCATATATTACCTTCCTATTATACAAAATGTGTCTGCAATACTTAGTTAAGTAACATGATTGATACTTTTTTTTCTTTTGGGATTCAATTTGATCATGATGTTGTGATTTTTAAATGGAAAATAGGTGTAAATGGATTCTTTATGATCCTCGAGGAGATTGTGGTGCATTCCTATATTGTCCTTATCTGCTTTTTTATGGCTATTTACAGCATGTTATTAAGAAAACAATCTAGAAATAGGCGGGTCATTCAATATTGTATGAGTGATAGAATTCCAAAAATCTTGTCTCATCTGAATGTTCTCATTCGTGACAATGATATTGTATGTATTAACAAGCTTAGGATGGATAGAAATGCCTTTCATATATTAGCCTACTTAGCCAAGAATATTGGAGGGTTGACTGACAGTAAAAATATGTCGAGTACTGAAAAGTTAGCAATGTTTTTTAAATATTTTGGCTCATCACGAAAAGAACAGGTCTATCAAAGTTGATTATATTAGATCGGGGTGGAGTGTAAGTCGAGCCTTTAATGAATGTCTAAGAGTTATTCTTAAACTAAATCCAGTGTTACTTGTTAAACCTAATCCGGTGCTCGAAGATAATAGTGATGATAGATGGAAATGGTTTAAGGTAGGTAAGTTTCAATCTAACATTTGATTTATTATAATAAACTTAAACTATTGTGGTGAAAGTATTTTTATTTTTAATAGTCCTTTAGTATCTAGAGTTGAATTTATCTTATAGGTTTGTCTTGGTGCATTGGATGGTACTTACATTTCAATTAGAGTTGAAGCAATATATAAGCCAAGATACAGAACACGAAAAGGAGATATAGCAACTAATGTCTTGGGGGTTTGTGATAGAAATCTCAACTTTATTTATGTACTACATGGTTGAGAGGGATCAGCCGCTGATGGTCGCATATGCTAAATAATAGCCAGACCCTTGTTTATTTCTACTTCATCAAAATAGAATATATTTAAAGTAATTATATTATTGTTTACATTTTTATGCAATTACTATTTGTGTGATGAAGGATATACAAATAGAAATGGTTTTTTGTCTCCCTACCGAGGATATAGATATTGGCTAAAGGATTGGCAGGGTGACAATCCATCACCTCGATGTCGAGAAGAGCTCTTTAATATGAAGCATGCTAGGGCACGTAATGTTATTGAAAGAGCATTTGGACTATTAAAAGGACGTTGGGGAATTCTTAGAAGTCCTTTGTGGTACTCGGTTAAGGTTCAAAATAGAATTATTAGTGCATGTTGTTTGATACACAATTCATTCGAAGAGAGATGGAAGCTGACCCCTTAGATGTGGAAATGGATTTCCACATGGAAAATCAACATGAACATGATACAATTGAAACATCTGATGAGTGGACCACTTGGAGGGATGAACTAGCTCAGTATATGTGGAATGAACGATTAGGAAATCAATCTTTATAATTTTAAACTATGTGTTCACTTTTGGTGTGCTTATGCACTTTTGCTTTTGGTTTTTCTTTCACTGTAAAATGTAATACCTTTTATTATTTTGTGAAAACGAATGGTCAATCTTTTATATGTCTCACATTGTTTTCTGTACAGACAAATAATGAATCTCAATGTATATCTATTATTTTATAATATAAGTAGTGAATTTGTCTTTATCTCTTCACGTTATCTTTTTTCGAGACCAATGAAGTTGTATTACAATTAATTTGATTATGATTGAGATAATTTACTTGTAAGTTGTAACTTAGCATTACTTGTGATTTCATTTATAATTTTACAGATTGAAATGGCTAGTTCTACTGCTGCAACATCTAACACGTCCAGAAAGAGGGCAAGAAAATCAACACCTTCATCTCGAAGAGTATGGACTCCAGAAGAGGAACTTACTCTTATAGATGGATTAAAAGAATTGTGTGTTAATGGTTGGAGAGGAGATAATGAGACCTTTAGACATGGATATTTAATGAAATTGGAACACTACATGAATGCTCGTCATCCTAGTTGTGGATTGAAATCTCTACCACATGTTGATTCTAAAATAAGAGCATGGAAAAAGAGTTATGCAACCATATCGTTGATAAAGAGGCGAAGTGGTTTAGGATTTCAATATAGTGACGGAAGTATCTTAGTTGATGATTCAAAATCTTGGGATGACTTGATAAAGGTGGTTTATATTTATTTGATATCATTAGGCAATTTCTACTTACTTATATTTTCTCTTGGTTAATGGATATTTGTCTTTGGAATATTGACAGTTACTTCATGTACTTGTTCTTTATTTTCTTACGTTGATCCAAATGCCAAGTCAATGAACTTCAAAAAATGGCCATTATTTGCTGACTGGGAAGAGATATTTGGCAATGATAGAGCTACTAGAGAGTTTCCTGAAGGGCCAGAAGATGTTGTTGAAGAAATAGAAAGAATTGAATCTCAAGAAATTACTAATGGCATGTCTGTGGGATTTCCTATTGATGTTGTCGACATAGATGATGCTTCAGGCACAAGAGAAAATCAAGATGCTCAAGAGGAACCTAATGTATCAACAAGAGCAACACAAAGTTCATTCACAACTCAAAAAGGTGAAACCCATAAATCTCAGAAAAAGGGTAACAATTTTAAAGCATCATCTTCTAAAGTCAACGAAAAAGGTAGATGCAAAAAATGAAAAATAGTTTAAGATGATAATGAGATTGTTCTTAAAGGTTTGATGGAGGTGATGAAACAATTCACTTTAAGTCATGATAAGAGGATGGTTTCTTTAATTGACAAGCTAGGAGAGCGTGATCTATCTGAGATTCGTGGTAAGATATTTTCTATTATTGGATCCCCTGCATTTCAAAATATATGACTCAGATGAACGAGTTAAGGCAGAAATGGGAATTACTCAAGATATAAAGAGGATGGAATTCTTCTTAAGCATCAGCGAACTTGAACCTCAGAGTATGATATGGATGATTATTAATGATAAGCTTTAATTCATTGAATGGTTTTTGTGTAGCTATTTTGTAAGGTCTAACCATAATAGGATCTTTTGTTACCTAGTAGAATGTCCACAAATGTGCATATATGTGAATGTTGTGGGCTTAAAGTAGGTTGTTTTTGTTTAAAAAATGCATGATTATGTTCAACATTAGTGCTTTTGTAAGTAGCCAACTCAAATGATCTTCAGATAGCTCTTCAGATTGCTCAAGCAGCTGATCCAAATGGTAAGTTCATCATCTTCTACAAGGTGTTTTTATTTTCTTCTTCTCTGGGACTGTATTGAACTTTTCTTTTCTCGCAGACTATTCAGCAGTTGGAGTAATCACAAAGATCCAGTCAGAAATACAAAGTACTCAGATGCTATTTTGTCAAGTGATTATATGTTGTTGAGGCTGGTATTTAAGTGTTTGTCATTGAAGGATAATGTTACAAAAATAGGGGACTTCTTTTGAAAAAAATGTAATTGTATATCTTTGTTGTATGGGTTAACTTTTGTAATTCAACAATGAATTATGCTAAGTTTCATTCACTTTAAATGAAGGTGTATATTTTAACAATGAATTATGTGTGAGTGACTTCTTTCGTGATGAATATTGTCTCCTTTGGATTAATCTGTATAGTCACGTAGTTGAGGTGCTCTAAAACAAAGAATATAACATTATTAAAAAAGCACTACCAAGTTGAAAGTAGCAGACACAATATAGAAATTGTGACAAAGACATTGATTTGAATCTTTTGGATTCATAGTTTGTCAAAGTAACAGATTAACATTTAAAGAGCAACTAATGCATTGTCAAGTAAGACTGGAAATAAAGTGATTCTCATAAAAGGGTTACAGCTATCTATCTACAATAGATATCTATTCCTAATAAAGTATCTAATTTTATTTAATAGAAGTGATGAACGATCACAACTTTCTATCTGCCATAAACTATTAAAATGGTCGTCCGTTAGTTAGCAATAGGAGCAATTCTAAGGAGTGAAAGAAAAATTGAATGGTAATCCTGTTATAGATTTTGAAGTTGGACTTTGAACAACTATAATGAAATAAATAGGCTTGGCAGATTTGAGAACAGTTGGAAAATCATTTGGACTAAATTTCCATGTTAAAACGCCTAATTGCACAAACTCAAAACGGAAGCCTCAAAACCCGAACCAACCATCCTACTAGACCAAAAATGACCTTTCGAATCTAACCACGCTGACAGAATTCTAATCTGATCACTTTTACCAAGAATATTGATTGAAGCAGAACTTTGACTAAATTTCAAAGTTAAAACACCTAATTGCACAAACTCAAAATGGAAGCCTCCAAACCCGATCCAACCATCCTACTACACCAAAAATGACCTTCCGAATCAAACCACGCTGACGGAATTCCCATCAAATCACTTTTTACCAAGAATATTGACTGAAGTTGAACTTTGACTAAATTTCCAAGTTAAAACGCCTAATGGCACAAACTCAAAATGGAAGCCTCCAAGCCCGAACCAACTATCTTACTAGACCAAAAATGACCTTCCGAATCTTAATACGCTAACGGAATTCTAATCCGATCACTTTTTACCAAGAATATTGATTGATGTCGAACTTTGACTAAATTTCCGTGTTAAAATGCCTAATTGCACAAACTCAAAATGGAAGCCTCCAAACCCGAACCAACCATCCAACTAGACCAAAAATAACCTTTTTAATCTTACTGCGCTAACAAAATTCTAATCCGATCACTTTTACCAAGAATATTGATTGATGTCGAACTTTGACTAAATTTTCAAGTTAAAACGCCTAATTGCACAAACACAAAACTAAATCCTCCAAACCCGAACCAACCTTCCTACTAGACCAAAATTGACCTTCATAAATCTAGACGCACTGACGGAATTCTCATCCGATCACTTTTTACCAAGATTATTGACTAAAGTCAAACTTTTGCTAAATTTCAAAGTTAAAAAGCCTATTTGCATAAACTCAAAAGGGAAGCCTCAAATTCCAAACCAACCATCCTACTAGACCAAAAATGACCTTTCAAATCTATCCACGCTGGATTAATTCTCATCCGATCAATTTTTACCAAGAATATTGACTGAAATCGAACTTTGATTAAATTTCAAAGTTAAAACGCCTAATTGCACAAACTCAAAACGGAAGCATCAAAATCCAAACCAACAATCTTACTAGACCAAAAATGACCTTCCGAATCTAACCACGCTGACGGAATTCTCATCTGATCAGTTTTTACCAAGAATATTGACTGAAATTGAACTTTGACTAAATTTCAAAGTTAAAATGCCTAATTGCACAAACTCAAAACGGAAACCTCAAAACACGAACCAACTATCCTACTAGATAAAAAATGACCTTACGAATCTAACCGTGCTGACGGAATTCTTATCCGATCACTTTTTACCAAGAATATTGACTGAAATCGAACTTTGACTAAATTTCCAAGTTAAAACGCCTAATTCCACAAACTCAAAATGGAAGCCTCAAAACCCGAACCAACCATCCTACTAGATCGAAAATGTCCTTCCAAATCTAACTACGCTAAAAGAATTCTCATTAGATCACTTTTTACCCTTGAAGACTAGAGGTTTCAACTTTAAGAACTTAATGAAGAGATCATGCTGGTCACTAGTCATTACAGTCATTGTAGTCAATTGGGGAAACGTATCTGTCTCCAATGATGCATCCATGTGGGGAGCCACAACACCTGTATGTTGTACTCTCTAAACCTAAGGTGGTGGTGCAGAAAACGCTAGGTTGCCTAGCCCTGATCATATAACCCGCTGAGATAAGTGAGAACCTGATTAATCATCTCTAGAGTAGGCTGGGGTGGTAGTTCCTTCTCCTGAATTTGCTCATCTTCCCTTTCATCACCCTGTCTCACTACATCCTCAGTCGGTGGAGGAGTCACCGCTCTATCCCTAGCTGGACCATGTGCTTGTCCTCTGCCTCTAGTGGGCCTTCTTTCGCGACCTGTACCACAACCTCTCACCATTGTTCCCTCTCAAGCTTCAGCCCCAATGGTTGGCTCAGGAGCACCCTGTCTTCCGGGTTTTAGTGTTTTCACATTTGTTGCTCTAGTTCTGACCATTTGTGAAATAGAGTGAACAAGGTTAGATATCAATTTGTATCACCTGAATACCAATTGGATTCAAGTAATAGCATGAAAAAAAAAAGAAAACTATGAGTTTTCCTAAAGTCCTATAGCCTCTTGAAGAAAAGTAAAGGCGTCCATGTACCATTCCACAAGACTCTACTAGACCTGTCCTTGTGTGATGAGATCATCGAACCTATGGATCTGATACCAATGTTGTCACGACTCAAATGAGTCATGAGTGGAACCCATCCTTAACCTCTTAAGTGGGCAAACGAAGGATTCCAAACCCCAACATATATTAATAATTCAACTACGAATAACCATACAAATGCGGAAGCTCAAAACTTGTTAAAGTAACCAATAAAGTCAACCTTTAAAGTCTAGTACACATTATCCACAAAACCTAAAAGTCATCACATCAAGGACATTTGTTCTCAAAATATCAAGTCTAAGAGTATTAAAGGCACCGAAATAAATAAATATAATGGTCCTGTCTGATATTCAAGGACATCATGCCATGACTGAGAGAGTCCAGTACGAGTTAGAAGGAATAGCTCACCCTGAAATCTGATGTGCTGGAGACTGGCTAGAGCAGAGGGTGAGTCGAAGTTGATGGTACACTTGCTGCACTCCACAAAAGAAAATGAAGAAAATACAAGTAGGGATCATTACAAGGAACACATACTGAGTAGGTATCATCGGTCAACCCAAAATAGAAACTAATATACAATGAATAATAGTTGAAATCAACTATGACACTTAACTGATAGCAAGCAACAAACAACATGAACAATTGAAAACGGAAGCCAGTACACAATCACTCACAATATCTAGCACACATATGTGGACTCATGTCTCCATACTACGCTCATTTGGGAAATGGGTTCTTTGAGATTGAGTACATTAAGTTAATTTAATATCTTTTTCCTTTAATGTTACTGTATTGGAACGTGACACTCCGATCCAATTATACCGTGTCGGAGTGTGACACTTTGATCCAAGGATACCATTTCGGAACGTGACACTCCGATCCAATAATACCGTGTCAGAATGTGACACTCCGATCCAAGAATATTGTATCGAAACGTGACACTCCGATCCAATAATATCATTAATTTATTAATTATTATCACCACTTTCAATTCATTAATAATATTTTATCAAGCCTTCTTTATTCAAGGCATCACTTCGATAAAGAGGGTTCAAGATTATAAATTTCACGGTCTCAGCATTTCAAATGAAGCACAAACCACACAATCAAACCAAGAACCACACAATCAAGTACATAACGAACTTCACAATATCACTCAATTGCATATCAATCACTATATCTATCAATAGAATAAACCATAACCTACTTCCACCGAAGAACCGAAGTCAAGAAAACTACTTTTCCAATGTTTTTCCTTTCCTCAATGCCTTCGAACCTTTTCAATCTATCAAGTATATATGCATAACTTGTAAGTTAAGGAGTCAATAAACACTCCATTTATTCTATGTTTATCCTAGACCCACAAACTCACCTAATTATATAATCAATTTCCTTTCTCAATTGACTAAACTCAATATTTAACAACTTCCATTAATAGGAATGACACTTTTGACCCAATAGTTTGACGGAAAAGGTAGTTTTGAGCAGAAATATAGTTTAAGGTTAAATATGAGCTATTTCGTATAGTTTAAGGATATTTTTGACACTTTTCCCTTTAGTTGATGCGGCGGTGGAACCCTATTGGCGTGCAATCTGCATCCACATGACATTTAACAAATTATGTTAATAAGAAGTGCACTTTTGACCCAATAATTTGACAGGAAGGGTAGTATTGAGTCGAAATATAGTTTAAGGATAAATATGATCTTTTTCGAATACTGTAAGGGTACTTTTGACCTTTCTTCGTTTTTAAAATTCTGGAAAAACAAATTTAAAAATTAAATTATATTTTTACAAAATTTTAATAAGTTAATAAACATTAGTAATATTATATTAAGTTATTAAGTTGATAAAAATTTTCATAAATTATTAAGTTATAATGAGCATTTAAATGTAATGTAATATAAAAAAATTATTTTATTCTTTTTTTAAAAAGAAGATCTTGATAGGATGGTTCCAGAATAGATCCAATGCGGTTCTTTACCAATGGGGGCAAAACTTATGGAAAGTTGAGGTGGTTCCGATTCTGATCCATTGCCTAGAAGGATGGTAGAAACTACTTTATTAGACATACATCACTAGCATATATATTCGTTTTACCTCTACTTTTAAACAATACATATATTACCACTTTTAGTATTTTATATCATTACCATTTATGGTGGCTAAAGAATACTATTTAGTGGTGATGAATTTAATAGTATTTACAACGTCTATTCGTTACTAAAAATTGTTTCCTAGTTGCAACGTTGAACTTGCACAGATGCTACACTATTTTTGTGGAGACTCTGTTTGCTACTTAAATTCCTTTTTCAGTAGCGACACATAAGTTGTTGCTAATAATATATTGATTTTGTGATGACGAGAGTCACTATTAATATTGATTTTTAAGCAGCGAGACAAGAGTTGTTGGTTAGATTTTGCTTTTTGTAGCGACTAAGGTTGCTACTAATAGAATTTTTAGCAGAGAGAAAAAGTTGTCACTAATTAGGTTAAGTTTTTTGTGCCAATTGTGTCGCCACTTAATTTTTCATTTTAGTAGCGACTTGGGCAAATGTTGTATGGTGTAAATATATTTAGTGGCATACAGTCTGACTTATTGTGGCGACAATTGTCGCCACTAAGACTCATTTATTGTAGTGACATATGGAAGTACAAGCCACGACCCATTTGTCGTCACTATATCTTTTTAGTTGCAACTTTAAAGGCCTTTTTAGCAATTTTTGTCGTCACAAAAAAAAACATATTCTTGTAGTGTATAATCAATATCCTTATATCTTAAAACTAGGATTGATTAATTATATTTACATTTAAACTTCAAAATTAGTGTTTTGATTAAAAACAAATATCTTTCTCTAAGAGAGTATGAGCTAAGGTAAAAGTCAAACTCTAACTCTTCCTCTTCTTCTTTCCTTGATCAGTCAAAATTTAGTAAGAAGAAACACTCCATTAAAATGGATATTCAACAGTTTGTCAACATACACATCAAATTCTTAGCCTTTGATTTTTTCACTCTCAAACCAATCCCCCACGAATCCACCATTTTTTCTAGCAAAGTAAGACACCTTTGCACGTAGAGACAATGGGTATTGCTGTAAACAGAGATTTCAAGCCCAATAGATTTGTCAAATTTGACATTCACGATGGTACCAGTTGCATAACTTGTATACTATTATCGAATTAACCAACAACTTCACATAACTTCTTCCGTCGGATGTAGGCACAGTGAGCAACACCTATGAATCAAAAGGTGAAGGAAACACTTCACCAAATGAAATGCCCTGACCAGTCACGAATGTAATAGAAAAGTTTCAATAAGCGAAGATTTACACATGTATTTGACACATTATTGATGTATCTGATACATTATTGAGATACAATTATATTTTTATGAATGTAAGTATCTTATTAAGTATGTATGTACCTGATACGCTCAAATTATAATTCCCTAAAGAAGTATAAGCGGTCGTATCAAGTAAAGAACCCAAATATTAGGTTGGGGTCGATCCCACGAGGAAAATGGTTTAGACTTAACTTTAATCTACGATTACTTCTATTTAGTCAAGTTCTTTCCAAAAACAAACAATAAAAAGGGGGGTTTTGTGTAACAAAAGTAATTAATTAGGTCTAAGTAATCAAGTAGCAAGTTCAAATATTTGATGTTTATCAAGTGATGAGAGAAACTAGGGTGTAAGTGTTCCCCATAGGTTCATAACGCAGTAACCCTAACTATAACAACTCTTTCCTAGTGTCTTGCATGCAAAGTGATAAGTTATGTATCTCTAATTCCTTGGTCCGGCAACTAGTGAATTTCACTCCGCACCTTGGTCATGCTACGTGTGTGTACTTTACTAAACCTTACCTTTTACCTTATATTAAGCATCATAATCGATGTATGGCTTAGTTATTACTTTGCACCAATCGACACTAGCCTATTAGATAGTGTATACTAAATCTACGTTGATAATTCTTTTCTTATTATCTACCTCCTTGGTCCGGCAAGTAGCAACAAGGCGAGTTCTAACGTTGGTCACCGTTAAAAAGACTTCTAAACGAAAGAATTATCAATACATGCAAGAAACTATTCTAGAATTGTTATTTTAGCTAGTTCTACTTTGTAATTACCCATGGTTCCCACAATCCTAGTTGTGGATTTAGTTATCCATGTTAAGAATTACACAATTCATATTGATTAGACAAGAATTCATGTACTTACTTTAACAAGTTTGAAGAAAATCCAGAAAATCACTTTAATTAATCAAAATATTATAAGAATCGATTCCGAAAAAGTGAAGTATTTTCCAAAACCCAAAATTCAACAACCAACAATACAAATCTGAAAATTACCAAAGAGTCTAACCCCAAAAATGAGGTTTTTGGTTTATAATATAAGAATCCTAAACATAGAGGGAAACCTAAATAAGCAAAATCTGTCCAAAAATGCGTCTCGCATCGATGATCTGACCGACGGATCGTCGACGCCTCCGTCGGTCCATACTTTAACTCTATTTTCAACTGCTTTCTTCTCCAACTCTCTATTACCATCGACGTACCAAGACGACAGTCCGTTGACAGGACGACGGTCCGTCAATGGCCTTCGTTGCTCCACATTTAGAATCTTTTCAAATCGGGTACTGGGGCTACATTCTGTTAACACCAACTGATCACCAGGATGGTCCATCGATGAGACGACGGACCGTCATCCCTTCCGTAGCCCCACACTTAGTCAGAATTCCCTAATCTTTCCTTGGCAGCATAACATCTTTATAGCGATGGTTGCCACCTACGGACCGTCGATGGCTCCGTAGGTCATCTTTTCTGCAATTTTCAGCACATCTTCAGCGTTTTCTTTCTGGACAGTTTTTCCTAAAAATACATTAAAACTACTACAAAAAAGGCCTTAGACACACACTAAACTTAAGGAAAAGGCATTGAAAGTACCGTAAAACCACGGTACATCAACACCCTCAACTTAAATTCGTTGTTTGTCCTCAAGCGATGCACTATGACTCACCATAACACCTTTGTACATAAGTATCTTCATTTAAGCTTTCGCAATCATCTGGCTATCAATCCCTATTATTTTTATTATGTTCATGCATGATATCACTATTAGGCTCGCTCATGTGGATCAGACCATGACACAGACTCACTACGCACCGACACCTCTCCTCTTTTATCTCTCACCAAGGTGCCAACTTTCCAGTATTGCAACTAGTGCACTTACTTCAAAAACAATATCCTCCTTTTTCACACAGTGATTTCAGTTTGAGTAGAAGGATTATTTTTCACCACTCACTCTCATAACAACTTCTCACCTCATTGATACTTGTCGCCATAAGCTTGCCCTTATTTTCACTGCTTTAAGTTCACCATATTAGACTCTTAGGATCACGATAGGACTTTCTTAGATTGTAACGTAGGCTCAGGGTTAGGTAGGGTACATTTTGATGCATTTTAGTGACTTGTTGCCCTCCTTGACATAACGGCTAAGCATCCTACCTTTTTGTCGTTTATTCCGCCCTATTCCTGATTTTCTTATATTCTTTTGCCTTGCTTTCTCCTTTCTTTCTCCTTTTGTATAAATGACTCTTCTTTTTATTATTATTTTTTTAAAAAAAAATCAAATTTTTCACTTGATTTCAACTTTGCTTGAGTCACTTTTCTTTTCTTCTTTTTCTCTCTTTATTCTTTCAATCCCACTTTCCGGAGCATTCCTCATAACAGCCACCCTCAACTCATGGCTTTGCCATGAGTCAAGGTACACAATACCCAAGGTTGGGTCAGGGCCAAGACGAGGTTGTTTTCTGCATTAGCCACCCTCAACTTATGTTTTTGGCATAAGCTAAGGTGCACATGTCCAAGGAGGGACCAGGTCGAACACATTGTTCCCAGAAAAGAGAAATTTGGGTAGAAAAGAAAAGTCCATTTTAAGCTCAAATCATTTGGATCAAGAAGGGATTAATTTCATTTGATTTTCTTTTATCTAGGCTAATGATTTGCTATCTTTAAACAAGGGTCTATGATCATTTCCTAATTGTCTATCACATATTACTTTTAGCAGGACTAACCGGGCAAGTTCTAGTTCAGTACCAACGGTGGAATATCCAACTTTCCTCACACTCACTTAACACCTCATTACCCTACCAGATTATCAGTCACCTAGTTCGAGCTTTAGATTGAGGGTCATGCAGTGGTGTATCTCTATATCATGCTTAGAGCCACACATTCATCATTCACTATGCCTAATCATGCAATCATTTTCTCTAAATCAGGATATCATTTTATTTAGCCATCAAGCTTAAGATGTCATATCTATACTATGTACAAGATATACTAACGTCCTGGTTCAACATTAAAATAACCAGTCTCTTGGGGAAAAAGAACACAGGCAAGAAAACCCCAAGAGAGGATCGTGAGTTGGGCTATTTAGACTTCACCCTAGCACTCACTTTCCATTTACCCCACCCCCAACAAAAAAGCATGCAATTGTCCCCAATGCATAAATAATATAAAATAGGGTGGTAGGTGAAGCAAACCTGAGGCGCATAGCGCCGATGATCAACAAGCTAGCGAGTCCGGTTTCCTGGAACCCGCTCCCTCTGTAGTAGGGACACCATCAGTAGTGTCCGCAGCAATAACAGCACCCTCAGTAGTGCTCCTCTCAACATCAGCAATCCTGAAGCTAGACGCCCCAGCAGCCACCTCTTGAGCCCTCATCTGTCGAGCTTCATCATCAATCAACGAGGCTCTCCTTGCAGCCTCCAACTCAAGACGCTCTCTCTTCCTAGCTCGAGTGTCATCATCCTCTCTAGATCGGTGCCTCTTGGTATGCTCCCGTGGGTGAGGTGATGGCGCAGCAGTGGTGGAGAACAGTGCAGCCATCACCGTATCCTCAACAGGCTCCACAGTGGGGCCTCAAACTCGGGCACCTGGGCCTCCAGTACGGCATCCATATCTGCTCTCAGACTCGCCACAACACCCTGGAGAGTCATCAAATCTACAGTAGGGGCTGACCGGACGAGAACCCTCAACTCAAATGCGTCAAGGCGCTGGTGGACCTCCATAATCTGCCTCTCAGTCCGCTGGGCCATCTTTTTCTCGATGCGATCCTCTGCCTCAGCAATAGACTTCTGCATCCAAGGCTGGATGTGATGCAGAAGTGTTGCCATTTGGGCCTCTAACTTGTGGACCCTAGCAAGCGGGACCAGTGCTGCAGATGGAGTAGAGCGGGAGGAGCTCGGAGCGATGCTAGTACCCAGGATAGACTCAACCGGGGTGGTGTTGGTAGGCTCTGATGTAGCCTGATCAGCCCCTTGGCCTGCTCTACCGTGACTGGCAGGTGCTCACATAGCGGTTGCACCTCTACACGGGGCCCTCTGTTGGGAACCAGCTCATTAGCCTCATCCCGGATGAGACCGATATCCACTATGCCAGTCGGGGTCTTGATCACATCAATGTGCCACACGGGCACTCCAACAAACCTGCACAACTCGAAAATCATGCAAGGAAAGGGGTAAGTAGTGGTGGCCTTAAAGGCCCTCTCATGAATGACCGCCTACAACAGCCACGCGAAGTCCACCTCGAACCCAGCAACCATGGCAGCTATCAGCACTGCTCTATCCCATGTAACAATATTCAGCAGCAGTGGGGGAGAGGTAATGACGGACCAATAGCCATAAGAAATTGGCCGTGAATGTGAGGTTGACCTTCTTTATTCCTCATTTGGGCTCCAGCACCCAATCAGCACCCTCGCTATCCACGGAGATGTTCTGGGCTATCCACCTCTTGGTGGTCTCTCTCACCACTCTATCACGCTGGAAACGGACGTCCTTTATCAGCTTCCACCGATAGTCAAACTCGGGAGTGAGGGGGCCCTGGTGGCATCAGTGTCAGCAACATGTAAAAATCTGTGAATGGCGGGCAATGAGATATCCACCCGCTTGCCACGGACACGAACATGCTCAAGTGGTGCTTGTTTGGCGGGGATAGCCCGCTTGTCCAAATGAGCCCTAAGAGTCGCCAAATAAGATACGTAGAACTCTCGCACCACCTCCTCACCTCACTGTAACGGCCCACACTCCTGGCCGTCCACTCTAGGTAATGCTGGGTGAAGAGGGCATGAATAGCCGGCATCGTGGAAAGACTCCCGGTTAGAACTCGCCGCTCAATTGTCAGAGTTCGAGTCATGACTCCCTTGTCGTTGAGCACTTTCGCATCTCTGTAGACCTGGTATTGGCCATCTACACACCAACGGTCTGGCTGATCAGCAATGGGTGCAGGGACGTCATACTGGGGTGTGGGGGTGGAATCCGCACTATCAGCCTCATCAGACAAGACAGAGTGGGCAGGTGCTGTAGGAGTAGTGGCACCATGTGAAGATGACGCTTTCTCTGACCCGGAAGCCTCCTCGGAGCCAGACGCTCCCTCAGAAATTGCAGCAGACCCAGACGGCGTGCCAGTCAGTGTGCGCTCCTCATCAGACTGGGAGGAAGTGACTACTCTGGATTCCACCTTCGTGGGCGTGCCTCTGGTGGTCCTAGCAGTACGTCCAGGTGTTTGGGTGCCTGGTGGCAAGTACTCGAGGTGGCGTTCATCGTCGGACGACCCAATCACCAACCGGAGGGAAGGGGCGACAGACTCGGAACGTCCTCGATAGTAGACTAAGTCTTGCTTGGGTGCCATGTATACATACAAGAAGGGGTTATTAGTACTGGTAAAAGCATGCAACACACTCAAAAGAATCAAACACAGAAGGGGAAACACAAATAGAGTGGTGGTGCAGAACTGCAGAACTAACTGACGGACACCATCGACGGTCCGTCGATGGAATGACGTTCCATCAGTGGGGGTCCGTCGGTGGACACTTAGAAAATTTATTTTGAAAAGTTTCAGAACAAAGATCCTGATAGAGACGACGAACCTGCAGGACGGACCGTCGACTGAACGACGGTCCGTCAGTGGGGGTCCATCGATGGACCCTTAGAAACTTTTTTGGATTCTTAAAAAACAAAGTTTCTATTAAGGACGATGCACCTGCAGGACGGACCGTCGACTGAACGACGGTCCGTCAGTGGGGGTCCGTCGTTGGACCCTTAGAAAAGTTTTAAGGAACTTCAGAAATAAAGGTTCTGATAGAGTCTACGGTCATGCAGGACGGTCCGTCGATCAGTTGACGGACCGTCGTCTACCCCCGTGGGTAGACACTTAGAAAAATTTCAAGAAACCCTCAGAGAACAGGGTTCTGTTACCGACGACGGTCATGCAGGACGGTCCGTCGATGGGTCGACGGACCATCGTCTACCCCCATGGGTAGACACTTAGACAAATCACGGGAGATGTTATTGACGGACCCCAACGACGGTCCATCGATTAACCGACGGTCCATCAACGGGGTCTCGTTCTGTCTTTCAGGGATAGAATTTTGGCAGCCATTGTTACCCCCAAAGAACAATTTCAGAGCAATCTAAGAAACATCAAGTTCCTCTAGCATTTAACAAAGCATTTCATCATTCCTAGGGCATGAATTATCGTAGTTTTAAACATAGATTCTCACAGACTATCAACTCTAAGTCGGAAATAATAACACTCAAAACACAGCAATTATTAGACAATACACCCCCATCCCATTCACTTTCATTGTTCTAAGGGACTAGGAATTCAGTTTGAAGATTTTAAGCATGCAACGGTGTCCCAAATTCAAGACCCACTATCGTATTCAGCAATTTAGCATGTAAAGTAATGAGAGTAAATAGAGCAGGTGGGTAACTGAAAAGTTTAAAATTTTAATATATATCCGGTCGGGTCGGGTCGGGTTAGTGGGTCGGAGGAACCGACGATTCCCCTTCGACGGACCGTAAGTCAGTCGATGGTCCGTCGACTGCTCCGTCGAATGTGCCCTAACTTAGAAAAATTAAAGAAACAAACCTGGGATCTACGGACCCTACCGACGGTCCGTCGACAGGACGACGGTCCGTCGATTGGTCCGTCGATCAGTGCACCAGACCAATTTTCTGCAAATTTCTGGGGATTTGGTCCCTGCACATTGAACACCCAATAAGCTAATCTTTTTATATTTTCTGGACACCTTTTAGACACGGACCTTAGTTTACTCTCTAGCCAACACTTCTAAAAGAAATAAAAGAAAATTAATACGTGACATTAAGTTAGAAAACAGAAATAATGCAACTACGCCTATAAAATCACGAAAAACCTATTGTTGGCTAGAGGATACATATTGGGTTTCCTCCCAATCAGCGCTTGATTTAATGTCGCGGCACGACGCAGGACTCTTGATTACTCAGACTTCATCAATATGGTATGCCTCGATCACTTCATTCGCCTTTTCAGCATGCCCAAGGTATATTTTGATTCGTTGCCGGTTCACCTTGAACCTTACACCCTCCTTATTCTCCAACTCAACCGCTTCATGAGGAAAAACTTGGGTGATCAAGAATGGACCAGTCCATTTGGACTTGAGTTTGCCCGGAAAAAAGCGTAACCTAGAGTTGAATAAAAGCACCAAATCCCCAACCACAAAATCGCGCTTCTCAATCTTTTGGTCATGGTACTTCTTTATCTTTTCTTTGTAGAGGGCTGAACTTTCATATGCCTTTAAGCAAAATTCATCAAGCTCATTCAACCCATTTAACCTTTGTTCCACAGCCTCATTCCAATCCATTTTCAGTTTCTTCATTGCCCACATGGCCTTATGCTCTAACTCAACCGGCAAGTGACAAGCTTTCCATATACAAGTTGGTATGGGGACATACCTATGCGAGTCTTGTATGTTGTCCGGTAGGCCCAAAGAGCATCATCAAGCCTCCTTGACCAATTCCTTTCTATTTGCATTCACCGTTTTCGCTAGAATCTGCTTGATTTCTCTGTTTGACACCTCAACTTGCCCACTAGTCTGAGGATGGTATGGCGTGGCCACATTGTGGCGAACCCCATATTTCTCCTACAATCCTTTGAACAACTTGTTGCAAAAGTGGGATCCCCCATCACTAATAATGGCCCTTGGGGTGCCAAATCTGGAAAATATGTTCTTTTTCAAGAACGCGGTGACACTCTTCCCTTCATTATTTGCAAGTGCTATGGCTTCCACCCATTTTGACACATAATCAACCGCCACAAGAATATACTTCATCCCATGAGAACTCACAAAAGGGCCCATAAAGTAAATGCCCCACACATCAAACAATTCGATCACAAGAATGGGATTTAAAGGGAGCTCTTGCCTTCTAGAAATACCGCCATCTCTTTGGCACCTATCACATGCCTTGGCGAACTCATGTGCATCTTGGTGGATGGTTGGCCAATAGTAGCCACATTGCAAGATTTTATGGGCTTTCCGGATACCACTATGATGCCCACCCACAGGCGAGGAGTGGCATACCTCCAAAACTCTCAACATCTCAACTTTTGGTACACAACGCCGAATAAGCCCATCGGCACAACTCCTATAAAGATATGGCTCATCCCAAAAGAACTTTTTCACATCGTGCATGAACTTTTTCCTTTGATGAAAAGACAAGTCCGATGGAACGATATCACTAGCCAAGTAATTCGCAAAATCTGCGAACCATGGAATCAAGTCTTGAGAAGCAGCCAATACATGCTCATCAGGGAAAGTATCATCAATTTCAGCTTTTTCACCTAACTCTCACGTTGCTTCATCTTCTAATCGGGACAAGTGATCGGCCACTTGATTTTCGGTCCCTTTTCTATCTTTCACTTCAAAGTCAAATTCTTGCAATAGTAAAACCCAACGAATCACCCTCGGTTTCGCATCCTTCTTTGCCATCAAATATCTCAAGGCAGAATGATCAGTATGCACTATAACTCTAGTGCCAAGCAAATAGGAGCGAAATTTCTCGAAAGCAAAGACCACCGCAAGAAGCTCTTGTTCAGTCATGGTGTAGTTCTTTTGGGCTTCATTAAGGGCTTTACTAGCATAATAAATGGGATGAAGGATTTTATCCCTTCTTTGTCCCAATACCACGCCAATCGCAACCCCACTAGTATCACACATCACCTCAAATGGCTTGCTCCAATTCGGAGAAATAATGATGGGCGCAGATACCAACTTCTCTTTCAACTCTCCAACTGCCTTCAGACAGGATTCATCAAAATAAAATTTACACTCTTTCTCAAGCAGCTTGCACAGAGGATGTGCAATTTTTGAGAAATCTTTGATAAACCTCCGGTAGAAACCTGCATGCCCAAGAAAACTCCTCACACCTTTTACAGAGATGGGTGGATGAAGTCTCTCTATAACCTCGACTTTAGCTCGATCAACCTCTATACCCTTCTCTGAGATGCGGTGGCCCAATACAATACCCTCTTTCACCATAAAGTGACACTTTTCCCAGTTTAGCACAAGGTTGCACTCTTCACATCTTTTGAGAACTTCAGACAAGTGACTCAAACAATTATCAAACGAATCACCAACAACAGAAAAATCATCCATGAATACCTCAATGGTGTCCTCCACCATATTGGAAAATATGGACATCATACATCTCTGAAAGGTAGCTGGTGCATTACACAACCCAAAGGGCATCGTCTTGAACGCGAAAGTTCCATAAGGGCAAGTAAAAGTGGTTTTTTCTTGATCTTCCGGTGCAATAGAGATTTGATTGTAACCCGAATAGCCATCAAGAAAACAGTACCACCCTTTGCCTGCAAGTCTATCCAACATCTGATCCACGAAGGGCATAGGAAAATGGTCTTTATCAGTCCATGCATTTAGTTTCCGATAATCCATACACATTCTCCATCCGGTCACCGGCCTCATCGGAACAAGCTTATTTTTCTCATTGGGGACCACAGTCATTCCCCATTTATTGGGCACACACTGAGCAGGGCATACCCAACTACTATCAGCGATCGGATATATGACTCTGGCATCCAACCACTTAATAATTTCCTTCTTCACTACCTCTTGCAGAGGTGGATTTAGGCGTCTCTGGTTCTCAATACTTGGCTTATGATCAGGCATGAGTTGGATTTTATGTGAACAAATACCGGGAGGGATCCCAATAATATCCGCAATAGTCCAACCAATAGCTCTCTTGAACCTCTTTAATACTTCCACCAAACACTCAACTTGGTGCACATTTAAATCTGAAGCAATAATAACCGGCAAAGTGTCACCTTTTCCCAAGAATACATACCTAAGATGAGGTGGTAGAGCCTTAAGCTCTAATTTTTGAGCCTCCTCGATAGATGGTTTTGCGGGTGGAGACTCGCGATGCATCATGTCTAACTCCAATTTCTTGGGTTTGAAACGAACATCACCTCGATCAGGTGCCGCAACCAATGACCCATACTCTTCAATACCATTACTCTCGAAGTTCATAATCACTGCTGCAAGTGCCTCAACACCCATACACTCTTTTATTTGTACTCAGACGAACTCTCAACCCTGTAAGATATGGCAGATACCGATTGGAGCTCACCACTCTGCCTCATGGACCTACAAATGTTGAAAGTCACTTCTTCATTGTTCAACCGAAACTTCATTTGCCCTTTCTCCATATCAACCAAGGCGCGACCGGTAGCAATAAATGGCCTTCCAAGAATAATAGGCACCTCAAAGTCGACCTCACAATCAAGAATCACAAAATCGGTCGGAAATATGAATGACTCCACCTTCACTAACACATCGTAGAGTATCCCAATAGGCCTCTTCACTGTTCGATCGGCCATCAGTAGCCTCATCGCAGTGGGCTTTGGATCACCCAAACCCAACTTTTTGTAGATGGATAGAGGCATGAGATTTATGCTTTCCCCAAGATCACATAATGCTTTAGCAAAGTATAACAACCCGATTGTACATGGAATAGTGAAAGAACCCGGATCTTCTTTCTTTTGCACTAGTGACCTTGTAGCAATAGCACTACAATGTTGCATTCTATCATCATCCTCAAAACTAACCCATCTCTTCTTGGTGACCATATCTTTCATGAACTTGGCGTAATCGGGCATTTGTTCAAGAGCTTCTATCAAAGGAACATTGATGGAAAGTTGTTTCAACATAGTGATAAAACGCCGGTATTTACCATCTTTGGTCTTTTTCACCAACCATTGCGGGAATGGTGGTGGTGGTCTTGGAATGGGATTCACCTTTTGGGGCTTCTCTGCTTCTTTTACCCCTTCATCTATCAACTCACCACTAGCTTCAACTATCTCACGCTCTCTTCTCATCTTATTTTCTACGCCAGACGGCATAGGTGGATCTATGGTTTGTTTACCACCTCGAGTAGTGACTGTCATGCAATGTCCATTATTTTTCGGATTTTGGATGGTATTGCTAGGAAGAGTACCCGGTTGGCGTGTGTTCACAGTCGAAGACAATTGGTCCATTTGCGACTCCAGATGCTTGATTGAGATTGCGTGTGCATCCACCTTTTGCCCAATATTCACTAAATCACTTCTCAACTCTTTGGTGTGCTCATCACTAGCATCAAACCTCATCATCATTTTCTGCAACATGTCTTCAACTCGCGTCATACTACCTCCACCATCTCTAGGAGCAATTTCACGATTTTGAGGTGGAACATAGGGCCCACTCTGATTATTTCTGTTACCATAGTTACCCCGGTTGAAGTTGTTGTCGCGGTTGTAGTTTCCATCTCGAACATAGTGACCCTCTCGGTTGCAATTTCCATAGTTCCGACCTTGATTTCCTTGACCTTGGTGCCAATTCTCCTGATTGGAGCCTTGGGCGTTCGGTCGGAAACCCCCCGTCTGCTCATTCATTGCATAAGAATCTTCTTCATAGTAGTAGTCATCATCCGGCGGTGGTGGTTTAGCCAAATAGTTCATCGCATTTACCTTCTCTACACCTCCAGTGATATGTTTCAACACTAACCCAAGCTCAGTTCTCATTTGAGTCATTTCTTCACGAATCTCATCTGCGGCTAGGTTGTGTGTAGATTGCACCGCAAAAGTGTTTCTCCTAGTATCCGACTTCCTAGTGCTCCAAGCTTTACTATTTTGGGAGATTTTCACTAACTTCTCAGCGATCTCTGCATAAGTACACTCCCCATAAGAACCACCCACAATCGTATCCACACCGCTTTATTATTATCATCTTGCCCCCGATAGAAATACTCTTTCAGCGACTCATCATCAATACAGTGATTTGGGACACTTCTCAAAAACGAGGTGAACCTATCCCAAGAACTGCTTACTGACTCCCCTGGTAGTGCCACAAAGTTGTTCACCCTATCTTTGTGGTTGACCTTCTTTGAAACCGGATAGTAACGAGCTAAGAACACATCCCTCAATTGGTTCCATGTATAGATTGAGTTATAGGGAAGCTCAGTAAATCATATAGCAGCCTCTTCCGTCAGTGAGAGAGGGAACACTCTTAACCCAATGACGTCCATGTCCAAGTCAGTCCTCCCTACACAACTCTTACACACCGACCTCAATTTGGCGATGTGAGCATGTGGATCCTAAAATGATAGCCCTGAGAACAGACCTCTAGCGGTGAGCATCTGCATCAAGCTACTAGTTACCACGAAAGTATGACCGTGTGGTAGAGGAGGTAGTACAAATGGCCCATCAGAGTCAGTGATGTTAACATTTCCCCTATAGTACTCTTGAGGGCGTGGGGCAGGAGGTTGCCTTCTCGGATTACCTTCACCAGGGTTATCAACCATCACTTGATTATGCGCTTCAACCGGAGGGGGAAGGGGAGGGGGGAGGATTGATATCATCCTCGATATAAGCAAGATTGTTTTGAATGTTCATTCTGCGAAGTGTATGATTTAGTTCTGGATCAAGTAAAAGTATTGGTTCTCCTCGACTCCATGTACTTGGCATACACTAAAGCTAGACCTGCGAGAGAGAAAAACAAAAAGAAAAGTAAAATCAGGAAATTATTGACTAAGATTCGGTAATGTGCTTAAAGTAAATCTAAAAGTCACTATCCCCGGCAGCGGCGCCAAAATTTGATACGCTCAAATTATACTTCCCTAAAGAAGTATAAGTGGTCGTATCAAGTAAGGAACCCAAATGTTAGGTTGGGGTCGATCCCACGAGGAAAATGGTTTAGACTTAACTTTAATCTACGATTACTTCCATTTAGTCAAGTTCTTTCCAAAAACAAACAATAAAAGGGGGGGTTTTGTGTAACAAAAGTAATTAATTAAGTTTAAGTAATCAAGTAGCAAGTTCAAATATTTGATGTTTATCAAGTGATGAGAGAAACTAGGGTGTAAGTGTTTCCCATAGGTTCATAACGCAGTAACCCTAACTATAACAACTCTTTCCTAGTGTCTTGCATGCAAAGTGATAAGTTATGTATCCCTAATTCCTTGGTCCAGCAACTAGTGAATTTCACTCCGCACCTTGGTCATGCTACGTGTGTGTACTTTACTAAACCTTACCTTTTACCTCATATTAAGCATCATAATCGATGTATGGCTTAGTTATTACTTCGCACCAATCGACACTAGCCTATTAGATAGTGTATACTAAATCTACGTTGATAAGTCTTTTCTTATTATCTACCTCCTTGGTCCGGCAAGTAGCAACAAGGCGAGTTCTAACGTTGGCCACCGTTAAAAAGACTTCTAAACGAAAGAATTATCAATACATGCAAGAAACTATTCTAGAATTGTTATTTTAGCTAGTTCTACTTTGTTAATTACACATGGTTCCCACAATCCTAGTTGTGGATTTAGTTACCCATGTTAAGAATTACACAATTCATATTGATTAGACAAGAATTCATGTACTTACTTTAACAAGTTTGAAGAAAATCCAGAAAATCACTTGAATTAATCAAAATATTGTAAGAATCGATTTCGGAAAAGTGAAGTATTTTCCAAAACCCAAAATTCAACAACCAACAATACAAATCTGAAAATGTCACGACCGGAGTCTAGACCCCAGACGAGATCGACGTCGTTGACCTCTCAGAGGTCGCAGACAAGCCTACTTACGTCATTCTTACGTCACTAGGTTAATTTTAACAGAAAATTTGAAACTTTTTGTTTCTTAACTTACTTATTAAACATTCTCATTAATACATAAGTGTTCACCATCAACCATCTAATATTAAGATTATCAAATGAAAGAAATAGCATAATATAGTAATAAAGATGTACTTGCCAAAATGGCACCAATACAATGTCTGAATAAAACAGGAAAGAAACGCTAGTGGAACATGCTCCACTAGCTCAACTCTAAAAGTAAGCTAGAATATAAATGGCAGCATCCTCGAAAGCATGAGGGCCTACCAAGTCCGAATGAATGCTCGACGTCCGGATAGCTTCAGCGTCAACCTGTAGCTCTAGCGTCCATCTGTGCCTGCACCTAAAATTTTAGAGTTGTAGAGGGTTAGTACACACTTGTACTAAGTATGGGTAAGCAAGCACACACCAAGGACATGCATGAGAAAATATAGCTCTTTCCTAACAACATGATTATGGAAAGTCAAGTCAGTGGACTTGCCAAATTGGGATTAGGAAAGTTAGTGAACTTTCCAAATTTGGATTAGGAAAGTCATGCCATGAGAGTAACATGCATCATCATACTTATCATATTGCACACAGCACATAACATCTCACACATAGCACATATCATATAGCATACAACACATAACATCTTTTATAACATTCATTCATATGCCATGAGACCTTGGAATCATGGACTTGACATTAAGACTTTCCAAAATAAGGGCTCAACATATGGGACCTCAACTAGGGAGTCTTCATTAGCAAACACAGAGTCTGCTTCATTCATTCATACGTACTTCATTTCATTTCGTTCATATGCTAGTGTGAACACCAGCTATACCTAGGATGTAGTTTAAGACTTTCATCGGGTTTGCTGTGCAATGATCAAGAATAACCTAGTGTAATTACTTGAGTCTAGCTCACCTCTTGATTATCCTAACCTAACACATTTGGTATCATTCATTTCATTATGTGCATAATTTGAGGCTGGCCTCATTCATTCATTGGGAACTTTAACTTTAACCGACAGAGATCATGTGAGCATCATGAAATCCAGTACCTCCCCCACACCAAAAAGAGGTGGAATCACCGGCCAAGGTGACCCAAAACATGCTAGCGTACATGGGAATTTAACCCCGCCAGATCCCTATATTGGCAGTATAGGTTCGAAGACCAGGAGATATAAGAAGACTCATACCCGGCAAGCCGGACAGTCTCATCTCATGAGAGTTACGTAAACCTCCGCCCTTCCCGAAAGAAGGCATCACCGCTCATAGCTAGTCTATCGGTGCTCAGTATAAAGTTCCATTACATTCAACTCATACGTCGTGGAAGCTGGCTTCTAGTATGAGGACATCATAGCTCAATAGATGATTTCTCATCTCATCATTAGTATTAAGTGTGTTAATCTCAATACTTTCATTAGAGTGTTCATAGAGACTGGTCTCTTCATTAACTTTACACTCTCATAGGTGAGTACGTTTTGGTAACATTTATTTAGGCTCATTTGAGATTGCTCTCATCATTTGCATTAGCCTCATATCCAGTTGTCACCACATTCATCGTCATTAGCACATTTGCTCTTCATAATTACTCACCCCATTTTACGTGAATGTTCATTTCATCATATGCCAATATACTTGGCCATTTGTGTGTTTCATACTCTTGCTTAACCCTTCTAGGGTTTCATCATTTCATTGTTCATTTCGTCATTTTATTGTTCATTTCATCATTTCATTACATACATCTTAGGTTCACTTACTTTTAAACGTATGTTAGACTTATGGGGCTATACATACAAGCCATGAGGCTTCATTCATAGTTCGTTAAGTGATTCATACATCCCTAAGATTATGTAGTACAAGACTTATGTATCTTGTATATATGCCAAGATCTTGATTTCGATCTAAGTAGGTGGCATTATTCTTGAATATTTAATTCACGTATGACTTATGTATCAATACAGAAGTTTGGGCAAGGAAACCCAAGTTCGAATCACTTGGACAACATTTACAATTTTCATTGATTTTATTTTTAATCTTCATGACATTGGGACTCTAGATCGAACCCCAACATCAACATTCTATTTTTATTTTTCTCCTTGGGTTTTCTCTTAATTTGGCCGAAGGGTTGTGGGTTAGAACCCCCACAACCCCTTTTTATTTTTCCTTAAAGTCTTCTTGTCCCATTTCGCCTAAACCAAGAGGTTGTGGGATCAAACCCCCACAGCCTCTTTTATTTATTCTTAATTTTCGCAGGAAATTGGGAGGTTGTGGGTTCGAACCCCCACAGCCTCCTTATTTTTGCTTTTAATTTCGCTAGAGGCTGTGAGGTGGTGGGTTCGAACCCCCACAGCTTCCTATTTTATTTTTTAATTAAATTCACTAGGCTAGGCGTTTTGGCAGTGAGGTTGTGGGATCGATCCCCCACAGCCTCACCTCATTTTATTATTCATTTCGCTCCTCTCCTTTCCAGCCTTGAGGTCGTGGGTTCGATTCCCACGCCTCACATCTTCTTTTTCTTTAATTTTCTCTTCTCTCATTCGCAGCCTGGAGGTCGTGGGTTCGATTCCCACGCCTCCCATTTATTTACTTAAATTATTTTTCTCTCCTTTCCCAACCAGTAGCCCGATTTCGATTCCCCCCAGCCCCATTTTTCATTTCTTTTCTCGCGAATTACAGTAGCCACACGGGATCGATTCCCCTTAACCCCATTTCCCCCTTTACGTTTTTTTTAGCATTCTTCACATGTGAGGTCTTGGGTTCAATTCCCAGTGACCTCACCTATTTTATTTTCATTTAAAAAAACAGATTCTTAGCCTTATTTTTGATCGAAACTAGAGTACACCAAGCTGGAAATTTGATCCTAATTTTAACTTCCTTTCATCAACCTTTTCATGTTAGTTCTTAGGGCATTTCACAAAACATTTAGTGTATTGTTAGGTGTAGTTTTGTAGTTACATTAGCCAAGCGTTTTTCACTCAAGATCAGTAACTTCACACCCCATATGAACATCACGTTGTGTACAAGTTTTGCACATAAAATACAAGGATTAAACATGCCATTTCACACCTCCAACAGTGACTAAGTTCACTGCCACACGTTGCACACACACATCACTTTTTCACATGATTTCGAACAACATATTCAATATTCACAAAATTTCGAACATGCATACTTAAACATAAACATCACGAAAACACATTTCATCCCTACTTTGTACCAGCAAACATACCCAACCTATGATTCAATGGGAGATAGTGACAGGGACATGCAATGGGGAACAACCCTAGTTTTCGGAATGAATATCTTGAACCTTAAGGGGTCTATTGGGAAAGGGACCAAGAGAGAAGAAACCCATACCTTAATTGATGTTCAAACGTTGAACTTGCTGCCCAAAATCCTCTCCAAAATCACGTCCAAGCCACCTAAAGTTTCACCACCAACTCGACGGAATCTCCCCTTGCCTTAACGTTTTTTATTAGCTTGCTTTCTTAGATTTTTTCGTGAGTTCTTCAAGTGTGAAGAACTTTTGTTATAGTTTCTGTTCTTCACGTTAATTGGCAGAGAGAAATAGTGTAGTTTGAACGTGTGAGTGAGAGATAAGCGTGATAGGAGAGTGTTACCATAGGTTTAGGAGTCTAATTCAAGACTTAGTCAAATAGGGTTTATTTAAATTAATAAAATCTGATTTAATTAGTTTAGTGAACTGACCATAATGCCCTTACAAAAATTAGATTTTAAACAATAATTAAATCACCAATTTGTTGCTTCCATTGGGGCTCGAACTCGGGTGGAGTGACCTTTGCGAAATGGATCATTTCGGGTCGACCCGACCCTAATTGGTTCTTTAATTTAATTAATTAATTAATTAATTAATTCCTTAGGGTAATTACGATATTACCCTTGGCCTGGAAAAGACCATTTTACCCTTGGACCCTCAAAACTTAAAATTTCTTCTTTTTAAGTCCGGTAAAGACTCCTTCGATTAAATCTTCGTTTTCGAGAGCCTTACATGGTTGGTTCCAACCTTTCCAAGCTCAACTAACTCCCCAAGTTAGTTGGCTTGGCCGTAGTAAGGGTTCTGAGGTCTGGTTCTACGCGTATCAATCCGTGTGAACCTTGATCTAATCGCAAGCATTCTTGACACCTTAAGCATTTCTTATCTTATTCATTTTTTGGGTTGTTACAGAAAATTACCAAAGAGTCTAACCCCAAAAACGAGGTTTTTGGTCCTATTTATAATATAAGAATCCTAAACATAAAGGAAAACCTAAATAAGGAAAATCTGTCCAAAAACGCGTATCGCGTCGATGACCTGACCGACGGACTGTCGAGGCAACGACGGATCGTGGACGCCTCCGTCAGTCCATACTTCAACTCTATTTTCAACTGCTTTCTTCTCCAATTCTCTGTTACCATCGACGGACCAAGACGACGGTCCGTTGATAGGACGACGGTCCGTCGATGACCTTCGTTGCTCCACACTTAGAATCTTTTCAAATTAGGTACTGGGGCTACATTCTGTTAACACCAACGGATCACCAGGACGGTCCGTTGATGAGACGACGGACCGTCATCCTTTTTGTAGCCCCACACTTAGTCAGAATTCCCCGATCTTTCATTGGCAGCATAACATCTTCATGGCGACGGTTGCCACCTACGGACCGTCGATGGCTCCGTAGGTCATCTTTTCTGCAATTTTCAGCACATCTTCAGCGTTTTCATTCTGGACAGTTTTTCCTGCAAACACAAAGAAAAATACATTAAAACTACTACAAAAAAGGCCTTAGACACACACTAAACTTAAGGAAAAGCATTAAAAGTACCGTAAAGCCACGGTACATCAGTACCTATGAATATATTAGAGATATATGTATTATTGAAATTTTATGCATGTATTTGACATAATTTATTTTGTCATGTATATGAGTCATGTCATATACATATGCTTTTCTATCATGTATCTTAATATTATCATATACATTTGCTATGTTATTACAATATATCTAACTATTTTTGTATTTATCTGAGTTACATGTATTTGGATATAACGTATGAATTTGATACTTGACATATCAAACTATACATACAAAAGATACATGAATTAATATTAGCTCATATAAATAGATACATTAAATTAATATTAGATCATACAAATAGATACATGAAATTAATTCTAGATACTTCTATGATATATATGAATGTACTTGTATGATACTCATGTATCCAAGTGTTTAGTTTGTTGGTAAATTATATCTCTTCATGGTTATGGTTAAAAATTCAAACCAAACCACAATTCGAACCAAGTCGATTAAAAAAAAGTTGATATTTGGTTTGATTTCATTAGATTTGGTTTTAAATTTTGAAAACTGATACTATTTGGTTTGATTTTACTAAAAAAATAACCACAAAAATAATCAAATCAAACCGTTGAATTAGATATGTAAAATTTATATTTATAATTATTTATATATTATTTATCAATAAAATATAGATATTCTGTAAAATTTTAATTAACTTAAGTCTTTAATTTTATCATTTTCTTAAGCTCAACACTTTAGCCCAACTATACCAATTCTAAGTCCAAGTCCATCAAAATCCATTTTAGTTTTTACCTATCATACTTCACATAAAATAGTCACTTTGTTCGTGTAATGATAACTCTAATATTGCTTAATTGCTTAATTGAACCGACAATAACCTTTTAGTGGATTGTTCATGTGCTAAGTGTTTGTGCCTATCGAGATCCACAAGTCCTAAAAAAATTACTCTTTCCATCCCATTTTATGTGACAGTTTTCAGATTTTGAGATTTAAACAAGTCTATCTTTAATCATAATTTTTTCATAGATCTTTTAAACATTTTAAATGATCAATTATTGTGACTTATAATAATTTTTACGTAGTTAACAAATATAAAGTTGAAAATTCCATGCACAAATTTTCGGTCAAACTTAATTATTTGACTCTTCAAAAACGGTGTCACAATGGGATAGAGAGAGTATTTATTTCAAATCGAATGAACCAACCGACAATAACCAAACTTAGAGGCGGACTCGCACTATGAAGAAGGGGTGCATGTGCACCCACTAACTTTCGAAAAAGTATGCATATATGTATATCACTACTAAAAAACTGCATTTAGCGACGAACGTCGTCGCTAGTCTGTTGCTATTTTGCTTGGTGCTAACAAGAATCAATCGCTAATTTATCGTTAAGTGGGTTTAGCAACGGAATTTGATGTTTAGCAACAAAAATTTTCTGTTGCTAAGTTCAGTTTTTTTAGTAGTGTATCTATTTTGAAAAATTAGTAGAAATTAGAATGTAGTTAAATGTGCACCCATGAGAAGCACAGAAGTGCCCTTATGCTACTGGTACAAGCTAGAGTACCACTTTTGAGACCAGAGTTCGAAACCAACTAAACCACGAACACCGCTATATATTAATAATAGATACATCAAAATGCATTAAATTTGCCCCAATGTAATACCAACTATTCTCTCTGTTCGTAATTACTCATCCAATTTTATATTTTACTAGTCTATTTTGACAAATTAAGAAAAAATATTTTTTAATAATTATATCCCAACTAATTAATTTTCAAAAAGAAAAAAAACTTCCTAAAATTTTTAAATTTTAAGTCACCGTCTTCATAATAATAATTAATAGAAATAAAATGAGTCACAAATAGTAGGAGGGTTGAATGAAATGAAAATAAATGACAAAGGAAGGTGAAATGCAATAATCAGACAATTGGTCTATTTTGCTCCCATTCGAACTTTCTGATTGTACAAGCTACCCAAATCGACTTGGGTTCCGTTGTGCTCTTCTCCCAGGTTGGCATACATCGACTTCTCTGTTGTGGATGGCGACAGCGATGGCGGAGGACAGCAACTTTGAAGATGACCTGTATGCGATGTCCACTGAAGATATTATTAGGGCTGCGCGTCTACTTGACAATGAAATTCGAATTTTAAAGGTTCCACATTTACTTTATTTAAATCTTTCACACTCTACTGTGGATTTTAATTTACTTGATTTGAATGTCAAATTCTAGGAAGAGCTGCAGAGAACGAATCTAGAATTGGACTCATTCAAGGAAAAGATAAAGGAGAATCAGGAGAAAATTAAGCTGAACAAGCAACTTCCTTACTTGGTCGGCAACATTGTTGAGGTATCTTATTATTACTTTGAAATGCTCCTTATTTACAAATTGATGAGAAAAGAATATGAGTGGGGTTATGGTTTGTAACAGCTTCTGATTTTGGTGAAAAGAATGACTTTCACTTGTTGTTTTTTTGGTGTTTTAGATTCTCAAATATCTCACTAGTTGCTCTGTAATTAGGTAACTGATATCTTCTGTGTGGGTGTTGTTAGATAGCTACTTCTAGGCGTCTATATTCCGGAATTATGAAACCAGGGCTTCTTTTATACCCTCAGTAAAAGCTTTGGGAGTGTATTAGTACACTATTTTCTTATAGTGTAAGTAGCCACGTGGCTCTGTTCCTTCAATTTTTTATTTTGTTTTGTTGGCCATCAACTTCTCTTGGAATAAGAATCGTAATCATCCTTCAGTACATATATTGACTGTCTACGGATAAGGTAGCATAGAAATTGTTTGAATATATGAAAGAAAGAAAAGAAAACATTTCAGAATGAGGCTATAAACCACAATATAGCAATTGAGAAGGCATTTAGTGGTAGAGAATACAACAACGAGAACAACACCAACAATGCCTCAGTCTCAAATGATTCGGGGTTGTTATATGATTCTGACTATATTTCTCCAATTAAATTCATCTCATGCCAACATTATATAAAATATAAATTAAGAAGTACTAAAAATTATTTATACTTTCTTATGGCATATAAGTATCTAGTAAGGCCAAGAGACTCCTAAAAAGTAAACAAACTAAAGTAGACGCACTAACATTACTAAAACATAGTGTCCAATTCTTGCCATTGTGTTGTAGAAAGTACCTATCCTTTCCATCTCCCAAGTCATTTAAATTCTTCCTGAGGTGTGGATGGAATCCTGGCCTGTTCACATTTCAGAAATAGTAGCATGTGTCTGGAGGTAGGATGTGTAGGTTTGGGTAAAGTTGTTTCAGAGGTCTTTGATCTATCCATTTGTCCTCCCAGAAAGACACTTTCAAATCATTTCCCACCTTGAAACTGATTCTGGAAGGTAATAGTGGTCAAAGGTTTCTAATTGGTCTCCTGGTGATGCATCCATAGGGGGGGTGATCACCATCTTTGTTATCCACTTATCCACCATTTCATATTCTAATTTGATACCTCTTTCCATAGCATATTTTCCATGTTACAAATTTCCAGAGCCATTTCATCATTAGGCTTTTGTTTTGCATCTTCATATCCCTAATCCCCACTCCCCCTTACTTCTTACTTTTTGTTGCTTCCTCCCATTCGACCAGATGGAGTTTTTTCTTGCCTTCATTTCTATGCTAGACGAAGTTTCTTCTTAGAACATCTATCCTCTTTATCGCATTGTTTGGAGCAGGTAACTCAAACATCTTATGCAGGAAGTGCATCAAGAACAATTAGCCTTGACAATCTGCCTGTTAAAGAGAGGGACTAACTCTTCCATTTGGTTAACTTCTTTTCACACTTTACTGTCATCCAATTCTTGATCTCTTTAGATTTACTTTTGGCTCCTAGGGGCATGCCTAAATAGATGGTTGGTTACTCCCCTACACTACCACCCAAGACTGCTGCCTAGCTATTCATCTTTGCAACTTCATTGATAGGATAAATGAAGCTCTTTCCCTAGTTGATATGTAGCCCAAAGTCTGCTTCAAAAATGATGAATATCACCCTCAGGATTAGCATCTGTTCTGTCACTGCCTCACAAAACACTCGAGTATCATTTGCATATTGCAGGTGAATTATATTGAGATTATTTATTGCTTTGTTGTCCACCTAAAATCCCCTGGCCTAACCTTCTTCTTAGTTGTTTGAATCATGTTGCTTAGTCCTTCCATTGCTAAGATGAATAGAAAGGGTGACGGGCCTAACCTTCATGATCTTTAATGGATGCCGAAAGGAAGAGTTCACACTCTTCAGGAAAATAGACAGCAAGACGACACATTGTAACCAAGGAACCAACAAAACAAGTGGGGGGTACATATCAAAATCAGGGGTGTGAAGGAACTACAAATAATGGTTCGAGGATTAGGGGAAAAGAAAAATCTACAAATACATGATGAATGTGAAGATAATATTATGGAATGAGGATTAAATTGCAGAGATAAAGAGGAGAATTATCAACAATTTTTTTTTTCTTTGGAATGGAAGGCAACTGTCGGATGTTTGCAGGAAACAAAGTTAGAAGGTGAAAATGGGGAGGCAATTAGACAGGTGTTGGCAGAGGGGAGTTAAATGCGGTCAACTAGAGGCTAGTGACACTTGGGGGGGGGGGGATTCTAATGCTTTGGGTAAGCATTGGGAGGGGAAAGTTGTTCCTCTGACTTGTGGATTCAAATCAACAAATTGTGATTTTGAATGGCATATGATAGGGGTGTTTACACCTACCTACAATCTTGAAAGACAAGAAGTATGGTGGGAAATTAGAGTTGTTGGGAGTTTATTGTCTGGACCGTGGAGCTAGGGTTAGGTATGCTTCAAAGAAAAAGAATTGTTCAAGGAACTCCATTGTGGGATTAAATTTTTTGATATGATTGAGGATGTGGAGTTTATTGATCCATAACTAGAGGGAGGTAATTACACATGGATAAGGGAGAACAATGCAAAATATGGCTCCAGAATTGATAGAATAATGTACTTTAGTTAATGGGGGTAATTCAACTATGTAAGCAGGTATTGATGCCAAGTGTATGTTCAGAATTTCAGATTTCTCACCAATTGCACCCATAAAAGTGGCAGTTGGACATATACCAAATCCTATTTCAAATTTGAAGGGTGGCGGTTGGAGATTGAAGGCTTTAATGGAAGAATAAAGAGTGGTGGACATATTTTGATTTTGAAGGAAGGCCAAACTATATCCTAGCTTTTAAGTTGAAAGCTTTGAAGACCAAATTATAAAAGAGTGGAGTAAGTGTTGGGATGTATACTATTAACCATATGACATATGTTTAGATATAGTATTTATTATAGTAGTTGTTTCTTCAATTTTGATTGGTCATAGATTCGTTTATGGTGTCTGTTTACTTATATAATAGATGATTTAGTGAATAAAGTTTTAGGTTATACATGGAGGATTAAATCATCGGTTCTTACAAGTATAAATTTTTTTTGTTCACAATCTAAGATGGGAAATGGAATGCCATCGGTACGATTGTAGCACAAGATTATATGAAGTTTATCTTGATTATGGGAATGATATAGTTCCAACTTCTTGTGCTAGTGCATTTTGTATGTATTGAACGCGACTGAGTAGAGAGAGTAGCTTTAGACTAACAGACAAAAGCATATTCTCTAAACTATTAGATGTACTGATTTTCTTAATCCTGATATAACTATTATGATCTATATATATTAATTATCGTTTTGATTTATTAAAAGGTGAAATTCTAAGATGGATTATATTCCTGGTAGATTGGATGGTGATAATATATATTGGTGAAATAATAAGTTAGTTGGCGGAATTCATGTCTGATATACATATTGATGATATGAGTTTTCATCATGTCAAACCTTGCAAGTGGATTTATGAATTCGGCACATGAAATAAGTTAAGTAGTGCTCTAAAGTAAATTGATCATTAAATTAAATTCGTTAGTAATTTAATTTGTTGATTAGTATCTCTAATCTTAACATGAGAATTACATATGTGTTTTATGGGGAATTTCGAAATATAAATAGAGGAGTGCAATTACGAATTTCTAGTGGAATGATTTGTAATTTATTATGGTAAGAATAATTCAAAATAATTATTTTGAATTATTTCCACAATAGAAAGCCTCAATAATTAATTCTCTACCGTGCCCATATTTAACTAGAACTCAGTACCAATTCTAAAGGGAAAAGGGAGAAGTATGGGTCTTTCTCTATTCTAAGGAAAGGGAGAAGTATGTGTCTTTCTCTATTCTATTGAAAGGGAGAAGTAAATGACTTTTTCTAAGGAAAGTCATGGTGTCCCTCTCCTCCTTGAACTAGGAATAAATCTCTATAAATAGAGGTTCGTCTAACTCTTGAAAGGAGATAGGTTTTATCTACGATACTTGCCACCCCAGTATTGAGAGTTCGGAAGTGAACTTGGGATCACTGTAGAAGGCCACAGAACTGCCGTCCAGTTTGTGGACTAGCTTGTGGATTCACTTGAATGTATGTGCTCACACTTCAAGAGGTAATTCTTGAATTATATTTCAGAAAGTTTATGTGCTCTAGCATGATTAAAGGCGTTCTAGCATAAGCCATGTGTTTATTATTCATGTAAGTTATATAATTATGGTATGCTTTCGCTGTGCAAATAGTTTTCGAACAGTAAGACTATTCATGGGACCCTAGGGGCTCAGAAGCAATATTTTAAGACAATTAACTGAATTCGAACAAATTCAGGAGGTCCAGGGCTACGTGGTTAATCAAGAAACACTAGGTTCTTCTACAGAACTGCAAATGCTCACAGAAGAATGAACACAATTAAAATGCTGAAATTGAGAGGAGAAATATTGAGCAATCATGAAGAGGTACAAGAGGAGACAGTTACATTTTATAAAAAGCTTTATTCAGAAACAGAAGACTGGAGGGTATCAAATCTTGTGCAGGTGACAAAGCACCATGGCTAGATGGTTTCTGTCTTTTTTCAGTCAGTGTTGACACACTATCAAATCTGATTTGGTGGCTGCAGTTCAAAATTTCCAGAAGGAAGAAATTTTTGAAAGAAGCATAATGCTACATTTGTAGCATTAATTCCAAAAGAAGTCGACGCCATGGAGCTAACTGCTTTCAGACCTATAAGCTTAATAGGAGGAGTATACAAGATTATAGCCAAACTCTTGGTAGAAAGATTGAAAAAGGTGATCCACATCCTTGTGGACAGACAACAAATGGCCTTCATAGAAAGAAGGCGAAATGATGGATGCAGTATTGCTAGCAAATGAGTGAGTGGAGTCTAGAAGAAGAAGCAAACAACCTGGAATCTTGTGCAAATTGACATTCAGAAGGCCTATGATCACTTGAACTGGAACTTTTTGATACTAATGATGCAAAGAATGGGCTTTGGAGCTAAGTGGATAAGATGGGTGAAATACTGCATTAGCACAAAGAAGTTCTCAGTCCTCATAATAGGACCCCGGTGGATTCTTCTCTTCTAGGAGACTGAGACACGGTGATCCTTTATCCCCTTTCCTATTCATCCTAGCAATTGAAGGTCTAAGTAACTTGGTACAGACAGCTAGGGAAAAAAGAGTGGATCAGGGGATTTCAGGTGGACAATAGAGTTATAAGCAACTTGGAGATAACTCATCTACAATATGCAGATGACACTCTAGTTTTTTGTGGAGCCAGATGCTGATACTAAGGGCAATTTTCATTATTTTGGAAGTTGTTTCTGGGGTAAATATCAATTGGGGGAAGAGATACATATACCCCATTAATGATGTGACAGAGGTGGATAATTTGGCAACTATTATGGGTGAAGGAGTAGGGGAATTACCTACCATATACCTAGGAATGCCTTTGGGAGCCAAAAGTAAATCAACGGGGATTTGGAATGGGTTGATAGAAAAATGTGAAAAAAAGTTGACCGATTGGAGGAGTCAGTACCTTTCTCTGGTGTAGATTGACCATGGTCCCTAGTGTGCTGGATACAATGCCTACATACATGATGTCAGTATTCCCAGCCCCTGCCCCTGACAAGGTGATCCAGAGAATAGACGTGCTAAGAAGGAATTTTTTTCGACAAGGAAATGAAGACTAGATAATTTGATCTGGTTAAATGGGAAGAGGCCATAATTAGCAAGAAGGAAGGGGGGAGCGGGGATCAAGAATATGAAAATGCAAAACAAAAGCCTAATGATGAAGTGGTTATGGAAATTTATTACATGAGAGAACATACTGTGGAGGAGGTCATTTGTGCGAAGTATGAAATGGAGGATAAATGGATTACAAAAGCAGTGACCAATCCTTATAGTTGTAGTTAGTGCCAACAAAATGAGCCCATATCTTAATGGGTTGGGTGAGTGCTTTTTACATGGGTAAAATATGGGTTGATACCCATATTCAACCCATAAAAATATGGGTGGGTAAAATATGGATTAGCGAAATGAGTTAAGCTTCTAACTTTTATTCTCTCAGAATTCATGATATCACTAAAAAAATTTAACTTCTCTTCCTATTTATGTTCCTCTAATACTAATTATTTTTCTCTGTAATTGAAAATGTGAAGTCATTGGCATTTAAATTTTTTTATGTTCCTCTAATGAACTAATTATTTTTCTCTGTAATTGAAAATGTGAAGTCATTGGCGTTTAAATGTACATTTCTTTTGTTAACTATAATTAAATTTTTATATTTTATTTAATTTTATATTGGATAATAAATAATAGTGTAAATAAGCAAATCATGTATTAGTATTGACATTGCTTATGTCTTAGGGGTCGTTTGGTAGGGAGTATTAGGAGAAATAATCCAAGTATTATTTGTTGTATTATTTAATACTATGTTTGGTAGGAATTTTGGGTCTATGTATTATCAATCCAGGGATTAGTTATGCACCCTACATGGTATTAGAGGGTGTATAACTAATACCTTCCATTTGGTGGTATTAGCTCTAATACCATGGGATTAATCTAGGTAAAGTCAAAAATACCCCCTCAAATCCTTTTAATCATTTTGTTTATTTTATATTTTATATTTTATATGTTATATTTTATATTTTATATTTATACTAATAAATTTATTTAAATAAATTAGCTTACGAATATTATTTAGATATAATTGTTTCTAAAATATGAGTTATCTAATCTATTTATTATTAATATAAAATATTATAATCCGACTAATATGCTAATTATGTTGATGTATGAATTTAAGAACAATTCATAAGTAAAATATTGTCTCTTAACGAAAGTTCATTAAACATTACACAAGTAGTCTAAAACAAGAGCATGTATATGTATATATACACACTCTTCTCTAGTATAAAAATAGTTTAATTTATTTTGCTATATTTTATTTTTTTAAATTTTATGATAAAGAGTTTTTTTAAAATTTATTGATACAAGTCAAAGTTCAATAAATTTTTTTTATAAATCATTATAGTTGTGTGACCTTTTGAGATATTACCTTCAATTTATTAAGATGACAATTATTTACTCTCAAATAATTTAAGTGAGGAAATAGTGAACATGACAATAAAATTTTTATTCTCATAGCTAGTTAAAAATGTTATAAAAAATAATATCGTCTGTTAATTATCTACTTTGACTAATTACATGAAATATAAAATATCATAATAACTCTAGGGTATAATTGGAAAGAAATTTTTTTGTAAACTTTTAAACCACACACAAAATTAGGTAAAAAACAATGAACCAAACACTTGATAAACTAATCCCTGCATTACTAATCCCTGCATTACCAATCCATGCATTACTAATCCATGCATTACTAATCCCTGCATTATTGATATTTGTACCAAACGACCCCTTAAAGTGCATTAATCATGTTTTAGTCCTAAAAAGCAACTATTCATTTACTTTGAAATTAAAAATATTTTCCCCTTGTTATTACATAAATTTATTTTATATTGAAAAGTTAGGATTTTTTTTTTGACTTTTATGATACAATAAAACTAAATGATGTTTCAACATTTTTCATCTAAAAAAAGACTAAAATATTTCTACATGTTGAATTCTTAAGTAGAGTAAAATATGGGTAAACTAGTATTTTATCCAATCCATCTGTTACCCGATCCATTTTTACCCATATCAAATATGGGCGGGTTGAATTATTACCCATTTTATGTTGACCCATTTTCAACCCGTTCAAATTTGACCCAACCCTCCCATTTGCCACCACTAGTTGTAGTATTTGGAGATTAGTTAGGAATTTATGGCCACAATTCTTTTCCAAAATAAATTTATAAGTGGGGAATGGACTCAAAGTGGCTTTTTGAGAGGACAAGTGTATAGCTCAGAGAACATTGAAGCAACTATTCCCTGATCTACACCTACTAAGCTTTCAACAAGCAACTGTTGCTGAAATGTGGACAGGTCAAGGATGGAACCTTCATCATAGAAGAAATCTTAATTACAGGGAGGTGGAAAGGATAGGTGCTCTCCATAATACCTTGGCCCCTCAACAACTTAACTAGGGAATAAGATACTGCAAGATGGAAGATAGGTAACAAAGGAGTTTTCTCAATGAACTCAGCATACAAGAACCTCACCACTTCAAACAACGGGATCGAACAGTGGCCTTTGGAAGATGATATGAGGGACAAAAATTCTATATAAGGTCAGTCGTTTCACATGGCTGCTGACCAAAGAAGTAGTACTGACAGAGGAAAACATGAAGAAGTGGAAATACCAATTGTGTTCCAGGTGCTATATTAGGGATGCGTTGGAAGTCATTATTTAAGTATTTAATTATTTATTTAGGAGCTTTATTTATTATTCTAGAATAGGGTTTATATTTCATAGTTTTATAAGGATTAGGTTAAGTTATAGTTATTAGTTTGGAATAGGATTTAGGTCTCCTACTTTCATAAGAGTTAGACTTCCTATTGATGTAATAATGAATAAATCAGTAAGTTGTAATTCAACAAAAAATCAAGAGATTAGAGTTCTCTCTTCTAATGAATTCTAAGGTTTCAGTCTCCCTTTAACGAGCTGATTTATATATTGCCCTGTGAATCGAATCGATCATTTCCTAAAGATTCATAACAATTTGGTATCAGAGCCTAACACAATGGGCGATGAGATCAGCTCTAGGTTTCGCGATGAGATCAATTCTAGGTTTCAAGAAGAACGTGTGATTATAGAAACACTAATGGACTCCAAACTTGCAGCTATGGAACAACGTCTCTGTGAAAGAATTATCCAAGTCATTCAAGAAGAATTTTCTAACTTGGGAATTGGCTCCACAAAACTAGTAGTCAATGGGGCAGAATCAAGTAATGCCAGACAATTGGTAAATCAACAAATTCGGCTCCTAGAGGCAGTACACTGCCTATTCAACCAGCTGATCATAATCATCAAACTAGTGGTAATTCCAATTCGATAATACCAAGTTATGCAAAGATAAATTTTCCTACTTTTAATGGTATCAACAACCCATTAATTTGGGCACATCGTTGTGAACAATTTCTTGAGCGATTTGGAACCTCATGAAAATGGCAACTTGATGGCCGAATTAGTCAAGCTTCAGCAAATTGATAGAGGTGAAATTTATCAATGTCAACTTCAAGCTAGGGCTGGAATTGGATAATTGAGCTTGAGGACAAACTCTTTCAACGCAAGAGGGGGGTAATGTTAGGGATGCGTTGGAAGTCATTATTTAAGTATTCAATTATTTATTTAGTAGCTTTATTTATTATTCTAGAATAGGGTTTATATTTCATAGTTTTATGAGGATTCGGTTAAGTTATAGTTATTAGTTTGGAATAGGATTTACGTCTTCTGCTTTCATAAGAATTAGACTTCCTATTGTGTAATAAGACTCATATTTAAAGGGCTTTTGATGAATAAATCAGTAAGTCATAATTCAACAAAAAATCAAGAGATCAAAGTTCTCTCTTCTAATGAATTCTAAGGTTTCAGTCTCCCTTTAACGAGCTGATTTATATATTGCCTTGTGAATCGAATCGATCCTTCCCTAAAGATTCATAACAATTTGGTATCAGAGTCTAACACAATGGGCGATGAGATCAGTTCTAGGTTTCGCGATGAGATCAATTCTAGGTTTTAAGAAGAACGTGTGATTATAGAAACACTAATGGACTCCAAACTTGCAGCTATGGAACAACGTCTCTGTGAAAGAATTATCCAAGTCATTCAAGAAGAATTTTCTAACTTGGGAATTGGCTCCACAAAACTAGTAGTCAATGGGGCAGAATCAAGTAATGCCCAGACAATTGGTAAATCAACAAATTCGGCTCCTAGAGGCAGTACACTGCCTATTCAACCAGCTGATCATAATCATCAAACTAGTGGTAATTCCAATTCGATAATACCAAGTTATGCAAAGATGAATTTTCCTACTTTTAATGGTATCAATAACCCATTAATTTGGGCACATCGTTGTGAACAATTTCTTGAGCGATTTGGAACCTCATGAAAATGGCAACTTGATGGCCGAATTAGTCAAGCTTCAGCAAATTTATAGAGGTGAAATTTATCAATGTCAACTTCAAGCTAGGACTGGAATTGGATAATTGAGCTTAAGGACAAGCTCTTTCAATGCAAGAGGGGGGTAATTTCAATGCAAGAGGGGGGTAATGTTAGGGATGCGTTGGAAGTCATTATTTAAGTATTAAATTATTTATTTGGTAGCTTTATTTATTATTCTAGAATATGGTTTATATTTCATTGTTTTATAAGGATTAGGTTAAGTTATAGTTATTAGTTTGGAATATGATTTAGGTCTGTACTTTCATAAGAATTAGACTTCCTATTGATGTAATAAGACTCCTATTTAAAGGGGCTTTTGATGAATAAATCAGTAAGTCATAATTCAACAAAAAATCAAGAGATCAGAGTTCTCTCTTCTAATGAATTCTAAGGTTTCAAGTCTCCCTTTAACGCAATATAAATCAGCTCGTTAAAGGGAGACTGAAACCTTAGAATTCATTAGAAGAGAGAACTCTGATCTCTTGATTTTTTGTTGAATTATGACTTACTGATTTATTCAGTAAAAGCCCCTTTAAATAGGAGTCTTATTACATCAATAGGAAGTCTAATTCTTATGAAAGTAGGAGACCTAAATCCTATTCCAAACTAATAACTATAACTTAACATAATCCTTATAAAACTATGAAATATAAACCCTATTCTAGAATAATAAATAAAGCTACTAAATAAATAATTAGATACTTAAATAATGACTTCCAACGCATCCCTAACATGCTACCTATGTGAAGAACAAATAGAGACATGCAACCGTCCTTTTTACACTGTAAATGGGCAAACCAACTTTGAAGAATATTAATTTGTCTGAGGAAAATCACTTGGGTGAAACCAAGGAACATTGAAGGAGTATGGAGGAGAGATGGTAGATTGTACCGGCTTGTCTATGGTGGACAGTGTGGAAGGAAAGAAATCAAAGATGCTTTGAAGGAAAACAAAGTAATATGCAGAATTTTAAGATGAACTGTCTGGCTTTGTACGATTTTTGGTGCGAACAAAAAGTGTTAGGACAAACTGACAATTTTTTTGATGTTTAAGCCTATTTGCAACAAAAAGTACAAATAGGTCTCCTAGGTTGTAATACTTTTAGAAGGGGGACTAAACTTTGATGTAGTACATCTGTGGATATATCGACTAAAAAGTTACCTTTCTCAATAAAAAAAAGAATGGAGCCCAAGCACATAGAAATCAGGAAAAGATGAAAGTGAAAGCAATTGCTTAACAAAATTACTATATTTGACAATACTCGGCAGGACAAACCTTTGTCAGATGATGAAATTGAAATGCAAGTCTAACTAAGGAGTTTGAAGACTATGCTAGATAGGAAAAGATAGCTTGGAGGCAAAGATCAAGGACATTGTGGATTAAGCAAGGGGATAAGAACACTAAATTCTTCCGAAGGGTTGGAAATGTTAACAAGAGAGCCAATCACATTGATAAATCGGTGGTGGTAGGTAATGAATTAACAAAGCAACAAATATCAAGAGGCAGATGATTTTTTTATTTAATAAGAAGTAACACGAGACTGAAAATTGTAGTCCTGCTTACAACATGAATCCCTGTGCAGTGATCAACAGGGAGGAGCAACAAGATTTATAGAAGCCTTTTAAAGAAGCTGAGGTCCTAAAGGAGCTCAAGGCATGTGCTATAGACAAGGCACCGTGTCCAGATGGGTATACTACGGCCTCATTTGTTTTCATTAAGATGATGTTTGTATTTGAATGCACATATGAATGATTAAGATCTTATCAGTAGATTTGAACACGGAATGATTATATTTATATATATATATATATATATATATATATATATATATATATATATATAAAATTAATTAATATCTAAACACAATAAATATTACTCCCTCTACCCCAATTTATGTTGCACTTTTCATTTTTCGAGAGTCAAATAGTTTAAGTTTGATCGGGAATTTACGCATGAAATCTTCAAATTTTTGAAATGAAATTTATATATTTGTAAACTATATAAATAGTACTATAAGTTACAATAATTGGCAATTCAAAATATTTAAAGGATATATGAAAAATTCATGGTCAAAGATAGACTTGTTTGAATCTCAAAATTCAAAAAGTGTCACATTAATTGGGTCGGAGGGAGTATAATTCAAATAAAATAGTAGTTAAATATTACATTAACAAAATATTAGAAAAAAGGTCATTTTTTGATAAACGTTAAGATATTTGAATTATAAATAAATAATGTTTGGTAAAAATAAATTGAACTGCTTGGACTACATATATAAACTATAATAATACAATAATTGTTAGTAAAAAATTTAGTCATCTTTTATCAAAATAAATAATTCAAAACAAGCTAATCTTAAATAAATAAGTGAAGCATCTTTATTTTCTATATTGTGTTTGTCATGTACTCTTCTCTAAAATAAATAATGAACATGATACATTCAAATGATTTTAAACAAATTTATAAAGGTTTTGATTTCAACAAATATATTTATGAAGTTGCTTTGCATCTGTAATCAAATAAATTCTATCACTTCTTGATAACCAAGCAACAAGGACAAAAATCAAAAGCTTAAGGGAAATAATTGGATAACTAATAAAGTTGGAGAATGAGAGATCCTTGAATTTTTTTTGAAGAAAACAATATGGAGCACAATATTTTCTCGAAAATAAAAGTGTCTTTAAAAGAGTCTGAATGACAACAAGTTCATTCAGACTCTTTCAGACCCATTAAGAGATTTTCAGGTAGAAAAAAAAGCACTTAATGACCTAATGTCTAACCATTTAGATATAAGTGCAAACAAATGAGGCCTAAGAGTTTTTTCATTAAGTGCTGGGAATTTAATGGGGGATGTGACGGGTACTATATAAAACTACCATTATCGGGAAGATTTTGAAAAGAGCCTCAATGCAACTTACATTGCACTCATCCCCGAGAATCATGGAGCCAAGAAAATAGAGAGATTTCAGACTGATCAGTCTGATTGGAAGTGGCTACAAGCTGATTACCGAAATTCTTACAGAGAGGCTAAAGAAGGTGATGCCAGAGCTGGTAAACACTCAACAAATGGTCCTTCTGAAAGGAATACAGATTACTGATGTTGCTCTCATTGCAAACGAATGTCTGGACTCATGATTGAAGGATAAAAGCCCAGGCATAATGTGTAAATTGGACATAGAGAAGGCATATGATCATGTTAGTTAGGAGCATTTGCTTGGAATTTTACATAGTATGGGTTTTGAGAGGAAGTGGGTTAGATGGATGAGGTTCTACATTAGCACTTAGTCAGGTTCTCAATACTGATAAATGGTTCTCTTAAAGGTTTCTTTCCAGAAATCAGAGGCTTGAGACACCACTCTCAAGTCTCATCTTTCTATATTTGCTAATCATGGAAGGCATAGTATGATCTAAACAACTCATGAAAATGATGTAAGGGGCTTTAATATGGACAAAGAAGTAAATACTGAATTGGAAATCACCCATCTGTAATAGGCAATATGCAGATGACGACTTTGATTTTTTGTGATGCAGAAGACAACCAACTAAAACTTTTGAGGATAATCCTCATACTTTTTGAGTTGTCAGGGTTGCACATTCGTTAGAGAAAGAGTCACATCTTTCCAATCAATGTTGTGCCCAGAATACAACATCACTTGGATGTTTTGGGTGGAGAAATAGGACAGTTACCCTCAACATACTTGGGTATGCTTTTGTGTGTCAAAAGCAAATCCAAAGAGATCTGGAATGTAGTGGAAAGATGTGACAAAAGATTGTCTAGGTGGAATCCTCAAATATTTATCAAGAGGCGGTAGATCAGTGTTGATCAACTCTTTCATGAATGCATTACCAACTTAATGTGTGTTTTTCACCTTCCTGCAAAGGTGGAGGAAAGAATAAATGCTCTGAGAAGGAAATTTTGTGGCATGGGGAAATTTGCTGATTTTTTTCACATCTTTTCTTTTAATTATTTATTTCCATATACATTTTTTCAATTAATAATTATGAGAAGCAAAAAATATGTCATTATATTTTATGAAAACATAAATGTCAACAATTCATGATAGGAAAAAGCCTTAGAATAAGAAAACGGAAGAAAAAAAGTGCTGCTAACTTTAAGATTATCAGAGTTCCAAATTTTTACTGTACCATTTTCTTTACTCTTTTTCATTAAATCTTTTATCTTCTGTCTTTATTGTAAGATTATCAGAGTTCCAAATTTTTACTGTACCATTTTCTTTACTCTTTTTCATTAAATCTTTTATTTTCTGTCTTTATTGTTTGTTATATACTAATTTAATTGAGTTTTTTCATAATTAATGTTGAATGTTTCTCGCAAGCTTTTTGTGAAATAATGTGTTAAAAGAATCATGAAAATATGTTTTATTAGTACAAATAATTTTCTTTTTGTAAAAGTTAAATTATATTATATTTTCTTTTATCAGAACAAGAAAAACACTGAATGGTGCCAGCAGAGAGAGGAGAGGGCTGATGATAAATTGCTTGTTTTACAATATATAAAGAGGTTTTGCTTGCAATGTCTACTATTCCTGCTTATTGAAACTTGAAAGTGATCTTTTTAGATTTATTAAGGGTATATGCGTTTTATGGCATATTTTGACATTTCTGTCATGTGATTTTAGAAATTTAATTGCCTATAAGACCTTGGGGAAGACAATATGTTTGCACATAGTATTATGAACATGTTTGGATCGACTTATTTTAGGTGCTTTTAAGCACTTTTGCAGTGTTTGGGTAAAATTTAAAAGTGTTTTTAAGCACTTGTTTTAAGCCAAAATAACAAAAGTAAACTAAAAACTATATGTTAGAAATCAATCCCAACTTATGTCTAAAGCCAAACACTATAAGTTAGAAATCAATCCCGACTTATGACTAAAGTCAGCCAAAAACTATAAGTTAGAAATCAATCCCAATTTATGACTTTTGGCTTATAAACCATAAGCTATAAGCCCATTCAAACAGGTCTATGCATCCTTTCTCTTTTTCTTAACCTTTTGTTTTGTTTTGTACTTCTGTTTAGGAAGGGGGTTTATGCAAAGAGGGTATCAGGAAGTTAACTTTGAGGCACTTACTTGATCCTTATCTTTTCAGATTTTGGAAATGAATCCAGAGGAAGAGGATGAGGAGGATGGTGCAAATATTGATCTCGACTCACAAAGGAAGGGCAAATGTGTAGTTCTGAAAACATCCACGCGCCAGGTAAGTTACCCATAATATTATGTAACTATATTTGTGATGCGTAACTGCCGGAATTTTTGTCTTCTAATTAGTGTTCTTTTAATTTATCATCCCAAAGCTTCTTTGGCATTTATATCCTTTTTATTGTCACTTCATAACTAAGTCCTTGTGCTCCTTATGAAAGCCGTTTCATTTAAGCAAAGTTATTTTGCAATTGAAGTCCTTTCTTCTTGCCAATTGTAGACAATTTTTCTGCCTGTTGTTGGCCTTGTTGACCCGAATAATTTAAAGCCTGGTGATCTGGTCGGAGTAAACAAAGACAGTTATCTGATATTAGACACTTTGCCATCTGAATATGATTCACGGGTGAAGGCAATGGAAGTTGATGAAAAACCAACTGAAGACTACAATGATATTGGAGGCCTGGAGAAACAGATTCAAGAACTCGTAGAGGCAATTGTTTTGCCTATGACGCACAAAGAACGGTTCCAGAAATTAGGTGTTCGTCCTCCAAAAGGAGTCCTTTTGTATGGGCCTCCTGGGACTGGGAAGACTCTCATGGCCCGAGCTTGTGCTGCACAGACAAATGCCACTTTTCTTAAGCTAGCAGGGCCACAGCTTGTGCAGGTGAATTTCTTCTACTTTCGGTGTTTGTTTGTTGTGATTAATTGTGTCAACTCACATGAGATACTCTGCATGTGCAAGGTTCATATACCTCTTATCCCCTTTTGTTATTTTTGATTTTTTATAAGTAATGTATCCCGTGTTCTCTTCTTTCCTTGCAAATGAGACAAATAGTTGGTCTAGAATGCCTGCTATCACAATTATATATAGTAAGATTCTAGATGGTTCTCACGTCGAACTTACTGATGATCTTGTCAAAAGCTTGATGTGTTCGATTCACTTGCATTTAGTCCACCATTCCACTTGCATAAAGCTCTATTAAAGCCTATTCAATTGATATATCTAGTTTTTTTTGGAGCTCTTAAGGGATCTGAATTTTGAATTTTGAATTTTGGAACTTAGAAAAAGATGTTACTTTGCAAACAGCTCAAACAAACACTTACCTCGAAACTCAGGAAGTTAGTTTGCAAACTTGAAAACAAGTGCCACCTTAGAATATGTCTAGGTCATTAGGCAACATGTTAGTAGTGTAAGACAACTACTTAGGTGGTGGAACAAGAACTATGCATTTTACTTAGATGGTAATCTATGGGATTAGGAACAAAAGTAAATCAAGGAATCTCTGTATATATAAGGGGTTGGTGGTGTGATGGATAAGGGGAGTGAATTCCAGGATAAATTTTAAGTACCCTTTATTCCCTTATTTAGTTGCAAAGCTTGGGATAACTTATCCAGGATTAGGTATTAGTACGGGGATAAGTCATTCCTTCTATTGGGTGGTATTGTAATCCCGGGACAACTTATCCCATGATAAAATAGATAAATGACAAATTTATCCCTTTAAATCCTTTTTATACATCATTTTTCACATTTACGTATATTTACATTATTTTTAATACCATGTATAATAATATTCACTACTCCTAATTTTTTATGATAATTATTCATATTTTTCTATTAAAAAATTACAGTATATAAATATAATTTTAATTTATGAATTTGTTTGACTAATTTTTATGTTTATTTATATTTTGATTTCTCATAAATCTTCATTCACTTTAACGAACTTAAGAGGAAGTTGTATTTTTAAGCTAAGTAAGAAAAAAAATATTTTTAAATACATATGGTCCTTATCATGGGAATGCATAAACAAAAATATTTAAGCTAAATAAAATTGAAGGTTTTTTTCAAAAAAGCTTGCAAAGAAAATATAAAAAATTAAGCAAAGTGAAGGGTAATTTTGTAAACAACAACTTGTTCTTAAAATTTATGCAATGTATATCATTTTGAATACAACAAACTAAACACTCAATAAGAAATAATCTCAGCACAACTTTTCCCATCATAAATAAGCCCAACATAACTTATCCCAACATAACTTATCCCATCATAACTCATATTCAAACCAAACGACCCCTAAATACACAAGGACGAGAGGTCACTCTCATGCATTAAACTTTTATATTGGTCTCTGGGTTATGTTCAGGGCATGATTTGGGTGTCAAGCAACCATCTCCTAGTTATCCATATATCCGGAGTGGAAACACTCTTTATCTTGTTTGCTTGTGAGTTTCATCAGTAACATTATACGTGAAGACTTTCGCAACATGGAATAAGAATAACTAGCTATCCGTATTGGATGTGTGAAGCTAATTTTCCATAAATTGATTGATTAGAGCAAATAGTTTCTGAAAGAGAACTACATATCATGACATATAATTTGCATTTAGAAGTTTATGATTTAATTGTTTTGCATTCTGAAGTTAGCTACCCAATTAGTACATAAAACAGCTTTCTCATCTCTGCTGCTTATCAAAGAAACCTTGTACTAAATATAGATGTTCATCGGAGATGGGGCGAAACTTGTTCGTGATGCTTTCCAGCTGGCAAAGGAGAAATCACCTTGCATCATTTTTATTGATGAGATTGATGCTATAGGCACAAAGCGATTTGATAGGTAACCATGTTGCTGATGTTCTTCACTTACAAATGTTTGAATCTTTCTCACATACACATAATATGCTGACTCTTCCTTTATGTTATGACTGAAAAAAGGATCACTTTTTTTTACTAGTGGAATTTCACTCTAAACATCATATTAGATGTGGACTCTTGCTGATGTTCTTCTCACTTACAAATGTTTGAATCTTACACACACAAAAAAAAAAAAAAAAAAAAAAAAAAAACTTTACAAACTCTTAATATATGTTATGGCCGAGAAAATGATAACTTTGTACTTGATAAAAGAAGTTTTACTCAATCTCCTTATAAGATGTGGTACTGACAGATCGTCACTTTATGTTGTTTGATCGCAGTGAAGTTAGTGGTGATCGAGAGGTCCAAAGAACTATGTTGGAGTTACTTAATCAGCTTGATGGTTTCAGCAGTGATGATCGGATAAAGGTTTTTTCTCCTGCCTAACCATATCTTTATACTTCTGCCCACTTTAAACTAGTTTGGACATTGAGAGCAATTTCCCATTCCCAATTTTTATGGTATTTGTTATTGGGGTTGTAAAATTTAGCTGCAAATCGGTTGATTTGGTAACTTTACTAGTGAAAGTGATTTTAACTATTCTGGTTCTCTACAATTTGAGTGAACTGTAATTGTCTCTTTCCTTTACTTCAGGTGATTGCAGCAACAAACCGAGCTGATATTTTGGATCCTGCTTTGATGCGATCTGGTCGATTAGATCGTAAGATTGAGTTCCCCCATCCTACAGAGGAAGCTAGGGCTCGAATCTTGCAGGTAGGTCTTTCTCTAAACTTTTCTGACTTCATTTGTACTACCCTTGTGGGCTTAATGAACAACAAGTGGTCTATAAATGCTGCCTCTTTTCCTGAATATAGGAAATAAGTTCTTCAGTGATTTTGGTTTAATGTCTTTTGGCTCTTATTTGAAATTGCAGATTCACTCTAGAAAGATGAATGTTCACCCTGATGTCAACTTCGAGGAGTTAGCTCGATCTACAGATGATTTTAACGGGGCTCAATTAAAAGCTGTATGTGTTGAGGCAGGCATGTTAGCACTCCGACGTGATGCCACTGAGGTCTGCCTTTTTCCTTGCTTTCTCTAGTATTTGTGGCTGCTCCATGTGTACATTAACACATTGTTGGGGCTGATATTCTGGCTATGATATTTGATCTGTTTGGTTTAGTTTCTCTAATTTAATTCAGGACAAAACAGATCTATGAAAACAACAAAAAACAGAAACAACAGATACCTGCCATGTTTCTTGCATATGATCATCATGTGAGATTTGCCTGAAAAATTGAAGATGTTTGAATTAATTAAACACGCCAGAAGTTAAAAATCTGAATAACTTGACCATGGCGAATGTCTTCTGAGAAGTATCTTACACATTTGTTCGTGAAATGTGATCTGCTTATTCTACTACTGTGAACGTTATGTGAAAAGTCACAAAAAGTTGTCGAGGGCTGTTTTTGGCTAAAACAGATTTTTTGTTTGTCAAATGTCAGATTCTTCTTCCCACAAGTTGTATAATTATGTAGTGTACTTGTAATTTTTTAGTTTATGACGAACTAGTTAGGACCTTCAAGTGGTAATTTAATTCAGACACCAGTCCAAATGAAACATGCCCTTGATGTTTAAGGGTTTTCAACTGTTGGTCAAGCTAATCAACAATGGATAAAACACATTGTTTCCAACTTTTTTACAATTTGCATGATGTAAGTGTCAATTTTATGTTTTGTATTTTGCAGGTTACCCATGAAGATTTCAATGAAGGTATTATTCAGGTTCAGGCGAAGAAGAAAGCCAGCTTAAACTACTATGCTTAAATCAACTAGGTGTGCCATAGATAGCTCCATTTTATCTTTTTAGAGTGAAGATTGACAACGTAATGGCCCCCTGTCCCTTGGACGTTGGCATTTTTAGGTGCTAGACCCCTTGGTTGTTAACTTGCTCGTATCAGAAATGGTGCATGGTGTTATTTTTGATATTTTCTTAAATTTGTTTCCTTATAGGTTATTGTTGTGTGAGTTGATGGCCTACAAAAAGCCCAAGAGAGGTATTTTTTTTTAAAAAAGTTTTGAAGACAAGTCCCCATAGGGCTATTCTAATTAACTAAAGTGGAGTCTGGAAACAAGAAAAAGGGAAAGTGCGTCGATCTAACCAAAAAAAAAAAGAAAGGAAAGTAAACCCTATTCTAAAATGTAAAGCAATTCTCAATTCTTCATCAAATTCAAGTTTTGCTCCTGCACTTTGAAGATCCTTCTTTGTTGCTGCCTCTTTTTGAATCCATGTTATTGGAGCTTCTTGTTTCTACATGTGCTCTCTTGTTTCTAAAAGAGGTATGTCGGCAAGTAGGGTATTTATTATTAAATTTAAAAGGTAAATAGTATATATGGGATTAGGTTATTTGTTTGAAAGGAGAAGTAGGATATGGTAATTGAAGATTTTACATTTTACAAAACCAGCCGAACGAAGATCTTTCATTTAGGGATGGCAATGGGGAGGCGTGGATGTGGGGTGGGCGGGTTTAAGGTTGTGCGGGGTAGGAGGAATGCGGGTGGGTTGAAGTGGAATTTTATAAAACTAATGCGGGAACGGGCGGGTATATGTGTATGTGGGTTTAGATTTAATTCTAATTTTTTACATATTATAAGAATGATAAGCGCATTATTTATTAAGATCATTTCTTTAAAGCTACTAAAATATTCAAGAATGCAAATAAAATCATTCAATAAAAAATAATACAAGTTCTTGCATTGACCTCTAGAAAATAAATTTTCAATCTTTATCTGTTAAATTAATACAAATTAATAAAAAATAAATTTATTTTGATCCAAAAATCAATCTCGCTAATTGATTTAGGACCCGACCTCGATATTCAAACTAAGACAAAATCCCGAAGATCATTCCAAAATTTGACTTAGAGACTTGACTCAGGATCTGACCCAAACTTTCGACCTAGGAAAACTTTTTTCAAAAATAAATTTACTTTTTTGTATAAAAAATGATTCTTCAAAAAAAATTGATATATTTTTTAAAAATAATTTTATTTTTTAAAAAAAAAAAAGATAGGGGTAGCCTGTGTGGGCTGGCGCGGGCGTTGGGGGCAGGGGTGGTAGGCATAAAAATAAAAAAATGTTAAATTTTAATTAATTGAAGTCATTAAATTTACCATCTTCTCAAGCACATCACTTAAAGTTTTGTACAACTTACCTAAATCACATAGTGTAAAGAGTAAATTACATTATATCCCTATTTTTTTTCTAATTACAATAATCCCTTAAAATTTGTACCTTCCGGATACATAAGTTACCATCCGGATACATTAATTTCTAATACAAGAAAAGTCTTTAGTTGCGCTTGAAAGGGAATAAAATATGAAAAATAATTAAATCCCATAAATTACGCTTATATTTCTTCTTACTCTCAATCATACAAAGGCAAATCCTAATAGAACGAAGAGATTTAAAATTTAAAACCCGTTCAACGAAGAAACCTTTCAGACTTGGTTCAAAAACTTTTATTGAAATTTTGGGTAAGCGACGTGAGTTATGAAGGATACAAAAATGATGAACTTGTTGTTTCTAATCTTCAAGCTCATCGAAGATCCTTTCAATTCTAATTCAAGATTATAAATTCAAGATTCTTTCTTCTCCCAGTTCAGCGAAGATTCCTTCAATTTTGATTCAAAATTGTTTAAAATTTTGAGATTCAAAATTCTTATCCTAGTTTATTGAAGATCCTTCCAATTTTGATCTAAAATTATCGAAAAAATTGAGAAGATACATCATGAATATCTTTGCTATTTAGCATTTTACTATTTATGTATCTTGTTTAAATTGATAAGTATTGTATTTATACTAGATACATTAAATAACTAATTGTTGCCCATAAGACATTAGAATTGAGATCGATACATTACTGTGTTGTAGTTGCTATGTAATTGATACATTTAATTAAATTCGAATTTATGTATCATATCTAAAAAAAATTAGTGCATGATACATTACTATTTATGTATCTCGTTTAAATTGATAAGTATTGTATTGTTTGCCTTGAAAGATATGTATAACTTACATAATGTATCATTTTATAGCTGATAATAATGTATCGGATACAATAAGGTTGTGAAAGAAGGATGTATGTAAGCTGAAATAAAGTGTATCGACAAATATATTACAATAAATAAGAATTAAGTTATCAATTAGATATATGTACAAACACAATCCATTTAAAGAAATTTAATTATGAAAAACATTAGAAAAAGATGAAAATATTAGATTGTATGAAATTTTGGTGAAACTGAAACTAATATTATTATGAGACAATAGAAACATTAATAATAATACAAGAATCCTAATCAGTTTCTGTAACACCCTAAAATGAACTAAGGTGAACTAGAGTTTCGTGATTGTTTCTTGAGTTAATTTTAAGTTAAAATGAGTTATATTGATGTTCTTAGGCAGTGTGTAAAGTTTGGTTAAGTTTGGAGGTCAAACTTCCGAGAACGTCCATGACGTTCGCAAAATGTGCTTTAGAAAGTGTTTGTGTGTCTTGATGTGTTTGAGTGAGTTTTACGTGTTCGTTTTGTTTGAAATTGGTGTGGGATGTTCCTAAGACTTAGACGACTATGTTTAGGGGTTTAAAGTCCGAGTACGACCCCACCTAGGACCCACGAGGGGCCCTGAAGAGGACCCCATCCCTTGGCAAGAAGCTGCCAAGCAGTGACCAAACGACGACCCAAGGGACGGTCCGTTTGTCAACAAACGGTACGTCGACTGGACCTGCAAGGCAGGCTAGCCTTCTCTTGAATGAGGATAAGTCCCAACCAATGACCCCGCACCAACGGGCCGTTGATGGACAAATGGTCCGTTGGTTGGAGCCGTCTGTGAAGACTGCCAAAAGTTGTCACTTTCCTGTGTTGACTTGGGGTGTTTGGTAAATTTACCCCAAGTCTTTTAAGAACCTTGGAAGATATTTTGAGGGTCTATTAGGTATATTAAAGTGTTTCAAACCCTAAGACCTCATTTTAGACTTCATTTCCTAAAATCCAAAATCCCTCCCTCTTAAAAGACTCTCTCAAGTCTCCATGGAAGCTAGAAGTCAAGAAGGAGCTAGGAGGTCTGTTGGTGGTCGATTTCTTCATCAAAATCAGTGGGGTTTCTTCAATGTGAGATATGGTAGTTATCCTTGAACTCTCTTCCATTCAAGGAGTCACTTCTAATGGATTTTCAAAAAGAATTTTCAACCCTAGTTTCTTCTATCTTCAACTCTAAATATGGGTCTTGCATGAAAACGTTTTAAATGAATCAAATATGATGTTTCTAATGCTAGTTGGTGATTTTAAGGCTAAAACTTCAATGAAAACATGTTAAATCTTTTTATCAATTTTTGGCTTAAGTAATGGGTTAAATGAGCATGATTTTGGTAGTCTTCGAGCTTTGGTTTTCTTTTGTTGATATTGATGTTTAGCTACTGCCCTAAGGGCTATATTATGATGAAATGTTGAGTAAATTGTAAATAGGTGTGAAAGCTTTGGAAAAATGATAAGTTGGTCTCATTATTAACTCTTATTATGAATTGCTCTTGAGTGGTATGGTCCACCTTCTTGGTGGCGGTGTTTACTTGAATTGTATGAATGTGAAGTTACTTGTGTATTGTGAAAGAGGCCATGAAGGCATATTATGTGAAGTAAGATGATTGTGATGTTGTTCTTGTTAATGTAGCTTATGAAGCTTATTATGAGAAGTATGCTAGAGATTATGTCTAAGTGACTTATATGTATATGTGAAGCATGTTAAAGTGTGTAATGTGATGAATGATGGTCTAAGCATGTATAGAATTGAATGTAAGTGAAATGATGCTTACGTGCAAGGTGTGTTCACATGTAGACACACTTGAATGAATAAATGAAGTTAAGTTAAGTGAAAAAGGGAGTTTTGGGGTGAACACTCTTCGTGAGTTGAGATGAAGTGTTTAGTAGTAACCTCACTACATCCTAAGAGCTTTCTAAGATAGGTCGGAGGATGAATGCCCTTCGTGAGTTGAGATGTGGCGTTCACTAGTTATCCTTAACCTATAGTATATAATGTTGAGAATCCGTGGGGAATTATGCTTAGCACCGAGAGGATATGGAGAAGGGGTGGTTACACTTAGTGAGTTGAGATGTTGTATTCCAATGTACCTCTTGAGATGAGTACTCCTCGTTAGTAGAGAATGAGTTACTTAGTAGCAATATTCGTATCCCTTAACTATGCGCCCACATAGGTGTAGCTATTGGGAAAGCCATGTAAAAGCTAAAAGAATGACCTTACTCTAGGTAAGTGAGGATCCCTCATCCGATAAGAGTTAATATCGGGATTCCATGTCTAGCTCTCATGGTCTATGTCGGTTAAGCTAACCCCCACAAAAGAAATGAAAGTACTAAGTCTTCTAAAAGAGTGTATTACTTAGGGTAGGTGGTAGAATGGGACGCCATCTATTCATTTCACTAGGTAGGCATTCCGAAAGGGGAGTCTTGGTGAGTCTTATATGAATTGAATGAGCTAAGTCTTCTAAAAGAGTGTACTACTTATGGTAGGTGGTGGAATGGGACGTCATCTACTCATTGCACTAAGTAGACATTCCGAAAGGGAAGTCTTGGTGTGTTGTTTGAGTGTTCTTCTAATGTCTTGTCATTGAGTGGGGACTTGTTCTCCCCAGGCGAGTAAGCCTAGACGGGGTAGTCTTGGGGATCACCTAGGTGTGTATTGAAGGAGGTGTATGGGTGTTTTCTTCATGTCTTACCTTGGTGAGTCTTAGGATAACCTTAGCTCGGGAAATGAGTTCACTTCCTCTTGGCAATACCTTGGGAGTTCACTGTTTTGAGAATGAGTTAGTTTACTGTAGAGTCAAAATGAATTCACTGTAACTTTGGGAAGTTTACTGTAAAATGCTCCCTTTTGCTAAAAGTTTGGGAATCCTTCTTTAAGTGTTAAATGATGTTTCTTATGTTGTTTTACTTTCATATTCATGATGGTTTGACTTATTTGGCATGAAAGTGTATTTATACTAAAATGTCTTTTTTTGCATATTTTTGCATATGCCATACTTAGTACATTGTTTGTACTAACCCATACTTTTTTATACTCTATAAGTATAGGTTTTGGAAGCAAGGTTGAAGTCTAGAAGGCAAAGCTTGGGGAAAGATTCTCTCAAGACAAAGTATGTCCTCATATATCCGAGGGTATAGTTCATATCTTCTTAGTTTCTTTATGTTAAGACTTATTATGTATTTCTTTCAAGTGTAAAGGGTTTTGTCCCTAAGATATTATGTCGTGTCTTTAAGTTTGGCTTGTGACGATGAGATTTTCTTAGTATTTTTAAAAGAATTCCTTTTTATATTAAATATCGTGAAAAGTTTTAACTTCTGCACTACTTTTCATGTCTTATGCAATGAATGATAGTTAAAGGGCTTGTACAAGACCCCAAAAGGTCAAGTACGCCTTGTTCCGATCCAAGGGTTCTCCCTAACTTCTAGGGGGTACTTGCGGGTCGTGACAGTTTCAATGAATGATTAGTTGTTAGAGTCCATAACCAACTCAAATTATGAGAAATTTACAAATATTATATTAATTATTACCAAATAATATGCAACTAATCAAAAATCAGTCTAAAGTTCATTAAGCAAGTATTTTCAACAAACTCATTTAATTGTATAAGATTATATTAAAGAGGAAATACTCCTCTTTTAATTCAATTTTTACTATTATTGGACATGATTAGTATGGACAAAATATGAAAAAGAAATGAGGCCTGTGTTTGGCATTATGGAAAATATTTTTTCGTAAAATATTTTTAATTTTTTTATGTTTGGTTTGTTTTTGGAAAATATTTTTATTTATGTTTTTTAAGTTTAAACGTTTTGAAAATTAAGTTTGAATATAGATTTTGTAACTGCTAACAATTTGGAGTGAGTTTACGGAGAGAAAATAGAGTGAAAAAAGGAGTGGTGAACATGAGTTTGGATGGTGACTTATGTATCCGGTAGTTTTTAGAATTAGGAGAAAGAAAAGATTTAATATTTTACAAAGGTAGGGAAAAATAGAGAATAAGAAAATTAAACTTGTGTATATAAGTTATTTATCCTAATTAGCCCTACTATTACAAATCCAAGTCCAAGTCCATCAAAATCTATTACTTTAGTCTTAACTATCCTACCTTACATAAGATAGAAACACTTTATCTTAATTGAATTACTTTGTTCGTGTAATAATAACTCTACCATTGCTTAATTAAATCAACACTAGCTTTGTTTTCTTGTAGATTATTCATGTACTAGGTGTGTGTCTATTGAGATATTTATATCCTGAAAAAATTTATTACTTTCAAACCAAAAAAATTGAAACACCCCCCCCCCCCCCCAAAAAAAAAAAAGAAAAAAAAAAGAAGAAGAACCAAATTGATAGTTATTTTTTTTTCGTTTCGTTTTGTTTGTTTTAGAAATTCAAAAATCGACTAAATTAGTTTAATTTTGATTTTATCCAATAACCAATACAAACCAAATCATGAGCAACCCCTACTTCGAAACACCTTAAATAGAATTTTAAATATCTCTCTTCTAAACACCTTTAATATTATTAGAGTTCATCACCTATTTGAATTCAACTATTGTAGTTAGTTTTAAATTCAATTGTCTTAGCTCTTTCTTTGTAACAAAGGATTACTCTTCCTTTAGAATAGATATTAGATTAGGACACTTATACTTATGTCAATATGCTCAAAATCTATAAATACAATACAATACGGCAGAATAACCACCTGCTCTTATTTTCTCAAAAGTTTTTCGTACTTATTATTTATATGGTATCAGATTTGCCCTGCGATCCTATGGCCACTTCTCATAATTCCGGCAACCTGTTGTCTCTTGCAAAATATTCCAGTTCTTCCTCCACCCAACTATCAAACCTTTCCCTCAAACTCGACAGAAACAACTATTCTCTTTGAAAAGAAAATATCTTGGACATACTCAAAGTCTTTTCTCTTGACTCCTTTGTTCTTGGTTTTAATCCTCCTCCAAAACCATTACTGTCACCCCAACTTCAATCACTACCGCTACGGATTCCTCAACCACCCAATCACAATCAGAAATTACTTCTAACCATGCCTATGAGGAATGGTGACGTAGTGATCTTCTTATTATCGTTTGGCTTCGTCAAATAATTTCTTATCCTCTTCTTGGTCACTTAACTCGATTCACCTCCTCCCATGATGCTTGGACCAAAATAGAGCGTATGTTTCGGTCACAGGCGCGTGCTCGGCTCATGCAATTAAAATCTCAACTCCAAAACCTTTCTAAAGGCAATCTATCAATCCTATAGTATTTTGAGAAGAAACGTGCAATTGCCAATTCTTTAGCAGAAAGTTTATACTTTGTCCAAGATGATGACTTTATCTCTTTTGTTCTTAATGGCCTTGATTCTTCCTAAAGAATTTTCAAGGCTGCATTTAATATGCGTTCTGGACTTAGAAGAACTGTTTGGACTCCTTCTTCAAGAAGAAGAACGCTTAGCCGAAGAGCTTCGCTCTACTATCATTAACACTCAAGTTGACTCCGCTCCTTCTCATGCTTTATTAAAACAAAGTTCAGCTTCTTTATAAATATAATTTTTTAGAAGTATAAATGATACTATATTGATATTGTACAATGTGTAATTGGTTATTTTTTTCAAAATCTTTAACTATGACCATAAAAGGTATAGGTGACAATAGGCGATATCTAGTGATGTATTTACCCAAAATTATTATTGAAGTGATATCAAAAGTACATATGAATATGCATAAATAACAATGTAATTTTATTTTAGGTTTTTCAATGCAATTTAATTAAATAAATGCATCAACATTATTTTACAAGATAACCGCGCAAAGCACAAATACATTTACTAGTATACAATTTTCAAAGCTCTTGTCAATATTCATTTTCACAAGCCACAATCACCATTCAATAGCTTTCATTTTATTCTTTCAAGTCAAATTAAAGCATCAACTATAATAAAACTGAAAACATGACAACTTGAAATGTTAATGTGCTCATTTCGATTAGGTTTTACAATACCTCTATTTATAGAACTACAATAGCATGAATATGACTATTGATTATTTAAAGGTTATATCATAAAAAGTCATAAGAGTAATTAAAATAATGACCATTAAGTTTTACATTAAAGAAAATTAAAAGTGACTTTTTTAGCAATTTCACACTGACTTTTTTTATATAAATCATGCATTACTTGAATTTCTTGTCAAGTTCTTACAATAAAATTCAAATAATAAAAAGTACGATTTACATGTAAATAAAATTTAATCCGTTTATCAAATGTCATGAAAAAGGAAAACTTTTTCCATTCTACCAAAAAAAGACACATGCAATAAATAATCAAATTTTATATAAGTAAAAAAATCTGAAAGCAATATATAAACATAAAATACTATTTTATAAAGGGAAAATGCACAAGTACCCCCTCAATCTATGCCCGAAATTCCAGAGACACATTTATACTATATTAAGGTCCTATTACCCCCCTGAACTTATTTTATAAGTAATTTTCTACCCCTTTTCGGCCTACGTGGCACTAACTTTAAAAAAAAGTCAATCAGCGTTGGGCCCACAAGATAGTGCCACGTAAGCCGAAAAGGGGTAGAAAATTATTAATAAAATAAGTTCAGGGGGGTAATAGGACCTTAGTATAGTATAAGTGTGTCTCTGAGATTTCGGGCATAGGTTGAGGGGGTACTTGTGCATTATCCCTTTTATAAAATTATAAATAAGATTGAGATTATTGGCCAAAAAGATGAGATAACTTCACCTAGTTAATTCTAGCTCTACTATACATATAAACTTATCATTTCTTTTGTAACATAATTTTCTAATGCCTCTATTTATAGGACGAAATATGGAATATCAAAGATATCATGAACATGACTATTAATATGAATAAGGAGTTCGGATTATCAAAAGTCATTGGAGTAATGAAAATAAATGTAATTAAGTTTTAATATTAAAGAACATGAATAAATAGAGTCGTAATTGACACATTCATTTTTGTACAATAATAATAAAAAAGAAAGAAAAAACTATCCAAAAAAAAAGAGAGAAAAAAAGGATCCTTGGCCGAAGAGAGGCTCGTCTTTTCTCTAACTTCAAATTATATACTAGAGAACATGACCGCACATCGCACGAGGGTTAAAAATATGTGTTAGAATAATTTTTCTTTTAGATTAAGTATATCATTATATCATCTAACCATATCATTATCTCTTCATTTGAAATGATACATGCTTTATTAAAAATATTTTATTTCCATTGCACTAAATGGGGAGATTGTTAGTATGACAACGTCGTATCATTTGTTATTAGATTGAGTTTTAGACAATATATTCTTTAATAAAAAATTATTTCATCTCCCTATTACATTGAAATCAATACTTAAAAACGTCTCGTCATTATTTGTAAGATTGATCTAGTGAAATTTCTTTGTGTATATATTTTTTCAAGTGCTCTTGTTTCTTTCTGAAATATGTGATTCGCTATTGCATAATATTTTCATACATCACTTTAACCGCTTTGCTTGATTTTCAGTTGCATTTGTATTCAAAAATAAATGTTTTACAACTTAATATAGTTATGAATATTAACATTAATATTTTACCTTGACAATTTTCCGAACTAATTTGTTAGGAATGATTTATAATTTTCTAATCAATTATAGTACTTTTGTATAAGTATTTGTCAAAGTCAAAATAAGAAAAAGTGGTGCAATAAAATCTAATTTAAATATAATAATATTAAACATTTAAAAAACTAACCTTAATTAATCACTATGAGCAGAGAGTGGCTATGAAGATAAATAACGTGTCTTGATGTTTTTAATTTTGTTTGTGGTATTTATACCACTTTTTTTATTTGTTGATTGTGCTTTCCATTTAGTTGTTTAAATTATGAATTGATTTTTTAAATTTGTTAAATGTTTGTGTAAAGGTAAGTGTCAAGATTTTTATAAATAATTGGAGGAAAGTTGGGGATTTGTATTGTTATTTATTTATTATGAAAGATATGTTATGCAAATATAGTAAATGAATAGGTTTAAAGGATTAGTTTAGAATGGTGTCATTGTATACAAAGTAATTCATGTGTAAGTTTATTAATGCCTAATGTTACATGATTTTGTAATATTTGTGGTACTTTTCTCTTTTGAAAAATTAGTGTATTGTACAACTTTTTTCCATTCTAGGTTGTGCTCTTCATTTAATTCTTTTAAATAATGAGATTATTTTTTAAACAACTCCATAGAGAATTGCTATTTTTAGATTGATTAATCATGAAAAATTAAACGAAAAAGGGCATAAAATACCCTCAAAGTATTGGAAATAGTACAAAATTACCCTTCATCCACCTATTGGCTTCAAAATATCTTTCCCACCCACCTATTGGGTCCAAAATACCCTTGTCATCCACATTTTGGTTCAAAACTGATCACTTATTTAACGGTTTTATATTTAAACTATTTAAATATTTTTTTTAAATACGTGGCGCTCAACTATTTGTTATAATTTAACTTATTAGTATAATTTATAAATCAATCCACTACCCACCCATTACTAATTAAACCCCTCCAAATTAATAAACCCGTCACATTATTAATGCAACAACAGAAAAGCTACTGCCAATTGAGTGTTTTTAAAAATTGGAGGCGAAAATATCTATAGTAGTAAATTATCATGCATTCAAGTGTCTAAATAAAAATTACCGATAAACTTAAAAGTCTGACTATGTTCATCTTAATTATTCTTACGTCTCAATTATGTGATGTTACTTCATAGGTAACTTTTTTTCAAAATAATATATTAAAGGTTTTAAAACAAATCATAAATATTTATAAAATTATATTTAAAAAAAGTGAATGAATTAATTCGGGATGTATTACTTCTTTACCTTTAATCATAAATTTCTAATTCAATCTTGAAAGAGAATCCTATTGAAAGTGTCCTCCTAAATAAGCGGCTCAACCTAAATTTAATTAGGGCTTCGATTCGGACTCGAATAATTTTGGATGTCATTTTCAGGAATCTATAATTTCATCGTGTCTTAGTAGTGTTTATGACGATTTTGATATTATAATTGAATTATTAATTGGGTTCGGTTTAGTTTGTAATGAGTGGGTAGTTGGTTGATTTATAAATTATATTAATAAATTAAATTATAATCAATAGTTGAACGCCAAGTATTTTAAAAAATATTTAAAGAGTTTAATTTTAAAACAATTAAAGAAGTGGTCAATTTTGAACCCAAAGGTGGATGACAGGGGTATTTTGGAGCCAATAGGTGGATGAAAAGGGCATTTTGGAGCCAATAGGTGGATGAAGGATAATTTTGTACCATTTTCAATACTTCAAGGATATTTTAGACCTTTTTCCGAAAATTAAATAGAAGGAAGTTGAGAAGACATGCATGATATTTAAGTAGAGAATGCAAATACAAAGATATTTTTTTTTTTGTAACTTATGAAACACTTTTTAATAATAAAAAATATTATAATTATTATCATTTACAGAAGTAAATTTTAATAAATAAATTTCACAATAACACATTATCTTAAAGCACTATAATCAATAGACATTTTCAATAGTGAAGACTCACTAAAGCACTATACGGAAACTTATATACTCCTAATTAGTAGTTTTAATCTTTCAAACAACAAATGTTACATTTTTAATAGAATTATTACTTTATTTTATTTTTAAAAAAAAGAGGAAATAAAAAACTTAAGAACTTTTAATAATAAATAAATAAAAATAAGAAGATCACAAAGTTACATATTAATAGTCAATATTTCTATGAATTACACTGTATTTTCAAATTAATTAACTTTACATTGTCATGTTTTATCATTATAATTAATAAAAAGTTGATCCACATAACTATAAAATTACATATAGATGCTATCTTGAGTAGCATACATGTATATGTTAACTCCCTTTTCTATTTTTATTTTTCAAAATATCCATACAGGAAAACACGGTAAGTTAACCTTAAACAATAAAAAAAACATAAATATAAAATTACCTAATCAAATAAAAACCTTAAAGATATTTAGTTATGAGGTAAAGAGGAAAGCAAGAACCTACACAGAGAAGTAAAGAAAAAAAGTCAAATCATTTTCTCTAAAAGAAAAAATCATGATTTATATAATCAAAAATCCAAAAAATAGTTAAACATATAATTACTATAGAAAAAAATATATATATATTATGCATATCAAATTATTTTACCTTGTAAAAGCAAACTATGCAAAACTGTCTAATATTCTTCATTATAAATATCTCTTCTGCAAATAAGACAAAAATAAGATAAAAGATAAAGAATAAAAAAAATTAAAATAACAATCATCATATATGTCTCTTATAGGTTTTTATAAGTGTGATGTTGAAGAGTTATAAAATAGTATATTAAATAATTTGAAAGTTATGAATATAAAAGGTTAGGAGTTATAGATGTTACTAATTTAATTAAGTAATTGAAGATGTATGAATTAAAGAGATGATTTTATAGAATAAAATAATTAAAATAAGGGAAAATGCACAAGTATCCCCTCAACCTATGCACGAAATCTCAGAGACACGCTTATACTATACTAAGGTCCTATTACCCCTCTGAACTTATTTTATAAATAATTTTCTACCCCTTTTCTGCCTACGTGACACTATCTTGTGGGCCCAGCGTGTGTTAACATTTTTTTCAAGCTAGTGCCACATAGGCAGAAAAGGGGTAGAAAATTATTTATAAAATAAGTTCAGGGAAGTAATAGAACCTTAGTATGGTATAAGTGTATCGCTGGGATTTCGGGCATAGGTTGAGAGGGTACTTATGCATTTTCCCTTAAAAATAAATATAAAAACCACAAAAAATAAATTCTTGGCCATTGAAGGTGCCACATCACTTCCTTTTTATCTAGCTTTATATATATATATATATATATATATATATATATTATTATTATTATTATTATTTATTTATTTATTTATTTATTATTTATTGTAGCGTCTATTAAATGTTGTAATTCTCTTACGGAAGGTAGTGTAAAAAGGATTAATATAGTATGAACTATGAAGTATGTAGTGGAGAGATTAATACCATCTTTGGGCCAACTGTCTACTTTATGGCCTGTTCGAAAAGTCACCCTGATAATTAGATGGAAAAATTTCGTATACGAAAAACTTAGTTTATGAAATAATATTAAATGAGTATAGTTTACATAATTACATTCTATGAGTATAGTTTAGTTTGATAGGTAGCTTTAAATTTGTATAAAACTTTTTTTTTTGTTTATAATTTATACAATTTCTTTTACATGAATATTAACGGTAGCGTGAAATAAGGTAACAATAAATTTAGATAATGCCATAATTTAAGGTAAACGTTCAAAATAAAAAAAAATCCATAAAAGAATTCTATAGCGATTGAAAGACAGAACCAACTTGATTCTGCGCATCACTGAAGCATCAGTTTGATCAATTTTTTGGCATATTTGAAGACATGTAATGTTTCATTGAAGGAAACTTTATGTTTTGAATTGCAATATATTATATAATTGTTTAAAATATCGAAAATACTGAAATTACGAAACGAATTTTATCTGTTGTGGCGCTGTAGATTGTATAAAAAAGTAATTATACAATTTTCTGTTGTATATACAAACTATGATTTATCTGTTATCGTTTGTGTGTTGTGACTTTGTATATATCCCCAACGCTATTGTATATATGAAAATCTGCTCTTTTTTTTTTGAAAAATGGTTTGAATGTGTATTGTATACATTTGTATATATGTTCTAATATATTTATATACTACAATAATGTATATGTTCAAATGTATATTAATTTAGTATATACGAATGCGTATGAGACAATTATATACATTTATGAAATTGAGTAATTTTTTATTTAGTTTTTTAGCTGCAATGTATTTGTATATGAGCAAACGAAAATGAGTGTAATGTAAATTTTGTTATTACTAATTAAACTGGTTGTACATTCTTATGTCAATTGTATATATGATATTTACAAATTACTATATACTATTATAATTTAGGCATAAAGATAACTAAATACAATGTCCTTTATATATATATACAAACTATGTTTGTAAACTATATACAATTGCCTTTAATATACAATTCACTATATACCTTTTAACTTAGTATACAAGTCATTATATACATAACTTAAATAATTTGTATAAAACTAACAGAATATACCAATAAACAATTACAATATAATTTTGGCATAAACTATACATCTACTTAAAGTATTTTTTTATGTCTTTCGTTTATATAACTAACGAATATACAAATAACTAAAACATATGTGAATTAAACATGGAATATACTATATACAATTATGTATATACAAAAATTACTTAAACAAACAATTTTATGTATATTTGCTAAGTAACAAAATATTCTATCTAAATTGTGTTTTAAGCTACAACCTGATGATCCTGATGTTCTTCAAATCTGTCAATTTTAGATTCATTCTCCTCTGAATCACCTGTTATGGCTTTCCTCTTAGTTCCTCCTTCAACAATTTCAATGCCGCTAGTTATGACGTTGTCAATAACTTTCTGAAATGCCATTGGGTTATTTTTTTTCTTGGATCTCGATTCTTCCATTGATTTTTCATGTTGAACTTGTTTGGATTTTGCCATAGATCATACATTAACCCCAAAATATTGAGTTAAACCAATTGAAAACGAGGGTAATTTGTCAACAATATTGACATGCAATGGCATACCTCTGGTAAACCTCATAGATGGAGATGATTCATCCTGTAGACACGTATTTTTTTACCGAATTTAAGTTTTATACCCTTTATAGAGTTTAAATATTTTTTATTAATATTTTGACTTTTATCTTAATTTTATTAAGTTTATTTTTAAAAGACTTGAAAACAACAAAAAAAAATCACTTTTTAAGGTAAAGTTTTATTTATATTTGTTTAAAAAAAAGAAAAGAAAATTACAAAAAATATATATTTTCTTTAATTAAAATCAATAATAGGCTAGTATTTCTTAATTATAATTATCTATTCAATTATTATTTTATTTTTATAATTAGCTAATATTTTTATTACTATAGTTATGATATTGATTATTAAAAAAAAATCTTAACCCCCATTTCTATCCCCATTTTTCTACCACTTTCCACAACCATCAATCCACTACCCCTATTTTCCTTCCCTCACAACCCACCCTAAATACTACTACATATACTACACTACTATAGAAGAAGAAGGGAGGTCAGCAAAAAGAGACGGAAAAAAAAGGGAACAGACAAAAGATAAAAAAAAAAAAAAAAAAAAAAAAAAAGAAAGAAAAGAAAAAAGAAAAACGGATGAGAGACAAGAAAAAAAAAGAGATACAGAAACAAAGGAGAACAACAAAACAAAAATAAGAAGAAAAACACACACGAAAAGAAAAGAAGGAAAAACACAATGCACATTCTCACCAAAAATTGTAAGTGTTTTAATCATGGTTCAATTAAATTTTGCGGTACTTATTCTTTTCATTTAAGGTTCAGTTTTACCTTGTTTATTTATGAAATTTGATGTAATTATTTAGTAGTTTCTTACACTTTTGATTTATTCATAATTTGCTCAAGAATGAAGAATGTGTTAAGAGTTATATTTTATTATTATTATTTTTAAATAGCTTTATTTGATGAAAATTATTGTTGTTTATTTAGTCCAATAAAGAATGAGATTTATTATAGCAATTTGTCATTGTTTTGTTGGATTAATGAGAAATTATAATATGTGCATGTCTAATTTCGTCATTAACTTTAATATAACAATAAAAATATAATATGTGTCGGCCTAATTTTAACATTAACTTTAAGAGTGCGAAAAAAATAAAAAAATAAAAGAATACAAGATAATCTAAAATTTATATTGTATCCTAAAAGTTTAGATTTATTTTATTCTATTTGATTTTATTTAATATTTTCTTATAACATTAGATGGTTTTTAGGCATGTTAAAAAGATATTTGTTTCAACTAAGAATGGGGTTACACATCTTTTTTGAAACACTTTGAAAGAAATTCAAGAATGTGGTGACACACATTGATAAAATTATTCTAATATATATTTTGATTTAATTCAAACTAAAAGTTGTAAACTAAAATTATTAGGTGTGATTAACTTGAGAGATGAAGACAATTATGTCTCTAAATGTCAAAGTCGAGAATGCAGTTATGCATCTGATTTGAGACCAAATAAAAGTTCAACAACAAAAATGCAAACAAGTCATGGCATGAAAATAATATATCCAAAATATTTTAAAATAAGTATAAGTCAATAAAATCGACCGTGCATGATACATGGGACTCGAGGGATGCCTAATACCTTCCCCTCGGTCAACAAAATTTCTTACCTGAATTTCTGGTTCGCAGACAAAAATAAAGAGTCATTTCCTTTTGGTTAGGGATTAAAAAAAGAAGGTGACTTGGAACAGCATAACTCAATTCCAAGTGGCGACTCTGAAAGAAAATAATAATACCTTAATCAATAACGTCACTTCAATTGTAAGCGAAAAAAGGGTGTGACATCTCTGGTGACTTCGCTGGGAATTAAACAGAATTTGAGCTTTGTATATTGACTTTTACTTGATTTTATTATTTTATTTTAGTGGATATGTTTTGTTTGATGGCAGAATGCTGCTCATTTTTTTTTTGGCTTTTATATTTATATTATTGAACTTCACTAAAATAAAATATAAAATAAAAATTACTCACTCACACCTTATTAGTCTCCGACTACACTTGCACACATTCACAGGAATGCAGTTATGCGTCCTACTTTCCTTTGAGATTAAGCTGGAGTGTCTTGGCACACAATGAAAGATATTTAGTCACATATGTTAGGCGGGGTTGAACAAGCAATTAAGTCGGAATAGCGCTGCTACCGATAAGTTGCCCCTCCCTGGCTCGAGTTTTCACTCGGGTAAGCCATTCTAGATACATATCTCCTTCAGGTTTGAACATATAAAAAGTAGAATATGGACATGGTTATTCCTAAAAGACTCCGAATATTTGCATTATTTGCATGTAACTTAGTGAGCCTCTGAACAAGAGTTGGGGAAAATCAAGGAAAAATATCCCTCTCTTACTTTACTACCTATATCATTTTATGTGCCACATGAAAATGCATTTATTTAGAAAGTCTCTATAAGTTAAATCATTTTGTGTGATTAGGGTAATAAAAAATGTTATCTTGCAATTATTACAAAAAAAAAAGAAGGAAAAACATAAAAATATTTCTTCTTTTAGGAGTTATTATGTCTTTTTAAAAATGAAATGAAATATTTCTCACTGAACAATTGTTTTTATTTTTTTAAAAAAAAATTATTTAAATTTGGTATAATTAATTAAAAAATTAAAAAACTTAATAATACTTTGAAAAATATTGCATTTGTCAAGTCGAGTATTAATATCAATATTAAAAAATTAAACCGTTCAATTTGAACGAACTACGCACACCTGATTCTCACCCTAATGAGATACGTAAGCAACACTTCTCGGATTCGGTAATTTTAAAAAAAAAATTAAAAAAAGAGAAGTATTTCTTATAAAAAGTAATTTTGTCTTTACAATATTTTTGAACTACGCAGACCTGATTCATGCTTTGACAAGATACGTAGGCAACCTTATTTTAAGGTTCGTTCCAGCCTAAAACAAATTTAAATAAGTACTCGTCACAAAAACTGGAGCAAAACGAAAAAAATGATTTTTTTAATTTAGAAAAATATGACTTGGTTGGTACCAACATTCTTAGAAGTGTGCATAAGAAAAATAATAAATTGTTAAACTATTTGATAAGACGGACTAACTTTTTTGTGAACTATAAACTTCTTTAGGTATCTCTTGATATATTTATGTTATACTTGAAAAACTGTTTTGCTTAAAGTTAAGGTTAAAACAAATTCGTCCTCATTGTTTCATGTGCATTGTGTGGTGAGCTTTAGATATAAAATTCAATGGAATGATTTTTGATCTAGAACTTGGTCTAAATGTTGGTTAAAGTGAAATTGTGAGCAACATTTAACTTGGGAAATGATTATAGGCTTCCTTTGATTCGATTGTGCCTTTTAAGTCTACCCAATGACATGTTATCCATAGAACTCCTATTTTGAGCCTGAAACATTTTTATTTGAATAATCACAACTTCACATATATCATTTTTAGTGCATAAATGCACTATTTTTGGATCTCACTTCCATGTGCACACTATCAATTAGATACACAACGCCAAGACCTAAGTTGGATATCAAAGTGAAAAAACCAAGTATGTGCAAGTTCAAGCAAAATGACAAAAAAAAAAGCTAGAATAAAAATGAAAAAAAAAATGAATGGGAAAAATATTTCAAGAAAACAAAGATCAAATGCGAAAAATAAAAAAATATTGAAAGTTGTGCAAATTTTAAGGAGGAAATAATCACTTTACCCCAAATGAATATTCTATTTTTCTCCAAACCTACATTACAAGCCAATAACAAGTCTTATTTGGTCCCATTTTGTGTGTTCTCACATCAATAAATACTTACAGAAGGGTCAATCATATGGTATCTCAATCTCATACATTGAATATATTTTCGAGTGTGAGTGATTTTGATATAAAATATTCTAAGATCGAAACACTTCTATTGTGCAAAGTTGGACTTTATTTATTCCGAGGGCACTTGAAACATGAAGATATGCTTAACTTAGGCAAGATGAATTCAGGTAAATACTTAAGAATGTTTGAAATACCATTTGAAATTATAGTGATTACTCAAAGTTGACCTCAAATTTGTCAGAAAGTAGTGAATCATATGCATCATGCTAAATTGTTGGTACCAACAAAAGTAAAAACATTGTCAACCATGAACTGATTCATTTATCAAAAGATGTCTTTTGTAGGAAAAATCAAGAAAAAAAGAAAAATAATTTTAGATTTCTATGAACTACGTTTGACCTGATTCTTGGTATACGAGATACGTAGGCAGTATTATAATAAGGCTCGGTCTCATAGAATAAAATTTTATATCCTTGAAGGAATGAAATTTGACCATTTTTCTAAAATAAAAAAAATCAAAAAATAATAAACTAAAAAGAGTGTCGAAGTTCTTCAATTTAACATACTGGGTCAAATTTTTATCACTCTAATTTCTAGGGAATAAGCACTCTAGTTGCATTCTAATCTTAGGAAACAAACACTTGATTATCTTTAATTTCTAGGGAACGAACTCCCTAATTGCAATTTTTTCTTTGGTACCAGTATTTCTCATTCATAGTAATAGTGTAAATAATATTTTCCTGGTGCAAACAGGGGCAAAAAAAGTGTTGTGATTTTATTTGATGATTCTGTTAAAAAAGAACTCTCCTAAACAAAAAGAATTATAGTAGCAAGACCCTCCTAAACAATGGGATTAGCAGGACCCTCCTAAACAATGGGAATTAGAGTAGCAGGACCCTCCTAAACAATGGGAATTAGAGTAGCACGACCCTCCTAAACAATGAGAATTAGAGTAGCAGGACCCTTTTAAACAATGGGAATTAGAGTAGAAGGACCCTCCTAAACAATGGGAATTAAAGTAGCAGGACCCTCCTGAATAATGGGGTTAGCAGGACCCTCCTGGATAATGGGACTAGCAGGACCCTCCTCATAATGGAATTAGCAGGACCCTCCTGGATAATAGGACTAGCAGGACCTTCCTGGATAATGGGACTAGCAGGACCCTCCTCATAATGGAATTAGCAAGACCCTCCTGGATAATGGGACTAGCAGGACCCTCTTGGATAATGGAAATAGCAGGACCCTCCTGGATAATGGGACTAGAAGGACCCTCCTCATAATGGGATTAGCAGGACCCTCCTGGATAATGAGACTAGAAGGACCCTCCTCATAATGGGATTAGCAGCACCCTCCTGGATAATGGGACTAGAAGGACCCTCCTCATAATGGGATAAGCAGGACCCTCCTGGATAGTGGGACTAGCAGGACCCACCTGAATAATTGGATTAGCAGAATCCTCCTGGATAATGGGATTCGCAGGACCCACCTGGATAATGGGATTCGCAGGACCCTCCTGTATAATGGGACTAGAAGGATCCTCCTCATAATGGAATTAGCACGACCCTTCTCCATAATGGGACTAGCAGGACCATCCTCATAATGGGATTAGCAAGACCCTACTGGATAATGAGACTAGCAGGACCCTTCTGGATAATGGAACTAGTAGGACCCTTCCTGGATAATGGGACAAGAAGGACCTTCCTCATAATGAGATTAGCAGGACCCTCCTGGATAATGAGATTTGGTTACTTTCTCCTAGGATAAACACTTCCTAGTCTCAGTTTATGTTTTATATTTACATTTGCTAATAACTCACAAAAACTTTCCAGTGAAAACTGGGGCAAAAGTTTTGTTTATTTTTTTGTTTGTGATGATTTTCAGGTTTCTTCAAGTGAAACATGGATTTGAAATTCAAGAATAAAGTTTCAACTCTTTTTCAGAATGATCAATCCCATGATGGTCAGAATCAATTTCTTCAATGCATTTAGCAGTCTGACTTCCTCACATTTACTAGTCAGCTTCCGATCAAGAAAACATGCAGTCATTCAATAGTATTTTCAAATTGTAATTCTGAAGAATGTCAAAAGCTTAGTCTAAGTGGCAAGTTCAACCTCCAATCCAATTCAAGGTTAAGATATTCACCCAAAAATCAAGGTGATATCTTAAAGTCAAGATTCAAGTGAAGACTCAAGAAAAGCTGCATAGATAGGAGCTTGTACATTTATTTTTCTTTTGACTATTAGCTTTCGATTTTTTATGTAAGGATAAGAGCCGCGATCTGGAGCCTCGATGGAACCTCACTTAACTTCCACCTTATCAGTGCATCTCTTTGAACTACATGTGACCTAATTCCCTTATCACCCGAGATATGTAGGATGTCCAAAACAAGGGCTCGGTCGAACAAATTTTGGTCTTTCAAATAAGAGTTCGGTCAAAACTTGTCACTTTGTCTATTTCTTTGTCTGAAAACTCTTCATGTTTCCAGTCAAAGAGGGGCAAACTGTAGACACGTAATTTTTTACCGAATTTAAGTTTTATACCCTTTATAGAGTTTAATATTTTTTATTAATATTTTAACTTTTATCTTAATTCTATTAAGTTTATTTTTAAAAGACTTGAAAACAACAAAAATAAAATCACTTTTTAAGGAAAAGTTTTATTTATATTTGTTTAAAAAAAAGAAGAAAATTCCAAAAAATATATGTTTTCTTTAATTAAAATCAATAATAGGCTAGTATTTCTTAATTATAATTATCTATTCAATTATTATTTTATTTTTATAATTAGCTAATATTTTTATTATTATAGTTATGATATTGATTATTAAAAAATAATATCTTAACCCCCACTTCTATCCCCATTTTTCTACCACTTCCCACAACCATCAACCCACTACCCCTATTTTCCTTTACTCACAATTCACCCTACATACTACTACATATACTACACTACTATAGAAGAAGAGGGGAGGTCAGAAAAAAGAGACGAAAAAAAAGGGAACAGACAAAAGATCAAAAAAAAAGCAAAAAAAGAAAGAAAAGAAAAAAGAAAAACGGATGAGAGACAACAAAAAAAAGAGATACAGAAACAAAGGAGAACAAAAAAAAAAATAAGAAGAAAAACACACACGGAAAGAAAAGAAGGAAAAACACAATGCACATTCTCACCAAAAATTGTGAGTGTTTTAATCGTGGTTTAATCAAATTTTGTGGTACTTATTCTTTTCATTTAGGGTTCAACTTTACCTTGTTTATTTATGGAATTTGATGTAATTATTTAGTAGTTTCTTACACTTTTAATTTATTCATAATTTGCTCAAGAATAAAGAATGTGTTAAGAGTTATATTTTATTATTATTATTTTTAAATAGCTTTATTTGATGAAAATTATTGTTGTTTATTTAGTCCAATAAAGAATGAGATTTATTTTAGCAATTTGTCAGTGTTTTGTTGGATTAATGAGAAATTATAATATGTGCATGTCTAATTTCGTCATTAATTTTAATATAACAATAAAAATATAATATGTGTCGGCCTAATTTTAACATTAACTTTAAGAGTGCGAAAAAAATAAAAAAATAAAAGAATACAAGATAATCTAAAATTTATATTGTATCCTAAAAGTTTAGATTTATTTTATTCTATTTGATTTTATTTAATATTTTCTTATAACATTAGATGGTTTTTAGGCATGTTAAAATGATATTTGTTTCAACTAAGAATGGGGTTACACATCTTTTTTTAAACACTTGAAAGAAATTCAAGAATGTGGTGACACACATTGATAAAATTATTCTAATATATATTTTGATTTAATTCAAACTAAAAGTTGTAAATTACAATTATTAGGTGTGATGAACTTGAGAGATGAAGACAGTTATGTCTCCAAATATCAAAGTCGAGAATGCAGTTATGCATCTGATTTGAGACCAAATAAAAGTTCAACAACAAAAATGCAAACAAGTCATGGCATGAAAATAATATATCCAAAATATTTTAAAATAAGTATAAGTCAATAAAATCGACCGTGCTAGATACATGGGACTCGAGAGATGCCTAATACCTTCCCCTCGGTCAACAAAATTTCTTACCTGAATTTCTGGTTCGCAGACAAAAATAAAGAGTCATTTCCTTTTGGTTAGGGATTAAAAAAAGAAGGTGACTTGGAACACCATAACTCAATTCCAAGTGGCGACTCTGAAAGAAAATAATAATACCTTAATCAATAACGTCACTTCAATTGGAAAAACCCTCACCGTCGTGCGCGAAAAAAGGGTGTGACACATCCATTCTGATTTTGAAAAATTTATAATCTGATAAGAAAGAACGATTTTAAAAAATATAGATGAAAAAACTAAGAATCACAATACATATACAATTGTTGAAGATGAAAAAAATAAAAAAAAATTGATTCACGACTTGATTTTGATGGTTACCTGCGAAAATTGAAAGAAATATCGAAGGGAGAACGTGAAACTTTTGTCAATTCGAAATTCAAAATAGGATAGGTAAAGTGATTATAGGAGAAAGAGGTGGAATGGGGATAGGAGAGATAAAATTGAATTGTATATAATTATATACAATATCAATTTTTTTTACGATTGGATATAGAAAGAGATGGGGAGTCCCATTAATTATGATAAAAAAAAATAAACTATAATTATTGAAAGTAAATAAAATAAACTATACCCTTATTATATAATTACTTAGAGATATTTGTCATCCTATGTAATTTTTTCTAACTGGATTTGGTATAATTGGTTGTAATTACATTGTGTTTTGTTCACCATATAATTACTTGATCAACAAGTAATTGGGTGTAACTGGGAGGGGGTACACTTTCCAATTCTCAAGGAGGGACTGTGAATTACAAGCCGATTACTTTTAAATTTTTATTTTTTAATTATTTAATTCTATTATTTTAATTATTTTTTATTATTCTAAAAAATTCTAATTTTTTTTTTTATATTCTAGTCCCTTCTCATTCTCAGTCTTTACTTCATGTAATTCCATGCAATTTTTTCGTATTAGTTCTTATTCTTTTTTTTCATTAGCATTATCTTTTTAGTATTCTAACTTTTAATTAAAGTAGAATTTCTCATTGAGCAAGGTTATAGACTTACATTTTTCTTTTCTTTTAAATCATTTGAATGTATGTTATATTAGACATAAGAGTATTTTGTTAATTTTTGAGATAAGTGTCAAAAACACACCTAACTTATTCACTTTTTTTGAGTTCCATACCTAAACTATTGAAAGTGTGAGTTTCATACCTACACTATCACTTTTTAGTTTGAGAAACACACCTCAGTGGTGTGTGTAGTGCACTCTCTCTTTTATATGAAAAAACTTTGACACATGACATTCCACATAGATAAAATATTTTATCTAGATAAAAATTAAATAATAAAAAATTAATATTAATTAAAAACTAAAGATTACTATGCATATAAAAAATTAAATTATTCTTTTTATCTCACTTCACCACCTCCTCCACGTACCCCCTCCCCCCGCAATAACCCCATCCTTTTTAAAAAAAAAAATCATTTATAAATATTTTTAAAAATTTCATATTTCATCCCCCCCTCCCCCTCCCCCCGATAGAAATCGATATTATTTTATTTAAAAAAATATACCTCATACTATTTAACTTTTCGCTCATAATTTTTATTTTTTTACGTTTTTCTTATTTTGTGTTAGATATGCACGTACATATATTTTTAGAAAAAAAATTCTAATAGTGTGCCGGATATAACATAAACAACTAAAAATATAAAAAGTCTTGTGGCGGCAAGAAAAAATATTTTCGATATGTATATCTAAACACTGGGGAAAAAATTGAAAGCGGAGGGTTAAGTGGGATGGGTAAAATTATATTTTTAAGAAAATAAAATAATATCTAAATTAGTATTTGATGAGGGGGAGGAGATGAAATAAAAAATAAAATACTTTTATAAAAGAAATTTAAACAAAATAAAAAACTTTAAAAAATGGTGTGGGGTAAGAAAAATATTTTACATTTTATTTTATAAAGAAAATATTTTTTTTAATAGTTTTTTTAATTTTTAATTTTAACTAATACTAATAATTTATTTATTTTTTGTCAAGGTTGAATATTTTGTCCATGTGGAAATTCTTTAAAATAAAAAGAGAGAGAGTGTATTACACTTACCATGATGAGAGTAGTATAAAAGAGAGAGGTGTGTTTCTCAAACTAAAAAGTGATAGTTTAGGTATGAAACTCAAACTTTCAATAGTTTAGGTATGACACTAAAAAAAAAGGTATAGTTTAGGTGTGGTTTTGACACTTATCTCTTAATTTTTTTTGTTTATAATTTAAAACTTATGTTATATTTTCAGTTTCATTTGTTTTAGTAGTATTGCCATGATATGAAGCTTGACATTGCAACTCATTTAATTTTTAGTTAGACTTGATCTATTATCTTTTCGTCAAATATTTTAATAATTTATGATATTTTATTTATAATATTGATCTTTTTATCAAACGTTGTTATTTTTTAAAGGGAAAATGGACAAATATACCCTCGAACAAATGTAAATGGTATGCAGATACCCTCCGTCATACTTTTGGGATATTAGTGCCCATACCGTAAAAAAATTAGAGTATATATGCACTTTATTCTAACGGAAGACTAAATAAGGACACGTGGTACAATCTTATCCATCGATCCGGTATGGGGTCATTGGATAAGATTATGACACATGTAACTCCATTGGTTGAGAGGGTATATATGCTCTAGTTTTTAGACGGCAGGGGCACCAATTTCCCAAAAGTATGATGGAGGGTATCTGCATACCATTTACGATAGTTCAGGGGTATATTTATCCTTTTTTCTTTTTTAAAGGGTCTTATTTTTAAAATTTCAAATACATTTTTATCTCTACCACCAAAGTACCCCCCCCCCCCCTCCCTTAATAAGAAAAATTAAAAAATGTTTTTGAAAAGTGTTTCAAATTACCTGAGCCAACACCTACCACCTATTTTAAATTAATGAATAATATATAAATAATTATAATTTCTAGGTTTGGTATGGTGTGTGCTTTTTTTTTTAGTAAAATCAAAACTAAATCAAATAGTATTGATTTTCAAAATTTTAAATCAAATCAAATATCAATTTGATTCGGGTTACAATTAGATTTAATTTTGTAACTATAACTGTTGACACCCAATTTTGATCGACATTTAACCATTTTGGGAATGCTATTCGATTAAATACGTATTTTTAAAATTTATTTTAAATTAGAATTGTAGTCGACTTTGCATAAAAAATTAAATATTTTAATATGTTTACTTTATAAAATTATTGTAAATATTATTTAAAATTGTTAATAAATTTCTAAATAGTCATTTTTTATTCAAATGTTTCAAAATTTAAGTGATTTTGATTATATAAAATATATCATAAAATTTGTGTTATTTTAATTGGATAGCATTTCTAAATTTTCCTAAAATTATTTAAATTCTAGCCTAACTTATTCTAATTCCTTTCAATCCTAGCCCTTCCAATTCAAAATTTTATTTCAATCATAACCATTTTCATTTCAATTTTAGCCAATATTTGTTTCAATTTTGGCCAATCCAATTTGATTTTAAGACTCCATCTTTTAATCTCATCCATCCATTTAATTAATTAAATCCTAGATCGAATATTAATCCTTTATCTCCTCTAAAATCAATGGTCAAATTTAATCTACCTATTCTAACCTAAAAGGACCCTAGTCCCTAATAAAGTTTTCATTCTCTTCTCTCTCCCCCTACTTGGCAGCCGCCTCCTCTCTTCTCTCCCTCCATTCTTTCCGGCTGAAATCGCCTCTCCCCTTCGCTCTTTCTCCAGCCGCCTCATCTTCCTCTCTCCCCCCTCTCCAGCGGACGACCTCCATTTTAGCCGGCAAGGATAGCCGCCAGGCAGCCTCCTCTCCCTCTCCCTCCTTTTCTTTCTTTCCCCCTTCTGTTTTCCCCTTCCTCTTCTCATTTTCTGTTCTTCTTTTTTTGTAGATAACGTAGCGGCAACGCAAGGAACCAGCAGCAAACTCCGATGGACAGCAACTCCGGCCAGCGGCCTGCCACCGGCGAGACGCCTGCAACAACAACTCTGGGCAGCAGGCGATCAGCAACAGCAGCTCGCTGAGGAACCAACAGCAGTTTCGGCGTGTTCTCTTCCTCTATTCTCCAATGAAGTTCGTGTTCGAAGACGGATCTCAACAGATCCGTCCAGGTTTGAGCCCTTGTTCGTTTGATTGTCCAAAGTTTTAACATTACTTTTTAAAAGTTCATGATCTTTGAGTTGCATGACTGCCCTATGGAAACAAAAAAAAAAGAGGGGATCAATATATCGATTGTATTAAAGTTGGTCTAAAAATGCTTTAGAACTTCAAATATTTTCTATGATTTGTATATATCTGTCAAAATGTGATGCACCGAATGGTTGACCCATGAGTGATTACTTCAAAAAAAAATTTCTCGCTAATTAAAATTTAGGCGTGATTATCTGTCATGACATATGTTTTGTAGCTACGCAGGGATAGCAGTCTGATCGATATTCACAAAAAATTGGACTATTTCTCCTCTTTCCTGCTCTATGGAAAATCGGTCAGATTCTAATTCTTTATGGTTCTGGTAAAAATCGCGACTTTTTCTTGACACTCTACATTGTTAATTTTGGCTTGTTAATTGTTTTCTCCATATCTGTCAGGATCCCTTAAATATGTTAATTTATCTAATTGTTTGGTCAAATTAATCCTTTGCTTTGATTTAGATCTCTGCCTATTATTAACTTTATTGCTTACCCATAATTATTTTAGCTTAGTTTGTTGGACCCTCTTGGCTATGGTAATTTAGTGTAAATATAATAAGTTTGATTAACGAACGGAGGAGTGTACTATTTCTTTCCTTGTGTTTCCCTACTATTAATTCTTATTAATTGATTATATTTACTGATCTCTTTTTCCTTATTTTGAAATTGTCTAATTTTCTTACTTGTTTTTATATGGTAAAAAAAAAAATTAAAATGGATCTGATTTGGCTCTTCCCTTTTTAGGAAAATAGTTTATTTTTACTTGTTTTTTTCTTTCTGATTTGACTTTTCTTTATTTAAGGAAAATATTATTATTATTCCTAATTTTTATTCTTACTTGTTTATGTTTGGCAATAAAATATTTTTTTAAAATTTTCTGATTTGGCTCCTTTTTAAATAAGGAAAATAGTATATTAATTAATTCCCTAAAATATTTTATCTTCCTTAATATGTGCCCCTCTTTGCTATATAAGACCTCCTCCTCGCATTCATTCATTCTCTCCTAAACAAGAACTAGATTTCTTAACTCTCTCATTCTCTTACTATTCATATTATTGATGCTCTTAAACAAAATAAGTTTCCGGTAACTTTCAAGTGCTATTTGGCTACTTTGCTTTGTTAGAGTAAAAGTTGGACCAATTCTTTTCCATTGCTACCATTCCTTCTCTGCTTAACCGGTTAGTATTTTTAATTAGCATTTACATTATTATGACATTCATACATTTGCGTAAGTTTATTGTTCTATTCTTTTCTATATGTATAACTTGTTAAATAATTGCATGCGTGTCTCACCTTGTCTAAAATAAAAATGCGATTACTTGTGTAGCTACTTGATTGCTTTGACAGGTTTCAAACTTGAAGTTCAAGTTGAAGATTGGCTATGAAGAAATTACTTTTGTTCATATATTTGAAGCCATATATTTTCTTATTTATTTATTTGATCCTTTTTTTGTAATATTTGTTTGACTCTAAAGATCTCATATATAAAATATATTTGGGGATCATCTAAGGGGGAGGGGATTTACATGTTACTTGTTTATTTGTTCTATCGTAATTTTCAAAGTTAGAAATCACGCCAATAGGTATTATGTGATTTTAAATTTGTAAAAACCACCTAGAATTCTTGTTTATGGGTATTATAATCTAATCGATTTCCAACATTCTTAATGCTTTGTCTAGTAACTCTAAGTGTCTTAATGAATTTTAAAATGATTCTAATAACTTTTGCATGTTAAAATTAAAATTCTAATAATCTTAGTAGGTTTATCGGTTAGACTTTTATAATATTTGTGTTTTAATAATTTTCAGCATGTTAATTACTTAGAAATCATATTAATAGGCTTATAAATTTTCATCATATGAATAAATAAAAAACAAGTTTCTTGTGCATATTTTTCTGCCACTTTTAAATAAATAATCAACTATTATTGTGTTGCTAATCAATAACCGCTCTTTAAAATAAAATAAAATTATTTGTTGCATTTAACAAATTACTTGACTTTTGAATATATTTCATAGTAAAATCTTTGCATTTAATAAATTGACTACATTAATGTTCTACTAGTTTTTTTTTTCTTTTTACAAAGTTTTGCAACATGATTTTTTTTAAAAGTCATTGTTCAATCCTCCTTTAAAACTTTGGGTTGATTATAACATTTATTATTTTTAAAAATAAATTATAAGAACTATCTGCCCATGATTTTCAGAAGAGATTATGTGTATTCATATGTAAATATTTATGTGCCTATATGCAAACTAAATCTTTTTAAATCATCTTCAAAATATAAACTATTATTATTTTTTCTAAGACCGACCTCAAATCAAAATTGTTTCTATGGTGGAGGAGCGCGATTAACAATATCGTGGCATCATCCCAATAAAGAAACAAACATTTTTTTAATAAAAATTCTATTCAAACTTGCTCCATTTTTCAAATCTTTATTTTCACACATCTTTTTCTTGTTTGGTGTAGCATATTAAATTAAATCGAACTATCTTCTATATCTATTTGTGCGTATTATGTCTTCTTGTTTATCTCTTTATCAATTGCTTAATATTTGCAATATTTATTTATCACATAGATTGTATGCTCAAATAATAAATAATCGAAGTAATCTTAATTGTTTAATAATTTATTTGGGGTAGCTTAAAATAAAAAAAATAAAATTATTTGCTTATTTATTTGTTCCTTTTCTATCTTCTTGCTTATCTCTTATTTAATTGCTTAGTATATATATTTTATTTATTGTTATCACTTAGACTCGCATGTTTAAATATTAATCAAAATAATATGAGCTTTTGTTCAACTTGTTATATCACAGTCGCGTATGCTAAATTAAATAAAAATGAGCTTAATTGCTTATTTATTGCTATCACATAGCCTTGCATGTTTTAAGTTAATTAAAATAATAAAATGTCTTTTGTTTAAATGTTATGTCATCACCTAGCTAGTATATTAATAAATGAAGTGGCCTTAATTACTACTTGTAACCCTCCACATAAATTGCATGAGATACGGCCGGGACCCATATTTGTGGACCTTGAGGGATGCCTAACACCTTCCCCTCGAGGTAATTTGAACCCTTACCCTGATCTCTGGCTCGTTGACCTTAGCTAGACTTAGTTAGGTTAGATAGGTGCCCTAACGCGCCTTAATTCGTTAGGTGGCGACTCCTCAAACTCCAGAATGCCAAAAGAGTTGTTAGGTCGTGCACAAAACCCGTTTTTTCGGAAAAATGGGGCGCGACAGAATGGGGACTCTGCTGGGGATATTAGGTTCTTACCATTACGTGTTTCATGCTCATTATGTGGGGGTTTACTTTATTTTGGTTATTTCATTATTTGTAGGTGCTTACCATGTTTATCTTATTTTTTTGCCTTATCTATTGTCTTCTTTCCATGTCTCACCCCTTCACTCTTCCTTATTTGTTTATTACCATGTTTCACCTTTCCCCTTTCCCCTTATTTGTTTCCTTACATGTTTTACCCTTTTTCCTTATTTGCATGATTTTTAATATGTGTATATGTTTATTTTCCTTACATATTTATGCTTATTTATTTATTTATTTATTTATTTATCGCTTTATAAACTGCCTATATGTTACCGCTTTCCAATCTAACTGCTAAGTGTTTATTGTTTTGATAACTGGTCCCAATTAGGACCCTCTTCCTTTTTTTTTTAATTTTTACTGTGATATTGTGCCTTTGCACCTCTCACAACTACTCCAATTCTATTCAAATACCTATTATAGAGAGTTGGCATATGCGTGGACGTAACGGATAGTTTTACTACCGCGAAACCACGAGCCTCTCATATAAAATCCCTTTCAAGTCCGTGTCAAGCCAACTCTTACAAGTCCTAATTAGGTCAAACATGCCGCATAAACCCTAGATGGTTTGACCCTTGGTGTCAATCCACATAATTAGGTAGCCACCCTATCGTCTAAAGGGCCCCAACACCCTTTAGACAAATTGCATACTTATGGGTCAATGTGATCATAATAATTAAATCAAGCCAATTTTGCCAAAATGGAGTTTAGAAGTTGTTTATTGTTTTGTTTGCAGAGTCATGGATGAGTATCAATCCCCAAACCCTCAAATGATCACAGAGGTGAATCAGAGACTTAAGAGCTGGTGGATGGACATAGAGAGAGAACGAAAAAGGGAGCTTCATCAATTGTTGGGTGGCCTCACATTTCTTATCTTTGTCACACCTAACCCTCATCTGACTAGGGCGCTACTAGAGTTTAGGGACCCCGTGAGGATGGTTTTCAAATTCACAGATTGCAATTTGACACCAACAATCGAAGAAATTAGCGGTTTCATCGACCTACCATACCATGAGTGTGAAATGATGGTACCTTATAAACCATCATCAAGGGAATTTCTAAGAAGTATGGGGATGAAGTATAATCCAATATGAACTTCTTTAGACCTTGGATGAACTCATATAGATTTTCTATACTCACGATTTGGTCGAGATGATAGCTATTACACTTTTAGCTATGAATTTGAGTGCTCCTTTGAAGAATGGGAAAAATATCGCTTAGATGCCTTCGCCATTGCCTTATTAGGATCCTTGGTTTTTCCTAAATCAAAGGGAAGAATCGATATATGTTAAAGGTATGTGGTTCGAGACCTAGCTCAAAGAGGAGGCGAGCCTAGGAAACCATAGTTCCCATGATCCTGGCAGAGATAATGAGGAGTCTGTCAGCATGTGTCGATGGGAGAATGTTCTTCGAGGGATGCAACCTTCTACTTCAACTATGGGCTATCGATCATTTCCACAAGCGGTCTGACGTGGTAGACACCTATCTTGGTCAAGGCAACAAGAGTGATAACCATCCAAGAAGGTTGGCACGTTTCGCCGCACCTGTAGGATTTGTGGACTGGCAGATATTTCTGACAGAGCTTGAGAGCCACCGAATTCAATGGAAGCTCCATTGGTTGCCCATGCCTAATGCCATAGTAAGAGGGAACGACCGATACTTCATTGAGCTTATTGGCTTAAAAGGTGTCCAACCATATGCGCCTCTTCGAGTACTTCGACAATTTGGGCAAACTCAAGTCATACCACTTCGATCTGACATGGAACAATTCAAGTATGAGTTTGGACTAGATAAACCACAAGTCCACAATATACTTCGACGATGGGAGCGTGTGTTGACCATTCCTATGGGTGCACGACAGGCTTTATGCACATATGAGTACCACATATGGATCTTGATAGAGTCTGAAGTCCCAATATCAAGTGGAGAAGGATACCATGGGCTTGCCGATGAAAAGGAAAACATATGGGCACAGAGTGTGTTGAACATGAGACAAGAAGTCCCTCCCATTACAAGAGGTCAATTGGCGCCAAGCTCTTGGAGTCGATACCTCCAAGATTTCAGAATTTAGGATGATTTCCCCCATGTTATCCCTTTTCCCTTAGTTTATTTCAGTTTTGTTTTTCAATTATGATGTATTGTTCGAATTTTATAATAAATGAAAGTTATTTTGTTCCTTCTAATCTAAACTTCAATTGGCAAATAAGGCTTGCATTAACTATTGTGCATCACTTATGTGTCGCTTAGGCCTACCTCTGGCTCAACGAGGCTCCTTTGCATTTAGGGCGTTTATCTTAAATAATGTGCTTGATATAACAACTTATACTTGCTCTAACATGGGTTTGGCTTTGTTTTTATTTTGTTTTACCATTCCCCAATGGTTGATCTATAGACCATGGTTTACCACACGCGATCAAAGGGCTCTCTTCCTTCTCTCCCAACTGAGAATCGCAAAGGAAAGAGAGTGACTAATGACCAGGTCATATGCATGACTGTTGAAAAGAAGTGTCTCTCAGACGAGTTGGTATCAAGCCTTGAGCAGAAAATAAAGAAATTAGAAGAAGAAGTGGTGGATATGTGCGAGTGGGCCAAGTTGTTACTCTTCGCCAACCCCACTTTGGAGACAAACATGGATATGTCGCCTTTTGCAAGTCAAGCCACTCTCCAAAATAATCCCCCTCCAAATTACTCCGCTTCTCGAAATCAACCAAGCTCCATTCAAATTCCTCCAAAGAACATCCATTTTCCAAATCACCCATATCTTCCACAACACCATGTATATGCTCCTAAACCTCAACATCTTACTCCACACCCGCATCATCCTACAATGCAAGCTCCTCGATACGAAACACCTCTGCACCAAGTTCCTTGGCATCATGCGCCTCTCATGCCACTTATAATCCTTCCATATCAAATGTCTCCGTACCAAAGGCCTCCTCAGCCATATCAACAACCAACATATCCTAGCCACAATGCCAAAGTCGTCACTCGACCACATATTCGCAAAAACCTCTTCAAGGTTGAGGAGAGACTAGGCAAAACTTATACTCCTCTATCTGAGCCTATAGGCCAACTTTACGAAAAGTTGAGGGTTGATGGTCACATCACTCCTATCAATGAAATAAAGATGAGTACGCGTGCATCATGGATCGAACCCTCTAAAGTTTGCGCTTATCATTCAGGAATGGAAGGACATACCATAGAAGAATGTCGTGATTTGAAAGACAAAATTCAACAACTGATTGATACTAAGGTCATATGCTTGGAGGACATTGCAACAAAGAAAGTTCAAATGTGACCACACCAAAGTTTACTTGATCCAGTCTCCAAATAAGGTTTTTGCCATTTAAGTTCATGATTTCCACATTCAGACACCCCAGAATAACATATGGACAATAAAGTTGGGCAAAATCTATCACTAGTTGTTGCTCAAGAAGGCTCTTTTAATGCTTCGCTTATGCTCTTTGTAATTTGGAACTACGTCAGACCTGATTCCCGTTCAAGAGAGGATACGTAGGCGCTCCTATGGGGGTTCGGTCTTATCATAATAAAAATTTTCATTTTCCCCTTCTATTGATAACTGGGGCAGAATTCTTGAGAGAGTCTCAAAAATTTCATCAAGATTTCTCCTTGCACATCTCCATACTGGGGCAGAATTTTTGAGTAAACTCAAAGATTCCATCAAAAGCATTTCTTCTCAACAACTGGGGCAGAATTTTGAGGGGACCTCAAAATTGCTACAAATCAAGGCTGAGACAGAATCTTTCAAGAGGATCTCAAAAAATTCAACAGTCAAGCTACAACTACAACAGATCAGAATAACAGAAGTTCTACACTGGGGCAGAAATTTTGAGGGGATATCAAAATTTTCGACAAACACTTCAAAGAACATTCTATCAGACATCAAAGGAGCACGCTGTGTCAAATTATGGATACAGATCAACCTCCCCCCGTTTAAACTAACTATTTTTTCTTTGAATGCAGAAAATACAGGTACATATACAAAGACAACTTCAACAATCAACATACTACTTTTGAGCCCAACAAATGATACTCAACTTTTCCAACAAGAGGAACGGCCAAGCTACTGTACGCCCTCAAGCAACTGCTGTGCTGGCAAACTACATTATGTCCGATATTGCATCATTTGCACCTATGCCCGATATCACATTATGATCGAAGAACTACATCATTACATTATGCCCGAGATCGCAGAAATGCATCATTGCATGTGCTCGATATTGCATATGCCCGAAGAAATGCATCATTGCATGTGCTCGACATTACATGTGCCCGAAGAAATGCATGATTGCATGTGCCCGATATTACATTGTGCCCGAAGAAACGCATCATTGCATTGTGCCCGAGACTGCATTGTGCCAGAAGTTTGCATAAGCCCAAGATTGCATCGTGCTCGAAGTTTGGATGTGCTCGAACAAATTCAAATCAAGCCACAAGTATAAACAGATACGCTCTCTTTACTCATTACTTATATTCCGAAGGCGTCATCCTCCAAAGGCATCATCTTTCATGGCCTGCGGACTTCATGTCATGGCCTGAGGACTTATTTTATGCTTATCATGTTCCTAAGGCATCATAGTCTAAAGGCATCATCCTCATGGCCCGCAGACATCATATCATGGCCTAAGGGTTTAATTTCTGTCTATCATGATCCGAAGATGTCATAGTCTAAAGGCGTCATTTTCATGGCCTGCAGACAACATTTTCATAACCTGAGGATACATTTTGCGTAGCATAGCCCTAGACATCATAGCCTAAGACGTCATTTTCATAGTCTTAAGGCAAACATTCATGGTCGATATGGGAAATTGCATCATGTTTACATTACTGCTTATTTTGATACATCTACTCTAATCACTCTATTTAAGTCATATTATAAGTTACAGATATGCAGATTACAGACAAAGTCGCCCTCTGAACAACTGTTCTCTTACTTACAACGAAGGCTCCGACAAATTCTTGGCTACTCGCATTATCATTTCGCTACTCAGCTACCGTTCAGGCTACTATGAAGATATTATTGGATTCAACTCGCTACTGTGACCTACTGTTTCTACATTTAGGCTCATCTGCCTTACAGTGCGACAGCTAGGCTCTTCCGCCTTACAATGCGACATCTAGGCTCGTCCGCCTTACAATGTGATATTTAGGTCCGTCTGCCTTACAATGCGACATTTAGGCTCGTCCGCCTTACAATGCGACATTATGGCTCGTCGGCCTCAAAATGACATTCAAGCTTGTCCGCCTTAGGACATTTAGGCTTGTCCGCCTTAAAACGACATTTAGGCTCGTCCATCTTATAGGACATTTAGGCCCGTCCTCCTTAAAACGACATTTAGGCTCGTCCATCTTATAGGACATTTAGGCCCGTCCGCCTTAAAATGACTTTTAGGCGTGTCCGCCTTTTAGGACACTTAGGCTCGTCTGCCTTAAAATGACGTTTAGGTTTGTCCGCCTTACAAAGGATGCTCAGTTTTTATTTTGCAGGCGTGATCGATCTCTTTTCTCGTCTCTCTATCATGACTTTCTCGCTTCTTCATCTGTCTCTCCTCGCTACTCTAATCTTATCCATTCAAGCCAATATCGTGCCCTCCGAATATCTTAGCGCTCCTTCAACTGTTAAGAGTTTCATTTGCTCTTGAATTCAGAACTACACACGACCTGATTCTCGTATAACCAGAGATATGTAGGCGACTTAATACCAAAGTCTCGGTCGTACCATTTTTCAACTCTACATCGTTTCAATTGATCCCATCGACATCTCTCGTCAGTCGGACAAACTCGGCTACTAAGTCAACGTTGGTTGCTTGACAATTCATTCTTCATTCCCAAGCAACCAAGGGGCAGCTGTTGACACCCAATTTTGACCGACCTTTAACCATTTTGAGAATGCTATTCGATTAAATACGTATTTTTAAAATTTATTTTAAATTAGAATTTTAGTCGACTTTGCATAAAAAATTAAATATTTTAATATGTTTACTTTATAAAATTATTGTAAATATTATTTAAAATTGTTAATAAATTTCTAATAGTCATTTTTTATTCAAATGTTTCAAAATTTAAGTGATTTTGATTATATAAAATATATCATAAAATTTGTGTTATTTTAATTGGATAGCATTTCTAAATTTTTCTAAAATTATTTAAATTCTAGCCTAACTTATTCTAATTCCTTTCAATCCTAGCCCTTCCAATTCAAAATTTTATTTCAATCATAACCATTTTCATTTCAATTTTAGCCAATATTTATTTCAATTTTGGCCAATCCAATTTGATTTTAAGACTCCATCTTTTAATCTCATCCATCCATTTAATTAATTAAATCCTAGATCGAATATTAACCCTTTATCTCCTCTAAAATCAATGGTCAAATTTAATCTACCTATTCTAACCTAAAAGGACCCTAGTCCCTAATAAAGTTTTCATTCTCTTCTCTCTCCCCCTACTTGGCAGCCGCCTCCTCTCTTCTCTCCCTCCATTCTTTCCGGCTGAAATCGCCTCTCCCCTTCGCTCTTTCTCCAGCCGCCTCATCTTCCTCTCTCCCCCCTCTCCAGCGGACGACCTCCATTTTAGCCGGCAAGGATAGCCGCCAGGCAGCCTCCTCTCCCTCTCCCTCCTTTTCTTTCTTTCCCCCTTCTGTTTTCCCCTTCCTCTTCTCATTTTCTGTTCTTCTTTTTTTGTAGATAACGTAGCGGCAACGCAAGGAACCAGCAGCAAACTCCGATGGACAGCAACTCCGGCCAGCGGCCTGCCACCGGCGAGACGCCTGCAACAACAACTCTGGGCAGCAGGCGATCAGCAACAGCAGCTCGCTGAGGAACCAACAGCAGTTTCGGCGTGTTCTCTTCCTCTATTCTCCAATGAAGTTCGTGTTCGAAGACGGATCTCAACAGATCCGTCCAGGTTTGAGCCCTTGTTCGTTTGATTGTCCAAAGTTTTAACATTACTTTTTAAAAGTTCATGATCTTTGAGTTGCATGACTGCCCTATGGAAACAAAAAAAAAAGAGGGGATCAATATATCGATTGTATTAAAGTTGGTCTAAAAATGCTTTAGAACTTCAAATATTTTCTATGATTTGTATATATCTGTCAAAATGTGATGCACCGAATGGTTGACCCATGAGTGATTACTTCAAAAAAAAATTTCTCGCTAATTAAAATTTAGGCGTGATTATCTGTCATGACATATGTTTTGTAGCTACGCAGGGATAGCAGTCTGATCGATATTCACAAAAAATTGGACTATTTCTCCTCTTTCCTGCTCTATGGAAAATCGGTCAGATTCTAATTCTTTATGGTTCTGGTAAAAATCGCGACTTTTTCTTGACACTCTACATTGTTAATTTTGGCTTGTTAATTGTTTTCTCCATATCTGTCAGGATCCCTTAAATATGTTAATTTATCTAATTGTTTGGTCAAATTAATCCTTTGCTTTGATTTAGATCTCTGCCTATTATTAACTTTATTGCTTACCCATAATTATTTTAGCTTAGTTTGTTGGACCCTCTTGGCTATGGTAATTTAGTGTAAATATAATAAGTTTGATTAACGAACGGAGGAGTGTACTATTTCTTTCCTTGTGTTTCCCTACTATTAATTCTTATTAATTGATTATATTTACTGATCTCTTTTTCCTTGTTTTGAAATTGTCTAATTTTCTTACTTGTTTTTATATGATAAAAAAAAAAATTAAAATGGATCTGATTTGGCTCTTCCCTTTTTAGGAAAATAGTTTATTTTTACTTGTTTTTTTCTTTCTGATTTGACTTTTCTTTATTTAAGGAAAATATTATTATTATTCCTAATTTTTATTCTTACTTGTTTATGTTTGGCAATAAAATATTTTTTTAAAATTTTCTGATTTGGCTCCTTTTTAAATAAGGAAAATAGTATATTAATTAATTCCCTAAAATATTTTATCTTCCTTAATATGTGCCCCTCTTTGCTATATAAGACCTCCTCCTCGCATTCATTCATTCTCTCCTAAACAAGAACTAGATTTCTTAACTCTCTCATTCTCTTACTATTCATATTATTGATGCTCTTAAACAAAATAAGTTTCCGGTAACTTTCAAGTGCTATTTGGCTACTTTGCTTTGTTAGAGTAAAAGTTGGACCAATTCTTTTCCATTGCTACCATTCCTTCTCTGCTTAACCGGTTAGTATTTTTAATTAGCATTTACATTATTATGACATTCATACATTTGCGTAAGTTTATTGTTCTATTCTTTTCTATATGTATAACTTGTTAAATAATTGCATGCGTGTCTCACCTTGTCTAAAATAAAAATGCGATTACTTGTGTAGCTACTTGATTGCTTTGACAGGTTTCAAACTTGAAGTTCAAGTTGAAGATTGGCTATGAAGAAATTACTTTTGTTCATATATTTGAAGCCATATATTTTCTTATTTATTTATTTGATCCTTTTTTTGTAATATTTGTTTGACTCTAAAGATCTCATATATAAAATATATTTGGGGATCATCTAAGGGGGAGGGGATTTACATGTTACTTGTTTATTTGTTCTATCGTAATTTTCAAAGTTAGAAATCACGCCAATAGGTATTATGTGATTTTAAATTTGTAAAAACCACCTAGAATTCTTGTTTATGGGTATTATAATCTAATCGATTTCCAACATTCTTAATGCTTTGTCTAGTAACTCTAAGTGTCTTAATGAATTTTAAAATGATTCTAATAACTTTTGCATGTTAAAATTAAAATTCTAATAATCTTAGTAGGTTTATCGGTTAGACTTTTATAATATTTGTGTTTTAATAATTTTCAGCATGTTAATTACTTAGAAATCATATTAATAGGCTTATAAATTTTCATCATATGAATAAATAAAAAGCAAGTTTCTTGTGCATATTTTTCTGCCACTTTTAAATAAATAATCAACTATTATTGTGTTGCTAATCAATAACCGCTCTTTAAAATAAAATAAAATTATTTGTTGCATTTAACAAATTTCTTGACTTTTGAATATATTTCATAGTAAAATCTTTGCATTTAATAAATTGACTACATTAATGTTCTACTAGTTTTTTTTTCTTTTTACAAAGTTTTGCAACATGATTTTTTTTAAAAGTCATTGTTCAATCCTCCTTTAAAACTTTGGGTTGATTATGACATTTATTATTTTTAAAAATAAATTATAAGAACTATCTCCTAACCTATCGTTAGTGAGAAAGTCAAAGGAATTACGAGGTCTAGTTCCAATTTTTAATTAAGCCGACGTGTCCCTGGGAGTACCACCTACCCATGATTTTCAAAAGAGATTATGTGTATTCATATGTAAATATTTATGTGCCTATATGCAAACTAAATCTTTTTAAATCATCTTCAAAATATAAACTATTATTATTTTTTCTAAGATCGACTTCAAATCAAAATTGTTTCTATGGTGGAGGAGCGCGATTAACAATATCGTGGCATCATCCCTATAAAGAAATAAACATATTTTTAATAAAAATTCTATTCAAACTTGCTCAATTTTTCAAATCTTTATTTTCACACATCTTTTTCTTGTTTGGTGTAGCATATTAAATTAAATCGAACTATCTTCTATATCTATTTGTGCGTATTATGTCTTCTTGTTTATCTCTTTATCAATTGCTTAATATTTGCAATATTTATTTATCACATAGATTGTATGCTCAAATAATAAATAATCGAAGTAATCTTAATTGTTTAATAATTTATTTGGGGTAGCTTAAAATAAAAAAAATAAAATGATTTGCTTATTTATTTGTCCCTTTTCTATCTTCTTGCTTATCTCTTATTTAATTGCTTAGTATATATATTTTATTTATTGTTATCACTTAGACTCGCATTTTTAAATATTAATCAAAATAATATGAGCTTTTGTTCAACTTGTTATATCACAGTCTCGTATGCTAAATTAAATAAAAATGAGCTTAATTGCTTATTTATTGCTATCACATAGCCTTGCATGTTTAAGTTAATTAAAATAATAAAATGTCTTTTGTTTAAATGTTATGTCATCACCTAGCTAGCATATTAATAAATGAAGTGACCTTAATTGCTACTTGTAACCCCCCACATAAATTGCATGAGATACGGTCGGGACCCACATTTGTGGACCTTGAGGGATGCCTAACACCTTTCCCTCGAGGTAATTTGAACCCTTACCCTGATCTCTGGCTCGTTGACCTTAGCTAGACTTAGTTAAGTTAGATAGGTGCCCTAACGCGCCTTAATTCGTCAGGTGGCGACTCCTCAAACTCCAGAATCCCAAAAGAGTTGTTAGGTCGTGCACAAAACCCATTTTTCCCGGAAAATGGGGCGCGACAATAACCATGAACAATCCTATTTGGTTTAAGGTGTTTGGAAGAGAGATATTTAATGAATTCTAACACTATTTCTTTGATTAAAGAGGAGGACTAGGAGGGGAGATGTGGGGGGTGGGGGTGGGGTGGGGTGGGGTGGGGGAATTGGTGGATAATATTTATTATTATTTTTTAGGTCGGAATTGGTGGACAATTTTTTTTTAATTATTATTTAGAAAAAGACGTAGAAAAGTAAACAACTATATTTCATAAATAAAAAAAACGTAAGGATCTCTTAGAATTCATTTCATTTTAGAATCACAAATATTCAAAAATTATGTAGTACTACACAATAAAATATTATTAGATAAGAATACAAAAGCGATATTTTAACAAGAATATGATATAGGGGGAAATAGAGTAATTGCACAGCAACACAATAAAAAAAATTGTTGAATGATGTATAGAAAATTAATAAAATTATTCGCTGTAATTTTCATAAGGAATTTACATCATAATAGTTTTTAGGAAAAAAACACAAATTCCCCCTTGAATTTGTCCTAAAAAGTCAGTTACATCCTTAAACTGTCATAGTGACCTATTACACATCTGTACTATTAAAAATAATAATCTTACACCCTAAATCTGATGTGGCAAAAAATAAAATAAAATAGGTGCGTCAATTTGAAATTAAAGTAAAATAAAAAGTTAGGATTCTCTTTTCCAGCCGCCTCCCACACCTCTTCTTCTTCAAATCCCACACATTATCCTCTTCTTCTTCATTCTTTATTTTTATCACACTTTTTTATTTTTTTATCACAATCTTAAAGTACAATTTTTTTTGTTCACAATTAGGTTAATTCTCATAGATTTGTTAGTGAATAATTGTGTTTTATCTAGAAAAAAATTGATTGTTTCTATCTTTTTCATTTTTTTAATACTTTGTTAAAGCATTTTTGGTTGGTAATCAATTTTTGGTTTTGGTGATAATAGCAGCTTTATGGATTTGAGGATGATGGGTGGCAAGTGACAAACATTAAAAGAGATAATTGAAGGTGGTGAAGAAGAAAAAATCGATATTGATAATGATGGTGGTGATATTTGATGCAAGACAATTTAATGATCCTGATCCTTCCAAATGTCTCTTAATGTATATATCATGCAAATTGCTTCAAAGACATGTGGATATATAATAGTGTTGGTTATTGAGCATTTTAATATATCAAAGTATCTCATTTATACTTTTTGTCTTAGTACTGTCTAAATTCTCATGCCATGGTCATTTAATCAATAGCAAGTAATGCCAATCACTTTGGTGTAATTGGCTGATTTCGTAGGTGATAAATGTGGGAGGAAAACTTTGTGAGAAATGATCTTGAGTAGTGTCATTTGTCTGTTGAATTACATTTGCACGTTGGTGCATTTGTTGTTCTCACCATTATTTCACTCTTTCTTTCTCCATTAACTTGTAACCATTTATCTTTTCTTATTTACTATCCCATTATCTTCCCGTTCATTGCTAGGAAGACTTCCTCAACTATAACAGTGGTAGTCTTCGTTTGGTTTGAAATGCACAAGAAAATTATAGAGTGAAAAAGTTAGTCAAAAAGAGAGTTCTTATTAGTTGAAGGGATTTTTTTTTTTGTGGAGATTTGGACTCAACTCTTGTCCAAAGTTGTTGAGTTATATTTTGTGATTAGATTGTTGTATCCTAGAGGGGACAAGTCAGGAATGACTACTGCTAGATCAGTGAAAACATTTGTTGCACTGGTCTTGAACCTCTTTAAAGAGAGCGAGATATCCGCGCCTCAGCATGAAGAGATTTTTTCTTCAATTTTATTTTCAATTGTAGTCTTATATTTTTGTTATTTTGCAATTTTTCACTAACAATTTTAAGGAGATTCATAATGGCTACACTTGAAAAAACCGCGAATGAAAAGATGAGAGACTTTAACAAGCCATTTCGGCTCAATGATAACCATTTCAAAAGATGGAAGAGTAAAGTACTTTTCTACTTAAGTCTTCTCAATGTTTCTTATGTGTTAACTGAGAAGAATCCTAATAAAATTGACATCAATGAAACTATTTCTCATTTAGAGAAAGTGGAAAAGTACGATGGTAATTCCTATAAGTGTCGGTATTATATTTTTAATTTTCTATCTGATAATATTTTATGATCGGAAAAGGATCAAAATTGCCCTGAACTATGCGAAATAGGCCACTTATACCCTCCATTACATTTTGGGATCAAAAATACCCCCGCCGTTATCCCAGGAGACCACAAATACCCTCAAGAGTTAACACCCCAAATTTTTAGTGACGTGGCAAGCCACATGGTACAAATCCCTCCACCTAAGCGTTGCCAATTAAGATTCACTACAAAAGAACTTGACCTTTAGTGGCAACAAAGTCGCCACAAAATCTTAAAATATTGTCACTAAAGATTATGAGTGATTTTTAGTGGCGACTAAAGGCTCCAACAACCATTCGCGAGTAAATCCTATTTTTTCAACAAAATAAATATGATAATTAATTTTCGATTGCAACCTAATTTTTTAAAATAAATAACTTGCAATATCAATATTAAAAATATTCAATATTATTAGGAAAAATCATCAAAGTTACTTTTCGATTCAAATATCCTACTATATAATGCATCATTATACATTTTAAAATTTATATATGACATAAAAATAAAGAATACAATGTCTTTAAATCCCTACTTAATCGATATAATTTTTTTTTAAAAAAAAAATAAAGAAAAAAATACAAAATTAGAATGTAAATGTTAAAATTTTTTAGTGACAATTTTTTGGGCTTTTGTGGCGACTGTTGTCACCTATAAAGGTCTAATTCTTTTGTAGTGAATCCTAGTTGGAAACCTTAGGTGGAAGGATTAGTCCAACGTGGCTTGCCACGTCAATAAAAATTTGGTTGTTAACTTTTGAGGGCATTTTTGGTCTCTTAGGATAACAACAGTGACATTTTTTATCGCACAATGTAACGAATGGTATAAGTGGTCTATTTCACATAGTTCAGGGGAAATTTTGACCCTTTTCCATTTTATGATTATTATAATAGAACTTACTCTAGTGCAAAGAAAAATTGGAAAGCATTGCAGAGTAAGTATGACACCGAAGAGGCTAGAGTGAAAAAATATGCGGCTAGTAGATTTGTTTCATTTCCAAATGGTGGAAAATAAATCAGTTGTAGACCAAGCTTAAGACTTTATAATGATTGTTGAAGAGCTAAGATCCGAGGATATAAAAATTGGAGATAACCTTATTGTTTGTGCCATAGTAGATAAATTTCCACCTTCATGAAAGAAATTTCAAAATACTATGCGCCACAAACAAAAGAAAACCTCTCTTGAAACCTTGATAACGAAAATTCCCATCGAAGAAGAGGCAAGGCCATGATGTGCTATGAAATGGAAGAAACTATAAAGAAAAATTAAAGAGAGAACGAATGGTAACTCTTTGTATTAATTCTTGAGTTGATTCAAATAGAAGAGTACATCACTATTTATAAATAATTAAGGAGAATAAAATATATTATTTTCTTTCTGAATACTAAATTAAAAGGAAATAAAATATTTTGCAATTAATGTAAATCCTAAACTTGAAAGGAAATAAAATACTGTAGTATATTTTTAGACTAAAAAGAAAACAGTAAAAAGATTCTTCAAAATTCCAACATTTCCCCTCAAACTCAAGTTGATGTATCTAACTTGAGTTTCAACACTTAGTTATTCTTGAGAATATCTTCTCCTTTGCATGTTTTTTTCAAGTTTCTTTGTTGTCTCAGATGCAATGATTTTAGAGAAGATTGAATCTGCAACTGAATTTTGAATTACAATTTTGGCTTTGTATATTTTAGTTTTTCGTTCTTAGTGAAATTTGATTTCAGCAGTAGAAGAATTTTTAGAGAGTGGTTGTATGTGTTTATCTACCATTACAATTTCCCACAAATCATGACCCTCAAACCAAGACTTCATTTTAAGTGGCAAGATTTGATAATTTTCACAATTGAAGGTTTGTGCGCATTGAAAGAAAGAGTATTGCTTGTCATGTTTTTAAGTTAAGGTTGAAAATAGTAAGGATTAAAAATTGGTTAAAAGTAACCCTGCGTTGAAAATAAAACACGGGTATAATTGGATTGAAAATAGGTATGAATCAAAAGTGGTTGAAAATTCTTCTTCAATGATCTCACAGATCCATTAAGATCAATGAAACACCCTGATATCACTGTTATGAAATGGAAGAAACTAGAAAGAAAAATTAAAGAGAGAACGAATGATAACTCTTTGTATTGATTCTTGCATTGATTCAAATAAAAGAGTACATCACTACTTATAGATAATTAAGGAGAATAAAATATATTATTTTTCTTCTGGATACTAAACTAAAAGGAAACCAAATATTTTACAATTAATGTAAATTCTAGACTTGAAAAAAAATGAAATACTATAGAATATTTTTAGGCTAAAAAGAAAAAAGTAAAAGATTCTACCAAATTTCAACTAGATGCACTTTTACAAACAGAAGAGAGCAACATTACAACGAAGGTAAATTTAATTACTTCAAATAATGCTACTCCTGAATCTCACAAAAATACTTCATCGAAGCTTAAGAACAAAAAATTCAAGAAAAATAATGGCAGACCTCTTAAGAAAAATAATGGTTAAAATAACCAATCACAAAATCGATAAGTTCAAGATAAGGAGCATGCTCTTTTTGTGGCTAGAGTGGGCATATTGCTCGATTTTACATATTCTAAAAATGCGGTCCTAACCCACAGATAAACGTTATCGAAGAATCTTTTGTGGCGGTGATTACCGACCTAAAGATGATTGAGAGTGTTGATAAAGATTGATTTAAAAAATATACTCATTTTGAGGAGATCAAAACCATTATGCTTGGTGATTCTCACACAACTCAAGTGCTTGGAACGGGAGATGTCGAATTATGTTTTACTTCTGAAAGGATATTAACTTTGAAAGATGTACTTCATATTCCTTCCATGAGAAAAAATTTGATGTCTAGTTTTCTTCTTAATAAATGAGACTTTAAAAAGATTATTGAATCTGATCAAACTGTAATTGTGAAGAAGGGTTTTTTTGTGGGAAAGGGATATGCTTGTGATGAGATGTTTAAGCTGAATGTTGAGATGAATAAAGCCTCTACTTCTGTTTATATGCTTTCTTCTATCAATTTTTGACATGCTCGTTTGTGTCATATTAATGATCGTTATGTTGGAATCATGAGTAGTTTAAGATTAATCCCAATGGTTAAAAATAATTTTGAAAAGTGTGAGACTTCTAGTAAGCTAAAATCACTAAAAGGCCTCATTTTCAAGTCGAAAGAAAAATTAATTTGTTAGATTTAGTTCATACTGATATTTGTGAACTTGGTGGAATATTAACTCATGGAGGTAATAGATATTTTATCACTTTCATTGATGACTTATTTAATTTTACATATGCTTACTTGATGAAAAATAAAAGTGATGCTTTTGAAAATTTTAAAACTTATTTTCATGAGATTGAAAATCAGTTTGGTAGAAAAATAAAAAAATTAGAAGTGATAGAGGCCGTGAATATGAGTCAAATAAGTTTAATTATTTTATTATATCACTGAGAATAATTTATGAAACTACTCCTCCTTATTCTCCTTCATCTTATAGTGTAGCTGAAAAGAAAGATAGAACTTTGATTGAATTGACTAATGACATGTTTATTGAGTCACATGCACCTTTAAATTTATGGGGTGAAGCTATTTTGACTGCTTATTATGTGTTGAATCGTGTGCCTCATAAAAACTCTAAATTGACACCTTTTGAATTGTGAAAAGGCCACAAGCCAAGTTTGAGATATCTAAGAGTTTGGGGTTATCTAGCCTTTGTCGGGCTAATGGATCACAAAATCACAAAGTTGAACAAAAAAGGTTACTACTTGTGCTTTTCTTGGTTATGATTCAAATAGTACATCTGTAACGACTAGGTTCCGTCGTTATAGAAATGCCAACGAGGGAAAAATTGGGGCCGAAAGAACTTTTTTCATAGTATTAGAATTTTCCCAACCTTGTCCAGATTTGGAGGAAATCGGAGTCATGAAGGTGTAGGGAAATCTGATAGAAATTGGGTGGAGTAAATATGAATTCCATTACATGAATGGATAGATAACTCGTTAAGAAATCCGTATGACTTTACAGAATTGAATTGGGATAAGTAGATCTCCAGGAATCAATCTTGGAATTAAGAGCATTTTTTCTGAGCGTAGTGAGTTAAGAGTGGGTTGTAAAAAGGAGAAATTGGAATTCTCCTAAAAAGGTTCTGTCCCGATTTGTGCCGTTGTAGATGGAATGTGTCACTGCAGCGACGCTGCTACATCAGGGTGGGCGCCGCTGTGGCGGACGAGGCGGGACTTAATAATCGTTGTTTCTGAACAAGGGTTCACTAGTTCGAAAGTGTCACTACAGCGGGACTTTATGCCGTTGCAGTGAAGCCACTAAAGCGGATTAGGTGCAGCTATAGCGGGATAAGCGCGAGTTAGGTTGTTTATTAAACCCCCAAAACGACCTTATTTGATACTTTTAAACTTTTAGAGCTAAAGAATGACCCCTGGGCGATTTCAACTCATTTTCCACCATTTTGAGGCTAAAGGTAAGCTTTTCACTCTCCAAATTTACTTTTTGATCCAATGAACATAATAAAATGGGTCAATGTTGATGGGGAAGGATTTCTTAATAGATTTCATGGTGAAAACAACCCTAATTTGACTAGTTGAGATCATGGGTTGGTCGAGGGTTCATGGAGTTGTTAGTACTCTGGGTAATTAGTGATTATCTATTGATTCTCGTTTATTATCAGTTGTTTGTAGACCACAAACAAGCGGAACAAATCTGGGATTGAAAGAATCAAGTCTCTTAGGGTACAAGATTATTTCGAAGTAGGTGATAATTGTAATTCTATGATTGTATGATATATGCTCGTTCATGCTTCATTATGATGCATGTATGTGTATGCATGTTCCAATGTTGATCACACTTATTGAAAATGAGATATATGAATTATCAATACCATGATATCATGACTTAAATGTATGATCTTGATGATGTACTTGTGATTGTGATTGTGGTGTGTGATCAGGGATCGAATTGCCACGTTCCGACAGGCTAACTTGGATCAAGTTGCCATGTTTGATACAAATATTTGATCGGGTTTCCACGTTCCGGCACAAATATTAGATCAGATTGCCACGTTCCGGCACAACTATGGAATTGAATTGCTACGTTCCGGTAAGCTAATTGTTTGGGTTTGAGTTCTGCGAGAGTACCAATGATGTGATGAAGCATGTGAAATGTGTTGTTCATTCTTTGTTGTGATAATATTGAACATGTTTATATATATGTGCATGTAATTAAAATATTGTTCGACTTGTTTATGTTGCACTAGTGGGATAGCCGACTGATCCTACCAGTACACTGTGGTTGTGTATTAATTCTGCACTTGCTTTTATTTTGTTGAGTACAGGGCATTTTCAAGCGACTATTGACAAACCTCGCATAGGAGACTAGAGATTATCACATCGACTTCAAGGGTGAGCCGCATCTTCTGGGCTGCCATGGAGTTCTCTTTCGTCTAAGTCCACCATTTCCAGACTTAGACATTCGGTTCAGTTAGATGATTAGTCTATTAGTAAATCTTATTTAGACTTGGATCAATTGTTAGATGATTTGGTACATTGACTTTCAGATTCTAGGTTGTCTTCCGCAATATTAGTTGTTAGATCTTTGTTTGGGTATGGAAAAACTTCGTACTTAGTCATTTAACTTGTTTTCGTAACCTAAATGCCTTTAGTTTAGATTATTGCTTTAGTTTGGATGGTAGTAGTGGTTCTCCCACCGAATTGTGAGTGTGGATTCCAATCACGACGGTTTGAGTCGTGACAAAGTTGGTATAAGAGTCTAGGTTCATTGATCTCAATTAAGGCTGACAATTGGACAGGACTGGTTTTACCAGAACCGGTCCTCGTTACCGGATTTAATTACCGGAATCGAATATTACAGGAACAAAATCTTACCATAACTGGGTTTACCATAAAATCCAAAGGTTCTGCCCGGTCCCTTAGTAACCGGGTTGGACCGGACCGAAACCGGTTCTTACCGGATCATTGTACCGGTAATTTTCAACTTTAATTATTATATAATATTATATTATTAATTGATAATATTATGTTATTAAAAAACTTCAATTTAAAACTTTAAAGTAAATTTTAAATTTTAAATTTTAATTTAAAGTTTAAAATTGACTTTAAAGTTTATATTGAATTTAAATTTTAAACCTTAAAATTCAATTTTATATTAAAGTTTAAACTTTAAACTAATATTAAAATAGTTGACAATTAAATTTGTAAAATGACTTGCATTAAATAGAAGAGACTATTTTAAAAGAAAATCAAGGCGAATAGCCGTATATTTAATCAAATAAATAAATTGTACAATACAAATATTAGAAAGAGATAAAGACTACATAATCTAGGTATTGAATATTAATTATTGTACTAACAATTGATTTTTTTTAAATCTTTTCGTAAATTTTGTATCATTTCAAAAGAAAGATTTTTTGGAACTTGTATTTGTCGTTCTTCTTCCATTGCTTCCGTGTCATGATCACTATTTCACCAAATATTTCATCTATTTGGTCTTCTATTTGGCTACTTAATAGTGGTAGTCCGATATTTCTTCTTTCGGCATTGACCCAATCTCGAAACAACACCGATATTTTCAAACTATCCTTTTCTAATGAATATCGATGATCTCCAATCATAAATCTCGTCGCACTAAAGGCGCGCTCCGAAGCGACCGATGATGCTTGAATCGCTAGCACATCTCGAATAATCCTAGCAAGGGTCGGAATTTGATTTTCACGATTCTTCCACCATACTAATATTAGAGCTTGAAGTTGTCCTTCATGCCTAATCTTTTCCCTTGCCTGATTGAAATATAAATCAAAATCATTATGAGTAGAGGATTCAAGCTCAAGATGATCATCCATCCAATCATCCGTATCATCACTTTTAGGCTTACAAGATGGACGTTCAACTATTGAAATATTTATTTCCATAGCTTTATATGTATTATATAACTCTCTAACTTTTGTATAAATGCTACTTTTACATTCTTCAACACTAGGAGTTTCATCATCTTTAATTTCTAAATTTGCATAAATCTTGTCGACCATTCTTTCAACACCTCTTAATTTATAATTTGGGTTGAAGTAGTAGCAGTCAAATAGATTTGAGTAATAGCGAAAAAATATTTTTTGAATTTTTCAATCATAAAATCAAGTGAATCTTTAAATTGATCTTTTCCTTTATATTATGCAAATTCATATGAAATAGCACTAATATTTACTAAAACAGAAGAAATAGTAGGATAATATTGACCAGAGCATGCATTTGTTGCTTTATAAAAAACATTTAAAAATTCAATAAGTTCTTTTGTATTTTTCCAATCTTCAAAGTCAATTCTTAAATTCGGGTCCGCATTATGAGCATTAAAAACTAATTGTACCGGCTCTTGATAAATATAAGCAACTTCAAGCATTTCAAATAAAGAATTCCATCTAGTGCATACTTATTTTGGAACTTTTCTATATGCAAATCCACATTCTTTACAACGATTTTTAAATTCTGTAATTCTAACTTTTACTTTAGCTTTAAAAATCCAATTACAAGCAAGTCTAATTTTTTCACAAGAAACTCCAAATTGAGAAATACCATCTTTTACTATTAAATTATACACATATACGGCACACTTAATATGAAAAGAATCATTATCAATTGGAAAAAGTCTACATTTTAGATAATTAATTTCTTTTACATTATTAGAAGCATTATCTAAAGTAACACTCATTATTTTATCACATATTCCATAATATTGTAAAATAGAGCTTACTTTTGTTGCTATATGAGAACCGATTTTAGTTTCTTCAACATATTTATACACTAATATTCATTTTTGCATGTTCCATTCATGGTCAATCCAATGGACATTAAGTATAAAATAATCACTACCATTAGGACTACGTCCCATATCAAAAGTAATAGATAATCTACCATCATAATAAGCAAATAAACAACGAAGAAAATGACAATATTCTTTTTGATATTTAAAAAGATCACTTTTAATTGTATTCTTGGAATACCTTCAGAATCTTGGTTATATAATTCCCAAATATAATGAACAAAACCAGGATGTGAAGGGGATGAAAAAGGCAAACCACAAACAACAACCATTTTAGCTAATTCTTTACGATCTTTTTCTTTACTATATGTAAGGTGTGTTCTTCGGCTAGCCGGGTTAGACATATTTAGTACACTTGGAAACATATTAGAATCTCCAACTCCCATAGAATTTTCGGGTATGGGTATTCAATTTTTATTAGCTCTTTCTATATCATCTAGGCGAGCAAATTCTTTATTACATTTTCGTAAATGTGTTCTTAGTCGTCCCGATCTCCCTTGTGTACCGTAGTTACATGTACATAATCAATTTACACTTAGTGCAAGTAACAATAATTTTCTCCTCATTTTGTACTAAATATTTTCAAACTAAAGATCTTTTATCACGTACGGCGGCCTTTGAAAAAGTAGGTAAAAGAGGGACTTCATCTTGTTCCGGTAATTCGGTACCGGACTAGTAGGGGTAGGGGTTTCTTCATCTTCCTCATTTATTTCTACTTTCTCATCGAATTCTTCCTCAAAATTAGTAAAACATCTATTTAAAGTCTCATGATCTACTTCATTTTTGAAATTAAATTCAGTAGGTCCTGGTGACATAAAAAAAGTTTCATTAACATGAGTATAATCATTAGTATTAACTCTAAATCTAGGTGGCAAATTTTTAGAACTAAAGCTACTTCCTCTTCATCTATTATTTTTTCTTTCTGATATTGGTCTTTTACCACTATTTCTGTCCGAATTCATGTTCAAGTTTAAAATAATTAAATATTATGAAAAACAAGCACGTTAATATAACAAAAAATAAAATAAATTAATAAACAAATAAAAAATTAAAGTTGGAACGAATGTACCGAACGTCTACGTAAAAGTAGACGTATAACCAAAGCTGGAACTGAGAGATGTAAATTGAAGCTTCCGATTTGCTTCAAATAAATCTCCAAAATCCAAAATCCAAGTCAATATCCCAACATAATAATTATGAATTTATAAGAGATTTAAAATTGAGAGATTTTATAAGATTTTAATGAAATAGTTTGTGAATTTGTGATTTAAATGAAAGAAAATGGTCTATTTATAGTGTAAAGGGGTTAGAGAGGGGTGGGGGACTGTTTTGAGCCATTTTGGGCCCCAGCCCAACGGCTATAATCTAACGTTCAAACTAATAAAAATAAAATAAAAATATAAAGGTCGTTGAACTGGTTCAACCGGACCGGAACCAGAACGGAACTGGTTCTTACCGAATCGGATCAATCGGATAAAAACCCGAGTTCTATTTTGGTACCTCTTTCGATACCCTACAAGACTGGTTCCTTACCGGTTCAACCGGTACCAAACGAAAACCGGTCCAATTGCCAGCCTTAATCTCAATGTACTGAAACGAGTCTAATAGTATCTCGCGAAATGGTATAGGGACGCGTTTACTTTTCTTCGGGAGGCTATAAGACTTTAGAAAATCACTAATTTTTTTCCTTTTCTCCTTCGTGCTATAACTTGATTCCGAATGGTATCTATTAATTCGAATTGGTATTTAACCTCCTTCACTCTTCTGTGTGCAGATGGTCAATTCTAGGTTCAACGGTGTTTGTCCTGCACCTCCCGTCAATGCTCCGATTGAGGAACCTGTAACGAGAGGTCATGGTCGAGGTAGGGGTAGAGGAAGAGATAGAGGCTGAGGCTGTCAGAGAGTAGCGCCTACTGTGAATAAGGTACCGATTGACAATGTCCTTGTGAATAAGAACCCTCCGGTCCATAACGAAGAGATAGAAGAGAAATTGAGATTGAGGATATTGAGGAGATTGAACATGAGGAAAGAGTGCATGCTAAACCTACAGGATACCTCCCATAGATCCAGATCAATAGATCATGTTGTTATTGAAAGGGTTGGCTGGTCAGGGAATGCTTTCACCTGCTCAAGACCCTACTAATCCTCCTGTTGCTAGCACTGCGCACAAGGCGGGCGAGACGGAAGGTACTGATGGTTTCTTTCGTCTTTTGCTAGGTGTTGTTATGACAGGGAATGTGCATGATATGTTGATTAAGTTTCTAAAACTTAAGCCTTTAGTATTTCTTGGTTCTGAGACTGAAGATTCTATGAGTTCATCTTAGACTGTTATGAGATGCTGCATAAATTGGGTAATGTTCAACAACATGGAGTTGAGTTCGTGTCTTTCCAACTTCAAGGTGAGGCCAAGCAAGGGTGGAGAGCTTATATGGAGTGTATATCTTCTAAATTACCTCCACTTACTTATTCCATGCCTTGTTTCTAGAGAAGTATGTGCCTAGGACCTTAAGAGATTGCAAGAAGGATGAGTTTATGGCTATAGAGCAAGATGGTATGTCTGCGGCTGCTTATGAGGCCAAGTTTCATGCTCTATCCAGATATGCTACACAGTTGGTTACTACTAAGTAGGACAAGATCCGGTTAATTATTAGAGGTTTGAATTCTAAGTTGCAAGTATTATCTGTCTATATGACTTCTGTAAGGAGGAGTTTTAATGAGGTGACGGACTATGTCAAGAAAGTAGAGGGGGTGAGGCGAGACGATCAAACTAAGACGTTGGCTAAGAGGGCCAAGAATTTCGATAATTTTTAGGGCTCCCATGCTAGAGGATCTGGTCAACCCACGCTCGCAACCAAGCCAATTCAGTCTTCTATGCCCACATCTACATGTAACTATTTGGGAATTCCATCTCAAAATTTTCAGGATAGCTAGAGTATTATGCATGTGACAAGCAACAGACTGTCTGATGATCGTACTTGCTATAATTGTTGGGAACTTGGACACATGAGGAGAGATTGTCCACACCTACTTGTGTTTGAGTCTGTATAGCAGCCTTCTCGAGCAACTGTACTCGCGGGAAATGGTAATAATGGTAGAGGACGTCCACAAGGTGGGCGAGGAGGTAATACGCGAGGCCGTGGAGATAGAGGAAATGGTAAGAGAGGTAGAGGTAACGCACAACCAAGCAGGGAGGTGGCTCCTATTGATGATAGAGCTCACTGTTATATCTTCTTGGGCCAAAATAAGGCGGAGGCGTCTGATGCGGTGATCACAAGTACTATTCTTGTCTGTGACCATATGGCTAATGTTTTATTTGATTCGGGTTCCACTTATTCTTATGTGTCTGTGATATTTGCCTCTGATTTTGAGATGATGTGTGATGTCCTTGATGCCCTTATTCATGTTTCTATCCATGTTGGAGAGTCAGTCATAGTCACCCATGTCTATCGTGCATTCCCTATTTTGTTTATGGGATTTCAAACTTAGTTTGATCTGGTGATTTTGGATATGATTGACTTCGAAATAATCTTAGGCATGACTTGGTTGTACCCCTATTATGTTGTGCTTAATTGTAATACTAAGTCTGTGACTCTAGAATTTTTGGGAAGGAAAAGATTAGAGTAAGAAGGGGTGTACAAGCCTAAGCAAGCTAAGATTATATCCTCCATTGGGGCTAGTAAGCTAGTAGAGAAGGGTTTTTTAGATTATATGTCTCATGTTAGGGATGTAGAGATTGAGGATCCATTCATTGGGTCTATTCCTGTGGTGTCTGAGTTTAATGAAGTGTTTCCAGATGACTTGCCTGGCATGCCTCCGGATAGAGACATAGATTTTTGTATTGACTTATAGCCTGGTATTCGTCCCATTTCTATCCCCCGTATCGCATAGCTCCGATAGAATTGAGAGAGCTTAAGGCTCATATCTAAGAACCTCTGGATAAGGGATTCATTCGTCCTAGCGCTTCCCCTTGGGGTGGTCCGGTGTTTTTTGTTAATAAAAAGATGGTAGTATGATAGCGTGTATAGATTACCGATAATTAAATAGATTCACTATTCAAAATAAGTATCCCTTGACCCAAATAGATGATCTCTTTGACCAATTGCAAAGGGCAACAATATTCTCCAAGATCGATCTAAGATCTATATATCATCAATTGAAAATTAGGCAAGAAGATGTGCCCAAGACAACATTTAGAACTCGCTATGGACACTAAGAATTTTTGGTTGTGTCTTTAAGGTTGACCAATGCGTCTGCAACTTTCATGAGTTTGATGAATGGGGTGTTCAAGCCATTTCTTAATTCCTTTGTGATAGTCTTTATTGATGACATCTTGGTCTATTGGAAAAGCAAAAAAGAGCACGCCAACCATCTTCGAACTGTTCTGGGTGTTCTTGGGAAGCAAAAGTTATATGCTAAATTTTCCAAGTGTATTTTGGTTGAAATCAGTTGCATTTTTAGGGCATGTAGTTTCAAAAAAGGGGGTAATGGTAGATCCTCAAAAGATTGAAGTGATTAAAAATTGGGTGTGCCCTAGTTCCGTGACAGAAGTTAGGAGTTTTTTTGGTACTCGCTAGCTATTATTGTCGACTTGTTAAAAATTTTGCTTCAATTTCTACTCACTTGACTAATTTAACCAAGAAGGAGATATCATTCGAATGGACTGAAAAATGTGAGGAAAGCTTCCAAAATCTCAAGACTCTCTTGACTACTGCACCTATCCTAGCATTACCGGTGGAAGGTAAGAATTTCATTGTTTATTGTGATGCTTCACATTCTTGTCTAGGTACTGTGTTGATGCGAGATAAGAATGTTATAGCTTATGCCTCACATTAATTAAAGGTGCATTAGAGAAATTATCCAACTCATGATTTGGAGTTGGCAGTGATAGTATTTGCTCTTAAGATTTGGCGTCATTATCTCTACGGTGTTAAGTGTGAAGTGTTTATTTATCATCATAGATTGCAACATGTACTCACTCAAAAGGATCTGAATTTGAGACAATGAAGATGGATGAAGTTATTCAAGGATTATGACGTGACCATTCAATACCATCCGAGCAAGGCTAATGTGGTGGCAGGCGCTTGAGAAGAAAAACAGTAAGTATGGGTAGCTTAGCTTACTTGAGTGTAACCAAGCGACCCTTGGCCAAGGAAATCCAGACCTTAGAGGCTAAGTTCATGCAGTTGGGCATCTCTGAAAGTGGCAGGGTGCTAGTTGGCATTGAAGCTAAGGCCACATTCATTGAGGAGATCAAGTCCAAACAACTTGAGAACAAAAATTTGAAAAAACTCAATGAGAATATGGTGAATGTTAAGGCACAAGAGACCACTATTGATGCGTAGGATGCACCTAGGGTGAAATAAAGGATTTGTCTTCCTCGAGTTGGTGGCTTGATTAAAAAATTATTGGCGGAGTCTCATAGTTCATGATATTCTATTCATCCGACTGTGACCAAGATGTATAGGGATTTGAAACGAATTTATTGGTGGCCGGGCATGAAAAAAGACATTGCGGAGTTTGTGGCGAAGTGTCTGAATTGTCAACAAGTGAAGTATGAACATCAAAGGTCTGCTGGATTACTTCAAAGAATGCTAATTTCGGAATGGAAGTGGGGAAGAATAGCCATGGATTTTGTAGTTGGTCTTCACAAGACTTTGGGGAAGTTTGATTCTATTTGGGTAGTGATTGATAGATTGACTAAGTCAGGCCATTTTATTCAGGTAAGGGTAGAATACAATGCAGAACACCTATCTAAAATCTATGTGAAGGAGATAGTGAGGTTACATGGGGTGCCCCTTTACTATCATCTCAGATCGTGGTGCCCCACTTCCAAGTTTTAGAGGAAGCTACATAATGAATTAGGCACGCAAATCACTTTTAGTACAACTTTTCATCCCCAGAACGATGGACAACTAGAAAGGACTATTTAAGTGTTGGAAGACATGTTGAGAGCTTGCGTGATTGATTTTGGAGGGCATTGGCATAAGCTCTTACCATTATGTGAGTTCTCTTATAATAATAGTTATCACTCAAGCATTGATATGGCACCATTTGAGGCATTATATAGGAGGGGATGTAGATCACCCATAGATTTTTTATAGGACGGAGATGTGAAACCTTTGGGGGTTGATAGTGAAGGATGCTCCAGATAAGGTGAGGACTATTCAAGCTAAACTTCTAGCCGCTCAGAGTAGACAAAAGAAGTATGCAGATCATAAGGTGAGAGACATGGAGTTCCAGACTAGCGAAAATGTTCTTATTAAGATATCACCCATGAAGGGGGTGATGAGATTCGGTAAGAGGGAAAAGTTGAGTCCGCGATATATTGGTCCCTTTGAGGTTCTTGAATGTGTAGGATCGGTGGCGTATAGATTGGCTCTACCCACTAATTATCCGGTATCCATCCCGTATTTCATGTGTCTATGTTAAAGAGATATCACAGTGACAATGACTATATCATTAAGTGGGACTCAATAATGTTAGATAAAGACCTCAAATATGAGGAGGAACCGATTGCTATTCTTGATCATGATGTTCGTAAGTTGAGGACCAAAAATATTAAGTTCGTGAAGGTTCAATGGAAGCATCGTCCAGTCGAGGAAGCTACTTGGGAGACCGAGAAGGACATGTGAGGTAAGTATCCACAATTTTTCACTGATTCAGGTACTACTTTGGTCTTTCCTTAACCTACTTTTCCTATGTTTTGTCACTCAAAGACGAGTGATGGGTAAATTAGTATCTATTATAACGATCGGGTTCCGTCTTTATAGAAATGCCAATGAGAGAAAAATCGGGGCCGGAAAAACTTTTTTCATAGTATGAGGATTTTCTCAACCTTGTCCATATTTGGAGGAAATCGGAGTCATCAAGGTGTAGGGAAATATGGTAGAAATCGGGTGGAGTAAATATGAATTTGATTGCATGAAAGGATAAATAACTCGTTAAGGAATCCGTACAACTTTACGGTATTGAATTTGGATAAGTAGATCTTTGGGAATCGATCTTAGGCGTTAAAAAGCATTTTGTGAGCATAGTGGGTTAAGAGTGTGTTGTAAAAAGGGGGAGTTGAAATTCTTCTAAAAAGGATTTGTCCCGATTTGTGCCGCTGTAGCGAGAGTAAACTTCTTCAGGGACGCCGCTGTGGCGGACGAGACGGGACTTAACAATTGTAGTTTTTCAACGAGGGCTCACTGGTTCAAAGTACTGCTGCAGCAGAACATTATGCCATTGCAGCAACGCCGCTACAGTGGTATAAGTGCCGCTGTAGTGGGATGAGTGCGAGTTAGGTCGTTAATTAAACCCCTAAATGACCTTATTTGACACTTTTCGACTTTTAGAGCTAAAGAGAGACTCCTGGGCGATTTCAACTCGTTTTCCACCATTCTTAAGGCTAATGGTAAGTTTTTCACTCCTTGAATTCACTTTTTGATTTGTAGAATGTAATAGAATGGGTCCATGTTGATGGGGAAGAGTTTCTTGATAGATTTCGTGGTGGAAACAACCCTAATTTGGCTAGTTGAGATCATGGGTTGGTCTAGGGTTCATGGAGTTGTTAGTACTCCGGTAATTAGTGATTATCTATTGATTTCCGTTTATTGTCGGTTGTTTGTAGACCACGAACAAGCGGAGCGAATTCGGGTTGGGAAGGATTAAGTCGCTTACGGTTCAAGCATACTTTGAGGTAAGTAATGGTTGTGATTTTATTATTGTGTGATATATGTTTGTTCTTGCTTCATTATGATATGTGTATGTGTATGCATGTTGCAATGTTGATCACACTTGTTGAAAATGAGATATATGAATTATCAATACCATGATATCATGACTTAAATGTATGATATTGATGATGTACTTGTGATTGTGATTGTGGTGTGTGATTGGGGATCCGATTACCACGTTTCGGCAAGCTAACTTGGATCGGGTTGCCACGTTTAGGCACAAATATTGGATCGGGTTTCCACGTTCCTGCACAACTATTAGATCGGGTTGCCATGTTTCGACACAACTATGGGATCAGATTGCCACGTTCCAGCAAGGTAAGTGTTTGGGTTTGGGTTCCGTGAGAGGACCAATGATGTGATGAAGCATGTGAAATGTGTTGTTGATTCTTTACAATGATGATATTGAATATGCTGATATATATGCATGAGATTATAGTGTTGTTTGACTTGTTTATGTTGCAGTAGTTGGATAGCTGCGTGATCCTACTAGTACACTGTGATTGTGTATTGATTCTACACTTGCTCTTATTTTATTGAGTATAGGGCATCTTCAAGCGGATATTGACAGAGCTCGCTTAGGAGACTAGAGATTATCGCATCGACTTCAAGGATGAGCCGCATCTTCCACGCTGCTATGAAGTTCTCTTTCGTCTAAGTCCACCATTGTCAGACTTAGACATTCATTTTAGTTAGATAATTAGTCTATTAGTACATCTTGTTAGGACTTGGATCAATTGTTAGATGTTTTGGTACATTGAATTTCAGATTCTAGGTTGTCTTTCGCAATATTGGTTGTTAGATCTTTTTTTGGGAGTGGAAAAACTTCGTACTTAGTCATTTAACTTGCTTCCGTAATTTAAATGACTTAGTAGATTATTGCTTTAATGTGGATGGTAGTAGTGTTTCTCCCATCGAATTGTGAGTGTGGGTGCCAATTACGACGGTTTGGATTGGGACAACATTATGTAGATTTTTTAATCTTGAAGATAATATTATAATATAATTAGGTGATGCTATTTTTCATGAGAATAAATTTCCTTTTGATTCTAATAATAGTGGGGGTCAGAGAATTGAACAAGATACTTTTTCACTGCCTAGTCCTTCTAATTCTACTTTGAATAATAAAGAAATTGATGTTTTTGAGTTAACAAGAAGTAAAAGAGTTAGAGTAGAAAAAGGATTGTGGTCCTTATTTTTATGTTTTTAATGTTGAAGATGACCTCTCACTTTGAAAGAAATTTTATATTCACGTGACTCCATTTTTTGGAAAGAGACTGTAAATGATGAAATTGAATAACTGATTTCCAATAAAACTTGGAAGTTAGTCGATTTACCATCGAGTTGTAAAATAATTGTTGCAAATGAGTCTTCTGAAAAAAGTTGAAACCAAATGGATCTATTGATTAATATAAGGTTAGGCTAATTGCAAAAGGTTTTAAACAACTAGAAGTCTAGAATTTCTTGATACTTTATCTGGTAACTAGAATTATATTCATAAGACTTTTAATTATTATGACTGCAATTTTTTGTTTGAAAATTCATCAAATGAATGCAAAAACTATTTTTTTAAAAATGGAGACCTAAATGAGGAATATTATATGGATCAATCCGAGTATTTGTTGAAGCATGCCAATAAAGCAAAGTATGTAAGCTTATTAAATTCCTATATGGGATGAAACAGACACCAAAACAATGACATGAAAAGTTTGATTCCTGCATGATTAAAAATTGTTTTAAAACAAATGAATGTGACAAGTGCATATATCATAAGTCTTGGAATAATTTACATGTGATTATTTTCCTATATGTTTATAATTTATTGATCTTTGGATTTAACTTGATTGTTATTAATGAAACCAAAAATATTCTTAGAAGCCATTTTGATATGAAAGATATCAGTGAAACAAATTTTATTCTTGGAATAAAAATAACAAGGACATGTGCTAGAATTTTCCTTGAACAGTCATAGTATATTGAGAAAATTTTGAAAAAATATAACTTTCATGATTGCAAGCATGTTATAACTTCTTTTAATTCAAGTGTTCACTTAGTTCCCGTTGAAAGTGAAAATGATGTTATAAAAGGAATATGCTAGCATAATCAGAAGTTTGAGATATATGACTGATTGCACTAGGTCTGATATTGCATATGCAGTAGGATTTCTTAGCAGGTTTACAAGTTGCACATTGACATGCTATAACAAGAGTTATGGGATATTTAATTGGAAAAAAATTGTGGTTTGTTCTATAGAAAATATTATGTTGTACCCGAAGGATTTTATGATGCAGATTGGAATACTTTATCAGGTGATTCCAGTTCTACCACTGGTTATGTCTTTACTTCAAGTGGTGGTATTATTTATTGGAGATAAAAAAACAAACTATAATTGCTAACTATACCATGGAGGCTGAACTAATTGCTTTAGCTTCATCTAGTGAGGAAACAAATTGTTAAGAGAATTATTATTTCAAGTACCTTATTTTTGAGAAATCAATTCCTCTTATTTTAATTCATTGTGACAGCATTGCTGCGATTGGTAGAGTTCAAAATCGTTATCACAACGGTAAATCCAAACCTATAAGAAGGAAATAGAGTAATGTTAGATCGTATTTGACAAATTGTACAATTAATGTTGATTATGTCAAATCTTGTGATAATCTTACAGATCCTCTTACTAAGGACTTAATGTCACGACCCGAGAGCACCCCTTAGTTGTAACACGGCGTACTCGACCTCTCGGAGGTCTTATACAAGCATTTAAACATCTTTCACTGCATAGTCATAAAATAGTGCGGAATTTAAAACTTTTTCATAATATAACACAAGACTAAAAGTCATCCCATTTAAAAACCATCAATACAAAGTGAGGATACTAAGTCTCATTTTGCCATCTTAGACACGACTTCAATATAATAGGGCACTTCCCTTACAATATAAAGAGAAACATTACTAGTCTATTACATGAACTTAAGGAAACTCTTAACATAAAGGTACTTGAATCTGTAAGGACACACCCAAACTTGGGAATAGTAATCCAAACTCTTCATTCTAGGAAAGTTCCATCAGCCACCACCACCTAAACTTAGTGTAAAAAAATGAAGAAAAATGGTGTTAGTACAAGAATGCACTAAGTATGATAACCATGCAAAAACATGCTTTAAAAGGGACATTTGGTTGGAAGCCATGCATCATGTATTTTTAGAGAAACTTCATGAACATTTGATACAATAAACACAATATAGTTCATATACATCATAATGACATAGATACCTTTCACAACAACACATAAAGCCATTTATCACATTTGAGGCACATCCAATACCTATAATACATTATCTTTCACATAAGAACCATCACCTAAGACAACCCCAAGTCACACTAATGCAATGTGCAAGTAGCATCCCATTATACTACTCACACCAAGTGCCCCTATGAAGTCACCCTAGACTAGGCATATCCCATTCAACAAGTCACAACATATTCATTTAACATTAGGCATAAGACCAACATACTTAGTTAACGTCATATAAGAACTCATTCATTCATTACATCTTAACCATGACTCATGTAGCCTTTATGCACATTCCATGAACAATATACAAGTTTATTCTATAAGTAACACCATGATAAAACCATAGTCAACATTACATATTTAGAGTTCATTTCATCAATACATCACAAGACCTTACTCATAATCCCAATCTAAGTCTACACAAGAAACCTAATTTAATACTTGCGACATTTAAAAAAGATTAATGAAGGGCATACAAATTTTAATCTAGTTGGGGGATTAGGTTCATAACGAATAATTTAGTTAAGGATGTGCATCTTGCCCATTTAAATATTTATTTGATGTCAAAATTGATATGGCTTGGAATTTTAACTTATGACGAAAAGGATCCTCTCCATAATCTTTTAAGCAAATAGACGACACACTTTTTATGCATATATTGTCTTCACACTTAAGGATGAAATAGAAGAATATTACCAACTTCTGAGTAGCGAAATCAGCCGGTTCATGCTTAACATGAACTTTCAGAATAAGTAGTAAATTAGCATATTGCAAGATTGGGTTTACATACCCCAAAAACAACAAACATATAGTCATACTTATATTACAACCCATGGTGACATGATCAAATCAGTAAATATGCAACACATAGATCATGTACAAGTCCCAAGGTTTATACAAAATATAGATGCCTATATGCAAATGTGATCTTCCTTAAGGCTCTCAAAATCTCCATCTCCAATGGCCAGCTTCATGCATCCTCTCAAATATTCCCTACGATAGAAACAACTATCGCTAAACATATAGCTTAGTGGTGCAAAAACTATAGGTTTGGAGCCCTCAGATTCACCAAGTTACCTTTCTTAAGTCATGGGCAGCATAATTGGACATAATGAATACATCCAGTAAACAATATATAGAGAGTATCAATTTCGATATTTTCCAAATGTCAAGAACGCTCATAGAACCATTTTCCAAGAGATTCAATAATAACAAGGCTCGACCAATATATACATCATGTCATCACACCAAGCACAAAAAAGTATCAAGAAGGGCCAACACCTTGTATCAAGAAGGGTTAAAGCCCAATAATCAAGAAAACCAAGAATCATATTTAAAATAGCTTTCTAGTTCGTACTTAACATGGACAACTTCCATTCTTACAAAGGACTAAAAATCCAGAGTCAAGATGGCAAATGGTCCAAATCATGAGGCATACCAATAGTGACAAAGTCACAACCACAAGAAGGACAAGGTCCCAATAAGAGTGCAAAGTGATCAAACAATCCTTACAAGTGGGCGAGTTACACAAGCGTCTTTAACGTCTTAAAGGATAATAACATGACAATACAAAGTGACAAGAGGTAACCAAGGTACCAAGATATACTTCCAGATATACCATCAGGTAAAAATAGTACAAGTAAAAGTTTATACACAAACCTCAACTTAGCATAAAAATAGTCCAACACAACTCCGCGAGTTCAAATCGTAGACCAATAAACGTATCAAGGTCCTCAACTTGTTCACGAGTATATACAACCTTAAAAATACAATTAAATAACTTCTTTAATTCTTGTATCTCAATAATGTTGAAGTAAAACAGGATTATCATCTCAAGTAAGCTTAGCCTGTACAAATACGACTATGCTCCCAAAACAGTATTTCAGGCCACCCTAGTACCTCATGTGACAACCTAATTTGAAAAGGAAAACGGAAAATATAGACTGTAAATCCTTCATGAAAGATGTAGGTACATCTCATTAGGTTGTAAAAAATCAATAATCACCGAAAAATATATTTTGTACAAAAATATATCATCGCAGCACTAATAGTTGTCCATACAGGATTTCTAAATAAGAAATCTGGATAGAACTTGTCTTATGTTGCGTCCTATATTTCTAATCCATAGCCGCTAAATTAGAGTTTTACATAAACATAAGAGTTGTATATATACGAATTAGCTTTCCAAATCATATTTACTTAATGCAAACTAAGTTTTGTTGAAAGAGATATGATTAAAATACCAAACACTACTCAGCATACAAATAGATTTTTCATCACTTACCAAAAAGAAGTGTGTGTCTCGAATTCCAGCCAAAAGGACCTAGTTTTTCTATAGATTTTAAGAACAACTTGTTAGATAATGTTTTAAGGTTCCTATACTTAAGGAGACAAATTTCACTAGAAGAGGTATCAAAATATAGTTTCAAAAGTGAGGCTAGTCACATGTACAACTGTCACTAAAAGGTGCTGCCCAAATTATTGTGTGCTGCCCAAAATGCATACATATACACCTATATGTATATACTTAATACCAATACTTTCAATTTATATTTAATTCTAATTAGTCAAATTACGCAAATACCCCCATACAATACCTTAAATTACGACCTCAATTTATGTTTAGAAAGGTTGCAAATATCACAAAATTTCATGTTCACAAAATGAGAATAAAACATATTATAGTAATTAAGCAATGGTAAATCGGCATGCGATTCTTAATTAATAATTCGGGGTGTTACATGTATACATAAAGAACTCACCCTAGAACTCCTCTCAAGATCCACTTGTGCAATGTATAGGTAAAGTCCCATACCCTTGCCTACACTAAGTAACATCTCTTAAGTAATCCTAGTTAGTGTTCATCTTCTTACTTTCATTTATTCATGTAAACATTTGGGAAACTTTGCCATAACCGACGTAGACCATGTGAGCTACATGCAATTCGGTGTCATCCCCTCACACCGAAAATCGGGTATACTACTTGCCAAGGTAGGGAATAAACATTCATATAGCATCTAGGTGGATCCACTAGCTAAGGTTCCTATGGGAGCACATAATTAAGGAACTAGGAGGTTGTTACCAGAAACCTCTTTATGCTAATTTTCATTGTAGTTTCCACCTCATGAGAGAACATAGTTGAGCCTCCCTTCCTTTGTTAAGGAAAACCTCTCATTGTAAAGTTCACTTGGTGCTAAGCTGAATTCCCTTTTTGAAATGTCTTCCAGTCTTTCTTAAACATTAATTCATAAGATAGGTCTTAGGGGCTTAACCCCTCGTATAACATGTACATAGCTCATAGGTTATATGATGAAAATGTCACGACCCACACCTATACCCTAGAAGATATGTCTATTCTTAGGTCGCAACCGGCGTACTCGACCCCTCGTAGGTCTTATACAAGCCCTTTCGTATCGTTCATCACATATACATAGTGAAAAGTAGTGCAGAATTAAAACTTTTCACAAAACATTTCACAGTATTTAATAACTATTTCATATAAAAGTCATAGGAAATACTAAGTCTCAATCTCATCAAAGCTTAGACACAAGAGTACTTGGGACACGACCCATACACAATAGAAATATAATACTACTAAGTCTATTACAATACTCCAATAATAACAATAAAAGACATAAATGCCCTCGAGTCAAATGAGGACATACTTAAACTTCACTTGAACGATGCTACGATCCAAGTCTTGATTCCCAAATGCTCCTGACCTACCAACCACTATAGAGATAGATAAAAGCATTGAATTAGTACAACCACATGTACTAAGTATGACATAATGCATAAAAATCATGAAAATGGACATTTATTGAAAATAGGCATCTTTTCATTTAAATATCATAATATAATCATAAGAACAATATTTAACACCTTAGAAATACATAAGATAACATTTTAGCCATTAGTGCATTTTTAAGGTCACTTCACAGTGAACCAATTCACTGTTACAGTGAAGTTCTTTAACCTCACTTAAGACACCTTCTATCATGTAATCATCCCACTAAAAGCTATCTTAAGATTCACTTAATTCATACAAAGAGAGACCGCCCATACACCCTCTCTAAGCATGCCTAAATGATCCTCAAGACTACTGGTAATGAGACACATACACACTTATAATACACCAACATACATAACATATAAGACATGACATTCTCCTTACCAAGGCTATCAAAAGACTTACTTAAGTACTCCTAAAAGAGAAAGCCCATACACTCTCTTCAAGGTTACCTAAATAATCTTTAAGACTTCCTAAGTTTAGATCATGCCCAAAGTGTCAACCAACTTCCCTAACTAGAGTCATTCTCAAGACTTCCATAGATACGACATGAAGAGATCATCCCTTATGCCCTCTTCACACTTTAACTAAGGAATCCTTAAGTAACTTTAGATTAGGTACTCATTCATTTACATACTTTCTAGAATAATTCATTAGTTCATTAGTTCATTAAGAAACATTCATCACATAAAGGACATTCAAGTAATGGTCTTGGAGAAGACCTAGGAACTCTCACTAACATCTTCAAAGCCTATTGTGCAACGTCTAGATAGCGTCTCATACCACCACCTAAACTTCATAGAACTCCTCTAATGCTAATAGGTATCCCACATAATGAGAATATCCAATAACCGACATAGACCATGGTAGCAAAACATGGAATCGGGAGTTCTATCCTACTCCGATGAGGTTGTTCTACTTGCCAATGATAGAACTTGGAAACATCCCATGTAAGCACATGGGTAAGGAATATGAAGGGCTTACTCTGTATTCTAGCCTCATCCTTTAACTAAAACTACTTCCCTTACCATACTCACTCCATAGATTGTGAGTGAGCTTTCAAGGAGTAGAGATCGAGCGTCGAAATACCAGTGGATCAACGGTGCTAGCCTTTGTTCTCATAGAGTAATTTACATTAAGCTTCATAGAAAGGGGTTCCATATCAAGTTCATAACTCAATTACATTTACCCTACCAAGAGGTCTCCTAGGGCTTCCTTAAAATGGCGACAAGAAGCTCATCATGACTTTCCTAAGGATTGATACGATGTCGTTCCATCCAATCAACCTTAAGTCCATCATTCATTACAATAAGGATATCATTACAAAATTCGACTTCAAGTTTCATAACCTTACCACTAGGTTCAAGGTTTCACATAAAGGACCCTCTTATCATCATTCAAGGTGTCACATATAATTCATTCATACAAGACTAAGATGATTTAGCCTCCTAAGTCAAAACAACATATATTCACTTTCATACATGCATCAAGTAAGGGACACAAGTCTACCAAGACAAGACACAACATACTTTACTTTAGCACATATTACATGTCATTCTAGAAGCACATAGGAACAACCATTATCATCTTTAAGTCATCCTATACACTACTCTATAATAATAAATATAATAATTATAGACTCACATAGCCAAGTAGGAACAATCATGCATCAACTCTAGGACTACACACATGAACACATAGTCATAGTCTAACATGATCACCTAAATAGCATCAATAGAAGAAACACATACTTTCACATTACTTCACATATAGGTAGATATGATCATACTTCACATAATCAACTACACAAATCATCATATTACTTCAAGTAGTTTGCCGACAAGGCCATGATCATCATAATACTTAAAATAACACCGACAAGTCTACATTAATCACATAACACCACCATCATAAGTGGACCATACCAATCACGAAATAATTCAAAAGCTATAATACTTAAAATAAAGAGAAGTAGGGCAGCGTACCACCAATCCATTCTCTCCACTTCAATACATGTCTAAATCATTCAATTCAATACAATAAGGCCCTTACCCATGGCCATGAACATCAATTCAATGCATAAATCATAATACTCAATCAATTTAAATAAATTCAACATAGATTTATCAATCTAAGACCAATTAGACATTAATTGAATACAATTCTTACATCAATAGATAGCCCACATGATACTACACTAGAATTCATAAGCATTAAGACAATATCACTTAACCCATAAAGTAGTCAAAAACTAGGGTTCATCAATTACATGGGTTCATAGGTCAATTGAGTTAGAATCATCTTATTAACAACAATTCAATGAATATTCAATGATTAAAAACCTTTAATGCAAGAACCCATGGTTAGATCATGAAATAGGTCAAGTTCAACTTTGAAAACTTTAGAGAACTTCTTTGAATTTGGGCTCCTTGATGAACAGAGTTTCAAGGATAAAAAAACATACCTCAATGAAGATAATCCACCAATTTGATGAGGAATCACCACTCAAATCTCCAATCCAAGATCTTCCTTGAGTTTTGGCTTCAATGGAGTTCTAAGGAATTTCTAAGGGATTTTGGGGTTTTGATTTGGAAGAATGAATTCTTCTAAGTGTTAAAGACTTATATACATGTCAAAAATACCCAAATACCATTAAGGAACCGCCAAACTTGGGAACAGGCTCACAGACGGAAGGGCCATCAACGGCCCGTCCCTTGACCAACGGACCGTCCTTCTGGTCCATGGTTTGGGACTGAGGCTGTTCTTTGGCCTCTCCTTCCCCATGCCTAAGTGTACATCGACGAGACCTCACCTACGGGGCGTCGACTGACCCACTGGGTGTCGATTGCCATCCGTAGGTGGGCTGTCTTGGACAGTCTTTGCCACCAACATGGGTCCTTCCTCAAGGACCCCTTGGTTGGTCCTTGGGGATTTTCGCCTGGACGTTTTCAACCCAAACATGCTCGTATACGACTTTAGGACCTTTCACATGAATTTCACCCAAAACAAACACGTAAAACTCAACAAAACATGCCTAGACACACAAGGTCATTTCAAGGCACATCTTTCGAATGTCATGGACGTTCTTGGACGTTTGACCTCCAAACTTCACGAAACTCGACACACTTCCTATATATACTAGAATAACTAATTTAAGGACTTCACAACCTCATGAATCACATAAACACATAAAACCACATATGAGGCACTTAGATGACTTAGTCATCGAACATCTTGGTCGTCCCTTCGTTTGACTTCCAATGCACCTAAAACTCTAGACACTGCCTCATACCACATTATAGACCATTTTAGGACCTTAGACCACCATTACAACCATGTTAGGCTCTAGCTTCACCTAAGTCATTTTCGGGATCTTACAATCTCCCCCACTTGGACAACATTCATCCTCGAATGACACTTGCCACTCTCCGAACACTTTCAAGAATAGAGATTCGACTAGCAGCTCATAACCATACCATATAACACATAATCAAGAAGAAAACATCAATTTCACGTAGCTAAGAGATTCACAACACAATGAGAAACTAGAATAAATTCTATAACTCATCATGCTATAAATATCACATCCTTCATTCCAAATATCAAGAACTCATTTTATATTCATTATCATACTCATTTACACCATTTCTAACCACATTACAACAACTTTTGACCAAAGAACGAATTAGTCAATTTCTCCAAATTTTTACAGTAAATAGTCAAACCTACAGTGAATTAGGCAAATTTTTCAAAAAAAGCACTTTTAGGCAATTGATGATAGAAACATGCTAATATGCAAGGTAACATCATATAAACACCTTATAAAAAATGATCATGGCTTCATAAAATACACAATGCAAGAAGTTAATGAAATTCAATTTCAACCAAACTCCTAAACACCATGCACATGCAACAACTTCTAGGACTTCTATCCCATCTACTAACCATACTCCCCCACTTAGAAGGAACTCATATCACTGAAAAGAGAAATACAAGGACTTACCAACATCATCCTCATCCTCATCCGACTTCTCTCCTCTAGTACGGAGTGCATAGAAACGCCTCGTTGCTTGAATATCATCCTTTGGAACATTAGGAGCAACTTTATTACCATCTCTATTAGGACAATCTCTCACCTTGTGCCCATCTTTTCCACATCCAAAACAACTTCCGGTACCCCTTAGACACTCACCATAATGTTTCTTGCCACAAGTGACACATGTAGGCTTGCCATTTTGGGAACCACCTCCTTTCTCAAATTTCACCTTAGGAGCAGTAGGTCCATCTTGAGTTTGAGCCCTCTTTTTGAACCTAGGTTGCCCTTGATCACTTGAACCACTTCTTTTCAAGTTTCTAGCAATCCTACCAAGTTTAGACTCCTCTATAGATTGTGCATACACCATGAGTCTAGATAAGGTCATATTATCATGTAGCATAGTCGTACGACATTCTTCCCTCACTAAGTCGGCAACCCCGGTCACAAAACGACTCATCTCATCCCTGGGATTAGACACTAAGGACAGTGCATATCTAGACAACATTGAGAACTTCAAAGAGTACTCCTCAACACTCATATTGACTTGCTTGAGATTGATAAACTCCTCTACCTTTACCTCCCTCCTCTCACGGGGAAAGTATTTACCTTGAAAAGCTTCATTAAATTCTTCCCACTCAATTCCACCGGTCTATTATCCTTCGATTGAGTATACCATATTTGAGAAACATCCCTCAATTGGTACGAAGCCAACTCCGCCTTCTCCCTAGATGTAACCCCCATAGGACTCAACACCTTGTACACACCATCAAGGAACTCTTGGGTATCCTCTCCCACCTTAGAGCTAAGAAAGATAGGACGATTCATCCTCACAAAAGTCTCTCAACCTAGATGTCATAATGCTCTCCACAACATTCACTCTAGGCACCATACTAAAATTCACTTGAGTAGTCACAGCTTGGGCTAAAGCAAACAAAGCCTCTCTATTAGCCAATTACGGGGGAACCACCGGAACCTCATTACCTCCTTCCGCATTAGGGACTTTATCACCTTGGGGAGGGGGGGGGGATACTTGAGCACCTTGGACTCCTTGCCCATCTTGAGGAACTTGCTCAGGGAACATCCTCATTCACCCTTTTCTCTTCCAACCTTCTAGCGGCCATCCTCCTAGTATTCATCTCCTAGAAACACAAGGAAACACATTAAGAAGGATACTCATAACATTTAATCTATGGCACGACATAGGAGTAGAAAAGAAGGGAAACTCTATCGTCCTATAGCCTCTCGCCCATAGATGTGTCGCGACTCAAACCGATGGTCGAGACTCTACTAGACGTGACTTGATGAGACCATTTTATTCCTAAGACTACTTTCACATCCTATGCTCTGATACCATGCTTGTCACGACGCGCACCTATACCCTAGAACATTTGGGTATTCGTAGGTCGCAACCGGCGTACTCGACCTCTCGGAGGTCTTATACAAGCCCTTTCGTATTGTTCATCACATATACATAGTGAAAAGTAGTGCGGAATTAAAACCTTTCACAAAACATTTCATAGTCTTTAAAAGCTCTTTCATATAAAAATCATAGGAAATACTAATTCTCAATCTCATCAAAGCTTAGACACAGGAGTACTTGGGACACAGCCCATACACAATAGAAATATAGTACTACTAAGTCTATTACAATACTCCAATAAGAACAATAAAAGACATCTATGCCCTCGAGTCAAATGAGGACATACTTCAACTTCACTTGAACTATGCTACGATCCAAGTCTTGATTCCCAAATGCTCCTCACCTACCAACCACTATAGAGATAGATATAAGCATGGAATTAGTACAACCACATGTACTAAGTATGACATAATGCATAAAAATCATGAAAATGGACATTTATTGGAAATAGGCATCTTTTCATTTAAATATCATAATATAATCATAAGAACAACATTTAACACCTTAGAAACACATAAGATAACATTTAAGCAAATTAGTGCATTTTTAAGGTCACTTTACAGTGAACCAATTCACTGTTACAGTGAAGTTCTTTAACCTCACTTAAGACACCTTCTATCATGTAATCATCCCACTAAAAGTTATCCTAAGATTCACTTAAGTCATACAAAGAGAGACTGTCATACACCCTCTCTAAGCATGCCTAAATGATCCTCAAGACTACTCGTAATGAGACACATTCACACTTATAATACACCAACATACATAACATATAAGATATGACATAATCCTTACCAAGGCTATTAAAAGACTTACTTAAGTACTCCTAAAAGAGAACGCTCATACACTCTCTTCAAGGTTACCTAAATAATCCTTAAGACTTCCTAAGTTTAGATCATGCCCAAAGTGTCAACCAACTCCCTAACTAGAGTTATTCTCAAGACTTCCATAGATAAGACATGAATAGATCATCCCTTATGCCCTTTTCACACTTTAACTAAGGAATCCTTAAGTCACTTTAGATTAGATACTCATTCATTTGCATACTTTCTAACATAAGTCATTATTTCATTAGTTCATTAAGAAACATTCATCACATAAAGGACATTCAAGTAATGGTCTTGGAGAAGACCTAGGGACTCTCACTAACATCTTCAAAGCCTATTGTGCAATGTGTAGATAGCGTATACCACCACCAAAACTTCATAGAAATCCTCTAATGCTAATAGGTATCCCACATGAAGAGAATAGGCAATAACCGACATAGACCACAGTAGAAAAACATGGAATCGGGAGTTCTATCCTATTCCGATGAGGTTGTTCTACTTGCCCTTGGACACATCTCATGTAGGCACATGGTTAAGGAATATGAAGGGTTCTAGTCTCGTCCTTTATCTAGAACTACTTCCCTTACCATACTCACTCGGTGCTAGCCTTTATTCTCATAGACTAATTTACATTAAGGTTCATACAAAGGGATTCCATATCAAGTTCATAACCCAATTACATTTACCTTACCAAAGAGGTCCCCTAGGGCTGCCTTACAATGGCGACAAGAAGCTCATCATGACTTTCCTAAGAATTGATATGATGTCGTTCCTGCCAATCAACCTTAAGTCCATCATACATTACAAGAAGGATACCATTACGACTTTCGACTTCAAGTTTCATAACCTTACCACTAAGATCAAGGTTTGACATAAAGGACCCTCTTACCGTCATTCAAGGTGTCCCATATCGTTCATTCATACAAGACTAAGATGTTTTATCCTCCTCAGTCAAGACATCATATATTCACTTTCAGACATGCATCAAGTAAGGGACACAAGTCTACCAAGACAAGACACAACATACTTTACTTTAGCACATATTACATGTCATTCTAGAAGCACATAGGAACAACCATTATCATCTTTAAGTCAGCCTATACACTACTCTATTATCATCAACATAACCGTTATAGACTCACATAGCCAAGTAGGAACAATCATGCATCAACTCTAAGACTACACACATGAACACATAGTCATAGTCTAACATGATCACCTAAATAACATCAATAGAAGAAACACATACTTTCACATTACTTCACATATAGGTAGATATGATCATACTTCACATAATCAACTACACAAATCATCATATTACTTCAAGTAGTTTGCCGACAAGGCCGTGATCATCATAATACTTAAAATAACGCCGACAAGGCCAAATCAATCACATAACACCGACACCATAATTGGACCATACCAATCACAACATAATTCAAAATCTATAATACTTAAAATAAAGAGAAGTAGGGCAGTGTACCACCAATCCATTCTCTCCACTTTAATCCATGTCTAAATCATCTAATTCAATACAATAAGGCCCTTACCCATGGCCATGAACATCAATTCAATGCATAAATCATAATAATCAAGGAATTTAAGTCAATTCAACATAGATTTATCAATCTAAGACAAATTATACATGAATTGAATACAACTCTTACATCACTAGATAGCCCATAGAAAACTACACTAGAATTCATAAGCATTAAGACAATATCACTTAACCCATAAAGTAGTCAAAAACTAGGCTTCATCAATTACATGGGTTCATAGGTAAATTGAGTTAGAATCATGTAACTAAAACAATTCAATCAATATTCAATGATTAAAAACCTTTAATGCAAGAACCCATGGTTAGATCATGAAATAGGTCACGTTCAACTTTGAAAACTTTAGAAAACTTCTTTGAATTTGGGCTCCTTGATGAATAGAGTTTCAAGGATCAAAAACTATACCTCAATTAAGCTAATCCTCCAAATTGATGAGGAATCACCACTCAAATCTCCAATCCAATCTCTTCCTTGAGTTTTGGCTTCAATGGAGTTCTAAGGAATTTTTAAGGGATTTTGGGGTTTTGATTTGGAAAAATTAATTCTTATAAGTGTTAAAGACCTATATACATGTCTAAAATACCCAAAATACCCCTAAGGAACCGCCAAACTTCTAATTTGGACGTGGGGTGAATTTACAACTTCACCCCTCACTTAACAGTGAACCTGCGCAAGGAACAGGCTCACAGATGGAAGGGCCATCAACGGCCCGTCCCTTGACCAACGGACCGTCCTTCTGGTCCGTGGTTTGGGACTGAGGCTGGTATTTGGCCTCTCCTTCCCCACTCCTAAGTTTCTATCGATGATACCTCACCTACGGGGTGTCGACTGACCCACTGGGCATCGATTACCATCCGTAGGTGGGCTGTCTTGGACAGTCTTTGCCACCAACATGAGTCCTTCCTCAAGGACCCTTGGTTGGTCCTTGGGGATGTTTTCTCGAACGTTTACAATCGAAACATTCTAGTTTATGACTTTAGGACCTTTCATATGAATTTCACCCAAAACGAACACGTAAAACTCAACAAAACATGCCTAGTCACACAAGGTCATTACGTCATGGACGTTCTTGGACGTTTGACCTCCAAACTTCACGAAACTCGACACACTACCTATATACACCATAATAACTCATTTAAGGACTTCACAACTTCATGAATCACACATAAACACATAAAATCACATATGAGGCACTTAGGTGACTTAGTCGTCGAACGTCTTGGTCGTCCCTTGACGTTTCACTTCCAATGCACCTAAAACTCTAGACACTGCCTCATACCACATTATAGACCATTTTAGGACCTTCTATCATCATGACAACCATGTTAGGCTCTAGCTTCACCTAAGTTATTTTTGGGATCTTACAGAAAATGTCCTTTCATCAAAACCAACATCATGTGAGAATATCCTTTGACATAATCATAACATTCATAACATAGTCTAGTTTAGAGTAAAATTGAGGAAACCTTTCAAGAGAATCACATTTACTATATTATCATTGACCTTTCATTCATACATCCATGTGTGTGTACATATGTGAGTAAGCCTTTCACATAAACACCTTTATGCAACACATGTTTATACTTTACTAGTCATATACTTTTCATGCATAACAATATGTAAAGGTGCATATGATAATTATCCTTTCAATCAACACCCTACACATATCCTACTCATAGTTATGCATGGGTGTGTGAGTACATATTAATCCTCATAATGACATAATAGCAACAACATTTTTATTGAGGGAACTTCCCTTCACGGGATCTCAACACATTTACAATATCCCCAAGTCATGAACAATTCACATAATAAGCCTTTAGGGAGTCTAGACCACACACCCACCTTTCATCATAGGAGACATAAACACATATAACATTTGAATAGATAACTCCTAGCATGTATAAGGTCACACACTCATATAGGGGTCATGTAGGTAGGGGTCATTCCATGATAGTACATATCACAATCAAGCATATAAACCATACCTTACCCTAACATTATACTTCACACTATCAAGACACCTTAATCATGATACTAACATTGAGGACTACATACATAACCTTCATGGAACATCTTCATACACATATTCATCATAGTAAAAATTCACTTTACATCTATTTCCCTCAAGTCCATGATCACAACATGTATAGATAGACAAGAAGTAAACACCTCCGCCATAAGTGTATCAAACCATACAACATCAATTTTAATACTATAGACAAGAAGTTAGGTTAACTTACCAATTCTTCAAGCCATGATCATCATAGATCAATTCTGAACAATTCATAATCAATAGATAAAGATAACAATAGGATTCAATAATACATTACAATCTAGGCATATTTCAATTAACATACAATCAAAATGACAAACCCCACTTTATAGGCGAAGTTGAGAGTTTAGGAATATCATGGGTTCTTCAAGGAATTTCATTGAAAATCATATTTAAAAACTTGATCAAAAATTAATTCATTATTACAATGACTTTGAAAACACTTTGACAATGAATCCCATGTTTAGATTGGAAATTGGGAAAGTTGATCATTAAAACTCCTTGGAAAAACCTTTGATAGAACTTCTTGAATGAAAGGTTATTCAATAATCAAGAGTTACCATATCTTATTGATTGAATACCCACTAAAATTGAAGAAGAAATTACTTGAAAACCCATCTCTTAGCTTGAGCTTGAGCTTGGCCTCCAATGGAGTTCTAGAGAGAATCTATTTGGGAGGGAAGGGTTTAATTTTGAAGAATGAGTTCTAATTTAGGGTTTTAATGTTTTAACTAACTTAAAATACCCTAAAATAATTAAAATAACCGTCCACCATTTAATTAGGACGTGGGGTGAATTTACCAATTCACCCCTTAAATGGCAGAACCAAAACAGTGTTCCAGGTGGCCATTGATGGCCACCATCCACAGGCCGTGGATGGATTGACGGCCCATCCTTGTCATCCGTCAAATGATTCACAGAGGGGGATGGGGAGGCTTTTGGTAAGGAGATTAAGTCTCAACTCACGAAGCCAATCTACGCCCCCTTCAAACCATTCATTGTCCGTCAATGATGGTCGTGGATGGCATGCTGTTTTTGATAACTTTTTGGCCAATGTTTGGGTCCTCCTCAAGGACCCCTTGGGTGGTCCTTGGAGATTTTTACCCAGACGTTTTGACCCTAAACATGACCATATAGATGCTAGGTTCACCTCCAATCATTTTAGACTCCAAACGATACATCAAAGCATGAGCAACACACTAGAACACACTAGCACACAAAAGACTATTTTCCGGACATCTTGGTCGTCTCTTGACGTTTGACCTCGAAACTCTTTAAACCAACTATTAAGAGTTATTTATAACCTTATTAACAAGTTATTAACTCATAAAAGTCATGTGAGGCTCTAGTTCGTCCTATTTCATTTTGAGGGTCCTTACAATTAGGTCTGGAGCATATAAAGGGGGATGTGACTGAAATCTACAAATCCTTGAGTCATATATGAGGAAACCCAACCTGGGGAATAGAGATCCTATAACCAGGTTCAAAGGGAAAAACTAATCATATAATACTTGTTGTGAAGAAATGCACCATTTTTTTTTATTTCCATCCCTATGATGTTAGTCCATTGTTTCCTGTAGTAATTTGTGAAGGTTGAGTTTACAAAACTCTTAATGAAAATTTGTAGCTCATATTGGTGGAGTTTTAAACTTATAGGAGCATTCTTGACAGATATTACCTATGTGAGGGTGGAAGTAGGTTGCTTCCTTTGAGAATTGGGCTTATTCTCAAAAGCACTCATAAAATAGGGTTATCACAAGGTCGTAACGTGATGGATTTTAACGCTCATATAAACACCTTAGTAATTGTGTGTGAGCAGTCATAATTCAAGTCTGAGACCACTACGACTCTGGAGTAAATGTTTTTATTTCACTAAGTGGAGATTCAATGCAGAACACACCTTCATTATGCAAAATAATATTCCTTCAGCTGATAGACTCTCTTTGTTGATATTAAAATGAATAGGGAATTGTTGGTTATTGAGAATTTTAATATATTAAAGTATATCATTTTTACTTTTGTCTTAGTACTGCCTAAAATGTTATGCAATGGTCATTTAATCAATAGTCCAATAATGCCAATTACTTTGGTGTTATTGGCTGATTTCATAGGTGATAAATGTGGCAGGAAAACGTTGTGGGAAAGGGTCTTGAGTAGTGTCATTTGTCCGTTGAATTACATTTGCACGTTGGTGTATTTGTTGTTCTCACTATTATTTCACTCTTTATTCCTCCATTATACCTTGTAACCTATGTAACTCCTAGACCATTTATCTTTTCTTATTTACTATCCCATTATGTTTCAATTCATTCCTAGAAAGACTTCCTTAGCTATAAATAGTGGTAGTTTTCATTTAGTTTGAAATAATAAAAAAAATATAGAGTGAAAAACTTAGTCAAAAATAGAATTCTTATTAGTTGAAGGGAGGTGTTCTTTTGGTGGAGCTTTGAACTGAAATCTTGTCCATAGTTGTTGAGTTATATTTTGTGATTAGGTAGTTGTGTCCTGGAGGGGAAAAGTCAAGAAGGACTACTGCTGTGTCACGCCCCGAGCCAACACCCTGGGCGTGGCCAGCACTCAAAGACCATAGATAGCCCCGAGCGAAACCTTGGCCTAGCTTACTTAACTCAGCGAAAGACAATAATCAATAAACTTAACTAAAAAATGTAAAAACTGAGAATGTTTTTAAAACTGATACATTCAAACTTGGCCAAATCTGGCAACCCAAGTCTTAACAATAAGAGATAATACTGAAAAGACTCAAAGAACTAACATCTGACTGTCTATCTATGAAGCATCTAAAGCTGAGATGGATGTTGGGACGAAGCCCACAACATCCTAATGACTAAACTAGAAAGCAAGTAAAAGAGTCCTCCGAAATGCAAGGAGGCTCACCACTCACTCAGGAATTCTCAATTGGATCAACGGTGTGCTGGATGCCAATCCTCGTTACCTGCATCTACATCATGATACGATGCAGGCCAACTGACATCATTACATCGAATGTACGGGTATGCAAGTTGTGATGCTAAACAACATAGGCTTTAAAGAGATTCTAAAAGAAACACTTACCTTGGCTCTTCTCAACTCGTGAATACTTAACTGAACTCATTTCAATATAAAGTAGTATAAAAACAAGTGTAATATAAATAAAAGTTGTTTAAAACATGATGACAACTCTCTATGTATGCAAAGAAACAATATAACTCTGAGATGTATGTAAAAATACAAATAACTGTGTATATAAAATACATTTAACTGTGTATAGTTTCTCTAACTGACAACAATCACTTAAGAGCTATAGTGATGATACATAGTTTTGCCTCACGCTACCAGGGTCGTCCTATACCTTGCCATTGGTATAGAACCTGAACTACTAAGTGGATCCACTAGTCTATGATAAAATCACTAAAGGAATCATCTAAAAAGTATGACCCTTTTCTACCCATAGTGGCTACATGGTTTATAGGGGCTGGGAGTTATCTGAACTCTCCCCCATGTCAGTGCTCAATAATACTCCCAAAAATATCATTATATTAGCTCTTATGTTTTTTAAAACATACTTACTTCTATGGTTTGAGATTGGTGCTCAAAACTTATCTTAAAGGCTATCTTGAAAATCTCAGTTTCCCTGCTTGCTTCATTTAGAAAACTATTACTTTTTTCTGAAACCTAGCCCGAAGGCTCTTTGGAAATCTCAATTTCCATACTTACTTAAATGTGAAAATATTTATACTTCTTTGGGAATATTTAGTCCCCATATACTTCTTAGAAGAAAAGACTTCACTTTACTCTGAATTGAACTAAAACTTAAGTCTTGAAACGAAGTTAAAACGTTTGTAACAGACTTATGAAACTTGAAATGAACTTCTTCTCCTTATCGTTACTCTTAACTCAACTTGATCTTTAAGTCTTAAAACAAAGTTAAAAGCATTTGTAAAATACTTTTTGAAAAGACTATAAGAACTTTCTAGACTTGGCACTTGACTTTCCTTGAATTTGAAGTTATGGATTCAAGGTTGAAATTCATGTTTCTGGATGATTATACATGTTTATAAGTCATTTAGATTAGTTAGAATCATTAGGAAGTGTTAAAAAACTTTAGAAAGGCTTAATCGGACTGAAGTACGGAAACAAGGTGAAAAACGCCGATTTGGGTGCATCCGGGGTGCGCCACGCTAGCCTCATTTGACTGAGGCTCCTTTTTGGCGCACTGTTGGTGTGCCGCCCTAGCCTTCCTGGTGCTATGGGGGGGCGCCATGCAATCCTTTCCCAGGTCAATTTTGATGAACTTTTCCTCTCATTTTATGACCTTAAATCGTTCCAATTCGATTCCTCTTCTCAAATTTACTCTATATTAATGTAACCACATCATATAAACAAGGATCCAATCCAATGAACTCAAGAAACAACACTTTCTACCTCACGAAATTCATAAACTTCAACTCGTGTTCAAGAACAAAAGCAATTCAAGAACAACATTCAAGAACATTCAAAATCCAATCTTTTTAAGATTAAATTATGGTGAATCAAACTTGTTTGGAACGTGGGTGAACGAATCCAACGTTGAGATAGACTCACATACCTTTTTAAGGATCACACCCGATGAAATCCACAAGTTACTTTGACGACACTCCAAAAGTCCAAGACCTAATTTAGAGCCTTACATGATGAACTAGACCTTATAATACTGTATTTAGACCTAAATAATGAATATAAAACCTTTAGGAGGTGTTGGAGTTAAAACGTCCACGACGTCCGGTTAACTTGTAACTTGGACTAGTGTGGTGCCTTGATGGTTTTAAAGAGATGTCTAAAGGGTTAATCATGGTGAGGTGATGAGAGTGGACATAGGTGTCTAAAAGGGGGTATAAGGAAGCAAGGAAAAGTGAGGAGTGCCAACTTTCAAGGGTAAGCCAAAGCCAAGAGGCCAAGGCTTCCCAAGAAAGGAGGCTACTGCCTCACTCTTCACGAGCATGACCACGGCTGGTGGTCATGACCCCGGCCAAGGTGGGGAGATTGTGAAGATTACTTGGCCATGGGGAAAAGAGTATTGAGGCCTAGCTACTATCCAAGACACCACGAGCCACTTCACGACCCGTTGTGCACTTGACGAAAGGAGAGGGACAACCGTGAAAATGCCTTAGCTAATTGAGGGGAGTTTGGTGGGGTGTTGGTGAGCCACTGCCTAAGAGCACCTCGAGCCACTTAACGGGTCATGGTGCATCTTCACGGAAGGGAGCAAGGGGGCTCGTGGAGTTTCCTTAGAGGGAAAAATGAAGGTGGCTCGTTTGGAGGAGCTACTACCTTACCTTCCACGACCACCACCATGGTCCATCATGCACTTCACGGACCGTGAAGTGGGGTGTGAAGGTGGACGGGACTCTAAAGTCAAGGTGAAGTTGGACTTCACTTTTGGAAGTCCACTTAATGAGGGGTAGTTTGGGTATATTGATGGTGAACTATATATTGACTTTAGGTAAAAAAATCATTCATTTCCCACTCCAAAACTCAAGCACAAATTGAAACCCAAATTGCTCCCACTTCTCTCTACTTTCCCTCTCTATTCATCCTCCATTGAAGAACGAGGAAGCTTGAGGAAGAAGACAAAGTCTCTAAGGTTTTCACTTAATTTTTGTGGACAAAGCTTCATTAAGGTATGTTTTCTTCACTCTTGTGATTCCTTTCCCCAAGAGGTCCTCTCAAATTTGATTTTCAAATTACCCAAATTCTTAGGGTTTTCTTTTACAAATGGGTTTTTCTCTAAACTTGAAATTGATGAATGATTGTGACGAATTGTGATTACCTATGACTAATTAAGTATAGATTGTTGAGTAATTAATGTTAATTGTGGGATTTTCATATGGATCAAGTCCTCTTCCCAAATCTCCCCAATTCTTGAATCTTGCTTATGAATTGATGGGAATTGATGAATGTATGGATTGTTAGACTTGTTTTAACTACTCTAATTCATTCATGGACTGCCTAGGGTCCTGTATTGTTGGGAGTGAATATAATTCTTGAAGAATTCATGATGGACCCTTTTCCCCTAACCCTAGGTTATGAATTGAAGTTAATTTGGATAGTGATGGTACAATTGACTTAGTTCTTGTGTTAATCACTATTGTGTGATGTTATTAAGCCTATTGATGGGTGAGTATGGTTGGTTTATGGTAAAACCATTAAAGGAGGCTTATGAAGGTGAATTGGTAAGACCTTATGATTTTGAATCTTTACTTCAATTGTGATGGCTTATACTTGATGATGGTATTCAATTGAAGTGTTAATTGTGATTAGATTAGATAGGTGATGGTATGATGAATATAATTGAAATGTCTTGATTATATGAATTGTGAGATTATGATTAAGATATGATGATGTAAGGTTGATTGTGATACACTTATTGCCTTATTATGATATGATGATGATAATGTTAATCTCATAAATGAAGGGTTGAAATGAAAGGACATTTTGATGTAACTCCTAATGAGCTAATGATGATGATATACAAAGGGTTAGTCTCCAATGGCCTATACTAAGCTATGATGATTAATAAAGTCTTAAAGACATTTCAAAAAGGGACTCTAGCTTAGCACCGAGTGAACTAGTTGTGAGATGTGTCCCTTTCCAATGTGGTTTACTAGTGTACTCATGAGGTAGAGAATATAATGCAATGTGCATAAAGAGGGTCTCAAGTATATCTCTTAGTTCTTGAACTATGTTTCCCCCATAGGAATACTAGCTAGTGGATCCATCTAGAATACTATGTTCATATTTTGGTACTACCTTGGCAAGTTGTCCGCCTTCTTTCGGTGTAGGGTTTCATGACACCGGATTCCACATTAGCTCATGTGGTCTATGTCGGTTAAGGAAAGTGTTCCCGAAAGTAAAATGAAGTAATAAAGTGAACTCTAACTAGGATGACTTAAGGGGTTTGACTTAGTCTAGGTAGGGGTATGGGACTCTACCTATACATTGCACTAGTTGGCCTTGAGAGAAGTCCTAGGAGGATGTTCTTATGTTCTTATAAAGTAAATGATCTGCATATGTTGACTTTATATGTTGATGATCCTATATGATGTTGGTCTCATTTATGAACATGTTGTTGGTCTATATTGCTAAATATGATGATGACTACTCATGATGCTATGATTATATGAAGTTAGACATTATTGGTGATTCATTGATTGATTTACTTGGTTAAGTGGGGTTATGGGACTTCACTTGGTCATTGCACTAGTAAGCTTGGTAAGGGGTTATGAGTAAGTGTCTTGCATATGTTGTAAGATTATAAACTCGTGTACATGATTTGTTGTTATAACATGATGTTGGAGTTGCTTTGGTCATATGTCCTACTATGCTATTATATATCTTGACTTTACTTTACTTGATGATGTTGGTCTTCTGTTGAATATGGAATTGTCTTAAGGGATATATAATCATTGACTTATATGTATTCTTGGTTGTGCATAAGGCTTTTCAAAGTAACATGGCATGGTTTTGAATAAATGTCTCTTTTAGCATGATTTCAAATGTTTATGTGCATATGTTTCCATACTTAGTACAAGTGGTGTACTAACCCATATTTCTATGTTTTCTACAATTACGTAGGTTCCGGCCGTTGAGTTTCTAGGAGGCCAATTGAAGACTTGGATTCTTGTTTCCCCAAGTTTGGTAGGTCCTCACCATTCCGGGGGCGATGCCACTATCTAGCTACTTGGTGTTGTTATAGTCTAAAGACATTTAGCTTCATTCATCTTTCATTTGGATATTGATGTAAGACTATATTGGCATGTTGATTTTGTATTAGCTATGTCCAAGATTTGTATTCGTTTAGATGGTTCAATATGAGACAAAGTATTAGACTAATTCTTATGTATCAATTATGCTATCTAAAAGTAGAAGCCTATGTAAGCTTCCTATGTGAGGAGTCTATGTGAACTCCCTATGTAGTATGTGAAAGGTCTATGTAAACCTCACTATATAGATGTATGTATGAAAAGTTTTAATTCTTCCGCATTTTTAGCCTATGATATGAAATGACTAATGCTAAGAGGCAAGTCTTAGTCCTCTCCGAGGACGACGATGCCGATTACATCTAGGGGGTGTTCCCCGGCCGTGACACCCAAACTCTTTTGGCTAAAGTGTAAACTGATCTGGTTCAACTTAGACCTCTAACTTAATAACCAAAAATGAAATACATTAATAGGGTAAGGAAAAGACCAAACTACCCCTTAAAAATCTAGATTTGGATATTTTCTTAACTCCAACAGCCCGACTTTCAAAAGGCGTAACTCACTCGGAATCGAGAAACTCAACGACTTTAAAAAGACCATTACAAGATCTTTCCAACCTTATCTGGAACTACACTTAACTCTACCTGAGAAAGGAGTTATGGTCATTTGAAGTTGACCAAAAACTCACTTTTAACTTACTTAAAAATTTCCAGATTTCCTTATACTTTCCAAAAATAAGTATTTCCATATTTTAAACTCCTTTCTAGTTCTTTCTAGTTGCGAGATGTTACATGTTGGACCGGTGAAAATATTTGTTGTAGCTGGCTTGAATCTCCTCAAAGAGAGCGAGATATCCACACTTCAACCTAAAGAGATTTTTTTCTTTAATTTTATTTTCAATTGTAATCTTGTATTTTTGTTATTTTGTAATTTTTCACTAAGATATAGCAATCATTGTTCAAACCCACCTAATACATCCAAGATTATAGGTAAAGAATCAGGAGATTGAAGAGGTTACCTTTTTAAATATATGTGCACGCATATTTTATCTATTTGGCGAGACTGTTGAGAAAGGAAAAAAAGATGATGAATGGAACTGACAAAAAATGAATGGGTGTTTTATTTGATACTTTCTCCTCCATCACTTTTATTTCTTAGGTATTTCAAAAAAAGTCTAAAATTAATTGTCAATTTAAATAATCGAGAAATAATTAGTCACCTTTTTCAGTTCTACCCTTAATAATTAAGTATTGTTTTCAGTAAGTATTGATCAATTTAAAGTTACAAGATTGGTTCAATGTGAAAAAAGTTATTATTATAGTTTTGAAAAAGTACAAGTCATTATAAAGTTATAAGACCACTTTAAGTAATGCACTTACTCCGCTAGGAGAAAATGGTCAAATACCTCCCCCCCACCCCACCCCACTCCAAATCTATTATTGAATTTCTAGCTACACACTTAAACTTCAGGTAGTCCTATCACCCCCTAAACTGTTTAAAACTGAAATTATCATCTCCCTCAATGCTTATGTTGTGAAGTGAATCTATTTCACTCTCCCTTAGAGAATGAGCACCGAAAACAAATATTACAACTTTATTTTTAGTATATATATATATATATATATATATATATATATATATATATATATATATATATATATATAGAGAGAGAGAGAGAGAGAGAGAGAGAGAGAGAGAGAGAGAAGATATAGAGTGACACCTGAAGTTATCCCGCTTTCAAAAAGACACCTTAACTATGCGGGCGTCCTATTACCCCCTTAAACAATTTCGATAATATATTATTACATCATATTTCGATCAATACCAGATTTTAAATAGCAAGTGGTTATCACACACCAATCATTGTGTGACACGTGTTAATTTAATTTGAAATATAATTTTTTTTTCATTTTAAGTTTTTCTTTATTTCTCTCTCATACTTTTTGACTTATTTTAATTTTATTACTCTAATTTTAATCACTTTGAGTTCTTCATCTTTCACCCCTACTTTCAAGTTACCCTTTCCTTCATTTTCTTTTTTTCTTCTTCTTCTTCTTCACCTCCCACCCTCACCTCACCCCACCCTTACGTCAAGTTAAGCCCCTCCAAAAAAAATTCTTCTTCTTTTTTTTCGATCAAATTCCTTTCTTTTTAAAATTATACTATTTTCTAGAATTTGTGTTATTGATAACAAAACTAATTATTTTTCTAAGAAAAATCAAAATTTTGAACGTATCATCAATTAATTTATCTCATTTTCATATAACTTCAAAACTAGAAATGTTAATTCTGAAAGAATCAGAATTCTCCGAAAATTGAAAAAGTTTAAGTGAAATTTGGATTAAAAAATAAATAATACCTACTAATCATATTGAAATCTAGTGGATTTATCAAATTATTCAAAATGTAATAAAATATTTAGATATAACTTTAAATTGAAGAGAGTTAAATTAATAGTAGTAATAAAGGGAGGTGGAGTTGTGGTAAAAATGACATTGAAAGTGAGAAGTCACAATGAAAATGACGATGAATTTTTGAAGAAGAAGCAAGAAAGAAAAAGAGAAAATTAATAAGGAGAAAAAAGTTAAAATAATAAGAAAAATAAGAAAATATATTTTATAGAAAAATACTTGTTAAAATAAAATTATATTCATTTTTTTAGTTGTTCACGCTCTTTAAGAGAGTGCATACACTCTCCATGCTAGGTTGACAAAAAATGATGTAATAATATCAGTTCAGGATTGTTTAGAAGGGGTAATAGGACGCTTGCATAGTTTAAGTGTCTTTTTGAAAATCCCGAACAACTTCAGGTGTTACTTTATGTCCCCTCTCTCCCTCTCTCTCTCTCCCTCTCTCTCTCTCTCTCTTTCTCTCTCTCTCTCTCTCTCTCTCTCTCTCTCTCTCTATATATATATATATATATATATATATATATATATATATTTTACCTTAAAAACATGAACTCTTAACTTGAATGTTAAATTACTAAAATATCCCTTAACTTAGGTTGTGACTTTTTTCAAAGGGTTCTCATATTTCGATGAGTTTTGACTTTTTCAAAGGTTTGTGATTTTTCAAGAGTTGTAACTTTTTCAAAAAATTATGACTTTTTCAGCAAGTTGTGACTTTTTCAATAAATTGTGACTTTTCCAAAGGATTGTGACTTTTTTGGAAAAGTGATGACTATTCAAATAAGACGTAAGAAACATTTGTTCAAACAACCCTTTGTTAACTATAAATAGAGGGGTTTCCACTCAATTTTCCACCACAACTTTTTTTAATCTTCTACTCTTCTTCTTCTTGCATTTTAAATTTTTTTGTGTGATTTATTGTCGTTGAGTGAGTTCAAAGTTTAGCGGAATATGAGGTACCACTATTCTGATGAAGTAAGTCTTTCTATCCTAAGAGGATATATTCCATAACCTCAAGTATTTGAGGAAAATAATTTCGATGATATACTAATTATTTCTACGCTTATTATATACATCGGTATGTAATGTTCCAATAGACAAAGTTAACATGATGTAATCTAAATTCATTTGTTTTTGTTAACAATTTATCTTGTGATCTAGATATATGCTTCTCAATATCTTTTTTCAAAATTTAGAGAATTATCACGATTTATTTTTGATGTTCAAGAAAAAGAATGACCTTATTTATAAAATCTACTTATGTGATATAGACTCTCGGGAAGTTTGCGTCAAAATAGTTATTACAATACGAACATTATCATTTGTTTTACTTATTTACTATTTCTTAATATTCAAGTATTTTGGAAAAGTTCATATGACTTGTAATAACGTCAATTGAAGTTTGTATTAGTTTAATTTTTATTATTATTTTACATCTAATTTTATGAGAAAAATATTTTCATTAATGAAAATAGATATTTATATTTGTGTAGGTATTTGTATTTAACTTAAAATATTATATATATATCACAAATGTATTATCAAGTTAATTAACAAAATCTTCTAACTTCAAAATGTATTATTTTAAAATGTTCTGAGTTCTTTTTTAAATAAAATAAAATAAAAATCTTACAACAAATTTGAAAATATTTGAATATATAAAATATATTTGTTCGCTTCACATGTTCATATGACATCTAAATAAATTAACATGAAATACACATGCAAAGCACATTTGTTTAGATGACAAAAAAAATACAAAACAAATAATGTCTATAAGGTAATATTAGTGAGATAAGACTAACCACATAACTAAGCCTCATCAAATTGAAATAAATATATAAAAATTATTGCATTTATCTAATAAGAATTTTCATTGACCATTTTCATAGATTTGCATGGATAAAAGATATATAACGATTCATACTGAACATTTATAAAAGAATCCGCAATATTATTTTTGACTTAGTTTATTATTCAAATCTTCGCTTAAATAAATAACTATTTACTACAATATATACTTTTAAAATTGATAATCATGTGCAACGCACATGTCAAAAACTAGTATATATATTCTCTTATATAATAAGAGGCTAATGGGAGGAGCTTAAGGTCGTGCTGCTTGCCGACCAAAAGATCTTTTTCATTTTCATTTAAATTGGCTGCTACATAACTATCTCTTTTGCATGGAAAATTAACTGTGATACAAAAATTATATGTGTGTACAGTACTACTACCAAATCAATTAAAAACCTCCACGTCTCTTCTTATTGTAAATGAAATGATAAGTAGGGGTAGTTAATGCATCAATATTAAATAACTTTTTACTCCTCCACACTCCACACTCCACACTCCACACGTGTCCATTGTTGCCCAACTCCACCTCTTCTTTTTGTTCTCACTCTATACTTCTTGTTCACTATTTGTTTACGCAAATTATATTAACACTTTTATATTATTTTAAATTAATACTTTATTCATTTTAATTTATTTATGTAATACTTTTTGAAATTTGTAATTTAAAAAAGTTTATCGTTAACAGTAAATTTTAGATTATCAATTTTTGATATTTATAGTACTTTTGCATAGTTTATAAATATATAAATATTATTTCAAAGCAATTGAATATTTTACTTGCAAATTTCTGATCAAACTTGAAAATTTCACTTGTAAATTTTCGATCAAACTTAAGCAAATTAATTGTTTTTTTTTTAACTGTAATCATACATATGTTAAAACAAAATAGATGAAATAAAAGATTATCCATCGTCACGCCACTTTGTAATCTAAAATCAAAATATTAGTAAAAAATATCATCCAAAACTAAGCAAAAGAGAAAGAGGAAGAAGACTATTGGAAGTACCACTAATTCTCAGGAAGAGGAAAATTTCATCCAAAACTAAAATTAATTAGTTTTCCATCTTATTAAATTAAGAAAATATTAAATAATTTTTTTTCAAGATCTTTCCCTGATTGAATACTATCGGAAGTACCACTAATATAAAAAAAAAAAAAAAATAGTTGCTTGTTTCTCATTAAATCAGTAGGATCATATCCAAAATTTATCTGACTTAAATTATATATAATCATGTTATTAGGATGAACTATTCAAATAAAAATTTAAATGCTTATTGCTAAATAAAACTCATATTCTCCAGTAATATCTCATATCTTGCTAACTATCATCAAGCACCCCAAAAGAATTTTGGATATTTATACTACTGGTCCCGTGCGTAAGCACGGGCAGGTCTTATCTAGTATTACTATATAAGAAGAGGGAGTGTAAGGTGAGTTTATTATTTGTTAATATTTCAACTTTGGACTCTTCAAAATGTTGTCAATGCATGTCAAATCATTCATGATTAGTACTCCGTCTCATTCAATTTGTTTGTTCTATTTTGACTTGGCAAAGAGTTTAAGAAAGTAAAGAAGACTTTTGAATCTTGTGGTCATAACTTAAAAGATATGTCAAATATACCAAAATGTCTTTTAATTAAATATGTCATGTGAAAAGTTATAATTACAGAGGAAAAACTATTTTTGGAGGATAAAAAATGAGTGCTGCAACATTTTTTGAAGAGTCAGAGTTGATTAATTAATAATCGTCATGAACATAAGATTGATAATTTTCCGGCTCAATGCGGGGAAGCTGAAATGTAGGCACTGAACAAATCTACCAACTCCAAAATGGCTTTGGATAACTTGTCAATCTTCTTATGTTTATCTTCTTATGTTTAGGTGTGCCAACTAGCATTTGAAGACCTTCTTTGAAAAGAAAAAGCTTATCTAATGTTGTTTCTGATAGCTTAATAATGCAACACGCATTTGTAAAATTTTCCATAGATTGCAGTTGAAGAGGGAAGGTGTTAGAATCTGTGCTTCCACACTATCAGTCAATGGACCAGGTCCCTTGACTCACTCAAAATATGAACTGTAAATAAAGGCAGAATATCAACACCAGCAGTTTACGTGGAAACCTCCTTGCTCAAGGGAGTAAAACCACGACCTGTCTCACAGGATTTCAAACCGTTTTCACTAGTCTTCACAAGCAAAAGTAAAACCGGTTACCAAAATATGAGAAAAAGTTTTTAATCTCACTATCAAGCAATAGCACTATTGCTTGATGAGCCTAAGTAGATATTACTCTACCCAATAAGCTATCACTCTAGACAACTTAGAATTTTTTAAGCAATCTCATAGACTGCCCACTAAACCACTAACCTACTAATGATTTAGAATTTTATAAGCAACACACAGGTTGCCCACTAAATTAGTTCAACAACTAACTTAGGATTTCAAATCAAACCACACTGATTCCTTTATAGTTTTAGGATCAGTTTACACTATAAGATCAGAAGAAAGTATTCCTAAACAACTACACAATGTACGCTTGAGCTTCTGTTGTTCTTGAATATTTCTTGTTCTTGATTTTCTAAGCCTTTGCAAGAGTTCTTGAATGTGCTTTTTCAAGTTGCAAAAACTTGTGTTTGTGTTGTTGGAGAAGAGACTATATTCAATGGACACAAACCCTTGGGACGAGGCTATTGGCTGAGAGTCTGCTGTCATAAAAAATTGTGCACCAACCCCTCAGAGTTGGCAGCTTTTTGACAGCTGTCTTTTAGTCCTTTTCACGTCACAGTCTTGCGGGGACCAGGTCTCTTGCTTGCTGGATCAGGTCCCTTGCAAACTTTGTGAGTTCTTGAAAAGGCCAACCTCTTCCATTCTGATTGGTTCAGTGCTCTGGCGCCTCACCTACCACTGACAGTACAGCTTCACAGTTGTACACCATTTTGTATTAGATGGAGAGAACTCTGCCTGAGACCAGGTCCCCACATTTGTGAGGATCATCAAAACATCTAGAATATAACAGAAGGCAATGTCTCTCATCAAATTGTAAAGTCCTTTATCACTCTTGAAATTGTTTTCCCCCTTAGTTGCGAGAGAAACTTTCTGATTGTTGTACATATTTGCGCCGCATATGCTGATATCCGGGCCATCTTTACTAGTATATAGATAGATAAATAGATAGATAGATAGATAGATAGATAGATATAGATATAGATATAGATATTACTTTACTTATTTTTTCTCTTATAGAATAAAAGACTACTGAGAGGAGCTAAGGGTCGTGATGCTTGCCGACCAAGAGCCCTCATCCCTTTTTAATTTAAATTTAAAATGGCCGCTAAATAACCTTAAATCTTCATTTTGTTTTACTTCAGCCGACAAATGTGGGTCCCTTCTTTCTCTCTATTCCGCTTCTTCAATCTGCTTTAATTTCCATTTTTTTCCTTTTTATTTCTGTCTCACAACTTATTCTTTAATTATTCTCACTTTGTTTAGTTTTTAGCAAATTAAAATTTTGAAATTTATTTACTCCATTTATTATATGTTAACTACAAAATATATTAGAGGAACAATCTTTTCTAAAAAGAAAATGTAGTTAACTTTTGAAAAAATTTCAGTGTTCACATGAATTTAAATAAATGGAATAACTTATATGATTAAAAGTTTATTATTTTGTCCATTTTAAATTATTTATCTTATTTTTCTATTTATTTTTTTTAAGAAAGATTGATAATTCTTTAATTTTATTTTTTAAATTTGAAATTTAGTTACTCCATTTATTATATTTTAACTACAAAATATATTAGAAGCACAACTTTTTTAAAAAAATATAATTAAATTTTGAAATTTTTATCAGTGTAGCATGAATTTAAATAAATGGAATAACATATATGGTTAAAAATTATTTAAGAAAAAACAAACAAACTATAAATCACATAATTAACAACTGAAAATGTTTTCAAGTCATGAAAAATTTGATTCACTCTCTTATTCCATACATGTCATTTATATTGAAATAGAAGAAGTAACATCTATTATTTGAAGATGACATGAAATTTTTTAAAATTCACAATAAATTAATAATTGAAAATATTTATGATTATTAATGTAAGTTGAAACAAGAGTAGCATATATATTTAAAAATGACGCAAAAAGTATTATAAAACACAATAAATTAATAACATCAAATACTTTTAAAAAACTATATAAAATTAGTTGATTTTTCAAATTTAATTTGCACATAAATTAAGATACAACAAGGGAAAATTAGTCATTAAATCATAATATCTAACATATTTAGTTAAAATAACAATATTTTAAAATATTTATTTAAAATGTCAGAATGATAATATTTTAGATGTGAATTGTCTAATTAATTATATGTGAATAAGCATTACCAAAAAACACTGATCATACGTGGGTTGCAGCAATGGAAAAACGTGTGATAATGCACATTAAATGCACCATTATGTATTTAGATGTTACATATTTTCTTTTGAAAGAAAGAGTTAAATGTAGTAAAGGCTAATAATAAGGAAAGTGAATAATTGTTTTTAAAAGTTATTGAACAGAAAATGAGAGAAAAAAATAAATAAATAGTACACTAATCTATGAAGAATGTTACATCAGCGTGATTATATATATATATATATATATATATATATATATATATATATATATATATATATATAATTGGAAGGAAATAACATATCTAATGTAAAATATTCATTTTATCTATATATCAAAAAGTTTTACATTTTTTGTTTTTACATTGTATTTCAATCTCAATTAGTATAGCAACATGTTTGTATTTTCCTTCTTAATTTATATTCATCCTAACTGTATGCTAACAATTTTGTATTTTATTGGATATTCATTCTGTATTTCAATCTCAATTTATATGTGAACAAGTTTGTATTTCTCTTTTGTTTTGTATTCAACCTAATTGTATACCAACAAGTTTTGTATTTTATGTGTCTACTTTACATTTTAAAGTCACTTTGTATTTCAAATGAAGAGAGTATTTCTTTTGTATTCACAACTTTATATTCAATCTCATTTTGTATTTATAACTTTTTATTTTCACCTGACTTTTGTATTCATATATTGTTGTATTCAACATATAGTTCATGGTCGATTAGTTTGTATTTATCTTTCGAAGTCACTTTGAATTTCAAATGAAGAAAGTATTTCTTGTATTCACAACTTCATAATCAATCTCACTTTGTATTTATAACTTTATATTTTCATCTCACTTTTGTGTTCATATATTGTTGTATTCAACATATAGTTCATGATCGATTAGTTACATTAACTTAATGGGATACAGATTATTGTATGCATTCAAATAGAAAAAATAACTATTAAACTAAAAAAATAATTTCATTCGTTATACATCATAATTTGGATATTAAATGTCCGAAAAAAGCTACAAATTCCAATGCATACAAAGATTTCACATTCAATCAATAAAAAAAATATACTCTTGTACTCGACATATACGAATATCTCATCTAAAAAAATAAAAAAATAGAAAAAATTATCTAATTGTTTTTTCGATTATTCACTGGATGTGACAAATTTATAGTCGTCAATTTTAAAAAATTCCGTTTAAAAAATATGTCGTATTCAACTTGAAGAAATTTTGAAAGTTATTAGATGAATCATTCGGAAGACAAACTATTTTTTATTTATTTTTTGATATTCTTAAGAAGAAAGCAAAAAAACGTTTGACAGAAATATGACTATTTATGCTCTTTTCAAAACGTAATTAATTTGTATTTAAAATCTTTTTTACCTTTTTTTAAATTTTTTTGTTCCATGAATTTTTCATAGTGTTCTGTTATTTATTATCAGTATTTTTTCAAATTAATCAAAATAAATAAATACATAACTAATTCTTTAACAAATTAAAATAATCTTTTTTAATAAATAATGAAAGTGTTTCTAAGAAGTCCACTAAAAGCTAAAATATTGTTATATCTAGTCCTAATACTTAGAAGAGGCTATGGAAGCAGCTGTTGGTCAGCATGCCTGCTTTCTATGCAGGGGTAATATAGAAATTTACATTTAGTGTTATGTAGAAATATATGGTACTTAACTATTTTAGAGTTGCACTTTTGCATTTATTGGACATAAAAGCCCACCCATATTTCTCTCTTTTCTTTACATCAGCCGAAAATTGTGGGCCCATGTTTGTGTCTATTCCTCATTTTTGCAGTTTTTTCACTATCCAACTTCCTTTTTTGACATATGGACCCCACTTCAACAATTCTAATCTCTCTCTCTTTATTCTCTTCGGTTCACCATTTTTCTTTGGCAATTAACTTTTTCAAAATTTAATAACTCCATAAGTATATATATTAGCTATAAAGTATATTAGAGGTACAAAATTTTAAAAAATTAATTACTTTTTTAAAAAATAATTAAATCTTTAAATTTTATTATTGTCACATGAATTTGAACCAATGGAATAATATATATTATAATTACGTAAAAAGATGCAATAAATTGTAATAATTAGTAATTGAAAATATAATTATTTGAAAATGACATTAAAAATTTTAGAATTCACAATAAATTGACAACCGAAAATATTATAATTATTCAGTGAACAGGAATAGGATTAACATATATTATTAAAAAAATACAAAAGATGCTATAATTCACAACAAATTAATAACTTCAAATATTTTTTAAAAAAAAATCACATAAAAGAATTGATTGATTCTTCAAATTCTATTTGTATTACATAAATTGAGATTAAAAAATATATATTGAGTTCATGATTGAGATAAAAAAAAGAGTAACATATATTGATGATCGATTGACTCTCAAAAATTTGTCGGTGTCACATAAATTGAAATAAGCGAAGGAAAAAATATTATTTGAAAATAACGTAAAATACTATAAATCACAATAATTAACAACTTGGAATATTTGAATTTTTTTTAAAAATTGGTGATATTTCAAATTCTATCTGCACCACGTAATTGGGACATGGAGAATAATATAAATAATTTTGAAATTACGTAAAGAAATTAACTAGAAATCATAATAATTAATAACTTTAATTATTTAAAATAAAAACATAATTTTTTAAGGAAAATATATAATGGCAAACTAATAATTCAAATTAACTATTATAACCACACTTTGATTTAATTGTGCCATGTAACAAATTGTTTGCCACTCGCCTCTCTTCCTCAATCCCTCGCTCGCCACTCTCCCTTTCTCGCTCTCTCTCGGTTTTATACAAACACGAATGTATAAAATGTGTCTGTTTTGTATAATGCGAGAGAAAATTGTATATATATATATTTATTTTCGTTTCTCTCTCTCTCCTCTCCCAGATATCGCTCGCCACCTTTGCCTCTCTCGCTTATACAAACAGAAATGAAATGTATAAATTGTGTTTCCGTTTCTACAAAGCGAGAGAAAATTGTATATACACATGTAAATACATATATGTTCGTCCTATACACTTATAATTATATAATATAAATTTTCCTGCTCAGTTATCTTTTGTGTTTCTCTGTTTGTCGTTTTATACACACACAAATGATACAATTGATCTTTTGTATACAACTGCTTTCTTTTGTATATGTATAACAATTATACAACTGATTTCTTTGTATATGTATAGCGGATTATACAACTGTTTTTTTTATATGTATAGTGAAATATACATATTTATGTTTGCTATAGAGTCAATTATGCAAAGTGTAGTTATAGCATACAAATATGATTTTTATGTTTGCTATAAATGAAAGTTACTCATTATTTAAACGATCTTCCAAATTTCAACTATGTTTGCTATATATGAAAGTTACTCATTATTTAAACGATCTTCCAAATTTCAACTATGTTTCCAAATTTCAACTTACATAAATATACTACAAAATAAAAATATTTACCATTTATAGCAATACCATTTTTTTTCACTTTATCACTTTTAATACATTTATAACACATTTTTAATTCATATTACAAAAAATAATTTATTATTCACACATAATACAAGTTTTATTGATGGATATTACATTTATCACACATTTTAATACATTTATATAACAATGTGTCAACTTCTTACCAAACAAGCATAATATATTTTTAAAAATAGTTATAATACATATATATTGCATAATTAATTCAGTTTTAATACATATTATAAATTTAACATAATATTGCTATAAATGGTAATAAATAAAAAATATCGCTAAAATCAGTAATTATTTACTAATATGCATTCATCCAAGTAATTTTTCCTTACATGAATTAAGACTAAAAAAATAACATACATTGGGTCTGTGCTGGCACGGGCTCTAATGTCTAGACTCTAGTGTGTGTATATATATATATTCTTGGATTTTATGAAGACAACAATCGAAGCCCAAACTTAAAAGAAACAACTCAGTTTCAACTTGTGGAACTGGTGTCTTTGTTTTTGACGTGCAAGTGTTGAAGTAGTAATTCGTGAAAATTACCTTACCTTGAAAGGTTTACGCAAATTTACTTTCGAATTTTCTTGTCTATGACAGAAAATTGGAAAACAATTATTAATTACGTGTAAGACCACTTAGAAAAACATGCAGTTTTCTAACACTCGTGATGATGAAGATGTCAATGGTATGACTTGGATGATGAATAATTGAACGGACATAATATAATTTTAGCACTCAATATTTATTTACACTAGGTGGTTTTTTTACTTTGATAAAAAGAATAATAAGGCATTTGGAGATCAAAAGTGGGACGGACAACAATTTAAATATCATTCATTTGCAGTCACAGTATAATGGCCATCTTTCCACCAAATGTCATAGTCCCATAAGTTTCGATATCCGGTCTGCTATATTAGCTATTACAAATCCTGCAAATACCTGCAATCAAACAAGCCCAGAAAATCAGAATCACGTATTCCCAGTGTGGATTAATTGATTAGTAATACCTCCTTAAATATATATAGAAGAAAGAAAATGACATTCAAGCGTTGGGAGGAAGTAATTATAAAAGAGACATTCCAACTGACAAGTTACTTTGTTTTTCATATTTTCCTGCTCCAGCTATAACAGATAACAGCATCTTGGCTTTTCAATAAAACACAATCACAGGATAGATATGGTGCAAGCAAGTTTTCTTTTCTGCATTAATGTTGTTACCTGTGCTGAGCCAAGAATGTATATAGCAGAATAATGACGTCCATGAATCACCATGTCAGCCACCATTGCAAGTGGAATTGTCAGAGACATGCCGAGAGTTGCAACTAGTGGAGTTGTCCAAACAACACACAGTGCCCTAAACAGGAGGGAGGGAAGCAAGTTATGGGTACAGTTGATAATGCAGAGGTGAAGAGTATATATGGGTGGTGGATAACTCATCTTTCATACCAAAAATAATCTGAGAGAACACTTCCTACAAGTCCATTGGCTAAAACGACTTCATCCAATTTAGCAGAATGAGGTATTGTGAACTTGGGTTCAATCCCCAGCGCAGTCAATGGCCATACTGGAAAAAAAATTCAAATAAAGTAGTTTATAAAAACATTACAACTCAATAATATAAAGAATAATATCATTTGTTAATAATAATAATTTTCGTATTGTGATATACATAGCTTTCTCTAATAAGATATTAAGAAGATGCATAATATCACAATTGTATTCTTTATGAATGTAGTGGGCAAACTAATTATCAGGTCATTGATCCTACATGTCATCAGACTTCAAACCATCTACTATTATGTATATACAACTTTAAGCAAGTAGGACACAAATAAAAAGAAGCAACTTTTAGGACATTAAGACCCCCCTCCCCCCTAGTGATAACTGTATCGACAACTTAAACTACCAAGTAAATCCATAGAAGTAGAGCAGAATGGTGATAGAACACATAATGATCAGCTTCTATGAGTCATTCCAAACTCCTGAATAACTGTTTTGAACTTACCAAACCAGGCTCGTGGAGATGGTTTCAAACCATGGAATGACTGACGCAATAAAAAAACAAGACCACTGGACCCTGGAACAAAAAGCCTAGTGGTTGCTCCATATAAATTAACAATAGGACCTTGGCGTTAACCCCAAAAGCTACTAGCTTCATGCGATGAAGATTGCCCAACTAATGTGGGACTCCTCCCCTCACGCTTTGGACAGGACATGTGAAACGTGGATAATATTACATGGAGGCTCAACATCGTATAAACCAAGAATCGGAATAGTTCTTGCTCGGATACCACACGAGAAAATAAGACATGGAAAAATTGAGTGATGACGAAGTGGTGAAATAGGAAAGGATGAATCCAATAAATTCGAACTAATCCTAGTTGACGTACCCAAAGGGTAGCGGCTGCGGGTTTCCTTTGTCATAAAAAAAGAGAATAGAATAACCTTGGTCTCACTTTCCAGTTGCCAGCATCAGGCAAAACTCATGGTCACAAAAGAGGATCGGGCTTCATTGCAGTGGATATCACTCTTTTGGTCTCTTGTTTGTTGATGTCATTCACTTGGAAATTAGTTCTTTAACAAATTATATTCAGTGTATCAAAATCTCAGATGTACCAAACCAGCGCTACAGAACAGCGTTTACATTTTGAAAAAAGTTCCCAACATCAAATGTGTAAATAGGAGTACTGGTGAGCCCCCCAGTCACTAATAGCAAGTAAAAGGTGACTAGCTAAGTTGGAGCCAAACTGACCAACATCGCATACTTATTATTGAAGGAAAGAGCCCGAATATGCCATCGAACTTTGAGAAAAAGGTTTATCTATGCCATCCATTAAAAGTTTGGCTAATCTATGTCATTTCTGTTTGAGAAAAGGTTCATCCATGCCATTATTTGTTAATGGAAAACAGTTCCGGTTTTGCAAAATCATTTTTTACACGAGGTCAATTATGACTCTGCCTCGTTAGTAATTAAATCATTTTTTAAGGGAAAAGGCTCAAATATGCAATCAAACTTTGAGGAAAGGCTCATCTATGTCATCCGTTAACAGCTTGGCTCATCTATGCCATTATAGTTAAAAAATAATGGCATGGGTGAGCCTTTTCTCAAGCGGAAACGGCATAGATGAGCCAAACTTTTAACGGATAGTATAGATGAGCCTCTTCTCAAAGTTGGATCGCACATTTGAGTCTTTTCCCTTTATTAAAACTTTTAAGTACTATAGTGGGGAGTCTATTCTCTTAATCGTTGTCCCATAAAGAAAAATATTGTTAGCAATACATACAAGTTACAAAAAGAAAGAATATCCATCATTCTGATGTCACGAGCATCATACATTAAGTCAAGTCAACTAAAACTAGTCACCATTTAAATGGCAAACCCAATATGTCAAAAAGAAGTATGGCTACAAGCTTATCAATAGCTTTGGAGATAAATTGATCAACCAACTATGAAAGTAATCAGCAAATCAATACTTACTTCATAAATTGCATTTGTCTAGATTTACCTACCAAAAGTCCTATATGACACATATTGTCGCCAGAAGATTTCAGGTCGAGTATGAGACTCTGTCCTATATTCTAACCTATCTAAGCATGGCTTGTCTGATAAGAAAATGGCTTAAATTATATCTGTCTTTATCAGATTTCCATGAGCTACAGATGGACTATATTGGAGTGTTATCGTATTGCAACTTTTCTAGTTCACAACCTTAAAGATATTTTTTTCCTCAACCTCAAACCTGAACTGGAAAACATGGAGAAAGGACTTATTTTCAGAAGACGGCAACAAAGCATTCCAAAAGTGCAAATGAATGAGACTGTTTGTTGTATATACAAATTAGAACTACTTAACATTAGGGCAAAAGGATCAAATCTTACCAAGCCACCACATGGTCACAAGGGTACACAACCCTATATAACCAAACAATTTTTGCATATCTACTCCTTTTCCTTCCTCACCAGCGAACTTTTTAAGCAGCACTGCAGATCATTAGGAGAAAACATTATTAACCTCATCATATTGTACAGCTAATACTTAGTATCAAGAATAATCCAGAAGAAGCCTAACCAGTGAACAACCCATACGACATTGCTGATAGAAGGCCAAAGAGGTCCCCAAGGAGAGAACGTTCACCACTTCTTTAAAATAAATAAAAAGTTTAACTATCAGTCAACACCCTGAAACACAGTTGAAAGGAACACCAATGAAAACAGCAGAGAACTTAGGATCCAAAGAAAATCGAACATTGTATATAAGAAAGTGGATGCAGTTAATTTTTATTTTTTTTGAAACTGGTAATGTTGTATTCCTCAGCATTAAGGTATGCTGGAGACCTCCAAAAAGGTAGTAACAAGCTAGAACAAGAGACTAATTACAGTAATCCTAAAAGATCTACTAATTGTTCAACATTTTCTATACAATGTTCTTTACACCTAAAGTAGAAAGTTGCTATGCAGCTCTCTTTGATTTTCTGAACGTTGTTGAATCTATCTTCAAAGTTTCTTCTATTCCTCTCCCTCCAGATAGTCCACCAGATACAGTGGATGCAGTTATATGTCGTGATTGGTATCAAGGATAAACATATATATTTGTGCTTGCCATTACTTAGAAGTGGCGTAAATGAGAATATTGAGACGGATGTGTGGACATACTAGGCGAGATAGGATTATGAACAAAGATATCTGGGTCAAGGTGGAGTGGCTTCCGTTGTGTATAAAATTAGGGAAGCAAAGCTTAGATGGTTCGGGCACGTGAAGAGGGGGTGTCCAGATGTCCTAGTGAGAAGATGTGAGAGATTGGATATGGTAGACCTGAGAAGAAGTAGAAGTACGTGAAGAGGTATTGGGGAGAGTGATTAGAAGGGACATGACACATTTGTTTCTTAGCAAGGACATGACCCTAGATAGAAAGATATAGAGATTGAGGATTAAGGTAGAAGGCAAGTAGGTAGTCGCGCGTTGTCTAGTTTTCCTTATTAGTGGTACTAAAACTCTCTCTCCTACTTTCTTAAACTTTGATTTTATGATTGCCTATTGTTTCCTTTCTTTCGGTTATCGTATCATTTGTTGTTGCTACTGAAACTCTCTATTGTATTTTATTTTCCTACTTGTTTGATATGTTTCACTTGAGTGAAGGGTCTATTAGGAACAGTTTGTATACCCTAATAAAGTAGGGGTAAGGTTGCGTACACACCATACCTCCCAGACTATTTCACTGGGTATGTTGTTGTTGCTTGCCATTACTTAGAAACTCTAAGTACCCTATTACAAAAAGGCATGCGGAACTAAACTGACTCATTCTTGTCTATAGCAGTCAACTAACTAGGAGAAGTCCAGTAATTAGCCTACCTTGTACTACTTGAAGCTATTCATCAATTCATTTTTGGTTTCTATTCTAAGAGATCCTTGTGGCAGACGGCAGTGAAGTTTGTTTTCAATGATCAAGGAAAAAATGAAAAACTATGCCAATTTTCTAACACTCTTGATAGTTAAAAGAAGAAGAAGTGGAAATCCCTAATTTTCTTCCAATTTGTATCAGCAAACGTAGTATATGGAGAAAACTAGGTTTTGACTTTCGACAGGTGGACCCATAATCAATTCAACACGGGAAAAATATCAGCTTGTTCAAAGAATGGATACGGGATAAGCATTTCCCCGTGAATAGCGATGATAGCTCTAGTATCGATAATGTTGGAATCACCCGACTGAGGACATGACAATCGGGAAAAGAAGGACTGCGCGGCTGAGTACTTTTTCCCACCTTTTACTAGCTCTCCTCCCCGGATTTAGCTCACCATCACACCCGAGGTAGCTTGCAACAATCTCCAAGTTCGACATAAATCCGTGCGGAACCCAAAGTCAAATCATAGGTATGTGACATTATTCAAGTAGTGTTCAGAAATACCGTTTTCCCTTAGGTATAAAGTAGCCTTTTTTTAATTAGTATCCATAAGTTTATGCCCTATAAATAAACCCTTTCCTGGAGAAGAAAACATCTCATTTTTCATTTGTATTACATATTTTTGCAATCAAGTGCTAAGGATTCTCAGATCTCATTCTTTCTTGCTCTAATTCTTGCGTTTTAACATCCAGATTTCTTATTCTTTATTCAGCTTTATATTCAGTTCATTTACTTGTGTTTCTTTAGCTTAACCAAAAAAGAGAAGAGGTATGATCGAACCTATTTCACTAGTCTTTAACCCTATTTCAGAAATTTATCTTAGTTGGCATCCACATGATTTTTCGGCCACTAATTTGGCAGCGTCTATGGGGATAGGCAATTGTGATATTATTTTGATCTATTGCTTCTGCTCTTTACTAGGTCATCACTTTAAACCTACTCACAAGCGTTACGACATCTGGAACTCCTTATGACAGTCTAGCCACCGACGACCGACTCCATAACCCACTCACTGCAGGTTTGCCTTACCCTTTAGTTCCGTTAGATGTGTAGGTTGCGGAATGCTCCAAGGAGCATGAACAAGAAAGAGAAGACAATCAGACTCTTTCGCAAGAAGAGGCCGAGGGCGTAAATGCAAGATCATCCATCTGAGCATCCTCATTTTCGCTACTTTTATCTTTTGAATGAAGCGGGTTTTTGACTGCCAACACTGCCCCCACCCCCACCCCACATATAACAGAGCAGGTCTAATAACCATTCTATAAAACTTCCATTTTTAGTTTTAGTGGCACCTTCATATTGCACAAGACACAAGATGCAAGCCTCAATTTCATCCAACCCGCTCCAATACGATGAGTAATCGTCAATCTCCCCATTTCCTTGGATTATTGACCTCAAATTCTTGAAACTTCCTCTTGGGATGACTTTTATACTCTTCATCACTTCTATATCTTCCTCCTGAGTATCGCCGATGACCTTGAACTCCAAGATTTTTCTTAGTCCTATCAATCTAAACCCTTTACACTCCACAGTCCTCTCCAAACCTTCAGTTTTTCGTTAACTCCTCCACGTGTCTCATCAATCAATACTATGTCATCTGAAAAAAAAAAAAAAAAAAAAACATGGAACCTCCCCTTGGATATGTCATGCCATTTCATCCTATCAACAATGCAAATAAAAATGGACTAAGAGTTGATCCCTGAACCAATCTCATCACCATTAGGAAGTAATCTAAGTTTTGTCGTGCGGTCCTTACTAGGTCTTTACTAGGGTCTTGGCTTCTTGATACATATCCTTCATTCCCCTAATGTATGCAGTCCACCTTTAACCTACAAACATTTCCAAAGAATCCTTCTTGGGACTGTCATAAGCTTTCTCTAGGACAATAAACACCATAGATAGGTCCCTCATCCTCTATGTATAATGCTCCACTGATCTCCTTACAAGATGGATGGTTTCTGTAGTTGATTGTCTCGACATGACTCCAAATTGATTCTCTACAAGAGACACACACCTCGTTATCCTAAACTCCACCACTCTCTCCAAAACCTCCAAAGTCTTGACTTAGTAGCTTGATACTCCTACAGTAGTTTCAATTCTGTTTAGCTCCCTTGTTCTTATACTACAGGTTCAAGCATTTTCGTTGTACTAAAGATGACATTAAAGAACCCAGTTAGCCACTCCATACCAACCTTATGTCCACTCATTCAAAATTTCATGGATATCTCATCGTCTCATCCTACAAATAGCCTCTTTAACCTCCTCGAACTCAATACCCAAAATCTTCTCAACTCTGTAAGTGCTCTAGCTCAGCTAGCACAATACTCATGTCTCCCTATTCATTCAAAAGTTCTGTGAAAGTAAGTCTGCCATCTCCGCCTAATGTGCGTCACCTTTACCAATACCTTGTCTTCTTCATCTTTGATGCAGTTCACTTGGTCCAAGTCTCGGACCCTCCTTTCTATCGCCTTGGCAAGCCTATACAACTTCTTATCCCTGCTTCCATCCTGCAATTCCTTGTACAAACGTTCAAAAGTTTACGTCTTAGCCCCTTTAACTGCTAACTTTGCTTCCTCATTCACACTCTCTATTGGTCCTCATTTCCTCCTTATTTTTACTCTCCACCCACTCCTTACAGACAACCTTCATGGGTGCCACCTTCCCTTGGAGCACCCCATTCCACCAACAATCTCTTCGGCAACCACCATCGTTATCCTTTGAGACCCCAACACCCTCTAGCTACTTCCTTAATGCAATTAGATTAACTATCCCCACTTGTTGTTAGCATCCACAACTCCCCCATTGCTATCAATTTCTCCCCATCTCTTTAGCTCCGGCCATAGTCAAGCCGCCCTATTCGATCTTCTGTATGTCAAACAGATTCAACGTCTTCCTATTCCTCATAATTACTAAGTCCATTGCGAAGAGCTTATGAGTTGAGAAAGCTCATTTACCTGAATTATTTTTTTACCCTACGTGTGGATAAACTCCTTTATTGGTCCTTGTGTTTTCCATTTTCCAATGTTAGACTTAGCCTTGAATTTCCATATTTCTAGAAGAAACCCTAATAATCCATATCCTAGCAAATCATCAAAAGGAAGATGAATAAATTGAAATCCTTAAAGTTGATAGGTTCTTAAGTGTTTCAACTTTCAATATGGAAGGAGAAAGAATACTAAAGCTTTTGATTGATCAGAATTCAAAAGAAAGCTCAGAAAAGGAAGGTGAAAAGGAAACAACAAAGCTTGGACATTAAAAAAAACGAAATGCAATACAAAGAGAGAAAAATGAAGGTGTGCCATCAACAACTAAAAATGCTTTAAAACAGAAGTTGACCCCCCCCCCCCCAAGCCCTCTCCAGGCTTTCATTACCTCCACCCCACACTTTCCCCTGCCCATCCTAGCTGCTGTTTCAGTTGACTGCTATTTCCCGTATGCCCCACATCTCTCCGTTTCCTGACTTCCCTTCACAACAATCCCGCTCCTCACCCTGTCTCTCGATAGCACCAACTTGTCTCATCCAACCATGAACCATTGTAAAAATTCTTTTTCCCTCCTCCATGTAGCTCTGTGCGGACTTGCAGGCATAACAACACCACTTGTGCGAATCTCTTGCCCAAATGGTACCTCTCTGTCTCCAACTCCTCTACCGTATGACTCCTTCCCACTTTAAGCCACAGCCAACCTGCCTTTCACAGTATACCCTCCTATGACACTGTCCACCACATCCCATGGGCTCCGGTGTACCAATTCCTACTTACATAGAAATTGGCACTATGAAAGCCCAAAGTACAAGAAACCTTGATATAACTACAGTTAGTGGAGTTACCAAACCAGCTAAATGACAATAAAGAGCTGAAATGCATGGTTTAGGAATATGAGCTGTTTTCTAATCTCACATACATTTATCAGTCGCCTATGACCAAATTATAGCAAATCTAGTTCATTCTATACTTAGTAATTGAACTATTGATTCTAACTTTGCCACATAAAACTGGAAGTGTTTGTATCATATGTTAGACAGAATCACAGAGAAAAACAAATGCAGCAACACAAGTAAAATACGTAAATTACTTAGAATAGATAAATAACTAAGCGTCAAAAGATATTCAATTATAAGTTTTTACACCAAATGTAACTTCAACCAGAAACAAACAGACTTATATTGAACTCAATAAAACCTAGGTGCAATAGAAATTCATTTAAAGCAGTTCCAGTCAAGTCAATACAGTGCAGGAATTCTTACGAGGAAGAATTTAACTGAGATTCATCAGTCGCCCATGTTTTTCCTAGAGTGGTCATGACAACGCCAGACATGCTAACAAAGACTGCAACTACTTTGGCCATATTTAAGGAATCTTCACCAAGTATTACACTAACAAAAAGGGTGAACAATCCTGACGTAGAAGATAGTACTGTTGTGCTTGCAACACTAGTATGCTCAAGTGCGGCATTTGACAGGTACTGCAGAAAAAACAAAAGACACAAATAAGCTCAAGCAATTGAGTTTTTCTAGCAAAGCAGTTTCTCTTTTCTCCTCTTTTTCCTTCCGTTCACCTGGGATGGTCTCCTTGGGGAAGGCACCAAACTACAAGCATAACTAAAGTTGACTTCCATACCTCAGTTATAAACCAGAGAGGAGCAAGAAAGAATCCATAACGAGCAATTTGCCAGGTCGTTATATCTTTTCCATTTTTTAAATCATCAGAATTACCATTGCATTTAGCAACAAGAGGTTTTCCTTCTTCCTCGGCTGAAATATTCTCTCCGCTGTCTTTTCTATCCATTGATTTCTGGCTTTCTATCTCAAAGACTTTCTGTACTGTATGCTTTAAAGGAGAACTATGTCTCATATATGATTCATTGCCAGTATTTTTATCAGTTCTACTAGGGCGTCTCTTCAGAAAATCGCATATCCAATCCTTGAGAAATGCTACAGGGAGATAAATTACCAGCAAAGAAGCCCCAAGGTATGTGATTGCAAATGGCTGCCTATATTCGGAGAAAATGCCCTGCCATGGTACATACACAATGAAAAGATTCAATTCATAGTATAGCAAGTCGCATCATGTTCACCCATGCAAATATAAATGCAGTAATTCAATGCATTCAGGATTATGCAGGAACATTTTTTGTCATAGTACTACAAAGAATTACAACCCCCCAAAGGACCCAATAAGTAGTTTCTAGCTGTCTTACTCAGACCCTCCAAAAATGTTGTTGCACCCCTGTCGACTCCTTGAAAAATGCATAGATTTTGGAGGATCCGACACACACCCAGCAGTATGATTGGAGAGTCCGAGAACCATAGGTTTCTAGAGATTAAAAGGCCTTATGAAGTACTGAGCTTAATATCTCTATAGTTGATGCATCTTCTACAATAATTACTTGCATGCACATGAAAACACGTGCATTTTTTTACAACATACAAATTAGTCCATAACCCTTCCTAATTTGTATTTCACCTTTGAGAAGCAAAATGGGGGCTAGGGAGTTGATTTCTTGTGCAATGCGACTAATGTGTGTTTATATAACATAAAAAAACTTGGGCTCAGGAGTAGTGGGACCTAGCCAAAGATGTGAGATACAGTGACAGTGAAAGTTCTGCCAATATGCTATGAAGACAATTTGCCTGAGAACTTGAACCTATGAAAACATAGCTTTCAAGGCAGTATATATAAAGTAAAACCCACTTAAGGGAGGGGATAAATAGGAACATCATGCTTCAAGACTCATAGATGGGTAATTCAAATTAAGAGTCTTAGTATCCAAGTTCGTTTCAAGTTCGTAACGTTCTTAGATATCTTTTAAAGTGTCATCGTGGTCACAGATATAAGAAAGAGATGATTCCTAGCTAATTGTCAGAAATGTTTCCATGAGCTATCAAGGACATGAACAATACAACGCGTTAAGATTTGAATAAAGAGAAGCATCTCATATGAACCACTTGACAACTACTTGAACACCATATCCTTTTTCATCATAATGTGAAGTGCTAAATACTGAGCAAAGTACCTTAGGTACATGCCTAAGCAAGTATTGTGCATTTTTTAATAAATTATGAATGCAACCAACAGTCCTGTCCCCTTCCTCGGAAGAATTGATGGATGAAATTGGATCAGAAGAAGAAAAGGAGTATCCTAAATCATGTCAGAATGACCCAACATAAGCTTGTTAACATAAAAAATAAGACTGAAGTTACTGTACAATTTATTAATGTTCTTATTTCTTTTATGTAAAGCAATGAATTGATGATGCAGGAAACGTGCTATCATATTTCTAGCTACAAGGCAATCCGCACGAAATTGTAGGCGCACAGAAAAAACAATATGTCAGTAAGACAGTAACCATCCACATTATAACATGTTCAACAAAAGTCAAGTATTCTGCATTGTCTTTCTATCTGATTGGGAGATACAAATCTTAACATCAAGAGATATCAAAATAACAATTATGCAGCACACAGTAACTAGTTGGAATCAACTATATGAATCCTCCACATCCATTTGGAGTGTTCATTTAAAAATTGACTATTTTTAACAATAAATAGCATTATGGGAAGATTAACCAAAAAATTTTAAAAAAAAATGGTCAAAGGCTATCCTTTTTGTAATTTGCTATTAAATTGGAATATAGCTGAATATGGAACATACAGAGAAATTGATAAAGAAAGAAAATCAGACCTGGGTAACTTCAGCAGAGGTGACCCAAATCACAACAACAGCTGAAATAAGGCAGAGACCTGCCTTGTATTTCCAAGTCATTGCAAAAGAAAAGTCAAATCCCAGATGGGTATTCTCAAGAATCACAGAAAAACAAGCAAAGATCTGAACTTTGTTAGTTTTTAGATGAGATTTTCAACTAGTCACCAAACGTAAAGAAGACTAAAAGAACTCAAATCTGACCAACAGGTTAAATAGTTTGGTTTGGATTGTTAGGTGTACGAATTAATTATTATAATTGAATGCTGCGTTACAACGTTTTTAGGAAAAAAGATCGTAAAAAAGGCAATAATGGAGGGAAAATTGTTAACAAGACAAATTTCTACTGCTAACTATTAGTTGGAAGGGTCATCCTCATTTCTTTCTATTTCTGCTTGTCGGTCAGCCGGCCAGATCTCAATATTATTTTAGGAGAAAACTATATAAGTCCACCACAAAATATAAAATAATTACTTATAATTTTATATAGTCTAATTCAAACGGCAAATATTTATTGACCCAAAATAAATAAGACATAATTTATAAATATAACTCTTAATTTAACGCCAATCAATAACTACAATCTTTTAACTTGGGATATTCACAAGTAGACAATTAAATTTGTATAAAATTGAATAAATAGACACACATGTTTTACATGACACCCTATATGGAAATTTTGTGTCCTATGTGACGTCTAACATGTATTATGTCATGTAGGACACGTGTGTCTACTTATTCAATTGATACGAGTTTAAATGTCTACTTGTGCATACTCAATGTTGGAGGGCATAATTGTCTGCTTAATCTAAGTTAAGGGTCATGTTTATGTATTATTCATATCTCTTTATATTAGTTCAAATTTCTCTTTATTCTATTCTTTTAATTTGGGAAATTTCGCCCTAGCCGTTTAAAATTTAGGTCTAATTCTCCTAAATTCAAAACTTTTGTCCTATTATTAATTATTTTCATTTTTTTCTCATTTATCGTTTAGTTTTGTTCTTTCTCTTTTTCATTTATTTTTTTTACACTTTTTTATAGTGTCTTTTATTAGAGATATCATTTGGTAATATATATTTGTTTGGGTTAGTTTATCTTCTTTTTATTTTTTTCGTCTCTTTCTGTATTTTACCTTATAAAGAAAATAAAATAATTACTTCTGTTCTTTTTTATTTATTATTTTATTTTCTCTGTTATTATTTTTTCATTTATTATTTTTATTCTTTTTTCATATTATCATCTATTAGAGATACCATTTACTAGTAATTTTATTATTTCTTTCTTTATCTTTTTTCATTTATACTTTATTAGAAATATCATTTGCTAATATTTTTATTATTTATTTCTTTGTTCTTTTTTTTCTTTTGTTTTTTTCTTTATTAGAGATACCATATGGTAATATATACTCTTACAATATATATATATATATATATATATATATATATATATATATATATATATATATATATATATATATATATATATATATATATATATATATAGATAGATAGAGAGAGAGAGAGAGAGAGAGAGATTCAGTTAAGTGAAATTATCTGTTAGTATCAGATAATTATTTAGGGGGGCATTAATGTAAGAGTATATATTTGTAATCAATTTGTATTTATGGGACATTTTCTTAGTTTTCCCTTCTTTTCACACACACTAGTTACAGAGTTCGGGCAAGCCCAAGCCCGATATATATTGTTTTATTTTTTTAATTTATGTAACACACATAAAATTAAAAGAATCAACTACATTTTTAAATGTTTTTTTGTTAAATAGTTTTATAATATTCTTAACGTAGTTTTCAAATAATATTTGTGGCACATGTGATATTTTCTTTATTATTATAATTTATAATACTTTTAACGTGATTTTCAAATAATATATGTTACTCACTGTGCCACAACTTATGTGATACATGTGAAAATTTCAAGACAACCAAATTTTTAATGTGTTTTTTAAATTAATATAGTTGTTCATTATTGTGACTTATAGTGCTCTTAATTAACATAATTTTTAAATAATGTGTTATTTTCTCTGTCCAAATTTATGTGGCACATGTGAAATTTTGAGAGCTAATCAAATTATTTAATATGTTTTTAAATATTTTAATTGTGATCTATAGCACTTTCATAATTTTCAAATAATATATCTTACTCACATTGTCCGAGCTTATGCTGTCTGTGTGATTTTTGAACTCAACCAAATTTTAGCTAGCGTTTGACGATAAATTTCCAAATATTTTTGGTAAATATCATTTGGGTGAAATTTTGGATGGAATTTCACCATGTATTTGATCATAGTATTTGGGAAATATATTTTACTTTTTTAAGAAATTTGATTTATATCCATAAGTTTTAAAAACTATTAAAACAAACCATATGACTGTATTACATGGCAGTGACTTTGTTACCCTAAGTCGATTGTTAATCATTTTCTTCAATAACCATATCATCACTTTCATATTCACTCAATATTTCATCACTTCTTTGATGTTCACGTAAAGAATTATGTAAAATAACGCAAACAACTACTACAGAGTAAAAGATAAAAGTTTGGTGTAGAATTTGAATTATTAAAAGTTCTCAAATAATGAGACTTGACCCAATTATTAGTTTTTTTTATAGTGTTTGAGAATTTGGGTTATTTGTCTTTTTTTTTTTTGCAAATAATAACAAATTGTATGAACAAACAATATTTGTCAAGTTTTCCCAAATTTTACTCGGGAAATCTATGACCAAATGTATAACACCACGTAACTAGAAAGAACTCGAAAGAAGTTAGAAAATGGAAATACTCATATTTGGAAAGAATATAAAAATCTCAGGTGTGTTAAAGTTGAATTTTGGTCAACTTCAAACAATCATAACTTCTAGCTCAGAATGATTTAGGTATATTTTCAGATATGGTAGGAAAGATCTTGGAATGATCTTTCCAACTCCACCTAGTTTGCGTGGTTCCGAGTTTGTATGAGTGAGATGTGGCCATTGGAAGTTGGGCTGTTCAAATAAGTAAATGTCCAATCCAGATTTTTGAAGGGCATTATGGTCTTTTCCTTACCCAATTATTTTATCTTGTTTTTGGATAATTAATTGGTGTCAAATCAGATTTTAGTCAATTTTTAAATAGTTGAAGTGCACGCTAGGTCTTGGAGAAAAGACAAAGGAGGAGAATAGAGAAGAAAGTTCAAGATTCGACGTCTTCGTAAGGAATCGTTTGCTGGATTTCGTCAAGGGATGATCTGTACGAGGTATGTGAGTTTAGAAAGCGTTGGTTTTGTTCACCAACGCGCAAAACATGTTTAATTTAGCGTGAATTCGTCCTGAAAAGGTTGAAAGTTTGAATGTTCTTGAATTTACTTTCGTATTTGAATTAGGATGAGATTGAGGAGTTTCTTGAGATTATACAGTCGATTATTAGAGTTTTTTCAGTTAAATTCTTGTGTATGTGGTTTAGGTACCTAAATCTAAAGAGAATTTGAGACAAATAGTCGAGTTTAGGCGTATTGGGGCTGGAAAACGAACGCGAACCTATTCCTCAGATTTGAAAAAATAGTTTTCGCGTCGCGGTCACGGACCGTTCTGCCTCAAAATTTATTTCGCGACCAAATATTTTAATACATCTCCGCGTCGCGGAGTAGGTTCCCAACAGTGATTTTTTGATCATTTCTCATGATTAACTATCTAAAAATACTCTTAAACATCATGAGATCATTTCTATCACAAATCACAATCCTTGAATCCACAATTCATGTCATGCCCCAAACTCAAGGGGCAAAACTAGCTCAGAATGCTGAAACTCAGGACCGAGCCAACCTTGTTGAACCATTTTCTACTAGCGTATGACAACCACACACAATCAAGAAAACAAACAAGTATATCTCGACTTAAAACTAAGCCCTCGGCCTGAAAGGACAACTAGCATAAAAATCCTGATTGGTCTGTCGAGGCTACCATGATCTTTATACCAACAATGAAAGTAGGTATATATCAAGACAATACATCAATCATCTCACAAGCTTCAACAAACCAACAAACTAGGCTAGCATGTCCATAATGTAGCTATACACCCCACACACTAGTTTGCAAGCCTCTAAGAGTAGTAAATATTGACGGGTCAGGGCCCAACCTACTCATAAAAATATATACAACAAAAGCTAACAAACCTCAAAACTCTAGCAGCTCCGGGGGGAAGGGGCTAGCCAACCGGATAGAAGTTAATCCTTTTGCTGAGTAGGTCTACTCGGTTGTCTGTCGGGACCTGCATACATGAATGAAGCACCCAGGCAATGGGGCGTCAATACGAAATAATGTACAGAGTATGAAAGGCAATAGACTATGATTAAGTATCCTAATATACTGGAATATTAATCCAATAAATAAATCAAGGATAAGATAAGTGTACTGACCTGCTCCTACATCTAAACTTATCAAAAATAATAAAACAACAACTTAACCAAGCCCCCATAAGCTAGACAGGTACAAACAACAGACAAGACCACCTACTCAGGCCCCATAAGCTCGGAAGGTGCCAATCAGTCTATATACCTCTATTGGTATTGTCGTAGCTCCTTAGGCAGTCACATAGTCCTCTTAGGCATTAATATAGCCTTGTAGGCAGCACATAGCTCTGTTAGGAATCAACATAGCTTATAGACAACCCATAGCGCTCTTAGGCAACAACATGGCCCTGTAGGAAGCACATAGCCTTCTTAGGTGTCGATATAGCCATGTAGGAAACTCATAGCCCTTCTAGGCATTAATATAGCCCCATAGGTAACTCATAACCTTTTTTAGGCATCCATATAGCCCCGTAGGCAAAAAATATCCCTTCTAGGCATAGATCACATTCCTGCAGCTAACCACAATGGCCCCAAAGCAACAATAACAATACAATCGCTAAAACAAGCAATATAGTTTTAAAAAACCTATACAAATAGCCTCTAAGTCGTGTCCAACATAAGGACGCTACTAACTGAATAAGAATCTTGAAAAAGGGAAGGTTATATCAACTAGAGCAGCCAACAATCAACAATAATGACTACAAGTATAACAAGGATAACAACCCAATTACATTGCTCCAAAGCTTTAAGAAAACTTGCCATAAATACGGAATAGCCTTAACATAAATTTTTTCGCTAAATTCACGTGGCGTAACGACTTTAGTCTCAAACGCCCTCGATACTACAACAAGACAGGACCATATCAACACAAAAGAATAGAAGATACCACGATAATCTCATAAAAGATATGTATTTCTGTCGCAAATTTCTATTTGCGACTTATCAAAGTTAGAGTCGAAGAAAAAAGGGTCTTACATTGATTATAAGTCCGTAATACACCTAAAAACTTTAAAGTATGCCCAAACCCTGCTCTCCACACACCAAAGTACGATATACTAGGAAATTGATATAACAAATTATACCATGTTGACGAGCTCAACACATTGAACAACTCTTTTCAAGGACTTAAGTCACAAAAATCTATAACTTGGCTGATCCTAGAAGTAGGTTTTCTGAGTTTTCTGGTTCTTGACTAAGAAAAATGAAGGAAAAATCAAGAAAAGTTGATAAAAATGATATATATAAAGTTCCACCGACCTAGGGGACCCACCTCACCTGCCTACTTGCGTAGTCTTGTGAAAATGCAAATATCTCTCCATTCTAAAGTCGTATTAACAAACGGATTGATGAAATGGAAACTAGACTTGTAGACCTTCGATTTCATAGGTAGTGGGAACCATAACTATTTATATATTGGGAGAAAGTCTCCGAGACATTTTACCCAAATTTCAGACAAATCTTTAAGAAAGAAATTTACGAAAACTTTTTCCAACTTTTATTTTGCTACTTACCTAACTTCAAAACTTGAGATACAACCCTTGAACACTTAATATATCACATATCAAATCATCCTTAATTTATTACCCACCCTTCTGGTCTTTCCATGATGATACGAGTCAACTTAGACGTTTCAAAAAGTTGGGGTGTTACAATTCAATTCAAGGATCAGTTAAGAGTCAAGTAAACAGAAGTTAAGAGTCAAGTCAAGAGAAGTTAAGAGCCAAGTCAAAAGAAGTTCATAGAGTCTTCCAAAAGTCTTTTACAAATGTTTTAACCTTGTTTTAAGATTTGAGTTTTAAGTTGAGAAAAGAGTAAATATTGAAGTCATTTCTTCAAAAGAATAGATCGGGACTATGTATTCCCAAAGAGTAAATGTTTCACATTTAAATAAGAAAGGAAATTGAGATTTCCAACAAATCCTTTGATCTAGTTTTTCAGTAAAGAGTAAATGTTTTCACATTTAAATGAGAAAGGAAACTGAGATTTCCAAAACAACCTTTGAGCTAGTTTTTAGTAAAGAGTAAGTGCTTTCACAATTAAGTAAGAAAGGAAACTAAGATTTCCAAGGTAGCCTTTGAGCTATGTTTTTTTAGCAATTATCTCAAATCACAGAAAGAAGTATGTTTTTAAACATAAGAGCTAGTATCATATTTTGGGAATAGTATTAAGCACCGATATGGAGAAGAGTTTACACAACTCACATCTCTCATAAACCATGTAGCCACCATGGGTTGAAAAGGGTCATACTTTTTAGATGATTACTTTAGTGTTTTTTTAGCATAGACTAGTGGATCCACTTAGTAGTTCAGGTTCTATACCCTTGACAAGGTATAGGACGACCCTGATGGCGTGAGGCAAAATGTTGTATCATCACAATAGCTCTTACGTGATGGTTGTCGGTTAGAGAAACTCCCACAGAAGTAATTGTATTAGTATATACATAGTTTATTTGTTTATTATACATTTCAGAGTTATATGTATCTTTGCATACACAGAGAGTTGAAAACCATGTTTTAAAGTTTTTCTTTATACTGTATTTATTTACGCTGCTTTATATTCAATCAGTTCAGTTATGTTGAGTTTGGTTGATCTAGGTAAGTTCTTCAGTTCTTTTCAAGCTTATGTCTTATTTTAGAATTCCCCCCGCATACTCGTACATTCAATGTACTGATGCCATTTGGCCTGCATGTTATTATGATGCATACACAGGTAACCAGGATCAACATCTAGCGCTTAGTTAATCCAGTTGAGCCCTCAGAGTCAGTTGGTGAGTCTCTTTGTTTTTCGGAGGATCCAATTGGTTATGTTTTGTTTTATTGCTTGCTTATTTCAGTTGTTAGGATGATCGTAGATCTTGTCCCGACATCCCTCACAGTTTAGAGGCTTTATAGACAGAGTTAGTTGATGTTAGTTCATGAGTCTTTACTTTTCTTTTTCAGTTAAGTTGAGACTTGAGTTGCCACTTTGGCCAGTTGAATGTTGATTTTTGAAACATTCTAAGTATCTATTGAGCAGTTCAGTTTATTTTTTTCAAAGTATTTATCATGAGTAAGTCTTCCACTGAGTAAGTAAGTTAGACCAAGAGTTCGCTTGGGGCCTGCAATGGTTCTCGAGTGCCAGTACCGCCCAAGTTGTAGGCTCAGGGCGTGAAAAACTTGGTATCAGAGCACAGAGTTCAAGAGTCCTAGGTAGTCTACGAAGCCGTGTCTGTAGAGTCATTGTTATTGGTGTGAAGCGCGCCACATCTATAATTAGGAGGCTGCAACATTTAGGAAATTCCTTCACTTTTTTCATACTCATTTCATGCGATAGAGTTCATATCTATAGAGTTTATTTCTAATTCGTGCTTGTTCGTAACCAATTGTGAGTTGGGTTATTTTTTAGAGTGCTTTCATGGGCATTTCTTTTCCATGAGCTAAGAGAAGCAAAGAGATGTTTGACGACATGAGGAGCAGGGTGAGTTTATTCGTTGTTGGGTTGCCTCGTCTTTCAAATTAAGGAAGTAAGGCAGCCATTCTAATAGGTTACATGGGCATAACAAGACTGATGATCCATGTGCAACAAGTTGAGGAGGACAAGATGAGGGATAGGGAAGAGTTTAAGAACAAGAGAGTTAAGACATGAGGAAATAAGTCTGGACAACAGAGAAATAATGTGAACTGGTCTTCTTTCCAACAAAAGAAAAAGGGACCTGCTCCATCATCTGCTAGTGCACCTGCACCTATAAACAAAAGTGAGTACAATAGTCAGAACTTCAGAGTCAAACCGGCCTATTATCAGGGTAGTATGAGACAAGGGGGTAGTAAGTCTCCTGCATGTTCTAAGTGTGGTAGGAATTACTTAGGAATGTGTCGTGATGGGTCTACTAGTTGCTTCAAGTGTGTCCATAACAGTCATTTCATGCAAGAGTGTCCAAAGAACAAGCATGGTAATGGTAATGAGGGCAATACAACCCAGTCTTCTTCAGTTGCTCCACTAGACAAAGCTGCACCTAGAGGAGCTACTTAAGGTAGTGGCGGAGGATCAAACCGCCTATATGCTATCACAAGTCGCCAAGAGCAAGAGAATTCAACAAATGTTGTCACTGGTATGATCCAAGTCTTTAACTATAATATTATGCTTTGCTAGGTCAGGATCGAGTTTATCCTTTGTAACTCCTTAAGTTGCGATGAATTGTGATGTTATTCTTGAGCAACTTTGTGAACCCTTAAGTGTTTCTACACTTATTGGTGAATCTATTCTAGTAGAGAGAGTCTATCATTATTATCCTATTTCCATCATCACAAGAGTACCATGAGTGATTTAATTAAGTTAGACATGGTAGAATTTGATGTCATTTTTGGTATGGACTAACTTCATGCTTGTTATCAGTCGATTGTAGAACTCGTGTGGTCAAGTTTCAGTTTCCAAATAAGCCAGTCTTAGAGGGGAAAAGTAGTTTAACGGTGCCTAAGGGTCATTTTATTTTATACATTAAGGCAAGGAAGTTAGTTTTTAAGGGATGTGTCTATCGCTTGGTCTGAGTTAATGACTCTAGTGTTGACATACCTCCTATTCAGTCAGCTTAAGTAGTAAAAGAGTTTCCAAAAGTCTTTTCATTTAATCTACCGAAGTCTCTCTCTTGAGAGAGAGACTTTGGTATAGATGTTCTCCTAGATACTCGTCATATATCTATTTCGCCATACAAAATGGCACCTGCAGAGTTAAAAGAGTTGAAGGAGATTGAAAAATCTCCTTGATAAGGGATTTATTTGACAAAGTGTCTCACCCTGGGGCGCTCTGGTCTTATTTGTGAGGAAGAAGGATGGTTTCATTTGGATGTGAATAGATTACTGTCAGTTGAACAAGGTTACCATCAAGAACAAGTATCCTCTCCCAAAAATTGATGATCTTTTCGATCAGCTTCATGGTGTTACTTGTTTGTCTAAGATAGACCTCAGATTAGACTACCATCAGTTAAGAGTGAGGGAATGTGATATTCCAAAGACAACATTCAGGACTTGTTATGGTCATTATGAGTTTCTGGTCATGTCGTTCGGCTTTAACTAATGCACCTGCAACGTTCATGGACCTTATGAATAGAGTATTCAAACCTTATTTAGATATGTTTGTTATCTTCTTCATTAGTGACATAGTAATCTATTTGAAGAATGAACAAGATTATGTTAGTCATCTCAGAATAGTTCTCAGACTTTAAGGAATAGAGAGTTATATGCCAAGTTCTCTAAGTGTGAGTTTTGGCTTGAGACTGTGGAATTCTTAGGCCACATTGTGTAAGGAGAGGGAATTAAAGTTGATACTAAGAAAATTGAGGCAGTGGCCTAGACCCACCTCTCCAACTGATATTAGGAGTTTCTTGGGTTTGAATGGTTATTATAGATGGTTCGTAGATGGGTTCTCATCTATTTCGTCCCCTTTGACAAAGTTAACTCAGAAGACAGTGAAGTTTCAATGGTCTGAAGCTTGTGAGAAAAGCTTTCAGGAATTGAAAAAAAGTTGGCTACTGTCGCAGTTTTGACATTACCAGAATGTACGCAAGGCTTTTTGGTTTATTGTGATGCGTCCAGAGTTGGTTTGGGTTGCGTGTTAATGCAAAACAGAAAAGTTATCCTTGATGCCTCCAGAGAGTTAAAAGTTCATGAGAAGAATTACCCAACCCATGACTTAGAGTTGGCTGCTGTAGTGTTTGCTTTGAAAATATGGCGTCAGTTTTTGGATGGTGTTCATGTAGATGTATTCACTGATCCCAAGAGTTTTCAATGTGTGTTTACTCAGAAAGAGCTTAATCTCAGATAAAGGAGGTGTCTAGAATTACTCAAGGATTATGACATGAGTATTCTTTACCACCTAGGTAAGGCTAATGTTATTGCTGATGCCTTAATCAGGTTGTCTATGGGTAGTACCACCCATGTTGTTGAAGAAAAGAGAGAGTTAGAGAAAGATGTGCATAAACTTGCACGCTTGGGAGTCAGAAGTGTGGTGATGAATGAAGCTGAATCATCATTAGTGTCAAAAGTAAAAGAGAATCAAGAACAAGATCCCATCTTGCTCGAATTGAAGGCAATGTTCATAAGCAAAACGTAATGACTTTCAAACAAGAGAAAGATGGTGTATTGAGGGATCAAGGTAGATTTTGTTTACCAAGGGTGGATGAACTCCAAGAGAGGATCATGGAGAAAGCTAATAGCTCCAGATATTCCATTCATCCGGGTTCCACAAAGATGTTTCGCGATTTAAGAGAGGTTTATTGGTGGAGTAGTATGAAGAAGGGAATCGCAAAATTTGTTGCTAAGTGTACGAATTGTCAACAAGATAAAGTCGAGCACCTAAGGCCCTATGGTATGGCTTAAAATATAGAACTTTTAGAATAAAAGTGGGAGATGATTAATATGGATTTCATCACAGGTTTACCAAGGTCTTGCAGGCAACACAATTCTATTTGGGTGATTGTACATAGAATGACTAAATCAACCCACTTTTTGCCGGTAAAGACTACCTATTCAGTAGAGGATTATGCCAGGTTATATATTAAAGAGGTATTAATACTTCATGGAGTCCTCAGTCCCTGTTTCGATTATATCAAATAGAAGTGCACAATTTACTGCACGATTTCGGAAGTCATTCCAGAAAGGCTTGGGTTCAAAGGTGAACTTGAGTACTGCGTTTCATCCTTAGATGGATGTCCAAGTAGTGTGCACTATTCATACCTTGGAGGATATGTTGAGGGCTTGTGTATTTGATTTCAAATGTAATTGGGATGATCACCTACCTCTTATTGAGTTTGCTTACAACAATAGTTCTCTAGTATCCAAATGGATCCTTATGAAGTATGGGAGAAGATATAGATCTCCTATTGGATGGTTTGAAGTTGGTGAAGCAGGATTGATAGGACCGGATTTAGTTCATCAAGCTATGCAGAATGTTAAAGTGATTCAAGAGAGATAGAAAATGGTGCAGAGTCGTCAGAAATCCCACACTGATGTTAGGAGAAGGGAGTTAAAGTTTAGAGTAGATGATTGGGTGTATTTGAAAGTTTCACCCATGAAAGGTGTTATGAGATTCAGTAAGAAGGGGAAGCTTAGTCCCCGGTATACTGGCCCTTATAGAATATCAAAGAGGGTAGGTAGTGTAGCTTATGAGTTAGAGCTACCACAAAACTTAGCCGATGTTCATCCAGTATTTCACGTCTCCGTGTTGAAGAAGTGAATGCGCAATCCTTCATTGATCATACCAACGGAAGATATTGGGATCAAGGATAGCTTATCTTATGAAGAGATTCTAGTTCAGATTCTAGATCGGCAAGTTCGCAATTTGAGGAGTAAGGAAGAAGCATCAGTCAAAGTACTTTGGAGGAATCAATCTGTTGAAGAAAATACTTGGGAAGTTGAGGAGAATATGATGAAGAGATATCCACATCTCTTCAAATCCGGAGAATTTCCAGACCAAGGTACTAATTCTCTTCTTATTACTCTTTAACTTATGAGGTCAGTTTTAGAAAAGTTGAAGTTCATGCTGGGGCTTGGATAAAAGAGAAAGGAGGATAAAGGAGAAGAACGTTCAAGATTCGACGTCTTCGTAAGGAATCGCTTGTGTATTTCGTCAAGGGGTGACCCCTACGAGGTATGTGAGTTCACACAGCATTGGGTTCGTTCACCCACGCACCAAACATGTTTCATTCAACGTGAATTCATCCTAAAAAGGTTGAAAGTTTGAATGTTCTTGATGTGTGTTCTTGAATTTATTTCGTTCTTGAATTGGGATGAGATTGAGGAGTTTTTTTAGATAATATAGTCTATTATTTTCAGTTAGATTCTTGTGTATATGTTGTAGGTACCTGAATCTAAAAAGAATTTGATATAAATAGTTGAGTTTAGGAAAATTGGGGCTGGAAAACGAAGAAGGAAAAAGTCGGACAAGGAACAGGTACCAGGTCTGCATCGCGGACTTGTTCCTCAGATTTGACAAAATTGTGTTCGCAGAGCGGAGAGGTCACGTACCATTCTGCCTCAAAATTTATATTGTGGCTAAATATTTTAATACATCTCCGCATCGTGGAGTAGGTTCTCAGCAGTGATTTCTTCATCGTTTCTCATGATTAACTATCTAAAAACACTCCTAAACATCATGAGATCTTTCCAATCACAAATCACAGTCTTTGAATCCATAATTCAATTCAAGGATCAGTTAAGAGTGAAGTGAAGAGAAGTTAAGAGCCAAGTCAAAATAAGTTCACAGAGACTTCCAAAAGTCTTTTGCAAATGTTTTAACCTTGTTTTAAGACTTGAGTTTTGAGTTGAGTAAAGAGTAAAGATTGAAGTCATTTCTTCAAAAGAGTATATACACGACTGTGTATTCCCGAAGGGTAAATGATTTACATTTAAAAAAGAAAGAAAACTGAGATTTCCAAAAGAGCCTTTGGCTAGTTTTTCAGTAAAGAGTAAATGTCTTCACATTTAAATAAGAAAGGAAATTGAGATTTTCAAAAGATCCTTTGTGCTAGTTTTCAGTAAAGAGTAAATACTTTCACAATTAAGCAAGAGAGGAATGTGAGATTTCCAAGGTAGCCTTTAAGCTATGTTTTTGAGCAATTATCTCAAATCACAGAAAGAAGTATGTTTTTAAAACATAAGAGCTAGTATCATATTTTGGGAGTAGTATTGAGCACTGATATGGAGTAAAGTTCAGAAGCCGCACAGCCCCCATAAATCATGTCGCCACCATGGGTAGAAAATGATCATACTTTTTAGATGATTCCTTTAGTACTTTTTAGCATAGACTAGTGGATCCACTTAGTAGTTTAGTAACTATACCCTCGGCAAGGTATAGGACGGCCCTGACAGAGTGAGGCAAAGCGTTGTATCATCACAATAGCTCTTACGTGATGGTTGTCGGTTAGAGAAACTACGAAAGTGATTGTATTGTTAGATGCATAGTTTATTTGTTTTTTTTATATACATTTCAGAGTTATATGTATCTTTGCATACACACAAAGTTGAAAACCACGTTCAATGTTATTCTTTATATTGTATTTATTTACATTGCTTTATATTGAAGTGAGTTCAGTTATATTGAGCTGAGTTGATCCAGGTAAGTTCTTTAGTTCCTTTCAAGCTTATGTATTATTTTAGAATTCCCTTCGCATACTCGTACATTCAATATATATTGATGCTATTTGACCTGCATCTTATTATGATGTAGACGCAGGTAACCAGGATCAGCATCCAATGCTTTGTTAATCCAGTTGAGCACTTAGAGTCAGTTGGTGAGCCTCTTTGCTTTCCGTAGGATATAGTTGGTTATGTTTTGTTTTATTGCTTGTTTATTTTAGTGGTTAGGATGATCGGGGGTCTTTTTCTTCACATCCATTATAGTTTAGAGGCTTTATAGACAAAGTTAGTTGATGTTAGTTCATGAGTTTTTACTTTTCCAATTCAGTTAAGTTGAGACTTGAGTTGCCATTTTGGCCAATTGAATGCTGATCTTTGAAACATTCTAAGTATCTATTGAGCAGTTTAATTATTTTTTTCAAAGTATTCATCATGAGTAAGTCTTCTGCTGAGTAAGTAGCAGGACAAGGGTCCGCTTGGGGGCCAACAATGGTTCTCGAGTGTCAGTTCCACCCAGCGTGTAGGCTTGGGGCGTGATAAACGGGTCCTAATGGTTTTAAAATAATATTTTAAATAATTATTTATTGTGATTTATAGTACTCTTAATTAATACTCCCTCCGTTTCAAAAAGAATGTCGCTATTTCCTTTTTAGTCTGTTTAAAAAAGAATGAACCATTTCCTTTTTTGGCAACACTTTAACTTTAACTTTCCACGTGGCATGTTTAAGACAACAAGATTAAAGGGCATTTTGGTACATTTGACATACCTTTAATTTAGAACCACAAGATTAAAAAGTCTTCTTTCTTTTCTTAAACTCCGTTCCAAATCAAACTAGGCCATCCTTTTTGAAATGGAGGGAGTATAATTTTTAAATAATATATGTTGTTTCTCTTGTTCCACTTTAATATGTTAATCAATATTTAATATGTTATTAAATACTTAAGTTGTGATTTATAGTAACGAAATTTTAAATTAATACATGGTACTCATCTTGTCCTAATTTATGTGTGTCACGATGCCAAAGTGGACGTGATGACACTTTTCTACACCCACCAAGAAAAGTCAACCTCAACCCAATGAAAATGAAAGAAAAACGGAAATACAATAAAACAGAAAAACACAAAAGCGGTGAACCTATTCATTCTTAACAATACCCCAAAACATGACTGGTACGTGCATAATCTACTAAATACATAAGAGCAGAATCAAGAAATAAATACAAGTCCTAATCTTTGTTTTTCATATATAGAACAAAGTGCAAGAAAAGAAAAAAGAGGGTCCGTCGGATGACAAGCAACCACCTCTCGAAAACTTGACAAGCCTCGAGATTAGAGGGAGAGAAAGAGATCACATGGGTCTGGGCTCAAAACCTACACATGTATAGAAGCAAGGGGTGAGTATCAACAACAAGGTACCAACAAGCAACCTACTAAACAAAGTAACTAGCTAGACAACGAATACCCCTTACACTCCAACAGAACCTCCTGAAACTACAACCTACACAATTATCAGTCCAACCTAACAATTCTACAGTACACAACTCACATACCCAATAATCACAATCTAATAACGAATATTCAACCATCAAAAATCAAATAAGTCAATCTCAATGTCAAGTAGTTCAGTCACACGCAACAAGTACATCAATCTCATGTATCATGCAAGTCATACATAAGCATCAAATACATCAAGTCACCATAATCAATCTCTTGTCAAAACTACTTCCCATTGTCACAATATCACTAGTCGGAACCATTTCGTATCGACTTTATAAGCATTTGCCAGAAATGACCTCAGCTTCATAACAATCGCCGGAAATGACCTCGACCTAATAACACTCAGCGAAAATAACTTCGGCCTAATAACACTCGCTGGTAAAACCTTGGCATAATATCTTTGTCGGCAAAGACCTCACCATTACAATCATCACATGTCTCATCCGGTGATCAACAATCAAGAAATACCAACAATATCACACCACATAGAGGAGACAACAATTTGCATAATTCAAATCCACATTCATGCTTTCAAGCATTTCAATGCATAGTAGTTTTTCATTACAACCCCTTTTTATTTATTTAGATGTAACAAGTGGACAATTTAACCCTTCACCTCATCCTAATTACCCCCAACACACAAGCAACGAAGAAAGCATGCGAATTCAACTAGTATACAAGGTTTATGAACCACTTGACTCAAATCAATCAACAATCACTCCAATAGTTGAGTCTTTGCCTTCAAAATCACTTTCAAAGCCACAGAATGTATGCACAATCAAGTATTCACAATAAATTTTTGAAAACAATAATACCCACCTAAATCTTCTTGGAAGGTGGGTCAATCAACACAAAATCCAATTCTAAAATTAAGATTTGAATCTGGATAATAATACTTGGAAATCCTTTCAAAATTCTCCACCAAGGTTTTCTCGAGTTTAAAAATGATGAAATACCCCACGTCCTAATTAAACTATGGGTGGTTAATTTAGGTTTATTTAGGTATTTTAAGTCCCTTTATAAGCCTAAACTCTAATTTAGAATTCACTCTTCCAAATCAAACCTTCCCTTCCAAATATGAAGCCCCAAAACCTCCATTGGAGACCAAGCTCAAGAACAAGATATGGAGGTGGATTCTTCTCCAAATTTCGTGGCTATGTGTTAGAAGGTATGGTAATCCTTCATACTTAGTTAATCTTCCATCTAAGGAGTCCTTTCAAAGGAAACATGATTCTAAAGTCAAAAATCCTATCTTTCAATCTAGCCATGGGTTCATTGTTAAAGTGATTTCAAAAGCATTCTAATGGTGAATATGTGAGTAATCTATGCTTTGAACATGATTTTCAAACCAATTTCATGAGAGAACCCATGATCTCTTTAACCTCTCAAATTATGATATGTTATGAGTCTTGTGATCTTTATAAGATGATGATTAGATTGTGTTTAGATTGTAATGAATTGCTTAGTTCTATATTCCTTTATGTCAATTGATTTTGAATTGTGGAAGAATTTATCAATGATGATCATTAGCTTGGAGATTTGGTAAGTTGACCTATGAATAGGGTAGATTCATGATGAGTAAGAAAATGATAGTTCTCCTATGCATCATTATCTATTTCTATTTATGTAAAGTATATGATTAATGAACTTATGTGCATGTGACTAGAGGTGCTTGTGTGAAGGTATATCTCACATATGTATGCACACACACATGTTTGTATGAATAGTAGGTTCTTTGATGAAAGGACATTCTCATTATAGAAACCTTTGAGTTATATGATGTATGAAGGAGGAAGCTCCTAAAGCCTTCTTTATGAACTAATGTATTAAAGGATTAAATATGTTTAAAAAGGGAGTTTGATCTTAACACCGAGTGAACAGGAAAAATGAGAGTGAGGGCTTCACGTTTAGTAAGTCTGACTTCCCACAAGAGAACCTTCACATTTAGCAAGTCCGGGTTCCCAACATAGATGTTGTCTCATGAGATGGAAACCTCCACGCTAGCAAGTCAAGGTTTCTAGTAGCAATCTCCATGTTCCATAACTACATGCCCCAGTAGGTTTTAGCTTAGTGGATACACTAGAATAGCTATTATGCATGAAGGTCTTACCTTGGCAAGTAGTACCCTCTCTTTTCGGTGTGAGAGTAAAACACCGGATTTCATGTAGCTCACAGGGTCTATGTCGGTTATTGCTATGTCTCCCGAAAGTTATGAAATGAACTAAGATAAAAATACGGACTCTAATCATAACTCCTTGAGGAGGTTTCTTAGTATAGGTAGGACTATGGACCCTACCCATGGATTGCACTAGTGAACTCCAAGAAAGGATAAAATTAGTACTTTTATGAAAGTAAGACTCATATTAAGTATGAATTGTATGAATGCATATTAAGTGACTTTGCTATGTCCAGACATGAATTATGATTATGCATGTGAATTACACTTGTGGCTTCTTAATGAGTTTACTAGTATATGTGGGGGTATGGGACTCCATGTGTACATTGCACAAGTAAACTTGTGAAGGAGTTATGAGGGTGGTTTACTTATGATATGAACTAAATGAGTTATGGCTAAAGTCATAGTAAATGCATGAGTCCTTCTATGATGCTATGAAGCATGTGTCTTATGTCTAGTAATAATTGAAGATGTTATGACTTGTTGAGTATGTTATGCCTAGTCTAGGGTGACTCTGGGAACACTTGGTGTGAGTAGTATTGTAGGATACTACTTGTACATTGCACTAGTGTGACTTGGGGGTTGTCTTAGGTGATGGTTCTTATGCGAAGCTTATGACTTATGATATGTGTATGACTTTATGAATACATGTGGTTGTGTTGATGAAGCATATTTATGAAAGACTATTTTAGGTGACCTTAAGGTGATACATTCTACTAAGTACACATGAGGGTTGCTTAAGGAAGGGAGTTAAGATAAAAGAGAGGTAATGTATTGTATGTATTGAACATGCCTCAAGGTATGGTAAATGGCTTTATGTGTTTATTATGAATAGTGTACATGTCTATATGATGTATGTGAACTATATTGTGGTTATATGTGCCAATGTTCATGAAGTTTACTAAAAAGACATGATGCATGATTTCTAACTAAATGTCCTCTTTAAATGCATATTTTTGCATGGTTGCCATACTTAGTGCATTTTTTTACTAATACCATTCTTCTTCATCTTTTTACACAAAGTGTAGGTGGTGATGACTAGAGGATGTCTCCTAAGTGAAGGGCTTGGATAGATCTCCCAAGTTTAAGTAAAGGAATCCTTATGATTCAAGGATTGCCTATGTCAAGGATGTTCTTTAAGTTTATGTAATATGTTAGACTTATATTTTATGTTGTTAAGGGTCGTGTCCCTATTCTATTCTATTGAGTTGTGTCTTAAGTTGGCAACGAGACTTAGAGTCTAATTATGTATTATGATATTTATATATATATATGAAGTGATGCTCTAGAATATGATGTGCTATGAAAAGTTTTTAATTTTCCGCTAATTTTCCTATGAAATGCAATGAAATATGTCTAAGGGCTTGTGTAAGACCTCCGAGAGGTAAAGTACACTGTGTTGCTTCTAGGGGGTGCTCCCCGTCGTGACATCCTTGACCTGGCATCCGAAAAACAATAAGAAACTAACTCACGCCTAAATTGACTACAACAAGCTCGGGACTTCTCAAAAATCAACTAAGACCTCATCTAGGACAAAATCATCCCTCGAATTCAATTGAACTCTCAATATCTTGATCCGAGTACCCAAACCCTTAATGTTGACCAAAATCAACCCAAATGCTAAATTTTTGTAATTTCACAGCTTAGGAGCTCAAATCCTCAAAAAGACTTGGAATGTAAAATCGAAAACTCTCTGGATTTGATTTCACATTCCGGACTAATAAAATCAACGAAATTACATTCTGACATTCAAAACTCTGAAAAGCCTCAAAAATTACTTTCTTAACAACTTAGCCTTTAAAACTCACAAACTTACCAAATTCTCACTTTTACTCAACATTCAAAACTAACTTTTCAAAGTTGATCATAAAAGACTCGGAGTTGATAACGGGAGAACAAAATGGTCAATTCAAAAAACTTTATAAAAACGACAATTTGAGTCATTACAGTGTGACACATGTGAATGTTTTAGATTTAATCATATTCTAATATGTTTTTCAAATATTTAAGTTGTTATTTATTGTGATTTATATTACTCCTTATGTAATTTCCAAATAATACATGTTACTTCTTCAATCTCAATTATGCAGTACATGTGATATTTTTAATATTCTGAGTTGATTTTTAAGACTATTTTATTAAATGCAAATAGAGGAAGTTGAAGGAGAAGGACAAACTGATATTGACCGGCTGACCCTAGGCTCATGAACATTTTTGCTTCTAATATAGTAAAATTAACTATATTTTTAATATTTTAAGTTGATTTTTGATATTATTTTTGTAAATACATAACATATAAAAATAAAAATAAGAAAAATAAATATAAACGGATAAAATTTTAAATGTAAATAGAGAAAGTTGAAGGAGAAGAAAAATCCGATCAATTAACCGACTGACCCTAAGCTCTTCAACATTCTCGCTTCTAATGTATAGTAATATTTTATGGAACTATTTGAAACAGAAAAACCAAAGAGAAGACTTCTTATATCTCTGTAATGATATTGATGGATTGAGGTATATTCATGGATAAATTATAAATTACAATGCAGGAAAACCTTTATTATAAGGAAACCGACTTATTTTCAACTAGGATTACTAAATTTTCCCCAAAGGATTCACTATAAATGTATACTCATTAGAATACAAATATATTTATTACACTCTCCTTTGTATGTCTTTTGATAGATTATATGCTTCGTTAAAACTTTATTAGATAAAATTCAGTGAAAAAAATTTTAGTAAAGAAAAAAGAGTACACATATCTAATAATACACATTTTGGATGCCTCATTAAAAACCTTACAAGGCAACTCCAATGGGATACCAATGAAAGTAGAAGACTCCATTCAAGATTCTTGAAAAGATCTTTTTTATGATTCTTCTTCAAGGTAAGTCTTAAATTCTATTCTTTTCAACTCAAATTCTTCCATACAATTATGAATCACTAATGAAAATCATAATGTTTACCATAGATATTTCAAGAAACTAATTCAAGAATCTCAAGAAAGGTTTTATTGATTGTCTAACTTCAAGCTAGAGTTTCAAGGCTTCTAATTAAGTTCTTCTTCAAGATTCTTCAAGCTCCTTCAAGATTCTTCAAGAACCTTGTTCTTTTAGGTATGTAAGGCTATAATACTATTGGAATAGTTCGTCCTCACACTCTACATCTACTTTCAAATAAATAAAATAGAAATCTAGGATTCTATCCGTAGAATTGAGTATTTTTTAGATGAATTGATTTGGAGTTCTTGAGTTTCAGATTTTTTTTTGAATTCTATTCCTAATTATTTAATTGCTATATGTTATGCATTATGATTCTTGAGTTGATTCGTTGATGTCTATATTTCATGATTAACCCTATGAATTGAGTATTTTTAAGATGAGTAGTATCATTCAGTTCTGAGTACTGAGTTTCCATATTGCTGTTAATATCCATGAGTTGAGTCGTTCATGGCCATAATTCCGCATGAACCCTATGAATTGAGTTATAAATTTTGAGAAGCTTTTTAAAGTCGACATGTTTTTAAACTGAGTTTTTCTTAGAAAGTAAAAATGAGTTTTGAGAAAGAGTTTCTAAAACATGTTTAGTATGACAATCGAGTATGTCATCAATGTTTAAGCAGTATAATATCTAGATTTACCATTAATATTTATGCAGTATGACTTCCCAAGTCATCAATGATCATATTACAATATGATTTTGATATGTTTTTGAGAAACAGTTTTCAAGTATGATTTGAGTAAGAGTATACGTAAACTAAATATTCCGCAAAGGTATCAATTTTTACATTGATAAAAGAGAAACTTTGATTTCTAAATGAGTTCAAAAGATATTTCGAGAGCAATTACCTTCTTTGAGAGGATAGTTTGAGCAGTTATCTCAAACCAGAGGAAGATTTATGTTCTTAAACTTATGGGCATGAGTATACTATTGAGAGTAGTATTGAGCACCGATATGGGGATGAGTTCAGCGAACTAAAAATTCTCATAAACCATGTATGCCAACATGGATAAAGGATCATACTTATTAGATGACTCCTTATTGCTTTTAAGCATAGCGTAGGGGATCCACTTAGTTGAGGTGTTCTATATACTGACAAGGTATAGGACAGTTCTGGTAACGTGGGCGAGATGTTGTATCATTACGTAGCTCATAGTGATGGTTGTCGGTTAGAGAATCTCTCAATAGAGTTAAAATGTATTTTTATATATCATTTGTTCTGTTGAGTTTAGACATGACAAAGTATTTTGTAAAGCTTTAAATGATTTAACTCCTTTATTTCTTCACATTCAGCTTGAGTACACTGTTATCTATTGTAGTTCTTTCTTTTAGTTATTTGTTATTCAACTATATTACATACTCGTATATTCAATGTACTGATGTCATTCGACCTGCATCTTTTAATGATGTAGATACATGTTCTAAGGATCCTCAACAAAGTCCATTGAGATCATTTCGTCAGCTTTTGAGTAAGGCCTCCTTGCTTCTAGAGGACTTCCATTTTTATGAGTTGTTACTAGTAGTTATCTTGATAGAGTCGCGGGTCTTTTACCGAGACTTATCTTTGTATACAGTAGAGGTTTCATAGATAGAAAATTTTGGAGAGTATTTCCGTTTTAGATATTTTATTTAAAACTTATGTTTCATACTTAATATATTCAACGAAGTTTTGAGATTCATTAAACTATTTTTAAACGTTTCTTTAAATTTGATGCTTATGTATGCTTGAGTTAGTCTTCTGTTTGTAGTCACCCAAGATGAGGGTTCATTTAAGGACTAACAATGGTTCTCGAGTGTCAGACACGTCCTTGATGTAGGCTCGGATCAGGACAATACTGTTCAATTTCATCAGCATACATAACCGCCCTAATGTGGCTATCCTGAAAGTAAAAGTTATAGAAAATTAAGATTATACTACTCAACAATGAAAATAAATTTTAACTTTCTAAACAATCACTTCTTCAAACACCTTGTGTACATCATATGTGTGCATAAATAAATGTGAATTGAAATCTAACCACTTATCGATTCTTTGTCTGAAAGATATAAAATAGTGTTGCACTAATATTCGCAGGAAAATTGAGAAAAATGCACTCAAATAACAAACCAGCGCATTATTAGTCTACTAGCACGGGTAAAAAGAACAATATTCATCAGCTAATGACCTACAATTTATAAGTCAAACACAATGTCCATAATTTGAACTTTGCAAATCTAATTTAGTGTGTCTATTGTTATTCGATCGATGTTCAATTTTAGTACCATGTTTCTACCAAATATCTAATATAGCAATAGTATCTGCAAGATAAGTGTTACAAATCGTTAATATAGCATCAATATCGAGTCAAAGTTCTCTTTTTTTTGTGGTTGCATGAACAATGATGATTCAGTAGATAGAAAAAATACAGTATGGGTATTTCAAACTAAAAAAATCAGAAGGTAAAGTAAGAATAATAACTTGATTTTCTCCTACCTAGTAACAATATCTGAAGGTAGAGTCCAAAATAGGAACTCCCATTTTGATTTTCTCCTTTGATCGCAAGCAAAATCAGCAAGAGAAGTTGAAAAATGTGAAGAAGAAAAACAGCAAAAGGGGAAAAAATACCTTAGAAGAAAAGAGAAGATTAGTAGAACAATTTGTGCTCTATAAGGGTAGAATATAATACTCCCTCCGTTTCAAAAAGAATGATCTCCTTTCCTTTTTGGTTTGTTTCAAAAAGAATGATCGTTTTTTTTGGTAACAACTTTTCACATGGCATGTTTAAGGTCACAAGATCAAAGGGTAATTTTGTACATTTGACCTAACTTTAATTTAGGACCACAAGATTCAAAAGTCTTCTTTATACTCTTAAACTCCGTGCCAAGTCAAACTAGGTCATTCTTTGTGAAACGGAGGGAGTATAAAAAAAGATATTTAATAGGTATATATAAAAGTAAATATGTCTTCCTAAAATGTGATCTGGTTTTGATAGCCAATGAAATTGGGCCATAAAAGGAAAAAACTTATTACATTTTGAAGCCTTTGGTACAATTGTTGTAAGGAAAAATTACTTATCTACACACCATTATTTATCATATTTTCTATTATTTTCTACCATTTCAAAAATCCCTCTTTTTCCTTCAAAAGACCGAGCGTCGAGATACATTACTCCCCAATCCAAACTCACGCTCCCCATTCCTATTTTCACTCCTTCGATATCTCCCTATTTTCACTTTCATAATCTAATATTCTTTCCTTCATCCCAATTTAAATTTAAAAAGGTTTCTCTCTCCAGTCAATCAATTTTAAATATGTTAATAGGTAGTTAACGTCTTCTCTGATTTGTTGTTCTTCAATTTTTTATTTTTTTTATAAATTTTCTGATAAATCATATTTTAATATTGAGATTACCCAATTAGATCAATATAACACTGATCGAATTTATAATTTAATGTCCTAAATTGGTTGAATTCAGATCTAAAAGCTTGCATGATCCATTGACGATGACAAATCAAAGTTTTGAGAAGGCAAAGTCGACGAAGGATGTACCTTTATTTTGCAAAGTGATTGTTTAAAAACCACCCAAGAAAAGTGATAGAAAAATTTCAGGTGCAATTTTTCGACATTACCATGGTATCTATTTTATAACTGATACTTTATATATATATATATATATATATATTTTGATATCCTTATTTGTTAGTTGTTTCAAACTTTGATACATTGTTGTCAAAGTGATATTCTCATATTGCTATCTATTTTGATTTAAATGTACTATATTGATAGATAAAACTTTAATTTTTTTCTCTATTCTGATTTGTTGTTATGAATGTATCAAATTATAAAGTTCAAATTGAATGATGGGATGTAATATGCAAATTTTGTATCATATTCTAACATGACTTATACTTTCTACATAAATATCACATAATGAGTATATAATGTTATATTTAGTATCAAATATAATTGATTGACATATTTTTTAGTCCATCAAGTTGTAATAAATATCAGACACTTTATATAATTATGTATTAATTAAACACCAAGATACTATTAGTTGCAATTTTGTATCATATACTTAAATTTTTGTGTTTACATTTATTTTCAAACTAATTTCAACAAGTTTATCATGTATCATGTAGATTTTTTTAGTTGATGAACATTAATTTGAAATTATAGTCTATGAAATATGTCATTAAACAGATTCCAACACATTCACTTCAATCTGATTTCAACCAGTTCAGCATGTATCATGTAGATTTTTTATCTACTAGTTAGCTACCAACCTAGCTTTCATCAAAGAGATTGTACTTTATCCTGTTAGAAAGACTTACGTTCCACGAAATAGGATGCCTTCAAAGACTTTTCAGCCTCAACTAGTTAGGGATAAGGTGGTCACAATCTAAGAACTTGTACTTTCTTTTTGAAGTATGGTTGATGAAGAATTTATTTAGAATACAGTGATGTTTCAAATTAATAATTTTCACATTGTAATATTTTAAACTATAGATTTTCACTATGACAAATCTACAAACTACAAAGTACTATTAGCTTATTAATTTCTGATACAATAAATTGAAATTGTTACAATTTTTAATTTTGTCTATATTTTTAATTGGTAATAATTTGTTGACATTGTAAAATTATATAAAAATTTGAGAATCTAGTACAAGATATTATGTTTTCAATATGCTATTTCTATAATGTATGATTTTGTGTTTAATAATAATGAATCTGATACAAAGTGATTGTGAAATGTTATGAGCAAAGTACAACAAAATGTATCTATTAATGTATCACAACAAAAAAGAACCAAGTTAAGAAAAAATTATACATGCTTGTAATATAGATTACATTGGTTACAATTAAAGAAAATATATCAGGAACTACTTACAATTAATGAAAAAAAGAATTGTCAAGTATGTACAAATGAATCTGATACTTTTTGTTATGAGATTTTAGTATCAGATAAAGTATATAGTATCAAGTATTGTGTTGTATATCACAAAAATTATTATTATAAGAGATAAACGTATAAAATAACACATATTGAAATTAACAACTAAATATATTGAAAATCAAATCAAAATAGACAAGTTTTTAAAGAAAAACTTTAAGGCTTGAGTAGAAGTATCTTAAAATAATAAATAAGCACTATCAAACATCAGTTAATATATCTTAAAAACAATAAATATCAAAAGTTGTCTATGCATTAATACATAATGACTATTCTACATGAACCAAATCATCTTGGGGTGATGGAGTGAAGTGACTCCTAGGTCATCTTTATTGCTAATATATCCCGCATTGACCTTGTCACTACTGTAGTTCCATGACAGTTTTGCATATCTTGTACGAAGATAGTCAGCTCGGAAACAATCAGATGGGATGTAGATTTTATCGATAAGAAACACAACCAAAGAAACTACAAACATTCCATAGTCACAACGAAAAGAAGCAGACACATTATAAAAATAAATTAAACATGTAATTAAGACCCCTTTGATACAATCCAATCCCATGGTTTCCAAGATATATATGTATCTTGGCATCTGTCTATATCCATCGACATGTTTACCCCTTGTCAGATACTTTAATAGAAGCTAATGTTTTATGTATAAGAAAAAAAAGTTCAAGATACATTATTATAACTAAGCTTAATGGACCATAATATACCTACTGTATGATACATATGCTTGTCCACAACAGATTACTGATGGACCGTGGTTTCACGGTACTTTCAATGCTTTTTTCTTAAGTTTAGTGTGTGTCTAAGGACTTTTTGTATTGGTTTTAATGTTGTTTTCTCTTTATTTGCAGGAAATCTGTCCAGAAGGAGAACGTGGGAAAGTTATGCTGAAAATTGCAGAAGTGATGACCTACGGAGCCATCAACGGTCCGTCGTGACCTCGACGGTACATCGTGACCTCGACGGTCCGTAGGTGGCCACCGTCGTATGAAGAAACAGGCTGCTAAAGAAAGTTGGGGAATTCTGACTAAGTGTGGGGCTACGGAGGCTCTCGACGGACCGTCATAGCCACGACGGACCGTCCTGCACATCCGTCAATATTAACAGAAAGTAGCCCCAGTACCCATCTTCAAAAGATTCTAAGTATGGAGGAACGGAAGCCATCGATGGACCGTCGTGCACGCAACGGACCGTCATCCATGTCCGTCGATGGTAACAGAAAGTGGGTGAAGGGAGCAGCAGAAGAAGAAGTAAATTTGAGCGTATCAAATTTTGGCGCCGCTGCCGGGGAAAGTGGCTTTTAGATTAACTTTAAACTTATTATCGAAGTTTAGTCAACATTTTCCTAATTTTACTTTTTCTCTTTTTTTTGTCTCTTGCAGATCTAACTTCTGTGTATGCCAAGTACGCGGAGTAGAGGAGAACCCATACTCGCACCCGACCCTGAACTGGAGCGTACACTGCACAGAATGAACCGAAATCTGGGTATTCTCGATGATGGTCACAACCCGGATCTTCTACCACCAGTTGATGCTCATGCTCAATTATTACCTGAAAATCATGGGGAGGGTGAAATACGGAGGCAACCTCCTGCTCCACGCCCTCAAGAGTATTACAGGGGATATGATAACATTACTGACTCTGACGGGCCACTTGTCTTGCCTCCCCTACCACATGGCCATACTTTCGTGGTAACTAGTAGTCTGATACAAATGCTCACCGCTAGAGGTTTGTTTTCGGGGCTATCTTCTAAGGATCCACATGCTCATATCGCCAAAGTGAGGTCGGTGTGTAAGAGTTGTGTAGGGAGGCCTGATTTGAATATGGACGTAATTGGGTTGAGAGTGTTTCCTCTCTCACTGATGGGAGAGGCTGCTATATGGTTTACAGAACTCCCCTATAACTCAATCTACACTTGGAATCAATTGAGGGATGTGTTCTTAGCACGTTACGACCCGGTGTCTAAGAAGATAAACCACAAAGATAAGGTGAACAACTTTGTGGCACTACCGAGAAAATCAGTCAGTAGTTCTTGGGACAGATTCACTTCGTTATTGAGAAGTGTCCCCAATCACCGCATCGATGATGAGTCACTGAAAAAGTACTTCTATCGGGGACAAGATGATAATAATAAAGCAATATTGGATACGATAGCGGGTGGTTCTTATGGGGAGTGTCCTTATGATGAGATTGCTGAGAGAAACACTTTTGCAGTGCAATCCGCACACAACCCAGCCACAGACGAGATTCGTGAGGAAATGGCTCAAATGAGAACTGAGCTTGGGTTGGTGTTGAAACATGTCACTGGGGTGCAGAAAAGGTAAATGCGGTGAACTACTTGTCTAAACCACCGCCGCTGACTGTTGAGTATTACTATGAAGAGGACTCTTATGTGGGTAAATGAGCAGACGGGGGGTTTCCAACCAAATGCCCAAGGCTCCAATCAGGAGAATTGGCGCCAAGGTCAAGGAAACCAAGGCCGGAACTATGGTAATTACAACCGAGAGGGTCATTATGTCCGAGATGGGAATTACAACCGCGACAACAACTTCAACCGGGGTAACTATGGTAACAGAAATGATAGGAGTGGGCCCTATGTTCCACCTCAAAATCTTGAAGTTACTCCTAGGGACAGTGGAGGTAGTATGGCGCGAGTTGAGGATATGTTGTAGAAAATAATGAGGAGGTTCGATGCTAGTGATGAACACACTAAAGAGTTGAGGAGTGACTTAGCAAGTATTGGGCAGAAAGTTGATACACATGCAATCTCGATCAAGCATCTTGAGTTGCAATTGGCCCAATTGTCTTCGACTGTGAACCCACGCCAACCGGTCACTCTTCCTAGCAACACTGTCCAAAATCCGAAAAATAATGGACATTGTATGGCAATCACAACTCGAGGTGGTAAGCAAACCATTGACCCACCGATGCCGTCTGGTGTAGAAAAGGTGATAATAGGTGATGATGAGGTAGTGGAGATTAGTGGTGAGTTAGGAGACAAAACAGGGAAAGAAGCTGAGGTACCCCAAAAGGTGACCCCCATGCCTAGACCACTACCTCCATTCCCACAAAGGTTAGTGAAAAAGACCGAGGATGGTAAATATCGGTGTTTTATAAATATGTTAAAACGGATTTCCATCAATGTTCCTTTGATAGAAGCTCTTGAACAAATGCCCGGTTATGCCAGTTCATGAAAGATATGGTTACTAAGAAAAGATCGATCAGTTTTGAGGATGATGATAGAATGCAGCATTGTAGTGCTATTGCTACAAGGTCTCTAGTGCAAAAGAAAGAAGATCCGGGTGCTTTCACTATTCTATGTACAATCGGCTTATTACACTTTGCGAAAGCATTATGTGATCTTGGGGCAAGAATAAATCTCATGCCTCTCTCTATTTACAAGAAGTTGGGTTTGGGTGACCTAAAGCCCACTGTGATGCGGCTACTGATGGCCGATCGAACGGTGAAGAGGCCTATTGGGATACTCCACGATGTGTTAGTAAAGGTGGAGTCATTCATATTTCCCTCCGATTTTGTAATTCTTGATTGTGAGGTCGATTTTGAGGTGCCTATTATTCTTGGAAGGCCATTCCTTGCTACGGGTAGAGCCTTGGTTGATATAGAGAAAGGGCAAATTGAAATTTCGGTTGAACAATGAAGAAGTGACTTTCAATATTTGTAGGTCCATGAGGCAGAGTGGTGAGCTCCAATCGGTATCTGCCATATCTTACAGGGTTGAAAAGTTATCTAAGGTACAAATAGAAGAACGTCTGGGTGTAGAAGCACTGGCGGCAGTGATCATGAATTTTGATAGTGATTGCATTGAAGAGTACGGGTCATTGGTCGCGGCACTTGATCGAGGTGATGTTCGGTTTAAGCCAAAGAAGTTTGAGTTAGATATGATGCATCGCGAGTCTCCACCCGCGAAACCATCTATAGAGAAGGCTCCAAAATTAGAACTTAAGGCTCTACCACCTCATCTGAAGTATGTATTCTTGGGAAATGGTGACATTTTGCCAGTAATTATTGCATCAGATTTGAATGTGCATCAAGTTGAGAGTTTGGTGAAAGTGTTAAAAAGGTTTAAAAGATCTATTGGATGGACTATTACGGATATTATTGGGATCCCTCCCAGCATTTGTTTGCATAAAATCCAACTCATGCCCGACCATAAGTCAAGTATTGAGCACCAGAGACGTTTAAATCCACCTATGCAAGAGGTGGTGAAGAAGGAAATCATTAAGTGGTTGGATGCTGGAGTGATATATCCAATCGCTGATAGTAGTTGGGTATGCCCTGTTCAGTGTGTACCTAAGAAAGGGGGAATGACTGTGGTCCCCAATGAGAAAAATGAGCTTGTTCCGATGAGGCCGGTGACTGGATAGAGGGTGTGTATGGATTACCGGAAATTAAATGCATGGACCGAGAAGGACCATTTTCCTATGCCCTTCATGGATCAGATGTTGGATAGACTTGCAGGAAAGGGGTGGTACTATTTTCTTGATGGTTATTCGGGTTATAATCAGATTTCTATTGCACCGAAAGATCAAGAGAAAACCACCTTTACTTGCCCTTATGGGACCTTCGCGTTTAAGAGAATGCCGTTTGGGTTATGTAATGCACCGGCCACATTTCAGAGATGCATGATGTCAATTTCTCCGATATGGTGGAGGACGCTATTGAGGTGTTTATGGATGATTTTTCAGTGGTTGGTGACTCCTTTGAGCGGTGTTTGAGTCATCTGTCCGAGGTTCTTAAAAGGTGTGAAGACTGCAACCTTGTGCTAAATTGGGAAAAATGTCACTTCATGGTGAAAGAGGGTATTGTATTGGGTCATCTCATTTCAGAGAAGGGTATTGAGGTTGATCGAGCTAAAGTTGAGGTGATAGAGAGACTTCCTCCACCCATCTCCGTAAAAGGGGTGAGAAGTTTTCTTGGGCATGCGGGCTTTTACCGGAGATTCATCAAGGATTTTTCAAAGATTGCACATCCTTTGTGCAAGTTGCTTGAGAAAGAGTGTAAGTTTTATTTTGATGAATCCTGTCTTAAGGCATTTGGTGCGTTGAAGGAAAAGTTGGTGTCTGCACATATCATCATTTCTCCGGATTGGAGCAAGCCATTTGAGGTGATATGTGATGCTAATGGGGTTGCTCTTGGTGTGGTATTGGGACAAAGAAGGGAAAAAATCCTTCATCCCATTTACTATGCTAGTAAAGCACTTAATGAAGCCCAAAAGAACTACACCATGACTGAACAAGAGCTCCTTGTTGTAGTCTTTGCTTTCGAGAAATTTCGCTCCTATTTGCTTGACACTAGAGTTATAGTGCATACTGATCATTCTGCTTTGAGATATTTGATGGCAAAGAAGGATGCGAAACCGAGGTTGATTCGTTGGGTATTACTATTGCAAGAATTTGACTTTGAGGTAAAAGATAGAAAAGGGATCGAAAATCAAGTTGCTGATCACTTGTCCCGATTAAAAGATGAAGAAATGAGAGAGTTGGGTGAAAAGGCTGATATTGATGATACTTTCCCTGATGAGCATGTATTGGCTGTCTCCCAAGACTTGATTCCATGGTTCACAGATTTTGCGAATTATCTAGCTAGTGATATCGTCCCACCGGACTTGTCCTTTCATCAAAGGAAAAAGTTCATGCATGATGTGAAAAAATTCTTTTAGGATGAGCCATACTTATATAGGAGTTGTGCTGATGGGCTTATTCGGCGTTGTGTGCCGGAAGTTGAGATGTTGAGTGTTTTGGAGGCATTCCATTCTTTGCCTGTAGGTGGGCATCATAGTGGTATTCAGAATGCTCACAAGATCTTGCAATGTGGCTACTACTGGCCAACCATCCACCAAGATACTCATGAGTTCGCCAAGGCATGTGATAGATGCCAAAGAGATGGTGGCATTTCGCGAAAGCAAGAGCTCCCTCTAAATCCCATTCTTGTGATTAAGTTGTTTGATGTGTGGGGCATTGACTTTATGGGCCCTTTTGTGAGTTCTCATTGGATGAATTACATTCTTGTGGCAGTCGATTATGTGTCTAAATGGGTGGAAGCTATTGCACTTGTAAATAATGAAGGGAAGAGTGTCACCGCGTTCTTGAAAAAGAATATATTTCCAGATTTGGCACCCCAAGGGCTATTATCAGTGATGGGGGACCCCACTTTTGCAACAAGCTATTTAAGGGATTATTGTAAAAGTATGGGGTTCGCCATAATGTGGCCACTCCGTACCATCATCAAACTAGTGGGCAAGTTGAGGTGTCAAACAGGGAGATTAAGCAGATTCTGGCAAAAATGGTGAATGCTAGTCGAACAGATTGGTCAAGGAGGCTTGATGATGATCTTTGGGCCTACTGGACAGCATACAAGACTCCCATAGGTATGTCCCCATACCAACTTGTATATGGGAAGGCTTGTCACTTACCGGTTGAATTAGAGCATAAAGCCATGTAGGCAATTAAGAAGTTGAAAATGGATTGGAATGAGGCTGCGGAACAGAGGTTAAATAGGTTGAATGAGCTTGATGAATTTCGCTTGAAGGCATATGAAAGTTCAGCCCTCTACAAAGAAAAGATGAAGAAGTACCATGACCAAAAGATTGAGAAGCGCGACTTTTTGGTTGGGGATTTGGTGCTTTTATTCAATTCTAGGTTGCGCTTGTTTCCGGGCAAACTCAAGTCCAAATGGACTGGTCCCTACCTTATCACCCAACTATTCCCTCATGGTGCGGTTGAGTTGGAGAACAAGGAGGGCGTGAGGTTCAAGGTGAACGGGCAGCGCATAAAAATCTATCTGGGGCATGCTGAAATAGCGAATGAAGATATCGAGGCATACCATCTTGATAAAGTTTGAGTAATCAAGATTCCTCCGTCGTGCCGCGACGTTAAATCAAGCGCTGCTTGGGAGGCAACCCAATATGTATCCTCTAGCCAACTATAGGTCTTTCGTGATTTTCTAGGAATAGTTGCATTATTTTTGCTTTTATTACTTAATGTCTCGTTTGAATGTTCTTTTATTTTCTTTAGAAGTGTTGGCTAGAGCGTAGTTTAGGGTTCGTGTCCAAAAAGTGTCCAGAAAATACAAAAAGATTAGCTTAATGGGTGTTAAATGTGCAGGTATCAAATCACCAGAAATCTGCAGAAAATTGGTCTGCTGCACCCATCGACGGAACCATCGACGGACCGTCGGTGGGATCCGTCATGCCCAGGTATGTATTTCAAATTTTCCAAGTTAGGGCACCCTCGACGGACCCCCATGACGGACCGTCGACCCTGTTACGATCCGTCGACGGGGAATCGTGCGTCTTTACCCACCGACCCGACCCGACCCGTCCGGCTGAATATTAAAAGTTTTAAACCTTTAAAGTTCCCACATCTTCACATAACCCCTTATAACCGTTTCTCTCCTCATTTCCTACCATTTCCACCCACTTCATAACCATTAACTCCCATTCCCTCTCCATCTTCTGATTTCCCACATTTTCCCCATAAATCCCAAGAATTCCTTTCTTCTCCCAAATCTCCCATTCTCTTCAGTCACTCTGTCGGTCGGTGTTCGTGGTGTTTTTGCTGCTGTTCCACCTCTACTGATTCATACTCTTTCTCCTCTACAACAGTTGTCAGGTATGTTCTTCTGATCTGCTAGAATAACTTCTGTTGATATTCCTGATTACTGTGTTGTCTAACTGTTTGGGTTCTTAATGTTAAACTCTTTTGCATGCTAAAACTTACACCCAAAAGTCCTAAGTCCCTTAGAACACTGAAATTGAAAGGGATGGGGGTGTATTGTTTAAAAATTGCGTGTGTTTGCATGATTGTGTTCCTGACCTAGGGTTTGATAGGCTGTCGAAAATTCATGTTAAAACTAGGAAAATTCATGCCCTACGAATGATGGGATGCTGGGTATATGTTTGGTAAACTTAGGCTTCCAAGAATTAGTAAGATAGGGAACCAAATTGGCTGCAAAACTGTGTCCCTGAAGGTTAGTACGAGACCCCATCGACGGACCGTCGTTGGGGTCCGTCAACCCCAACTCCCTTGCTTACTCTAAGTGTCCATCGATGGACCCTTTCAATGGTCCGTCCTACACAACCGTCGACACTGTCAGAACCTTGGTTTCTGACATTTTTACAATTTTGTCTAAGTGTCCCTCGACGGACACTCATGACGGACCGTCGTGCCTTCGACGGTCCGTCCTGCACAATCGTCGACACTGTCAGAACCTTGGTTTCTGACGTTTTTACAATTTAGTCTAAGTGTCCCTCGACGAACACTCATGACGGACCATCGTGCCTCCGACGGTCCGTCTGACATATCCGTCACCTCTATCAGAACCTTTGTTTCTGATGTTTTGAAAAATTTCTCTAAGTGTCCCTCGACGGACCCCCATGACGGACCGTCGTGCCTTCGGTGGACCGTCGATGGGTCCATCCTGCACACTGTACTTCTGCACTGCCATTTCTTTTCTATGTTTTGCTGCTTCCACTGGTACTAACTACTTCTCTTTGCAGGTATAAATGGATCCTAAACACGACCGTGTCTACTCACGAGGGCGTTCCAAGTCCGTCGCCCCATCTAACCGACTGGTCATAGGATCAGACGATGAGCGTGACCTGGAGTACGTTCCACCAGGCACCCGCACAGCTACCCCTGCTGCCCGCCCCACCAGAGCCACTCCCACGAGGGTGGCGCCCGGCGTAGTCACTGCCTCCCAGTCTGACGAGGAGCGCATACTGATCGGCACACCTTTTGGGTTGGCTACATATTCAGAGGGAGCGTCTGGATCCGTGGAGGCATCCGGTTCTGAGGAAGCTTCCTGTCACAACCCAAAAGCATACCCTAGAAGATAGGGTACAATCTTGGATTATAACCGGCGTCGTCGACCTCTCGGAGGTCTAAGACAAGCCTCTCATATTGTTCATTGCATTGGCATAGTAAATTTAGCGGAAAATTTAAAACTTTTCATAGCACATCATATGCTAGAAACATCACATCATATATATATAAAACATAAGTCATAATACATATTTAGACTCTAAGTCTCTTTGCCATCTTAGACTCAATAACTTTAGAGTACATTAGGGACACGGCCCATACGACACATTACATAACGATACAATATTTAAAGACTTTACATTAAAGACATTAGTAGGACATCCTTGAACTTAAGGATTCCTTTCCTTGAGCTTGGGAAATCACCTATCAAGCTCCTCAATCATAGATCTCCTTTAAGCATTCCATAACCTACACTTTGTGTAAAAAGTAGAAAAGAATGGGATTAGCACAAGAATGTACTAAGTATGGCAACCATGCAAAAACATGCATTTAAAAGGGAAACGTTTAAAATCATACTTCATGCCATTTTGAGTAAATCATCATAAAACCTTTATCAATAGCATTTATATCATCCACATACTTCATAGAAACACAATCAAAGGCCAAACATCATAGAAAAGCACATATAGAATTTAATCCCCATTTGAGGTCACTTTACAGTGAACTCACTCTCCTTAACATAAACTCTTTCTTTCAAATCATTTGCTTACTAAGTAATCCTTTAGGGATACTTGGTGCAATGCATCACCTTAGGAACATAAGAGAATACCATACATAGTGTCACGACTGGAATCTAGATCCCAGACGAGACCGGCATCGTTGACCTCTCAGAGGTCGCAGACAAGCCTACTTACGTCATTCTTACTTTACATAGGTTAATTTTAACAGAAAATTTGAAACTTTTTGTTTCTAAACATTTCTTACTAAACATTTCTAATACATTCGTAATTCGTTCAAAATCAACCATCTAGTCATTAAGAGATAATCAAATGAAAGAAATAGTTCAATAACATAATTGTATAATTGCCAAAATGGCACCCATACATAGTCCAAATAAAATAAGAAAGAAACGCTAGTGGAACATGCTCCACTAGCTCAACTCCTAAACTAAGCTAGAACATAAACAGTAGCATCCTCGAAAGCATGAGGACCTACCAAAACCGGATGAATGCTGGACGTCCGGATAACTGCAGCGATGATCATGTAGCTCTACTGTCCACCTGTGCCTGCACCTAAAATAGTAGAGTTTGTATAGGGTTAGTACACACTTGTACTAAGTATGGGTATATGCAAGCACACACCAAGGACATGCATGAGAAAGAATAGCTCTTTTCTAACAACATGATTTTTGGAAGTCAAGTCAGTGGACTTGCCAAATTGAGATTAGGAAAGTTTCCTAATTTGGATTAGGAAAGTAAATGATCTTTCCAAATTTGAATTAGGAAAGTCAGTGAGCTTTCCAGATTTGGAATAGGATAGTTATGCCATGAGAATAACATACATCATCATACTTTTCACATTTGCACACAGCACATAACATTTACACATAGCACACATCATATAGCATACAGTACATTTTACATGTAGTACATAACTTCGTTCATATCATTCATTCATATGCCATGAGACCTTGGAATCATGGACTTGACATTAAGACATCCCAGAAATGAGGGCTCAACATATGGGACCTCAACTAGGGAGTCTTCATTACCAAACACAGAGTCTGCTTCATTCATACGTACTTCATTACATTTCGTTCATAGCCCAGTGTAACCACCGGTTATACCTAGGATGTAGTTTAAGACTTTCATTAGGTTCGTTGTACAATGACCAAGAATGACCTAATGTCATTACTTGAATCTAACTCACCTTTTGATTATCCTATCCTAACACTTTTGGTATTCATTCATTTCATTATGTGCATCATTTGAGGCTGGCCTCATTCATTCATTGGGAACTTTAACTTTAACCGACATAGATCATGTGAGCATCATGAAATCCAGTGTCTCCCCCACACCGAAAAGAGGTGGAATCACCGGAGTGATCCAATAACATGCTAGCGTACATGGGAATTTAACCCCGCCAGATCCCTATATTGGCAGTATAGGTTCGAAGACTAGGAGATATAAGGAGACCCATACCCGGCAAGCCGGACAGTCTCATCTCATGAGAGTTACGTGAACCTCCGCCCTTCCCGAAAGAAGGCATCACCGCTCATAGCTAGTCTATCGGTGCTCAGTATAAAGTTCCATTACATTCAGCTCATACGTCATGGAAGCTAGCTTCTAGTATGAGGACATCATAGCTCATTAGATGATTTCTCATCTCATCATTCGTATTGAGTGTGTTAAGCTCAATACTCTCATTAGAGTGTTCATAAAGACTGGTCTCTTCATTATCTTACACTCTCATAGGTGAGTACGTATTGGTAACATTTATTTAGGCTCATTTGAGATTGCTCTCATCATTTACATTAGCCTCATATCATGTTGTCATCACATTCATCATCATTAGCATCTTTGCTTTTCATAGTTATTCACCTGTTATTACGTGAATGTTCATTTCATCATATGCCATTGCACTTGGCCATTTGGTGTGCTTTACACCCTTACTTAACCCTTCTAGGGTTTCATTATTTCATTGTTCATTTCATCATTTCATTGTTCATCTCATCATATGATACTTAACCCTTCTAGGGTTCATCATTTCATTTCATACATCTTAGGTTCACTTACTTTTGAACATATGTTAGACTTATGAGTCTATACACACAAGCCATGAGACTTCATTCATAATTCGTTAAGTGATTCATACATTCCTAAGATTATATAGTACAAGACTTATGTATCTTGTATATACGCCAAGATCTTGATTTAGATCTAAGTAGATGGCATTATTCTTGGATGATTTGTTCACGTATGACTTATGTATCAAACGGAAGTTTGGGCAAGGAAACCCAAGTCTTGAATCAATTGGATATCATTTACATTTTTAATTGATTTTATTCTAATATTCATAACATTTTAACCCTAAGTTAAATCACAATATTAACATTGAAGGATTAATTTTCTACTTAACCTTTTCTTGAATTTGGACGATGGGTTGTAGGTTCGAGCCCCCACAACCCTATTTTCATTTTTCATTAACATGATATTCTCCCATTTTTTCATAAACCAAGAGGTTGTGGGATCAAACCCCCACAGCCTCTTTTATTTTACTCTTAATTTCGCCCAAGTAGGGAGGTTGTGGGTTCGAACCCCCACAGCCTCCTTACTTTTAATTAATTTTCGCTAAGGGGCTGTGAGGTGGTGGGTTCGAACCCCCACAACCCCATATATATATTTTTAATATTTTTCTCCAAGTTTAGAGCATGGACAGTGAGGTCGTGGGATCGAACCCCCACGGCCTCACCTATTTTTTTAAACTTATTTTCGCCTACTTTATCTAGCCTTGAGGTCGTGGGTTCGATTCCCACGCCTCACATCTTTTATTTTTCCTTATTTCTCCCTCTTCTTTGCTGCCCATAAGTCATGTGTTCGATTCCCCCTATCCCCATTTTTTTATTGATTTCGTGGGCAGCAGCTAAGGGGTTCGAATCCCCTTAGCCCCAACACCTTTTTTTTTTAAAAATTCTCAACCTTGAGTCATGTGAGGTCTTGGGTTCGATTCCCCTTGACCTCACCTATTTTAATCACTTTTAAAACTCCTTCAAAATTTCCAGAAGCTGCCCGAAATCAACATCACAAGCTGGAAATTTTGATTCCCTTTTTGCAGCCTATTTTCTCCACTCTTTAACGTTAAAAGTTCATACAATTGGAGTAGTGTTTAGTGAGTACTTTAGGTGCGTTTTCATGGACATATTTGTCCAAGAATTTATCATTTAATTTAGCCACATTACACTTAATTGAATATCATCATTTACATAAGTTTATACACTTAAAATGACAACAAAAACCATATCAAACTTGAAGCTATAAATCAAAACTCATTTACAGTAAGTTTACAGTAAACTTTTTCACATACACACACATATTTTCGGCAACAAGGCTTGTCATTCATATGATTCCAAATACATGTTCATGAACATATTCATCACGAAAACACATTGCAACACCTAATTTCTACCAGCAAACATACCAACCTATGATTTGATGGGAGCTAATGACAGGGACATGCAACGGGGAACAACCCTAGTTTTCGGATTGAATATTCTAAATCCTAAGGCTCTCTTGGGAAAGGGACCAAGAGTAAGAAGACCTATACCTTTATTTTTCTTGTTCAACCACGAAATTTCTGCCCAAAATCCTCTCCAAAATCAGTCCAAGTTCAACACTTCAACACCAATCGACGGAAGACTCCTCCCCTTTTCTTAAAGTGATGGATTTACGTTGTTTTTCTTAGATTTTTGGTGTGAGTTCTTCAAGTGTGAAGAACTTCAATATTTTTCTGTTTTTGAACTTGTTTTGGCAGAGATAAAACGTGAGAGAGATAGTGAAACGTGAGAGAGAGAGATAGTGAGAGAGAGTGGCTTAAAATTAGGAGTTTTAGTTTGGGAATTAGTCAAACTAGGACTCTTTGTTAAACCTTTAAATAAAAAATCTGATTTTTATTTTTCTTAAATCAGCTAATATTTATTAATTAATTAAATTAATTTATCCATTTAAATAAAAACAAGTTAAATCATTGCTTCCACCTAGGTTCGAACCCGGGTGGAGCAAGACTTCACTTCAAGAGCTCAATTTCGGCTCTCTCTCCCCAAATTGCCCCTTCACTTTATTAATTAAATAATTACATATGTATTTAGGGTAATTACGATATTACCCTTAGCCTGGCAGAAGACCATTGTACCCCTAGACCCTCAAAACTTAAGCTTTCCTCTCTTTAAGTCCGGTAAAGACTCACTCGAGTATATCTTCATATTCGAGAGCCCTACATGGTTGGTCCCAACCTTTCCAAGCTCAATTAACTCCCCAAGTTAGTTGGCTTGGTTGTAGCAAGGGTTCCGAGGTCTGGTTCTACGCGCATCAATCCGTGTGAACCCTGGTCTAATCATAGGCATTCTTGACACACTAAGCATTTCTTATCTTATCCATTTTCAGGGTTGTTACATTATCCCCCCCTTAGGAACATTCGTCCCCGAATGACACTACTAACTATCTAGCGTAATGCCAGTCAGATCATAACATAGTTACTATACACAATCAAGCAATAGCAACAAAGAATGGAGAGATAAGGAACCTTAGACTTAAGAGTAGAAAGTCTAACCTCAAGGGCTGAATAGATGAGGGTAGCGGGATCTCATGTCGGCCTCGGCCTCCCACGTAGCACCCTCAACAAGATGATTCCTCCACAATACCTTCACTGTGGCAATCTCCTTGTATACTCTATCAGCTCTTACATTTCCTCCCGTTCGGACAATCCTTCATAATGTGACCCGATTTGCCACAACTATAACATCATTAGGGTCCATCATACATTATCCTCCATGCATTATGCCACACTTCCTATTAGGTGGCCTCTCCTGGGCTGTAAAGTCTTACGAACTTCAGGGAGTAATCCCTGACTGATATCGAGCCCTGCTTAAGGTTGATGAATTCCTCAACCTTAGTCTCCTTCATTTATCTGGGAAAGAACTGCTCTAGAGTAGCCATCTTGAAAAGATTCCAAGTAATAGGACCTCCTCCTAAGGCCTTGCTATCCTGTCACACCTTATACCAGGATTGAGCTACATCCTTTAGCTGGTAGGATGTCAACTCAGACTTCTTCACATCAATCAAACCCAACAGCCTGAGCTTGTAAAGTGCTAGCTTGGGCCATTTATACCAACGTTGTTCTTACTTCATCATCTGTCAACCCATCTGGGTTAACAGGCATCTCTATTCCAGCAGCTGGATCCTGGGGGAAAACTTGGATTACCCCAGCAGCTGCTCCTCCAATATCTCCGCCTGCTTTTCTCCTTGTATTGATCTTTCGGAAACTTCAAGAGTTGATTTTAGACACGCTCATAACACCAAGAAAATCAGACATTAGGAAAAGCACGATAAGATCAGAAGAAGGGAAACTTTCCTACGCATCATGCAGTCTCTAATTCAGGATAGTGGTGCACTTCACTACCATGACTTAGAAACTACTCAATGTGGTTGGTGTGAACTTATTATTTTCGTAATGTAACCTAGTGCTCTAATACCAACTTTGTCACGACTGGAATCTAGATCCCAGATGAGACCGGCGTCGTTGACCTCTCAGAGGTCGCAGACAAGCCTACTTACGTCATTCTTACTTTACATAGGTTAATTTTAGCGGAAAATTTGAAACTTTTTGTTTCTAAACATTTCTTACTAAACATTTTTAATACATTCGTAATTTCTTCAACATCAACCATCTAGTCATTAAGAGATAATCAAATGAAAGAAATAGTTCAATAACATAATTGTATAATTGCCAAAATGGCACCCATACATAGTCCGAATAAAATAAGAAAAAAACGCTAGTGGAACATGCTCCACTAGCTCAACTCCTAAACTAAGCTAGAACATAAACAGTAGCATCCTCAAAAGCATGAGGACCTACCAAAACCGGATGAATGCTGGACGTCCGGATAACTGCAGCGATGATCATGTAGCTCTACCGTCCACCTGTGCCTGCACCTAAAATAGTAGAGTTTGTATAGGGTTAGTACACACTTGTACTAAGTATGGGTATATGCAAGCACACACCAAGGACATGCATGAGAAAGAATAGCTCTTTTCTAACAACATGATTTTTGGAAGTCAAGTCAGTGGACTTGCCAAATTGAGATTAGGAAAGTTTCCTAATTTGGATTAGGAAAGTAAATGATCTTTCCAAATTTGAATTAGGAAAGTCAGTGAGCTTTCCAGATTTGGAATAGGAAAGTTATGACATGAGAATAACATACATCATCATACTTTTCACATTTGCACACAGCACATAACATTTACACATAGCACACATCATATAGCATACAGTACATTTTGCATGTAGTACATAACTTCGTTCATATCATTCATTCATATGCCATGAGACCTTGGAATCATGGACTTGACAATAAGTCATCCCAGAAATGAGGGCTCAACATATGGGACCTCAACTAGGGAGTCTTCATTAGCAAACACAGAGTCTGCTTCATTCATACGTACTTCATTTCATTTCGTTCATAGCCCAGTGTAACCACCGGTTATACCTAGGATGTAGTTTAAGACTTTCATTAGGTTCGTTGTGCAATGACCAAGAATGACCTAATGTCATTACTTGAATCTAACTCACCTTTTGATTATCCTATCCTAACACTTTTGGTATTCATTCATTTCATTATGTGCATCATTTGAGGCTGGCCTCATTCATTCATTGGGAACTTTAACTTTAACCGACATAGATCATGTGAGCATCATGAAATCCAGTGTCTCCCCCACACCGAAACGAGGTGGAATCACCGGAGTGATCCAATAACATGCTAGCGTACAAGGGTATTTAACCCCGCCAGATCCCTATATTGGAAGTATAGGTTCGAAGACTAGGAGATATAAGGAGACCCATACCCGGCAAGCCGGACAGTCTCATCTCATGAGAGTTACGTGAACCTCCGCCCTTCCCGAAAGAAGGCATCACCGCTCATAGCTAGTCTATCGGTGCTCAGTATAAAGTTCCATTACATTCAGCTCATACGTCATGGAAGCTAGCTTCTAGTATGAGGACATCATAGCTCATTAGATGATTTCTCATCTCATCATTCGTATTGAGTGTGTTAAGCTCAATACTCTTATTAGAGTGTTCATAGAGACTGGTCTCTTCATTATCTTACACTCTCATAGGTGAGTACGTATTGGTAACATTTATTTAGGCTCATTTGAGATTGCTCTCATCATTTACATTAGCTTCATATCATGTTGTCATCACATTCATCATCATTAGCATCTTTGCTTTTCATAGTTATTCACCTGTTATTACGTGAATGTTCATTTCATCATATGCCATTGCACTTGGCCATTTGGTGTGCTTTACACCCTTACTTAACCCTTCTAGGGTTTCATTATTTCATTGTTCATTTCATCATTTCATTGTTCATCTCATCATATGATACTTAACCCTTCTAGGGTTCATCATTTCATTTCATACATCTTAGGTTCACTTACTTTTGAACATATGTTAGACTTATGAGTCTATACACACAAGCCATGAGACTTCATTCATAATTCGTTAAGTGATTCATACATTCCTAAGATTATATAGTACAAGACTTATGTATCTTGTATATACGCCAAGATCTTGATTTAGATCTAAGTAGATGGCATTATTCTTGGATGATTTGTTCACGTATGACTTATGTATCAAACGGAAGTTTGGGCAAGGAAACCCAAGTCTTGAATCAATTGGATATCATTTACATTTTTAATTGATTTTATTCTAATATTCATAACATTTTAACCCTAAGTTAAATCACAATATTAACATTGAAGGATTAATTTTCTACTTAACCTTTTCTTGAATTTGGACGATGGGTTGTAGGTTCGAGCCCCCACAACCCCATTTTCATTTTTCATTAACATGATATTCTCCCATTTTTTCATAAACCAAGAGGTTGTGGGATCAAACCCCCACAGCCTCTTTTATTTTACTCTTAATTTCGCCCAAGTAGGGAGGTTGTGGGTTCGAACCCCCACAGCCTCCTTACTTTTAATTAATTTTCGCTAAGGGGCTGTGAGGTGGTGGGTTCGAACCCCCACAACCCCATATATATATTTTTAATATTTTTCTCCAAGTTTAGAGCATGGACAGTGAGGTCGTGGGATCGAACCCCCACGGCCTCACCTATTTTTTTAAACTTATTTTCGCCTACTTTATCTAGCCTTGAGGTCGTGGGTTCGATTCCCACGCCTCACATCTTTTATTTTTCCTTATTTCTCCCTCTTCTTTGCTGCCCATAAGTCATGTGTTCGATTCCCCCTATCCCCATTTTTTTTATTGATTTCGTGGGCAGCAGCTAAGGGGTTCGAATCCCCTTAGCCCCAACACCTTTTTTTTTTAAAAATTCTCAACCTTGAGTCATGTGAGGTCTTGGGTTCGATTCCCCTTGACCTCACCTATTTTAATCACTTTTAAAACTCCTTCAAAATTTCCAGAAGCTGCCCAAAATCAACATCACAAGCTGGAAATTTTGATTCCCTTTTTGCAGCCTATTTTCTCCACTCTTTAACGTTAAAAGTTCATACAATTGGAGTAGTGTTTAGTGAGTACTTTAGGTGCGTTTTCATGGACATATTTGTCCAAGAATTTATCATTTAATTCAGCCACATTACACTTAATTGAACATCATCATTTACATAAGTTTATACACTTAAAATGACAACAAAAACCATATCAAACTTGAAGCTATAAATCAAAACTCATTTACAGTAAGTTTACAGTAAACTTTTTCACATACACACACATATTTTCGGCAACAAGGCTTGTCATTCATATGATTCCAAATACATGTTCATGAACATATTCATCACGAAAACACATTGCAACACCTAATTTCTACCAGCAAACATACCAACCTATGATTTGATGGGAGCTAATGACAGGGACATGCAACGGGGAACAACCCTAGTTTTCGGATTGAATATTCTGAATCCTAAGGGTCTCTTGGGAAAGGGACCAAGAGTAAGAAGACCCATACCTTTATTTTTCTTGTTCAACCACGAAATTGCTGCCCAAAATCCTCTCCAAAATCAGTCCAAGTTCAACACTTCAACACCAATCGACGGAAGACTCCTCCCCTTTGCTTAAAGTGATGGATTTACGTTGTTTTTCTTAGATTTTTGGTGTGAGTTCTTCAAGTGTGAAGAACTTCAATATTTTTCTGTTTTTGAACTTGTTTTGGCAGAGAGAAAACGTGAGATATATAGTGAAACATGAGAGAGAGAGATAGTGAGAGAGAGTGGCTTAAAATTAGGAGTTTTAATTTGGGAATTAGTCAAACTAGGACTCTTTGTTAAACCTTTAAATAAAAAATCTGATTTTTATTTTTCTTAAATCAGCTAATATTTATTAATTAATTAAATTAATTTATCCATTTAAATAAAAACAAGTTAAATCATTGCTTCCACCTAGGTTCGAACCCGGGTGGAGCAAGACTTCACTTCAAGAGCTCAATTTCGGCTCTCTCTCCCCAAATTGCCCCTCCACTTTATTAATTAAATAATTATATATGTATTTAGGGTAATTAAGATATTACCCTTAGCCTGGCAAAAGACCATTTTACCCCTAGACCCTCAAAACTTAAGCTTTCCTCTCTTTAAGTCCGGTAAAGACTCATTCGAGTATATCTTCGTATTCGAGAGCCCTACATGATTGGTCCCAACCTTTCCAAGCTCAATTAACTCCCCAAGTTAGTTGGCTTGGTTGTAGCAAGGGTTCCGAGGTCTAGTTCTACGCGCATCAATCCGTGTGAACCCTGGTCTAATCATAGGCATTCTTGACACACTAAGCATTTCTTATCTTATCCATTTTCAGGGTTGTTACACATAGCATCTACACAAGACAACACATGCCATTATAGAAGTATAGTACAATATAATCATAGTTAAACCAAGACTACAATATCATACATAAAGGACACATACATAATCATATCTATTACGGTACCTTCCTAAGACTTCCTAAGGAGTCACTTGTGCAATGTCTAGATGGGTTCATTACTTCCACCTATCCTAAGTAACTTACCTTAAGTCCTCCTAGTTAAGATCGTATTCAATTACTTCCATTGTCCATTTTACCTTTAGGGAAACCATAACCTTAACCGACATAGACCATGGGTGCTAATCATGGAATCCGGTGTCATAAAACCTTACACCGATGAAAGATGGATCTACCGGACAAAGTAGAACCGAACATGACATAGCTATCTAGGTGGAAATCCACTAGCTAGTATCCTATGGTGGCAACATAGTTTATGGAACTTGGGGAATTCATGGAAATATCAACTCTACACCCTATGTTGGGTCATTAGGCTATCCACCCCGTGAGGACCGTAATGAACCCTACCTTTCTTATGTAAGAAAGTGTCACCCCTCACATGAGGACCGTAGTGAATCCTACCTCTCCTATGTTGGAAAGTGTCACTCCCTCATCTACAAGTTCACTCGGTGCTAGGCTAAGTTCCCTTTATTGAAAAGCCTTTATTACGTTTGTTTATAAAAACATAAGCTTAGGATATTCATCATTCATATGCTTATAGCATATTCAAGCACCTATCTAGATTTGGAGTATTCTTGGGCACCCCTAACAAGGCCCCTCACTAACTAGATCATCCATGTGTGTGAGTGTATACTTAGATGTGAGCAAACCTTTCACATAACACATAAGGTCACACATATTCATATATCAATGCATAAGTCTATAGGCATAACTATATGAGCAATATTTTCATATAAACCTACTAAGACACTATACGCATTCATACTTCATTATATCATATTCATAACATGTTTATATAATCATCCTTCATATGCATAAGAACCAAACCTAGGAACTATCCTATCAAGATACACATGTGCAATGCGTAGACAAGGTCCCATACCCTTGCCCATACTAGTACACCTATCAAGTCATCCTAGAAAGGGAATACAAATCATACATTCATAAACATCACCTTAATATGCATCGTAGTAGACACTAGTGAATATGAGAACTACCTTTCATTTAGACACAATGACTTATACTACTTATAATATGCATGTAAGTGAGAGTGTGTGTACATTGACCAACATGATCATATAATGGCTATCAATGACTTCTTAAGTCAACCACCCTCTTAGACCACATTACACTTCAAAGTACATAACACACAACACATAATAGCATAGGAGACAAGACAATATATACAATGTAATCAAGACTCCTAACTTTAGCTATTCACACTTTCATATAAGGGGTACATAGGTAAGGGGTTATTAACCATCTTAACACATTAATGGCAGCACCTATACTTTACCCTAACATGGTTATACACATGGTCATGAAATAGACACACAACCTAATCCACAACTAGAATAGGAAAGTAAGCATAATCTTCTCATAGTATTATCTTAAGCACATGTTCATAAGTTAATCAATATGCCTTCAAGTCCATGGTCAACACATATATAATGACAATAAAGTAAAAACCTCCACCATAAGTGGACCATACCACACAATGCCATATAAGGCTTCATCAACATGACTATAAGGAATAGAGAAGTAGAAGAGTAAAAGAATTAAGCATTCTTACCAATTTCTCACCCTTTGATCATCATTGATCAATACACCTTATTCATCAATAAGTCACATATATGGCAGTAGCTAAACGTACTTTAAACATATAAGAAACCATGTACAAGTCACTACACGATTATACCATAACATATACATCACATACTAGGAAAGTATAAGAACATAGATCGTTAATCAATTTCACTCATATGGATTATAGGTCATATTCATGAATCATATCACCCTAAGGAAGTAGCTAATGAAATCATAATCTAGATGAGACACTACTACAATTTGCCATTAAGGTCGATACAAGCATGCTTCATATAGGGAGTTCATGGAAAGTAAGTTTACATAGATTAATCATATTCAACCTATCATGAATTTACCCATATTGTATTAATTACATATAATTCATCCTCATATTTCATTATAGGCAGTAGATATAGACATTAACCATAATCAATTCTTGTAGCGACTAACCTAACGTCAAGATCACAAGTTACAACTTCATAGACAAGAAGAACCTAGATTAATTCAAACCAAGCCTTCTCTACCTTGGTCATACATGATTTATACCCACAGTTCAACCATGGTATTAACCTAAAACAGTAGCTACAAGAACCACAACTTAATCGAAATTCACTTTAGATCATAAGAAAGCCAATGTTACACTGAACTATAGAAACTAGGCTAAACATGCTCAAATCTTCATACATTGATCCTCATGGATCATTCAACATCAATTCAACATAAATTCATGTAAATAACAGTATATACAATAACTTTAACGTAAGGGAATCATAATTCAATCGATAACAAGTCAAGATCACAAAGCCCATGCAAGAGCTAAACCAACTTTGGAAGGAACATGGGTTCATCATGCAATTGGAGTGAAATCACGTTCAAATCACTGTATTAACTTCAATTCATCATGATTTAATCATTAAAAACGTTTTGAGAAAGAACCCATGGCTAGATTGGAAGATTGGAAACTTGATCATAAGATTTCTTTGAAAAACATTGAGAATGGCTCTCTAGATGAAAAGATAACTAGAGATGAAGATCAACATACCTTAATCTTCATGAAGACCTATAAAACTTGATGAAGAACCCATGAGAATCCAATCTACAAGCTGTTCTTGAGCTTCAAAAAGCATGGAGGTTCTAGAGAGAATATTTTGGAGGGGAAAGGCTTTAAACATGTGAGAGGATTTATAAATGAGTTGATCACGTTTTAGAAGACTTATATACACCTAAAATCAACTAAATAAACCCTTAATAATCAGTTTAGGACGTGGGGTGAATTTCCCATTCACCCCTTTAAGTGGCAGCACGCAGGCAGCCAAACCTGCAGGCACTCGCGACGTGGGCCTCGATGGGGCGTCATGGACATGACGAGGCGTCATGCCCTCCGTTGTCCATGACTTAGCCAAATTCTTGGCTTAAGTCCTGCCCAAGGCAAGTACCCTTCGACGAGACCTGCTCGACGGTCCGTTGGTGTCCCAACGATCCGTCATTGGGTCCGTCAAGGGACACAGCCCAGGCAGTGTCTAGGCAGCTTTGGAGTCCTTCTTTTGGGGCCTTTTATGGGGCCCTTTAGAAGTCATACCCGGAAGTTTCCAATGCTATTACAAACCTTAACATGTTATAGACCTTACACATAAATTTCATCCAAAACAAACATCTACAAGACGTCCAAACAGCCTTGACCCCAACATGACATACGATGAACGTCTTAGGGGCTATCTTTCGAACGCCTTGGACGTTCTTGGGCGTTTGACCTACAAACTTCACGAAATTTCATACAATAACATTAAACATCATTATAAACCATTTCAAGACTCATTAGACTCAGTTCATACAATTTAGGCATGTATACACACATGAGGCACATAAGCGACTATTTGTCAAACGTCTTGGACGTCCCTTGACGTTCGACTTCCAAATCACTTCAAACTTTGTACACTTACTCTATATCACATAATAATGCATTTTAGGACCTTATAACATTAAGACGAACATGTTAGTCTCTAGACACCTTATCTTATTTTCGAGGTCTTACAATATCCCCCACTTGGGAACATTCGTCCTCGAATGACACTTAGGACTCTTTAGTCACATCAAGGACTTCAATGCAGATAAGAGCAGTTCATATATGATATAACATCATAACATAGGAGTTCATGCACCAACCTTTAAAAGGAACACAACTTTACACCCTTTAGCAAAGCACAAGTTCAATTTCTTTTTAAAAAAATAAGAAATCTCAACTTTCAAGCCAAGACATGCATACATTTTTCTTCCTAGTGAAATCTAAATGGCAAATCACACCAAATACATCACAACAAAATAGGAAGTCATTCCACAATTTCTTTTCTTAACATAATACTCACCCTTATAGTAAGCCTTATTTTGGAAAAATAACACAATTATAGGCATACACATGAACACTTAGCTTGACATGCTTTCACTTTTCAAGAATGAGCCTACAATTTTTTTTGCAATTACAAATCATCAAGTCACTAAATTTTTCAAGAGAGTCAACATATTTCATGGTAAAAGAGACTCAATTTTCATTACAAGGCTAAACAATTTACCCTACAAGTGAGTATTACCAAGTTCCTTGTCTTACCTCATAAAGTCAACTTCACAATTAGCACATTGAAATGCAAGTCAACAAGAGAAAACATGGATTTTATCAAAAACTTCTTTACATGTTCTTTGGAAAATTCACCATGTCTCTAAGATGATGTCAATCAATTCATACCAATCATATAAAGATCATGCAATTCACACTTTATGCAAGACTATTTTCATGAAAAAGCATACTAAGAATTCACATTTTCCAATTCAAGTAAGAATGGAAGGACAATGTAGACAATTTCTACAATCTCACTACTCAAACATCATCCCCCACTTAGGGTAAATCCAAATTAAGAGCAACTTAACTCACATATAGAGGATATCAATTACTCAACCTTCATATTCATCACTTAAAGTGATTACTACTTTAGAGGAAATTTTCATTAATTCAATTTAGCAACACCAAGGCATTCTAAACCTTATCAATTTAGACAAATCATCCTCAACAATCAATTTTGATCATACTATTCTATTCACATAAGGTCTTCCTACAATGCAATAGACACTAAGGCCATACATCATTAGTGGGAAAACAACAAGGAAGTTCATAACACAACAAAAAGTTTAGAAATAACTCTACGACTCGTCATGTCATAAGATTCTCATCCTTCAATCTAAATAGCAAACATTCTTTTCCACATTCCTTATCATGTTCATATTCATAAATTCTACACATATTTCAATAACATCCAATCAAAATGACAATTAGTAGGTTCTCCAAACATGTTACAATAAGTTGCCTAGTCTTTACAACGAGCATGCTTCCAAATACCCAAAAGTGCAACATTTAGACATTTGATGGAACAAGTATGGAATTATAAGATACAAAGCTTTACCAACTCATCCTTCATAAGCATGCATACTATATTTACAACTTAACAAAATACTCCAATTTATACTAGCAACGCATCAAGTACCACTTATATACAAAGGAAAACAATGCACACCTTTAATCACATACACTCATAGGATAGCATACCTCCATAGGTAGTTATTAAACAATCCAAGTTCAAATCCTAATATTTGGCTCCTATCATACAAAACCATATAGGAATACACAATTTAAGAGAATTCACTTTAACCACCATAACTCCTAGCATGCTTCAACTATATCATGGCATACATCATTCGACATAACTTTTTATTTCATCAAGACTTCATATATTGCCATAATTGACATCACATCGTCAAATAAGAGATATTTCATACCTAGCAAGGTAAGATAACCAATCATAATCCCCATAGAGTTAACATATGCAATGATCAAGTAAAGCTCCATAACTTCACTAAACCAAGTAACCCAACAAGAACTACAATTAGCACCATACTCCACTCATCTATAACCTTCATGCATGGATAACCCCATATCTTTAGCACACTAGGCTATTTACATGTTTACAAATATAGAGATCATCTCATAAAGACATTCACATTTATCATCATACACATACATAGTATTAACCTCCTAAGGTCTCCATCAAGGCAAACTAGTGCAAGACGTAGGTAGAGTCCCATACCCCTACCTAAGTCTAGTTAACCCTTGAAGTCGCCCTAGTTAGTATATGCATCATCAAATAAGTACAAGTGTCACCTTCAAACATATTCATTCAAACCATAAAAAAAAGATAAGCATTTAAACTCACCTTTTCTCCCTCAAGCATAGAACAATCTCATCCAAGCAATCACATCTAAAAGACCACCGGACAAGAAAACATAAGAGAGAGACCTTATAGAGTTAAGTTCTATGGCACGACATGAGATTGATGAAGAAGGGAAACTCTATCGTCCTATAGCCTCTCGTACCATTTGTTGTGTCGCGACTCAGCACCAATGATACAACACTCTACTAGACGTGGCAATATGAGACTTTTTAGAACCTAAAACCGCTACATAAACCTCATGCTCTGATACCAAGTTTGTCACAACCCAAAAGTATACCCTAGAAGATAGGGTACAATATTGGATTGTAACCGGCGTCGTCGACCTCTCGGAGGTCTAAGACAAGCCTCTCATATCGTTCATTGCATTGGCATAGTAAATTTAGCAAAAAATTTAAAACTTTTCATAGCACATCATATGCTAGAAACATCACATCATATATATATAAAACATAAGTCATAATACATATTTAGACTATAAGTCTCTTTGCCATCTTAGACTCAATAACTTTAGAGTACATTAGGGACACGGCCCATACGACACATTACATAACTATACAATATTTAAAGACTTTACATTAAAGACATTAGTAGGACATCCTTGAACTTAAGGATTCCTTTCCTTGAGCTTGGGAAATCACCTATCAAGCTCCTCAATCATAGATCTCCTTTAAGCATTCCATAACCTACACTTTGTGTAAAAAGTAGAGAAGAATGGGATTAGCACAAGAATGTACTAAGTATGGCAACCATGCAAAAACATGCATTTAAAAGAGACATTTCCTTTGAAATCATACTTCATGCCATTTTGAGTAAATCATCATAAAACCTTTATCAATAGCATTTATATCATCCACATACTTCATAGAAATACAATCAAAGGCCAAACATCATAGAAAAGCACATATAGAATTTAATCCCCATTTGAGGTCACTTTATAGTGAACTCACTCTCCTTAACATAAACTCTTTCTTTCAATTCATTTTCTTACTAAGTAATCCTTTAGGGATACTTGGTGCAATGCATCACCTTAGGAACATAAGAGAATACCATACATAGCATCTACACAAGACAACATATGCCATTATAGAAGTATAGTACAATATAATCATAGTCAAACCAAGAATACAATATCATACATAAAGGACACATACATAATCATATCTATTAAGGTACCTTCCTAAGACTTCCTAAGGAGTCACTTGTGCAATGTCTAGATGGGTTCATTACTTCCACCTATCCTAAGTAACTTACCTTAAGTCTTCCTAGTTAGGATCGTATTCAATTACTGCCATTGTCCATTTTACCTTTAGGTAAACCATAACCTTAACCGACATAGACCATGGGTGCTAATCATGGAATTCGGTGTCATAAAACCTTACACCGATAGAAGGTGGATCTATCGGCCAAAGTAGAACCGAACATGACATAGCTATCTAGGTGGAAATCCACTAGCTAGTATCCTATGGTGACAACATAGTTTATGGAACTTGGGGAATTCATGGAAATATCAATTCTACACCCTATGTTGGGTCATGAGGCTATCCACCCCGTGAGGACCGTAATGAACCCTAACTTTCTTATGTAAGAAAGTGTCACCCCTCACATGAGGATCGTATTGAATCCTACCTCTCCTATGTTGGAAAGTGTCACTCCCTCATCTACAAGTTCACTCGGTGCTAGGCTAAGTTCCCTTTATTGAAAAGCCTTTATTACGTTTGTTTATAAAAACATAAGCTTAGGATATTCATCATTCATATGCTTATAGCATATTCAAGCACCTATCTAGATTTGGAGTATTCTTGGGCACCCCTAACAAGGCCCCTCTCACTAACTAGATCATCCATGTGTGTGAGTGTATACTTAGATGTGAGCAAACCTTTCACATAACACATAAGGTCACACATATTCATATATCAATGCATAAGTCTATAAGCATAACTATATGAGCAATATTTTCATATAAACCTACTAAGACACTATACGCATTCATACTTCATTATATCATATTCATAACATGTTTATATAATCATCCTTCATATGCATAAGAACCAAACCTAGGAACTATCCTATCAAGATACACATGTGCAATGCGTAGACAAGGTCCCATACCCTTGCCCATACTAGTACACCTATCAAGTCATCCTAGTAAGGGAATACAAATCATACATTCATAAACATCACTTTAATATGCATCGTAGTAGACACTAGTGAATATGAGAACTACCTTTCATTTAGACACAATGACTTATACTACTTATAATATGCATGTAAGTGAGAGTGTGTGTACATTGACCAACATGATCATATAATGGCTATCAATGACTTCTTAAGTCAACCACCCTCTTAGACCACATTACACTTCAAAGTACATAACACACAACACATAATAGCATAGGAGACAAGACAATATATACAATGTAATCAAGACTCCTAACTTTAGCTATTCACACTTTCATATAAGGGGTACATAGGTAAGGGGTTATTAACCATCTTAACACATTAATGGCAGCACCTATACTTTACCCTAACATGGTTATACACATGCTCATGAAATAGCCACACAACCTAATCCACAACTAGAATAGGAAAGTAAGCATAATCTTCTCATAGTATCATCTTAAGCACATGCTCATAAGTTAATCAATATGCCTTCAAGGCCATGGTCAACACATATATAATGAAAATAAATTAAAAACCTCCACCATAAGTGGACCATACCACACAATGCCATATAAGGCTTCATCAACATGACTATAAGGAATAGAGAAGTAGAAGAGTAAAGGAATTAAGCATTCTTACCAATTTCTCACCCTTTGATCATCATTGATCAATACACCTTATTCATCAATAAGTCACATATATGGCAGTAGCTAAACGTACTTTAAACATATAAGAAACCATGTACAACTCACTACACGATTATACCATAACATATACATCACATACTAGGAAAGTATAAGAACATAGATCGTTAATCAATTTCACTCATATGGATTATAGGTCATATTTCATGAATCATATCACCCTAAGGAAGTAGCTAATGAAATCATAATCTAGATGAGACACTACTACAATTGCCATTAAGGTCGATACAAGCATGCTTCATATAGGCAGCAGCTATAGACATTAACCATAATCAATTCTTATAGCGACTAACATAACGTCAAGATCACAAGTTACAACTTCATAGACAAGAAGAACCTAGATTAATTCAAACCAAGCCTTCTCTACCTTGGTCATACATGATTTATTTCCACATTTCAACCATGGTATTAACCTAAAATAGTAGCTACAAGAACCACAACTTAATCGAAATTCACTTTAGATCATAAGAAAGCCAATGTTACAGTGAACTATAGAAACTAGGCTAAACATGCTCAAATCTTCATACATTGATCCTCATGGATCATTCAACATCAATTCAACATAAATTCATGTAAATAACAGTATATACAATCACTTCAACGTAAGGGAATCATAATTCAATCAATAACAAGTCAAGATCACAAAGCCCATGCAAGAGCTAAACCAACTTTGGAAGGAACATGGGTTCATCATGCAATTGGAGTGAAATCACGTTCAAATCACTGTATTAACTTCTATTCATCATGATTTAATCATTAAAAACGTTTTGAGAAAGAACCCATGGCTAGATTGGAAGATTGGAAACTTGATCATAAGATTTCTTTGAAAAACATTGAGAATGGCTCTCTAGATGAAAAGATAACTAGAGATGAAAATCACCATACCTTAATCTTCATGAAGACCTATAAAACTTGATGAAGAACCCATGAGAATCCAATCTACAAGCTGTTCTTGAGCTTCAAAAAGCATGGAGGTTCTAGAGAGAATATTTTGGAGGGGAAAGGCTTTAAACATGTGAGAGGATTTATGAATGAGTTGATCACGTTTTAGGAGACTTATATACACCTAAAATCAACTAAATAAACCCTTAATAATCAGTTTAGGACGTGGGGTGAATTTCCCATTCACCCTTTTAAGTGGAAGCACGCAGGCAGCCAAACCTGCAGGCACTCGTGACGTGGGCCTCGACGGGGCGTCATGGACATGACGGGGCGTCATGTCCTCCGTAGTCCATGACTTAGACAAATTCTTGGCTTAAGTCCTGGCCAAGGCAAGTACCCTTCGACGAGACCTGCTCGACAGTCCGTTGGTGGCCCAACGATCCGTCATTGGGTCCGTCAAGGGACACTACCCAGGCAGTGTCTAGGCAGCTTTGGGGTCCTTCTTTTGGGGCCTATTGTGGGGACCTTTAGAAGTCGTACTCGGACGTTTCCAACGCGATTACAAACCTTAAAATGTTATAGACCTTACACATAAATTTCATCCAAAACAAACATCTACAAGACGTCCAAACAGCCTTGACCCCAACATGACATACGATGAATGTATTAGGGGCTATCTTTCGAACGCCTTGGACGTTATTGGGCGTTTGACCTCCAAACTTCACGAAACTTCATAAAATAACATTAAACATCATTATAAACCATTTAAAGACTCATTAGACTCAGTTCATACAATTAAGGCATACATACACACATGAGGCACATAAGCGACTATTTGTCGAACGTCTTGGACGTCCCTTGACGTTCGACTTCCAAATCACTTCAAACTTTGTACATTGACTCTATATCACATAATAAGGCATTTTAGGACCTCATAACATTAAGACAAATATGTTAAGCTCTAGACACCTTATCTTATTTTCGAGGTCTTACACTTCCGGCTCTGTGGAGGCTTCCGAATCTGAGGAGGCTTCTGCTTCTGCCTCGTCTGATAAGGCTGATAGTGCTGACGCTACTCCAGCACCCCAGACTGGATTCCCCGCTCCGGTTGCTGATCAGCCCAACCGGTGGTGTGTCGAGGGGCAATACCAGATCTACATTGACGCCAAGATGCCCAATGACAAGGGGGTCATGACCCAGACCCTAACACTTGAGTGGCGGGTTCTCACGGGGAGCCTTTCCACCATGCCGGCCATACATGAGTTGTTCACCAGACATCGGTTGGAGTGGACGTCTCGGGATGTATGCCGCTACAGTGAGAAGATGGTCCGAGAGTTCCACACCTCCTATGTGGCGACTCTCCGATCTCAGCTAGACATGCAGGCAGCTCCCGCCAAACATGCTCCTTTGGATTACGTCCGAGTCCGCGCAAGCGGGTTGACATTTCCTTGCCGACCATCCCCAGGTTTCTCTATGGCGCGGATGTTGATGCCACTCGGACACCTCTCACCGCCGAGTTTGACTATTGGTGGAAGTTGATTAAGGATGGCCGATTTCGGTGTGAGCCAGAGTTAAGAGAGACCACCAAGCGGTAGATTGCGCAGTACCTTTCTGTCGATAGTGAGGCTGCCGATTGGGTGCTGGAGCCCAAGGGAAGTATCAAGAAGTCTAACCTCACCTTCAAAGCCAAGTTTTTGTGGTTACTAGTCCGACACTACCTTTTCCCCACTGCAGCTGACAACATTGTCACTTGGGATCGTGCGGTACTGATGGCGGCGATTATTGCGGGGTTCAAGGTGGACTTCGCATGGCTTCTACAAGTGGTGATGAACGAGAGGGCTTTCAAGGCCACTACTACTTACCCCTTCCCGTGCATGGTTTTTGCTTTGTGCAGGTTAGCAGGAGTGCCCGTGTGGCACATTGATGTGCTCAAGACCCCGCCTGGCACAGTAGATATTGGCCTTATTCGGGATGAGGCCAATGAGTTGGCTCCCCACAGAGGGCCTCGTCCGGAGGTGCAGCCGCTTGGTGAGAACCTAGCGGCAATGGTAGAGCAAGCCCAAGCGGCTAACCCGTCTATATCTGAGCCTACCGACACCACTTCGGTCGAGTCTATCCCGGGTGGTAGCACAGCTCCGAGCTCCTCCCGCTTGACTATATCTGCTACTCTAGTCCCGCTTGCTAGGGTCCAGAAACTTGAGGCCCAAATGGCCACACTTCTGCACCACATCCAGCCTTGGATGCAGAGGTCTATTGCTGAGGCAGAGGAGCGCTTAGAGAGGAAGATGGCCCAGCACACTGAGCGGAAGGTCATGGAGGTCCACCAACGCTTGGACGCTTTTGAGCTGCGGGTTCTTGCCCGACCAGCCCCTACAGTGGATGTGACGGCTCTCCAGGCTACTGTGGAGAGTCTTAGAGCAGACTTAGATACTATACTAGAGGCTCAAGTGCCAGAGTCTGAGGCCCCATCTGCAGAGCCTGATGAGGACACGATGATGGCTGCCCTGTTCTCCACTACTGATGTGCCACCACCTCTACCTCGAGAGCGTGCCAAGAGGCATCGGACTAGATATGAGGATGAGTCCCGGGCACGGAAGAAGGAGCGCCATGAGTTGGAGGCTGCGAGGAGAGCCTCGCTGATTGATGAGGAGGCCCGTCAGTTGAGGGTTATAGAGGTGGCTGCTGGGGCGTCTAGTTCTAGAGTTGCAGAGGCTGAGAGGAGCACTACTGATGGTGATGTCATTGCTGAGGACACTACTGATGGTGTCCCTACTACAGAGGCAGCGGGTTCCGAGGAACCGGACCCGCTAGCTTGTTGATCACAGACGCTTTGCGCCTCAGGTTTGCTTCACCTACCACTCTATTTTATATACTTTTATCCATTGGGGACAATTGCATATCTTTTTTGTTGGGGGTGGGGTAAATGGAAAGTGAGTGCTAGGGTGAAGTCTGAGTAGCTCAACTCACGATCCTCTCTTGGGGTTTTCTTGCCTGTGTTCTTTTTCCCCAAGAGACTGGTTACTTTATTGTTGAACCGGCATGTTGGTATCTTTTGTACATAGTATAGAAAATAGACTCTGAAGCATGATGGCTAAACAAAATGATATCCTGATTTAAAGAAAATGATGCGTAACTAGGCACAGTAACTGATAAATGTGTGGCTCTAAGCATGACATAGAGATACATCACTTCATGACCCTAAATCTAAAACTCAAACTAGGTTTATGATAATTTGGTAGAGTAATGAGATGTCAAGTGAGTGTGAGGAAAATTTGAATATTCCACCATTGGTACTAAGCTAGAACTGGCCTGGTTAGTCCTGTTAAAAGTATGTCATAATAGACAATTAGGAAAGGATCATAGGCCCTTGTTCAATATAGCCAATCTTTAGCCTAAATAACAGAAAACCGAATGAAATTAATCCCTTCTTGATCCAAATGATTTGAGCTTAAAATAGACCTTTTTTTTTCACCTCAACTTATCTTTTTTGGGAATAATGTGTTGGCCCTGGTCCCTCCTTGGACATGTGCACCTCAGCTTATGCCAAAAGCATAAGTTGAGGGTGGCTAATGCAGCAAACAACCTTGTCATGGCCCTGACCCAACTTTGGGTATTGTGTACCTTGACTCATGGCAAAGCCATGAGTTGAGGGTGGCTATTATGAGGAATGCCCCGGAAAGTGGGGTTGAAAGAATAAAGAGAGAGAAAGAACAAAAGAAAAGTGACTCAAGAAAAGTTGAAAGAAAAGTGGAAAATTTGAAAATACAAGTAAAAAAAAAAAAGGAAAAGAGTCACTTACACAAAAGGAGAAAGAAGGGAGAACAGCAAGGTGAAAGAATGCAAGAAAATTAAGAAATAGGGCAGAATAAAACGATGAAAAGGTAGGACGCTTAGTCGTTATGTCAACGAGGGCAATAAGTCACTAAAAATACATCTAAATGTACCCAACTTGACCCGAGCCTAAGTTACAAGCTAAGAAAGTCCTATCGTGATCCTAAGAGTCTATTATGGTGAACTTAAAGCAGTGAAAATAAGGGCAAGCCTATGGCAATAAGTATAAATGAGGTGTTAAGTTGTTCTGAGAGTAAGTGTTGAAAAATAATCCTTATACTCAAACTGAAATCATTGTGTGAAAAATGAGGATGTTGTTTTGAAGTGAGGACACTAGTTGCAATACCGGAAAATTGGTACCTTGGTGAGAGAACAAAGAGGATAGGTGTCGGAGTGTGGTGAGTCTGTGTCATGGACTGATTCGCATGAGCGAGCCTAATAGTGATAGCATGCATAAATCAATTTGAAAATAATCGGGATTGATAGCCAGATGATTGCAAAAAGCTAAAATAAGGATACTCTTGTACAAAGATTTTGTGGTGAGTCATAGTGCGTCACTTGAGGACAAACAACGAATTTAAGTTGAGGGTGTTGATGTACCGTGATTTCACGGTACTTTTAATGCTTTCCTTAAGTTTAGTGTGTGTCTAAGGACTTTTTGTATTGGTTTTAATGTAGTTTTCTCTTTGTTTGCAGGAAATCTGTCCAGAAGGAGAACGTGGGAAAATTGTGCTGAAAATTACAGAAGTGACGACCTACGGAGCCATCGACGGTCCGTCGTGACCTCGATGGTCCGTAGGTGGCCACCGTCGTACGAAGAAAAAGGCTGCTAAATGATGTTGGGGAATTCTGACTAAGTGTGGGGCTACGGAGGCTCTCGACGGACCGTCATAGCCACGACGGACTGTCCTGCACATCCGTCAATGTTAACAGAAAGTAGCCCCAGTACCCATCTTCAAAAGATTCTAAGTATGGAGGAACGGAAGCCATCGACGGACCGTCGTGCACGCAACGGACGGTCATCCATGTCCGTCGATGGTAACAGAAAGTGGATGAAGAGAGCAGCAGAAGAAGAAGTAAATTTGAGCGTATCAATTACATGTTCAGATACACATTAACTACCTGATACATTTCATACCTACGTGTCATAATTACCTAGCCCTTATAATGATACATTACAAAAAAAAATAAGAAGAAGGTTTTCACATATAACTGATATTCTATAGTAACCACACATTGATATATAGAGATAAAAAATTCAACACACATGTGACAAATTAGTAATGTATCAAGTTCTACCTAGAAATGTATCATGACTAATATGTCAATAAAAAACTCAAAAATCAAAATAAATTTATTACGTCACAATAACTAGTCACATACTTTGATTTATTCTTGTACAGTTGCTTCACCATCACATCTGAACTGTCTGTATCAGCTATACAATTTGTTATCTCCAATTAGCAGAAATCACCAATTTTTGATTCAACCATATTAAGAGCATGTGCATCCCTTTTCTACCTTTAACACACACAATTGCACCAGTTGAAGCATCACATTTTTGTATGTCCTTATCACTTTTATCTGATGAATCAATGCAGAGTGGATATATACCAAATCCAACCTCATGTTTCTTCACAAAATTTAAACAAAAGTGTTGGAATCAAATTTGAAAGGTTTATTCGATGAACAGGGAGGAACAATTTCAAATTTAAATTTCTTTTTTCTTAAGGATTTGACTCGTCTCACTGACATTAAGAAGAAACGTAAGCATAAGTTAAGAAATTTAATTAGATTTTCAGTTTTTATTCCACTTTTAGCATAATTACTTATGTATCAGAATTAATGTATTCGAAAGGTACAAAATTTAAGAGAATATTGTAATTACAAAAAGTAGGGATATGATGTAATTTGTTATTTATAATATGATATTCTTAAAATTTAATTCAGTCCAATTTGAACAACCTTTGGTACAAATGTTTAGTGATGTGTTGGTACAATCAAACTGTCATTTCCCTAATAGGGGCAATAAAAGTGAACCCTCAACCCGATGATAAGACGTTCTCTAATATTTTTGCCTTTTCAATTTTTGAAAAAAAAAAGAAAAGAAAAAGACTGTTGCCTAGAAAATTAACAAAGGAAACCTCTTTTTCCCAAACAATGTGAACCGCTTCTATCTATTTCTATCTCTTTTCACTTTTATTTGTCAGGATAAAGTCATACACAACCATAATTTGTCTCTGCGATTGGTCTTTCCTGCAGCTGGACCGCACCTTCGCTTCGCAATAAGAAGTTCAATATGACAAATAAAATCTCACTATCAATCATTATGGAATTGGTCTTCATTGATGGACTATTAAATGTATATATTAAATATAACTGATTCTTGTGTTCAAAGAGTACCAAAAGTCTAACAAGATAGCTTTTCAACTAAACTAAAACTTTCTATATAGCTGAATGAAAAAAACTATTCTTTCTTCGTGAAAGAATTTTTTATTCTTTCAAATTTAGTTTAAACTAAAATATTTCTTTCAAATTTCGTGCTTGCAAATTTAGTATATGAAAATTTAAAATTTCTCATCTAAATTAACATTATAAAAGAAAGCATGGTATATGAAAATATGAATGTTAGATAAAGTTATCAAATTTCATTATTTCAATTTCAGTTTGGTGTCCATGTTTATAAAAAAAATAATCTAATGATTCTTGTAAAACTAATCTATAGGATACTTACTTAAGCTAGCAGAGTGAGAAAATGGTCAAATGCCCCCCTAATTTATTATCAGATTTCCAACTACACGCTTAAACTTTACGGAAGTCCTATCACCCCCTGAACTATTTAAAATTAAATTATTGTACCCCTAAAAATTCATAACTACATTTATGTTGATGGGTTAAACTTACGCGTTTGACAAGTGGAAATTTCATTAAAAAGTTTTCTTCAATTTTTTCATCATTATTTACTCTTTTCTTCTATTTTTTCACCATCTCTTCAAACCCAACAATATTTCAACCATTTTCTCCTAACTATAAACATTAAAGGTCTGCCAATCACTACAGTCTCTCATCTATTAATCAATTTAGTGTATATCATGAATGTTGCCTTGCTACAACAAAAATCTTAAGAAAAAGAAGAAGTCGACTATGTGTTCCACATCATCGTCATCATTGGTGGCTACGACTACAATTTTGAAAAGGAGAAGGTCAGCAAGGATTTTGATTTCCATTTGTCATTTTGTCCACTATTTGATTGGTATTAAGATCATTTCCATGAATGCATATCTCAAATTTCTCAAATTGGAGTTACATACATAAGAATGGAGAAAAGCTGAATCTGGCGAGCCGGCTCGGAAAATCTTTTCGACCATGTGAATAGATCAAGATGAAGTTCTTAGCCGCTTGATGGTACAAACAAGCACTCTATGTTGTATTCAATCGTCGTAGCCAAAAGCATTTTTATCCTTAAAATCAAATCTAGGTTTCATCAGAAATTCAAAATTCTTTGTTTGTTTGGATTAAAATGAGAAAAGACATAAAGACACCATCAAAGTTGTCCCGTATTTGCATAAAGACACCTTAACTTTTAAAGTGTCCTATCACCCCACAAAACTATTTAATTTCTTTGTAAATGGACCATTTTGACCCATTTCCTAGTCTATCTAGTGGCGCGTGTTGCTCAACTCCCTATGATATAATTCAACCTGACCCGCCCCTATTCTTTGAAGAAAAGTCATCTTCTCCTTTCCTTTTCTTCTTAGTTTGGCATGAAACTTCAAAAAACTTCCATTAATTTTTCTTCATTCGGATTTTTTAATTCAACTATGGAGTTAGGTGACAAGAAAATTTTGAATGTGAGATTGCTTTTAGTTGCAACCCTTTTGGTAGCAAAACTCGTATCTGCACTAATTATTCCCAGATCTAAGTAGCGCTCACAAGGGGGATCTTCCAATCTCATCTTCTCTTGTTCCTCGCCGCCAATTTCTCTCCGGTTCTACCCATTCTTTACGGCCTCTTGGCCTTCACTCGCGGAGGAGATGTCGAAATATCGGCTTTCAATTCGGCGGCAATACTTCAAGATTTGTTCTCAAAGCTTCTCTTGACTCGCAAACTGTAGTTTTTGCATCCGTTGTCACTATCTCCTCTCTTACAGTCGTCTTTCTTGAGTTTTCTAAAAGAAACACCAATGCCAACGCCAAGTTCAAGGAGGTAAGCTATACTCTATCAATAACATTACCGGTTGAAGTTCATTTAGGATATTCCACACATTTGTGCAAGCTCAAAACAAAATCATGAAATCAAAAAATGAGAGCTAACAATGATTATTTTGGGTTTAAATTTGGGGAAGATGACACAAATTGATTAAATATTTAATAATAAAGAAAAATAATGACACATGGCACCTTTAAACTGGTCTATGGCAGTGAAAATACTGAATGACGCGCCTCATGTGCGTGGTTACAATCCAGACTAGGGAATGGGTCAAAATGGCCCATTTACAAAGAAATTAAATAGTTCTGTGGGGTGATAGGACACTTTAAAAGTTAAGGTGTCTTTATACAAATACGAAACAACTTTGATGGTATCTTTATGTCTTTTCTCTTAAAATTATAATGGATCTTTGAAGAACCAAAATAAGAATTTACCAACCGAATTAACCTTGTGTGTTAACCATGTATAAGGATGATTAACAACTCCATTAATACCGATAAAGAGTTGATTTTCAAAAATTTCTAATTCCATACACAAATTAGAATCAAGAGGAATACAAAACGTTTAGGGTAAAACCGACGAAGATAGTAGTTACGGAAGCGACATAGAAAGGACGGGAGATGGACAGTCTATAAGGAACTGGTTTGTATGAACAAGAAGAAAATAATAATAATAATAATAATAATAATAATAATATATATATATATATATATATATATATATATATATATATATATATATATATATATATATATATATATATATTCAATCCATGAAGTCTAGAAGGTAAAGCTTCTGTAAATTCAAACAATTGACAAACTTTCTCCTTAATTTGATACTTTGTGAGTGATAGAGGCGGTGGTTCATTGGCAAGAATTGATTGTGACAATCAAAGCATGAATGTTACTGCCCATGCTTTAAAGTGAATGCTTAACTATTTTGGTGGAATAATCTACAAGGCTCTTATACTTGACTTCGTCTTTAAGTTGGACTATTATACTTATGATTTTGCTAACTAAACCCTTACAGAAACACACTAAATCTGACCATTAAAATATTGTGTGATTCCACGCGTTTTAATATGAGTGAGTATAATATTAGCTTCTTCCCACTTTCTTAGCCTTCAAACACCCCCCCCCCCCAATTCTCTCCTTTCCTTCTTTGGATCTACCCACCATACTCGTCCCCTTAGGTCTTCTTCTTCTTCTTCTTCTTTTTTTTTATGTTTAACATATTCATATTTGTCATCATCTTCTTCATCTTTATGTAATGACATCCCAAATGCTTTCTCAAAAAAGTGAGTATTGAAAAATTGAGAAAACTTCATTGATAAGCTTGAGGAAGCTTGAAGAATAATAAGTGAATTTTTTTAATATATGAAATTAATTCAAATTTGTTGGGTTTATGAAGTGTACAATTCAAGTCAAATAGGTAAGAATTCTAACTATTTGATATGAATTTGGTTCTCGCTTTTTTTTTAACATTTAATTTCAAGTGCCAATTGTAATTTCACATGTAAATGTTTGTACTACACAAACATACATCGGAGGAGAACGAGATTTAAAATATTATGTTTTAGTGAGTTTAAGAATTCGATTGACAAAACCATGACTATAAAGGTTCAACTTACAAATGGAGCGGATCTCCCAGGTTATTCATGAACAAAAAAATCAATATATTAATGAACACAAAAGTACCTTCAAAATGTGATTATCAACCGCGACCTTTCATTAGATGAATTCCCTTCATCTTCATCTTCGACCTCACTTTCAACAACTTTTCTGCTTTGAACTACCTTACCAATTCTAGCATTTTTTCTTTTTTCATACAGTTTATTTGGTAGTCGCCTTTCGATTACAAACTAGAGCCTTTTCTTCCTTAGAACTACCATCATCGTCATCCTCATCATCACTTTTTATAATCCTTTGAATTCTAGCAACCTCAATTGAAATAACTCATTTATTCTTTTTTTTTTAATTTTTTTTATCAACAACAGCAACCGATTCACATTGTTTACCTTTAAAATGAATCATACTATGAATCGAATACCGCAAAAAACTGCATGGCTAAAATTTAAAGTTTTTGATGGAGAATCAACAAAATCAGAATCAAAATTCCCTTTTTTAGGAATAACCCTAGAAATATTTTTCTTAACCATACCCAAAATCAATTACTATCTCCTAAATTTTCACCTAAATATATAAACCTTCAACTTGAAAAACTACAAATCCAAGAAAAAATTTAACAACAAAATAAAAAGGAATTAAACATAGACTCAAAAATAGAGAAATTCACGACTATATACTATCAATAATTTAAAAGCGAAGAAAAAAGAGGACACTATATTGAATATTCTTAAAGAATGCATGTAACGTTACTGGAGAAGATATAACATCAGCTTTTGTTTAAAAGAATTGATGAAGAAATGATACTTTCTCCATCTAACAATAATTGTCCATCATATTATTTTGGGATGTCCAATAATATTTGTCCACTTTATGAAATCAATGGATAATTTTACACTTAACTTCTAATATCCTTATAATTAATTATAGTCATTTCTCTTTACATTTTTCAAGACATTGTATTTATTATATTCAAAGGGTAATATAGTAAAATTATTTTTCTATTTATAATTCCTTAAGAGATATGCAAATTTAATAGTGGACAAGTATTGTTGGACAAAGAAAATATAAATATTTACATTATGAATAATTGATCTCTGTGGCCCTCCACCATTACGCTCCCCAGACCCCCTGACCTAAGAACTAATGCCACAACAACCTTGAAAAGAACTCTTGATAAACAAAACCGACCCCTCCAGCTAGTGCTAGGAATCTCTAGAGATGAAGGAGAACAAAAATCTCAAAAAAAGTGCACCTACGCAGGAGCGCTAGGAAACAATCGAGCAATCTCTCAAAAGAGAAAAGTTTCTTTGCTAACTCGTCCCCACGAAATCATTGCGGGAAAACCTACGGTAGTGTTAACTAAAGAAGAAAACAACATCCTCGCAACTACCTGTAAATGGACAATAGTAGGTAAGTTTCTCCGAACCCGACCATCAATTGAGAAAATCAGAGCTAAATTTACCAAATTGGTGACTCTTAAGAGTGCTGTCAAGATTGGGGCAAAAGATTTAAAACATGTATTTATCGATTTGGAAAATGAAGAGGATTATATACTCCCTCCGTTTCACAAAGAATGACCTAGTTTGACTTGGCACGAAGTTTAAGAGTATAAAGAAGACTTTTGAATCTTGTGGTCCTAAATTAAAGTTAGGTTAAATGTACAAAATTTCTCTTTGATCTTGTGGCCTTAAACATGCCACGTGGAAAGTTGTTACCAAAAAAAGAAAGAGGTCATTCTTTTTGAAACATACTAAAAAGGAAAGGAGGTCATTCTTTTTGAAATGGAGGGAGTACTGTTTATGGGAAAAATTTCATTCACTTTGAGGGAAAAAATTCTATGAAAATCCTTAAATGGACCACCAACTTTATACCAGAGATTGAGACTACGCTTGCCTCGGTTTGGATTAACCTTCCATGGCACTTCTATGAGTGGGATGCTTTATGTCGAATTGTCAGTCCAATTGGCTATCCTACTGTAATGGACAAAGCGACTACAGGCAAGACGAGACGCACTATGACCAAAGTACGAGCGGAAATTGATCTTAGCAGAACTCTAATTCATGAGATCAATGTTGTAATTCGAAACCGAAAAGGGAATATGGAAACTTTTGCCTAGAAAGTAGAACATGAAACAATTCCGGCATATTGTTTTCATTTCAGAATACAAGGGCACACGAATGCAGAATAGCTAATCCACATATCCAACGACTTGTTAACGATGACAAGAAAGAGAATATGAATGGACCAGAAACTCAAGGAGTTAGAGAGAACATCAGACAACAACAACATCTGGGAAACAATTATATCTTCCAATAGCCCAACCATGATAGTGAGTACAAAACAAACAAATCAGGGAACGTAGAAAGACATCAAGGAAATAGTCAGAGCCACAACAACAAAGGAAAAATATCTACAATGAAGAGAGAGGTTGGTAGAACGTTGATAGAAAAAATAATAGAGGCAAAATGACAGCTAAGAACCACCAAGAGATCGATTGATCAAAACAACTTCAAAGCTTTGGAGGAGGCTGAAAGTAAAGAGCAATCCGGGCAGCAAACCACTGGAAAAATCAACAATACTAGTGCTTATATGGACGTATCTCAAAACGCCAATGTCCAAATATATGAGCAGAGAATAAATCCCACTAGAGAGACTAGATGGGATAGGGCCCAGTCAAAAAATCAAACAGAAAGAGCATAGAGAAAGAAAAAAGAGTCAAAACAGTCTAAGAAGCAAGAGCTCTAGAAGTATTAGAGCTCTATGAAAGGAGTTGAGCTATAATTACACGGTCAACCCAGTAAGTTGATCAACATGACTAAAACAGATGAAACAAAATTAAGTAGGGGCAAAGAAAAGTGCATCCAAAAAGTTAGTATACCTGAAAGTATCATCCTTCAGGAAGTCATTAACCCCATTAGATAGCCTACTCTCAACCTTTGCATGAAAGAGGCAAAGAAAGGAAACCTGACTCAGGAAATAATAACGAATAATTCGAAATCAAGTAGACTTGTGGTCAATACTGGGCAAGAATTAATTATATCCATGGATCCTGATCCGCCAGATCTCAATAACCAAAATGGAAGAGAGTTCACTTCCTATGATAATTCATTATTCAAAGAAGCCATGGAGGATATTGAGGAATCTCAGAGTGATGTTTCATGGGGAAAGCTCAAATCCATCTCGGATGACGAGGTTGTGAGAAACAACAGTGGGGTTAATCATAAGGTGGAGTTCAATGAAAAATATCACGAGATTGCTTGCAACAACAACTTGTCTCCAAGAAGTATGACGAGTCATGATAGGAGCTTTACTCAACTCAAAATAAAAGATCTAAACATAACCAAACTAATGTAACCCCCTTCTCAATAACGTTTCCAATGATTAACATCATATCATGGAATATTAGAGAAATAGGGTCCCAAAGATCTCTAGAAAGGCTCAAAAACCTTGACACCGAATTCCAAATTCCTCTATTTTGCCTTCAGGAACCAATGGTTAATAGTAACAAGCTTAGCAGGTTCAAGAGAAAATTGGGGATGAATAATGGATTTCACAACTACTCTAACAAAATTTGGTTGCTATGGAATAATGAGGTGACCATTGATATTATTCAAGATAGAGATCAACAAGTCCTGATCAAAATCAATCACGACAATGGTCAGGTGATGTTCCTTACCATCATTTATGCCAAGTGCACTGATGTCCTACGAACGGAATTGTGGGAGGATCTTAGGAACACTGCATCTTCTATGGATTCTGATTGGGGTGTGATAGGTGACTTCAACACCATTATCAGTTACGAAGAGAAAAAAAGAGGTAGAAACCATAAAATGGAGGAGACCCTAGATTTATTGTCTTGTCTCCATGATTGTGGGCTTCAAGATGCTGGTTATTGTTGCTCTAATTTCACTTGGTGTGATAATAGAGACCCACCTACTATGATCTGGAAAAAACTAGATAGAATGGTTTACAACTCTAGATGGTTTGATTGTCTGAATGCCACATCAGTAACACATCTGTCTAGGTCTTGTTCTGATCATGCTCCTCTCCTCATCAAGATCAATAATGAGAACCTTACTGCAATAAAGTATTTTAGGTTCCTCAATTTTTGGGTCGAACACCCTGATTTTTATAGGACAGTTCAGGATATATTGACCAGATTGTTTATGGGAATCCCCTATATATGCTGCACCAGAAACTCAAGAACAGCTCTAAATACCTCAATTGCTAGTCACGAAATTCTTATGGAGATATTAATAAAGATCCTACGAGGCTTGAAGCCCAAATTAGAACTATACAAGAAGACTGCGTGAATAACAATTCCGTTGAGAATAGGATAGAGCTTTCAAGATGCAGAGCTGAATTCACCAGATATATCAAACTCCAAGACTCTATCATGAGACAAAAAGCCAGAATAAAGTGGTTGGAGGAAGGTGATGGTAACACTGCTTATTTCCATAGTATTATCAAGGACAGGAGAAGAAGGCTTACTATTAGAAAAATCACGGATGACCAAGAACATTGGATTGAAGGGAACGATTCCTAAGATACTTAGAACAAAACTTTGAAGAACTTAATAATACACAACAAAGTTTAAGAGTATTTTCACAACTAGAAAATTAAAAGTAGTAGAGAAACTAGATCAGAAACAGAAATATACAAAATATTTTTCTTAAAGAAGAATTGTTGTCAATCTGTGTTTAAAGAATCTTACTGATTCCAACAAACTTTGCAGAAACACGAAGTTACCAAGTTTAATGAACCAGTGAAGAACAGAAGAACAGAAATTAATTCACAAATCTAAAATCTGTAACACATACCAGAATTTTGAAAAACAGAAAGAAGATCAAGCCCACTGAATGCACAGTGTCTCCTTAAGGAAATTATTTCCCTCTAGTATCCGAGGTTTGATTTGGAATATGTCCTCCCAGGATAGAATGATCTCAATCACCAGTGTATTGATACTCAAAACGCTGGTGTCAGCGAGCCACTCAACGGAAGTAAAGTACACTTAGAATACTAGATTTAGAAGTAGTAGAAGAAGTCCAAAAGTTCTATTATTAAAATAAGAGGAAATCTCTTAATTGGTAGAAAACAAAGGGTAGTGCGAAAAGGTTCTTATTGTGCCTTACCGGAAAGGTCACAATTTTTCGGAAAGGTCATTACCTTTCATAAAAGTAACAACTTTCCATAAAATTCACAACTTTTCACAAAAATCACAACTTTTCATTAAAGTCGCAACCTTTCATAAAAGTCACAACTATTCATAAAAGTCGCAACTCTTCATTTTCCATTCACACATTTAAAACCCAACAATCCCCCTCATGAATGGGGAATGACTCCAAGACAAAGAAACAGACAAGTATGTGTACTTTACAAGCAAGATTAATTGCATCTGGATAAGTAGGTTTCCCCTTGGACTTTCCGTAGTGAACATATGTCGAATATACTCGGTCAATCGGTAGATGCGATATCTTTGAACCGTCGAGCTTTGGTGTATACCTAGACAACCATATGTCACACAATTAACCCTTTACCATTTATGGTTCTTACGGTTGTGTTCGTTTCAGCCATGAACACCTCCTGGTTTCATGAGTGTATAGAGAGATGGGATTTTGACAATCATCCTCTTTGAAGAGGCTTACACTTCACACTCACATAGGTGAGTTCTAACTGTGTTATCGCGTAGATACACTATTTGGTCAACTCTGCCAAACTTAGCAAATCATTAACACCATTAAGCTTTATTAACTCATTAACAAGCCTTAATGTTGTATCCTTGTCCCTGAGCATTGTCTTCATCATGAGAATGGATTGAGTTTGTTGACAATGCCGAACCGTCAATCACAACTTTGTTTTTCTCCTTGAATCTAGCTCTTTGGATCTCCAGTCTGCTGGATAGAGTTACCGCCATGATGACTTGTCCTAAGCCGTAAATCCATTCCCTTAGATGATCTTTAAACTTTCTCTCTAGTTAGGCCTTTTTATAAGTGGATCCGACACATTATCCTTTGACTTTACATAGTCAATTCTGATAATTCCACTAGAAAGTAGTTTTCTAACGGTATCATGTTTATGTCCTATATGACGAGACTTTCTGTTATACATCATCCTCCATTCCCTACCTATTGCATCTTGACTATCAAAGTGTACGCATACTAATGCCAATGGTTTGGTCCAAAAAAGAATATCTATCAAGAAATTCCGGAGTCTTTCAACTTATTCACCGACCTTATCTTGAGCACCTAGCTCAAAGATCATTATAGAGCTAGCGATACATGTCTCTTTTGAAATATTTCCAAAAGACTGCTTCTCTATCAAAAGTAAGTATATATCCACTCGTGGATTTTAATTCATTTGTTCGGTGATCAAATTTGCATCACTATATCCTTTCAATACTGTTGGATATTGTTATAATGCAAGACATAGTTTAAAGGATTTTTTAAATACTCCAAAATTCTATTTATTGTCATCTAATGAGTTTGATTGGGATTACTTATGAACCGACTCAGTTTATTAATAGCAAATGCTATACCTATCGCGCACACTTCATGATATACATCACACTTCCCAATACTCTAGCACAATCCAATTGTGAGTCACTTTCGCTTTCACTCTTTTGAAATGCAAAACTCACATTTATTGGAGACTTGACAATATTGACATCCAAATATTTGAACTAGTCAAGTACTTTTTCAATGAAATGAGACCGTGAAAATGCTAAACATTATGGAGTTCTAAGGATTCTTATACCTAAGATCGCATCAGCAACTCCCAAGTTTTTCATTCCAAACTTGTTTTCTAGCATATGAGTAGCATTTATGTCATTAGTTTCTCTATTGATGATCAACATATCACCAATATACAAACAAACAATGACCTTGTGATTTTAATGTGAACACATTTATCAGTTCCATCATTCTTAAATCCATTTGCCAATATGGTTTGGTCAAATTTCTTATGTCATTGTTTAGGTGCTTGTTTTAGTCCATATTATGACTTAACAAGTTCGCACACTTTCTTTTATTTACCAGGAACCATAAAACCCTCGGGTTGTTTCATGTAAATTTCTTCCTCCAATTTTCCGTTTAAGAGAAATGTTTCACATTCATTTGATGAATTTGGAGGTCATATATCACAACTAATAATATTAGCATCCAATTGGATATAATTCTAGTTACTGATGAGTATATATATCAACAAGATCAAAACCTTGTTTTTTTTCCTAAAGTGTTTGACACAAAGTTTTGCTGTATATTTGTCAACAGTTCTATCGACTTTCATTTTCCTTTTAAGGATTCACTTTGAACCCAAAAGTTTATTTCCTGGAGGAAGTTCAACCAACTTCCAATAGGATTGCTCAAGGTTACATCAATCTCACTATTGATACCATTTGTCCAAAAGGATGAGTCTACATAAGACACAAGAAATGTTACAAAATCATATTCGAAGGAAGTATATGTCCCTTGATATTTACTACACCTCTGAATCTCTTTATTAAGTACATTCTCCTTTTATTCTTTTCAAGGTCGTTTAGACCTTTCACTAGACTACTCAAGTCTAATTTTACAGTCCACAGTCTTAGGTTCTATTTCAATCCTTTTAGGAATAGAAACTTGGACTTTGGCTAGACAAACCCACCCCTTGAAATATTTCAAGTTGGATTTCCTTCTGGTCCATTTCTCATATGGAATAGATAGTGTCCTGAACAAACAAAATTGCTTTCTTTATGAAAAGACAATTTTTTTTGTTGTTCCCTTTTGCAGTAAGGATAGTTCCTCCACACAGGTTTTGTGGTAAACTCGAACTTCTACAAATGCATCCATCATTTCTTTCAACGTTCGATTTTTTTCTTTAGATTGATGTGAATAGGGCAGTAGTTTGATGGATAAATCCACTTTCCAAAGATATTTCTGCACAAGGAGATTTATACTCTCCATTCTTATCACTTCTTATCTTTTTTTCCAACTGATTTTCAACTTCGATATTATATTGTCTAGACATTTCTATTGCTTCATCCTTACAATTAAGCAAATAGACAGTCTTTTTTTTTAATGCAATTGTCAATTAAAGTAACGAGATACTTTTTTCGAATACGAGATGGTATTGACTTCATATCACAAATGTCAGTGTAAATCAATTTTAAGGGATTAAAATTTCTTTCAACAAATTTATAAGAATGCTCAACATACTTAGATTTCACATAAACTTGACATATTTACTTGTTGCACTCAAAGTTAGACAAAACTTCTAAGTTGACCAGTTTTCCTTACAAGGTTTTGTAATTGACATGCCCCAAGTGTTCATGTTACAAACATTGACTCAAGCAAGTAAGAACAAATAAAAATATTGAGTTCGAAAAGCTCTTCGCGAGGTAGCTTTTTCCTCACTATTATTTTGTTCCTATTTCTTACAATTTTGTGTGATACAAACATTGTTTAGAGCATCACCTTGTCAAATGTCCTTTTCATAAGGACCTTTCCATAACTTTCAATTTGATTGTTATAGAACTACCCATGAACAAAGTTTCATCGGATTCAATAAAGGCAATATAGTCCAAATGTTACTTGTACAAAAACATAACAAATGACTATTCACCAATATTCATGTCTATGCAAATACTTTTATTATAATAGACATATCTTTTCATGAAAAATCACAATATTTTAAGTGACTTTTTTTTTTCATAAAAGAACACAATTATTTTGAACAAATATATATATAATTTGGTTGTTTCATACTAGTCAGACTATATACTAGTAATAGAAAAACTCAACAACCAAAATACCAAATATACTCCAAGAATTTGTGGGTCTAACATAATACAAAGGTATCATTGAATTTCATATATTTTGCTCCAAAGTTAAATTAGACACCTAGTCTAATCATAAGCAAAAAAAATCCACATTTTAAATGTGATCTCAAAAATATTTTTCAAGTATTTGAAAATAGTTTTTCCACATACTTTCCTAGACATTCAAAATGTCATTGACAATATGAAACCTCTTTTGGAAATATTATTCTACAAAAAAATTATACTCCTTCAATTCTCTTTGACAATGTTTACACAATGTCAAAGTTCATTCCATAGAGGCATAAAATCACAAACTCTAAGTCACTGGTGTTTTTACTCTATCACAAATAAACATACCACTTAGTATTCTAAATACTAACAATAAGGACAAAAAGAAATTGTACAATTTATTTCTATATAACATTGAAGTTTATAGAAAATCAAAAGTACATCACTGACTTATTATGTGAAGTTTTCATATTCTTAACCAATTTCATAGTCCAATTTATCAAGAGTAGAAAATCACAAAAGTTTTTAGTCTACAAAAATCAGACACACTAACATTTCACATGGAGTACAAAACTAGAAAAGTCTGTTTTTTCTTCTCCAACAGAACAAAAAATATTCTTAGACCATCACATAGAAATGTTTTTCTTTTCAAATAGTCTTCCAACTTTAACATTTTAAACATACTATTTATCAAACAAAAATATGCATATCACATTCTGCAAACTAGTAAATTTTAAAGGCAACACTATTTGTCAAAACAAAATTCATTTAAAAAATATACGATTTGCAGAACTTTTTCCAAATACACATATGATAAATATCAAAATTGTTAACCTTTAGAAACTATTTTCCTCCTTAGATAAACAATAAGAAGGTTACCGGGTGTAATCTTTAATCGGAATACCACCAATTTTTTCTAAAACATTCTCACTTCGACCTTGCTAAACAAAGCAACAAATTATGGAGAAGTAATGCATTTATCTTCTATTTCCATGATTAAATTCTCTCAATCAGTAGAATACAAGAAATACTAACAGTATACTAATTTCCTTAAGATTGTTGTTCATTTTATATTCCTAAGATACTTAGAACAAAACTTTGAAGAACTTAATAATACACAACAAAGTTTAAGAATATTTTCACAACTAGAAAATTAAAAGTATTAGAGAAACTAGATCAGAAACAAAAATATACGAAATATTTTTCTTAAAGAAGAATTGTTGTCAATCTGTGTTTAAAGAATCTTACTGATTCCAACAAACTTTGCAGAAACACGAAGTTACCAAGTTTAATGAACCAGTGAAGAACAGAAGAACAGAAATTAATTCACAAATCTAAAATCAGTAACACATACCAGAATTTTGAAAAACAGAAAGAAGATCAAGCCCACTGAATGCACAGTGTCTCCTTAAGGAAATTATTCCCCTCTAGTATCCGAGGTTTGATTTGAAATATGTCCTCCCAGGATAGAATGATCTCAATCACCAGTGTATTGATACTCAAAATGCTGGTGTCAGCGAGCCACTCAATGGCAGTAAAGTACTGTTAGAATACTAGATTTAGAAGTAGCAGAAGAAGTCCAGAAATTCTATTATTAAAATGAGAGGAAATCTCTCAATTTATATAAAACAAAGGGTAGTGCAAAAAGTTTCTTATTGTGCCTTACCAGAAAGGTCACAAAACTTTGGAAAAGTCACAATCTTTCAGAAAGGTCGTCACCTTTCATAAAAGTCACAATTTTCTATAAAAGTCACAACTTTTCATAAAAGTCACAACTTTTCATTAAAGTCGCAACCTTTCATAAAAGTCACAACTATTCATAAAAGTCGCAACTCTTCATTTTCCATTCACACATTTAAAACCCAACACATTATAGGATCTGCATGGAAGGAGATGAGACAAAAAAGGATCCCAAACGATATGACAGTCTACTATGGCACGAAATCATCCCTTTCAAGATGTCATTTCTTACTTGGAGGGCCATCCATAACACGCGTTCTACAAACCAAAGGATCACGAGAGTTGGGATCCCAATGGATCCAAAATGCTACTGTTGTAACTCAAACAGAGTGGCCACTGACCTTGAATAAGTGGATCATTTCTTTTGTCATGGGGACTTGGCTAAGAAAATTTGGTTTCATTTTGCAGGACCTCTAGGCATAAGCACCAACAATATCAATTTGAGATTCACTCTACTCAATTGGTGGAATCACAGAACCAAGAATCCTGTATGCACTCTTGTTATCAAGATCATCCCAACTTTCATTTGTTGGGAAATTTGGCGAACTAGATGCAACAACAAATACGAAGCTGAAAAACTTCAGCTTACAAATCAGTTTCTAACATCATGTTCAATATTTTGCAGGTCTTGAATAAGAAATTTGAAAGAACGAGATTTGGAGATAATTGGACAACAATATTCCAAGCTTGTGATACAAAATACAACAAAAGGAGGTCATCATTTTGAAATGGATTAGACCTCACTTTGATATATTGAAACTTAATAGTGATGGAAGTTGTGTAAACGATATATGCGGAGGAGGAGGGATTGTAAGAGACTCCACTAGAAAGATCATTTTTGTATATTATGTACCGCTAGGACCAGGGACGAGCAACTATGCTAAAGCACCCGCAATGATGTATGGGCTGAAATGGTGCTCAACTCATGGCACTAGAGCAGTTTGGGGATAAATTGATTCTTTACTCCTTACAGATTGCATAAACAAGGTATGGAAGCCCCCATGGATGATTTCAAGACTCATAGAAGACATTCAAAAACTAATTGAAGAGAATGAATTTACAATAACTCATTGCTACATGCAAGCTAACAAAACTGTCGATAAGTTAGCTTCCCTAAGCCATGGAAGTAATGGAATTCAAATATTCAACTCCTTCTCTGATCTGCCAGCAGCTATTAAAGGGCTCACTTATATGGACAAATGAGGTTTTCCCTCCTTTAGAATCAAAGAGGTAAAGGATAGCAGTGTTACTTACGAACCTCCTTAGATTTCTCGGCTGTTGGGACCTTTTTGGGTTAGGAATAGTACAAATAGAATAGCCTCTTCTCAATGATCTTGTATATAGTTTGGGATGCCAAACTCTAACTTGTAACTTTTGCACTCCAAGATAAATGCAGGCAAAGTGATAATTAAAAAAAAAATCACCAATCAAAAGTAAATGTGCGTATGAGAAAAGAGGACGAAAAAAGAGAACAAAAACCCACTTCCCAATAAAAATGGCAACATGCTGCCACCAACTTAAAATTGATTAATTTTAATAAAAATAACTTCCTAAAAAATAATGTTGGCTACAATATGCAGATTTTAATTTTAAAAAATCTTTTTTTTGTCATAAAAAAGGATAACACAAGTATTCCCTAGACTATGACTGAAATTTCAGAGATACATTAACTAAAATAAGGTCTTATTACCTCTGAACTCATTTTTTGTATTTTATACATCTTTTGGATTACGTGACACACTCCATAGCTCCACGCAATTGAGACGCGTGAGAGATATTTAAATGTTACTTAAGCCAAAAAGGTGTACCATAATTACAAAAGAAATGAGTTCAGAAGGTAATAAGACTTAGATTAGTTAAACTATGTCTCTGAAATTTCGATTATAGGTGTGAGTACTCATAACTTTTTTTCTTATAAAAACAAAAAGGGATTATAAGTTGCCAATAAGTAAAAAGGAAGGACGTGTTTTGCCATTTTTAACATATGGTACTTTTCATTTTACACGAAGCTGGGACAAACTTGTTACTACTAAAAGTAGGTATTTGGCCATGCAATTTTGAGCTCAGATTCAAATTTTTGATTTGACATTAGCAAGTGTTTATAAAATTTATATAAATTTCAAATCATCATTTTAAATCTCAAATTCTCTTGAAAGTAACATTTTAATATCATGTTTGTGGTTTTATTAAAGCAATTTTTCAAAAATAAAATTTGATGTAAATTTATAATTTTTTTTGACAAAAGCGACACATGATTATAAATTTTGTTATAAGAAAATATATATGATCGATTTGGAGAGATTATCTGTAACATGTAAAAATATTATATTAAATAATAACAAGATACAACTATTATTAAATAGTAAAGTTATTCGTGCTTGACACAATTTTATCAGAAAAATAAGTACTATAAGGAAAAAATATTAGTAATATTTTTCAAAAAAACAATATCTAATATATCTAAATATTAAAGCTAGGCAAAATAAAAGTGACGACATCTCTTTGTAGCTAAAACTTTATTTATTTTTCTCATTTTTCTTATTTCCGCTCATTTTTATGTTATATTAGAGAATGCAAAAGTCATTTATTAACTACATTCCTTTATTACCCAATTACTTTCTTTCGTTTAGAAAATCCAAAAGTCTTTATTATTAATTTTAATGATCATATATGTAATGAAAATAAATACCATGAAACGTAGATTTGCCAATTTTATTCTATGATAATTTATCTAATCAGCAATAATTACCCACCAAAGAAAAGAAAAATAAGTAAAGAAATACAAATTTCTTACTTTCAACTATAATCAACAAAGAAAGTATCAAAGTCAGAAAACAAAAGGAGCAAATAAAGAATCAATTTTTACTTTTTCAGTTTGTTTTGACTTTCTTATCATTTCATCCTCCTCTAACAAACACAAAATTGTACTCCCTCCGTTTAAAAAAGAATGACCCTATTTCCTTTTTAGTCTTTATAAAAAAGAATGACCCTTTTCTTTTTTTTGCAACACTTTAACTTTAACTTTCCACGTGGCATGTTTAAGACCACAAGATTAAAGGACATTTTGGTACATTTGACATAACTTCAATTTAGAACCACAAAATTAAAAAATCTTCTTTCTTTTCTTAAATTTTGTTCCAAGTCAAATTAGGTCATCCTTTTTAAAACGGAGGGAGTATCACATTAAGAATCGAATAGTATTAAAGAAGAAGAAGAAGAAACAACATGAAGTGAGGGAAAAAATTACATACTTAAAAAAGAGATAAGTACCTCCCGAACTATGACTCAAATCTTAGAAATACATCTTAACTATACTAAGGTCCTATTATTTTCGTGAATTCATTGATTTTGTAATTTTGTACACCTTTTTTTTTTACTTACGTGTCATACATATATCTCTCACGCGCTTCAACTATATACGTGGAGTCACGGGGTGTATCACATAAGTCAAAAGATGTACAAAATTACAAAAAATAAGTTCGATTAATAAAATCATAATTTAATTAAGATGTATCTCTGAGATTTTTATTAGAGGTATTTGTTTCTTCTCCCTACTTAAAAACTGAAATGTTTAGAATAAAATTAAGGGAAAGGTGTCAAATAAGTCTCGTTTTTGTTTTTGGTGACAAATTCACCAAGAGCTGGTCAAATCATCTTTAAAATGTAATTAAGTAAATATGGAACAAAATTAACATTTTTAAAACTTTCTAATCTTTTATAAATACAAAAAAGCACACTTCTATAATTCAATCCAAATCATTTTTTAAAAAAAAAGAATCTTTTCATCTTCTTCATCCTCTCTCTTCTCTCTTGGGGGATTGTTCTTCTTTTTCCTTAGAAATTCGAAAATAGTCTATCTCTCCTCCATTATCTTCCTCTCCGACTGACTATCTGTATCTCCAATATTTTCCTCGTCCTCTCCAGTCGTTACTCTCTGTCATCTTTCTGAACTGAAAACGTGTTCGACTAGAAATGGGTAAGTTATTTTTTTGAAATATTTTACAATTTTAAATTTTTTTTCTTGAGCGCATGAACAATAAAACGTTCTATAAATGTAAAAATTGAATAATCAACTTAATGGTGTCATTTTTTGTTGCTTTTGTTGTTCTTTTTGTGGCCATTTTGTTGATATGATTTTAGAAATATAGTCTTGTTCAGTTGTCCAACATATATTTTCATTTGTTGAAAGATGTATCGTATGTTGCCACATTTTAGTGATATGTTGGTGCATATTCCAACAGTCATCATATGTTGTAACATCTCACTTTAGGTCAACAAAATGGTCATCTGTGGCATAAGATGCATATGTGGCAACTTAGGATTCATCTGTGGCAACAAAAATTCATTTGTGGCAACAATAGGTACATTTGTGTCAACATATGATTCATCTGTCCCAACATAAGATCTATATGTGGCAACAGAAATTTTATGTGTTGCAACAGTAGGTACATATGTGGCAACATAGTGTTAATTTATGACAACAGACTATCCATATGTGGCAACATACTGTTATTATTTTTTTATAACGAATTGTAAAATCTCAATCTATTTTTATTTATCTTGTAGATGAATGATACAAGAACCTTTATCCATGACAACAACTCAATCTTTTATTGATGTTGCTTCCTATTCTAACATGAAATGCTCTTTTTGTCTATGCGAAGAATGCGAGCAGTAACATGATTATTTTATTAGTCGTGTTAAAAAACTCACTGATATTTTTAAGAAAATGTCTCATAATATTAATGTCCAAAGATCCAAGAAGATTTCACAGCCTTTGAAGTGTAGGAGAAGGAGAAGGAGAAGAAGGCGAATGAGGAGAAGGAGAAGGAGAAGGAGAAGAAGGAAAAATAGGAGAAGGATAAGGAGAAGAAGAAGAAGGCAAAAGAGATGGAGAAGGAGAAGGAGAAGGAGAAAGAGAAGCAGAAAGAAAAAGCGAAAGCGAAAAAGAAAGAGAAGAAAGCTGAAGTTGACAGTTGTGATGTGAAGCGACAATATCCATTTGAAGGTTTTAACATTGACGGCGAGGGTCCAACTGAACTAATTTCATCCTTCTCGCAATGGATAAACGAGAATCTTTACAGGCATCATGCAAACAAGTAAGTAAGGTCGTTCAACTATTATTAGAATTTCTTCTTGTTGTTCACTAAATAATTATTTATAATGATTACACAATTGCAGAGGAAACAAGGACGATCACTACTTAGCCAATTGCTCGAAACTTGATTTTGACGAACTTGATTTTGTAGTTGCATTTCCAAAGAATAAGGACTGGTTCTACGTAATGTCTCAACCCAATAAGTGCTGGAATGATAAGGTAAATCCATGCCCACTTTTATGTATTATTTAGTACATGAATATATACAATTAAATTGATACACTTGTTTGATGCATGTGTGCAGTATGTGGATGTCATATTTTACTATATATGTAAGAAGTCGAAGCAACAAATTCATTCTAAATATCAATATACCACCACTAGTTGTTTTTTCAAAACATACATTGACAATGCTAGTGAATATGAGGATAAAATCGTTGGCATAATGAAAGGGTTTGCTATACCTTGTGGACTGCCTTGACACTTGACAGATGATGTTTATATCCCTGTAAATAGTAATGGGGAATTTCATTGGGTCTTGGCAGTCGTTGCATTGAAGGAACGGTGCATAAAAGTGTATAATTCCATGTCATCAACTAGGTCTAATAGAAAATTATCCTCCGAGCTTCAAAAGTTATCTACAATGTTGCCGAAGTACCTTGAGTTAAGTGGATTTTTTGAGCAAAAAGAGCGAACCAACTGGTCAGTTCTTGAATGTTACCAAGGAAAGAAAAAATCTCACCCATTCGAAGTCAGACATGTTACTGGTATTGCCCAACAAGAAAGCAATAGTCTGTAAGTATCACATTATTTTCTTGTCTTACGACTATCGAAATGTGATGTTATTATATTTTCTGATTGATGATATACCATGCAGAGATTGTGGACTTTTTGTTGTTGCATATGTTGAGTTTTTGAGTGATGGATTAGAAGTACCATCTTGTGGAATTAGTGTTGACACCCTTCGCTTGAGATATGCTTCACTCCTATGGAATTATGGGATTATAAAGGCTCGAAATGGCTATGTTAGTAACAATGAAGACCTAAAGTTGCCTAGACCTAAAAAAGCTAAGATCGATGAAAATTTTGTGTTTACAACCATTGATTAGATAGGTGGTTATGTATATCATTGTGAATTACCTTTTTGTTGATAAGTTGTATAAAACAATTTGTGAAGTGTTAATATAAATGGTTTTTAGGATTATTTTGATTTTGTTGGAATAAATGTCAATTATGATGGAAAGGATCAACGGTGTTGTCTGTGTCTACATATAGAACTTCTGTTGTAAGAAACACCACATAAGTATCTGCATGTGTACAAACAGAAAGGATACATGTGGCAACATATTTCACAGAAAGGTGATATGTGGTAAGATATGTCACATAAAGGATATATGTGGCAAAAATATACTATATAACATGTCATAGAAAAGGTGGTATGTGACGCAACAGAACGTATATATGTAGCAACATATGTCACAGTTCGAATAGTCAAAATTAAAAAAAATAATTAAATGGCTTAAATATAATCGTCCCTTCATTTTCCCTCTCTCCTCTCTCCTATAAAAGTAGTTTCATATTCCAAATTTTATTTATTTTTACTAATTTCAATTTTTTTGCTGATAATATTAATCGTCGCTTGTCTGCATGTGTACAACCAAAAAGGGGTCATGTGGCAACATATAACATAGAAAAGACATATGTGGCAAGATATGTCACAGAAATGAAATATGTGGCAACATTACACTATATATATAATATATGTGCCCCAACAGAAAGTATATATGTGGCAACATATGTCACAGTTTGAATTGTCATAATTAAAAATAAAAAATTAAAACGGCTTTAATACAATCGTACCTTCATTTTTATTTTCCCTCTCTCCTCTCCTCTCTCTCCTCTCTTCTATAAAAGTCGTTTCATATTCCAAATTTTATTTATTTTTACTAATTTCAGTTTTCTTTTCTATTGTTCCATTATTCCTTCCTTCACAGATCATTGTTCTTGCGATATTTTCTAAAACATTAGTGGTAATCTGTTGCGATCCTCTTCTACAGCAAGGCATTGTTGTCCTCATCATTTTTAGTTATCGTTGATATATCTTCTCAGGTAATATTTAATTAGGGGTTGAAATGCATGTGCTTATCTGCTTACTTGTCTGCCCTGTTTTGAGTGGTTTTATCACTTTTTTGGTTCTGTAGTTGTTTTTCTTAAAATAATTTCTGATTTCAAAAAATAACATTGTAGTACGTTATATAGTATTTAGGGAGGATTTTGTGATTTGTTTGTTTGTTTGTTGTGTATTGTGTTGTGTATTTCAAAAAGCTTCATTTGTAGCTCATGTGTGACATTCATATATTTTATTTTTGTGGTTGCAGATACAAATATAATGACTCCTGTCAAAAGAAAACTTGATACATCTGACACAACAAAGATCCAGAAGAAGGCTAGGTCTCACGTTGCTAGGAAGAGGAATGAAAATACCACTCTTTTAGAAGATCTTGCATCTAAAGCAGTTTCTTCTTCTCAAGTAGAAGTAGAATTTTGTCAAAAAGAATATGAAGAAAGGGAAGTAGTGGAGGAAGAAGAGGAAAAACAAAAGGAAGTTGAGGAAGAACAAGGGAAAGATATAGAAGTAGTCAATAGAGAAGTAGTTGAGCCACAAGAAAAAAAATGAAGTTGAGGAAGAACAAGGGAAAAATATAGAAGTAGTTAATACAGAAGTAGTTGAGGCACAAGAAGAAAAAATAAATGAAATTGACGAAGAAGAACAAGAACTTCATGAAGTTTTCAATGCTACTGGTGATGATGAGATTAAAATCATCAATGCAGACACTTTCCTGGTGCATCTGCAGCCTAATGCTAATGGTGATAGCATCATTATGTTAGTCCTGGGAAAACCTTTCAACAACTTCAGGGATATCATCAAGAGAAATCATTTGAAGATTTTTTCAAAAATAGTTATTTCGGTCATTTTCTTGCTTTACCCATCGATACAACTCCACTTTTTCAAATGACCATTGTGTATGAACTTCTGAAAAGAAGGTTCATTTTTTAAAATCCCGAAAAGAAGGATGAGATTGTAATTAATTATTGGGGCATGCCAGTTTTCTTTGGCAAAAGAGAGTTTGTCATAGTTACAGGGTTAAAATCACATCCTCCTCTTGAGCCCGTACCTGAATACATTGTCAAAAAAGAACCACGAAGAAGAAAGAAAGGAGTAAAAGAAGTAGTAGAAGCAAGACGACATTCACTGCCAACTGAGGAGCAAGACTTGATGTCCCTTGTTGGCAAAGCATTCAAAAATTCTGACTTAGTAAAGTTGTTGAAACACGAGAATACACCAAGGAAGCACAAGGAGTCATTGTGCTTACTTTGGTTTACACATAATATACTTTTGCCGAAAGATCTCTACAATAACATACAGTTTAAATGGGTGAATTTCAGTCAGAATATTGAGGCTTTCAACAACTACCCTTGGGGTCATGAGAGCTTTGAATTAACTCTCAAATATTTGTTGAAACCTTTAGGAGAAAAGACCAGTAACTTGTTTGGCTTTTCATGGGCTTTCATGGTAAAACTAAATGTTCTTAATATTTTTATATTATATTAAGTAATTCAACAATTGATTTGTGACACGTTTTCCTTTTTTACAGGCTTGGGCATTTGAAGTCATTCCTTATTTGAAATTGCAGAAGAACGAATCTCATCTCCAAGGATATTGAGATGGTTGAGATCAAGAACAAAAACTACCAAAGATGGGCATATTCTAGATCTTTTTAATCCTCCTCTTGATGCAGTAAGTTATTATTAGTATATTACACTCTTATGTAGCTACAGATGACTCTTATGTTGGTACAGATGATACATCTGTTGTAATATGTGACACAAATGTTGCTACATATGATTCGTCTGTGCAACATGTGACACAAATATTGCTACAAATGATTCGTCTGTTGCGACATGTGTCACAAATGTTGCTACAGATGCCCATATGTTTCAACATATCACACATATGTGGCAACATATCACACATATCTGTGGCAATATATGACCCAAATATTCTGAGGATGACTTATTTTTATAAATTTAGGTTGTGCATTCACGGATTACCCCAACAGAACAGGAATTGCAAATGCCATATCTAATTACTCTAGGGTTGGTTGAAACCATTTATGATCCTGTTGTGGATAGAATTAAAATGAAGTTGGCTGGAGCAACAACCATCAAAAGAGACAGAGTTGTTAATAAAGTTGTTAATGAATTAGCTGTTTTTGATGGTGTTGGTGGTGTTGGTGCTGGAGTTGGTGTTGGTGTTGGTGCTGGTGCTGGTGTTGGTGACCAAGGGGCTACCTCTTGTAGAAGATGTTGTGGCTTTCTATGTGATAAGTGCAAGAAACAAGATAATGATTCTATCATGTATCTTCAAACATTGAGTCAAGCGATCAATGAATTTAAAAACAAAAGGGGGGTCAAGGGCATTCTATCAAAGAATGTTCGGCATCCATATACTTCACAGGTCAAGAGGAGAAAAAATATCATTTCCAAGGCAATACAAAATTTGAAGAAGAAGATGTTTGGTGAATTCCCAAGGGCCGTAATAGAGGAAGTTAAGGAGTACAAAAAGTTGAATATTTATAAGCGTGCGACTATAGCGGAAAGAACCAAAGTATTGTCTCTGACGAGTGCAAAGGATGTTCGAATAGAATACGACAGCTGATGGTTATGGAACATGTCAAGTTTTTGACATATATACAAGCTGTCTTCGAGTTGCTGCCTAAATTATTAAAGCAGAGTGGAATAATGAAGCATTTTTTGGAAAACTTGCTCAATGAACCATGGGAATTTAAAGGTCGAATGGATCCCATGGTAAAAAATCTAACTGGAGCGGCGTGCGGGTCATATTCTCTTGCATTCATCGAGCATTTGGTTAGCAGGACAAATATTCAACCTCCAAAAACCCTGTTGTGTGAAAATCTAATTGAACGAATGCAATGGGTTTGGGCTTATGAGATAATATCTCGGAGCTTAAAGCCTTGACAATGTGTTTAGAATTAAAGACAATGTTTTATTTTATCACTTATGTTATTTTATTTTATCTTATATTGAGAGCAAGTACATAGTATGTGTTGTGGATATTTCTCATCTGTAGCAACATTTAAGGTATCTGTAGCGACATATGCCTCATATTTAGCAACATATCCCTCAAATGGTTATCTGTAGCAACATTTTATGGTCCATTTGTAGCAACATTTGAGGCATATGTAGCAACATATCCCTAAAATGGTCATCTGTAGCAACATTTGAGGCATCTGTAGCAACATATCCCTCAAATGGTCAAACATTTGCCTGAAATGGTCATCTGTAGCAACATTTTATAGTCATTTGAGGCATCTATTGCTACAGATGATTCTTTTGTCGCAACATGTGACACAAATATAGCAATAGATTATTAGTATGTTCCAACATGTGACACAAATGTTGCTACAGATGCCCATATGTGTCAACATACCACACATCTGCAGCAACATATGACACATATGTGGCAACATATCACCCATCTGTAGCAACAAATGACATATGTGTTATCAAACATTGCTATTTTATGCGTCTTAGGAATGCAAAACTACGTTTATTTTTTTCTACAATTATGATAATTTTAATGGTTGTACACAACTACATAAGAATTTTCTATCCTCTACAATATTCTTCTTGGTAATGCTTAATAATACAAGGAAAAAAAACACCAAGATTAGCTTCCACATGCCACAACATTGGTCTTCTTCTTCTCCTTCAACCCCCATTCGGTACTTCTTTTAATATTACTTCATCAACAGTTTCCAACTCCTTAATTTTGTTCGTCAATCTTAGAATAAAGAACTTAGATCGTGTATCAACATCTTCACGATCCCTCCATCTAAAGAAGTTGCATGCATTCTCCTAAAATACACACCACAAAGAAAGAAATTTAAATTAAAAATAATAAGAAAGAGATCTGAAGTCTCCAAAGACTGTAGAAATGAACATACACGATAGCGTGGACAAGACCAAAATCTTCGACCTGGATTGTCCTTTGACATGAATTTTGCATTGAAAGTAAGTCTCCATGTTTGCAATAGATCTTCACACCCAACATGGTATCATTTTCATCATCACAAATTTGATTTAGTATTGCATTGACATCCTATCAAATCAAGTAACAAAAAATTGAGCTGATGAAAATCAATTTAGTATTGCATATGTGAGCCCCGAAATTTGGTTTAACCAAAGGCCAATCAAATTAGTTGCGTGTTAAAAAAGAATAGAAAAGACTGACAGATAAAAATACTGATGAAAATTAAATAATATCATTACATCCATGCGAAGCGAGAGGTCGTATCGTAGAGAGAGAGAAAAAAAGCGCCAAAACCGAAGTGGCAAGGATGAAAAATTTGAAAACCCTATTCTTGAAATGATGAGCTTTGCCTATCATTGGGCCAGTTTTAAAATGTACTTATTCTTTATATTTATATGTTGCCACATATGCCGTATTTGTTGTAATTTCAACAATAGAATTTGCATATGTTGGCACAGGTGAAACATCAAGGAGGGCCTAATCGACGTATTGATCGATTTGAGAATGGAAAAATGTAAAGTTGGGCCAAACTTTAGTAATTTAGACCATAATTAAGCAATAAAAACAAGGTATAAAATTTGGAACAACGATTTACAAGGGTGTTATATAACTATCATATGGATTTACTTGGTCATTGTATGACGAACTAGTGGGATGATAGTCTTTCTAATATAATTGATAGAATCAAATAAAGGTTGTTATATAGGAACATAATTTGTTACTTATACGTGTTGTAGGACTATATATTAGTGTTACATATCGAATTAGGTGATAATTTAATTGAATTAACCCCCAAAAGACCCATTTTTTATATTTATATGTTGCCACAGATGTCGTATCTGTTGTAATTTCAACAATAGAATCTGTATATGTTGGTACAAATGAAACATCAAGGAGGGCCTAATCGACGAATTGATCGATTTGAGATGGAAAAATGAAAAATTGGACCAAATTTTAGTGATTTAGACCATAATTAAGTAATAAAAATAAGGTATAACATTTGGAACAACGATTTACAAGGGTTTTATATAACTATCATATGGATTTACTTGGTCATTGTATGACGAACTAGTGGGATGATAGTCTTTCTAAATATAATTGAAGAATCGAATGAAGGTTGTTGTATAGGACCATAATTTGTTACTTAGACATGTTGTAGGACTATATATTAATGTTACATATCAAATTAGGCGACAATTTAATTGAATTAACCCCCAAAAGACCCATTTTTTGTATTTATATGTTGCCACAGATGCCGTATTTGTTGTTATTTCAACAACAGAATATGCATATATTGGCACAGATAAAACATCAAGGAGGGCCTACTCGACGTATTGATCGATTTGAGAATGGAAAAATGTAAAGTTGGATCAAATTTTAGTGATTTAGATCATAATTAAGCAACAAAAACAAGGTATAACATTTGGAACAACGATTTACAAGGGTGTTATATAACTATCATATGGATTTACTTGGTCATTGTATGACGAACTAGTGGGATGATAGTCTTTCTAATATAATTGATAGAATAGAATAAAGGTTGTTATATAGGAACATAATTTGTTACTTATACATGTTGTAGGACTATATATTAGTGTTACATATCGAATTAGGTGACAATTTAATTGAATTAACCCCCAAAAGACCCATTTTTTATATTTATATGTTGTCACAAATGCCGTATCTGTTGCAATTTCAACAACAGAATCTGCACAGATTAAATTCAAAGACGAAGAGACACTTTTGAAGACGAAGAGGCACTTCTGAAGAATGTGAAAAGTATATGTTGCCACATATTTAATTCAAAGACGAAGAGGCAAGTATTTAATGTTGCCACAGATTTAATTCAAAAATAAGTACAAAAGAAGTACATATGTTATATCATAATTCGAAAATACTTACAAAAGACAAAAAGACAATATTTTCACCATATGTCATATGTTGCCACATATTTAATTCCAAAATAAGTACAAAAGACAAAAAGACAACATTTCCACCATATGGCATATATTGGCACAAATTAAATTAATTCCACACAGTCGTATGAGAAAGAAATTTAACTACATAATCTAGTTCTAAATCACAACTACATAATTCACAACGAACATCGTCTTCATTAAAAGTCGCTTCCCCTAGGCCAACCATTCCTGTGGGCGATTTTGATGGGGTTGATGCACAGTGCAACAAATGGGTCTTTCTCCCAAAATATTAGGTTCTCGTACCCACATTTGATTTAAAATGTATCACAAATGGTGTTAACATCTTCTCACTATTACTGACACGTTTTTTTCATGTTGGCAATGCACATCAAGCCTTCTCTCATGGATATACCGCCTTCAAAGATTGAAATTACGGCAAGCACATACTCTGCACCACGGTGGCCACCTTCTGCTGCTTTTTTAACCATTTCCAATGAAGTTGGATCATTACGATTGAAAAAATGGAACTATAAAAGAAAGAACACACTAAGAATACAAAATACATTGATGAAAACGTGAAAAAAAATGAAAACATTAAAATTACCACGCCTTTTCTGTATAAGGCTTCTAAGTTCTCCGATATAATGCAATTTTTCATGAAAGTGATGGCATGTTGATTCATCGTCCATGTAGGTTCAGGGGGAAAGCTGACCAATGTTACCTTCTGATATACAGAACGTTCATTAGTGACTTCATTGAGGAACCTGGAACATAATTTAACACTCATTAAATCTTGTAGGGAGTAGGAAGCAACCCTTTCAACGATGAGAATTACTAGTTCAATCGGGAGGGATTCAATGAAGTTTTTCCTAGTTGAATCCAGTTTTGAGAATGAAGACAACTTTTGACTTATCCCTCCCTTCTGTTGTGTTCTTATAAAATGTCAAAAAAAATTGATAAGTTGCAAGAGATGACTTTTCAACAAAGTAAAAAAACTGAAGAGTCGTAATTATTAAACCTAACCTGTTTTGAGATGGCAGTATTTATAGATTTGATTGTTCACAACACAACACTTACACGTAATTATTATTTAAAAGTATATTGGGACAGATTCGTAATTAGTTTTTAAATGTGTAATTGACATATGTTGACACAGATACGTTATATTGTAATATATAAGGCATGACTGACATATGTTGCTACATATAAAATATTCTGTTGTATAATGTAACACATAATTGTCATATGTTGACACAGATAAATTTGTTCAAAATTAATCACACTTTTTATTTAGAGATAACGATCAAATTCAAAAATCATTGCAAAACAATGAATGACAATATTTTTCACATTGGATTTGCAAGTTCTTTACATATGTTTTCACATATGGCAATTTAATTAATCCTTCGTATGAGGCAGAAAATTAACTAGATAATCTAGTTCTATATCACACCTACATAAATCACAATGAATATCATCTTCATTGTAGTGCCTTCTCCAGGAAAAATCATTCATGCGACCGATTCACTCAAATTGATGAACATTGTAACAAATGGATTTTCTTCCCAACAAACGAGGTCCTGGTACATACTGAGCACATAAAATATTTTGCAAATGAATTCGACATCTTTTCAGTATTACTTGCTCAATTGTTTTCATGTTGGCAATGAACATTAAGCCTTCTGTCATGGTTTCACCGCCACTGAAGATTGAAATTATGGCAAGCACATACTGAGCTCCACTGTGGCCAATGTCTGCTGCTTGATTAATCATTTCCAATGCAGTTGGATCGCTAAGGTTGAAAAATCATACTACAGAAGAAATAACACATTGAAAATTCAAAATTAAAAAAAAAGTGAATACAGTCGATAAATATTTAAAATTATCACAGCTTTTCTGTATAAGGCTTCTGGATTCCCTGATGCTCTGCAGATTTCCAGGAAAGAAATGGCTTCTTCAATAATCGACCATCTACGATAAAGAAACCTGAGCAAATTTACCTTCTGATATACAGAACATTCATTAGCTACTTCATTGAGGAACCTGGAGCTGGAAAATGAAATAAAATGATTAGGATTTGAAATTAAAGAGCAAAAAATTGATTAATACATACATACCAAAATTTAACCCTCATTAAATCTTGTAGGGAGTAGGAAGCAACCCTTTGAATGATATCAATTAGAAGTTCCCTCAGAAGGGATTAAATGAAGTTTTTTGAAGTCATAGTGATTTTTGAAGATTTCTTATTCATATTGAATATTCAGTGAAATTTGAAAAGTTGGAAAAAAAGAGAAGAGACAAGTAAAAGTTTTTTTTTTCATATACATGTACTTTTTCTTGAAAAAAGGGTAAAATTTGAAGAGTCGCGTCATTAAAGTTTTTTTTCTTGAAAGTTGTTCCAATGACAGTAATGATATCATCACATTACACGTAAGTATTTTTAAAAAATATGTTGGTACAGATTCGTTTTTTGTGGTACTTATAAGACATGATTGACATATGTGAGACAAATGCAATTTTATGTTGTAAGATATAACACATAAGTGGCATATGTCGCCACAGATGCAATATTCTGTGTTAAGTGGCAACATATAACATATGTCGCCACATATGCAATATTCTGTGTCAAGTGGCAACACAATTGTCATATGTCGCATCAGATGAATATTTTGTTGTAAGTAAAAACACATAATTGACATATGTTGTCACAATTATATATAAATAACATCACATAAGTTGATTATAAATAAGATTAGAAGATAGGGATCATCCTCAAATAAGAAAGAACAATCATTAAAATTCAACAACACTTCTTATGGGGCATTTCGATTTGGGCATGTAGTTTTTTTGTGGCCAAAGTCCCTACATACGGAACACTTATTTTTTCTTGTTGGAAATGATTCACCAACTCCACGCCGTCTCTTATATGTCCTTCTTCCGGGTTTACTAGGATCAACATATAGAGGAGGTATTTCTCTCTGTATGATATCCAAAGGGACAATCCAAGAATCTTCAGGTGGCACCGGATGAATTTTCTGACAATATGCCATTATGTATTTTTCCACCGAATAATATGGAGAGGAGTACAGGTAAATTTGACTTCCAAAATCGGCAACATGTTGGGATCGAAGTGCTGCCATGGCATGTGGGCAAGGTATTTTGTCCAAGTCAAAAATTCTACAAGTACAAGTTCTTCTTTGTAGATCCACAGTAGCAACATCTCCATGACCAGTGACACTGAATTTGTAGTTAGCGATTTGATGGGCCAACAACTTGTTGTCCGTGTTGATATACTCTGATATGTCATTTTCAATTGAGGGAACAAATCTATTTGCAGAGTGCACCAGTTCCATACGCCTCTGGTGAAATAACAATGCAAATCTCCTGTTTATTTCATCAAATAAAGCGACAATGAAAAATTCTCTTTCAACATCAAACATAGCATTCACCGATTCCGCGATATTTGACGTCATAATGTTATATCTACACAACAAAAGATAAAAACCAAACAAAGCACATAAAGTAAAAATAAACTCAAATGAGATGGTATCTATTTCCCGGGCAAAATGCCCTACTCCATGTGTGGAATCCAATACGTTCAAGAGCTTCAGCCGCCTTTGGTACCAAATCTCTTATTTGCTTGAAATGGTCATTGAACTCACATATATCGTACGCCTTTGCTGCTTTATAAAAATGGAACACTACCTTCGAATTGGGAAAGTTATTTCGAATATTTCCCCATGGTGTCTCATGCAACAACCATAATGAGATGCATGGTAGATTTTCGTAACCATCTTTCGAATACTTGGATGTTTATTAGAGATAATGCGCAACTCATCAGTATCATCTACAAAGCTTCTTATATTTTTAAAAAAATATTCATATGAGGCATCGCATTCCTATCCACGACACAGAAAGCCACTGGAAATATATGATTCTCGACATCTTGTGCCACCGCCGATAACAGAACTCCTCCATACTTGCTCCCGAGGAATGTGCCATCAACGGCTAATACTTTTCTCATTTTTTGAAACCAATTATCCAAGCAGCATATGATACAAAGAAATACTGGAACCTCCCATTTTCATCGAGCGACAATGTCATCTTGCTTTCTTGATTCACAACTTCAAGCATATAACGGTACGCATTAAGCACTGCATACCCATGCTCATGTGTTCCCCTGACATTAGACTTAGCATGCTTCATGCCCTTATAAATCTTTCAATAGCTTACCTTACAACCCAATTTTGTGCGGAGTTGATTTGACATGTCTCTTGTGGATGTGCCTTTACCATTAGGAAACCTTATTTCAAAGTACTTACCTATGACTTTTGTCGTTGCGTGGAATTATGGCTTGTAAGATGATCTGAACCATACGTATGGTACGATTCATAGATTCTAATGGCAAACCTGTCGCTACTTGTAAATTTCACAGCCCTCAGCCACCATTTGCAATCAGGATATGAACATACATTACGAGAATTGATCACCTTTTTCAGTCTAAAATCTTTTTTCAAGCAAGCAATTTCTTTCTTGCTTGTTCTTGAATGTCATTCCCTTATAAAAACATGTTTCGTCATCTCTAACATTATTCACACGTGAAGTTTTAGAAGGACATGGATTGTTGCTGCCAACTATAGGTGTAGGAGGAAAGTTGCTCTCAAGGTCCGACCCTTCAGCTTGACCTTCACCTAGACCTTCACCTTCACCTTTTCCAATTTCATCATCAGAATTATTCATGTCCACAGGATCAAATTCATCATTAAACATATCTTGTTGGCTTTCGTCTACATTATGATCCTCCTCGATAGGATTTTCTTCCACGTAGACTCTTAATATGGGCGGTTTCTCTGCTCCTCCCAAATAAACAAGCAAACTAGATTGATCAGTTATTCTAAAAGGTAAAACCTTCTCATTATGAAAAAAATGGGGAATGTAACTCATGACAAGATCTTGCGGTTTACAGTTGTATCCAGACTTTTGCATGACTAAATTGAAGAAATCATCATACAAAATATTTTTTTCGACATACATCCCTACTGAATTGGCTCCTCATTTTTTACTATCCTCCCAACGCCATATGAATCAATTTTTCTTCTCGACCCATTCACCACGACAATCAATTCCTACAAATAATGACATTGTACCTGACGAAATTAATTAAAAAATAATTAGTAATTATGAAGAATAAGTATATGTTGCAACATATAACACTGTGGTGAGATGTAAGTCATATGTTGCTACATATGACTGTTCTATTGTGACAAATAAATCACATGTGGCAACATTTTTATGTTATATCATATGTTGCAACATATGAATTTTTTGTTGCGAACTGTAACTCATATGTTGCTACATATGACTGTTCTGTTGTGATAATAAATCACATGTCGCAACATGTTTATATTATATCATATGTCGCAACATATGACTATTCTGTGGCGAGATGTAAGTCATGTTGCTACATATGACTGTTCTGTTGTAAAAAATAAATCACATGTGGCAACATTTTTGTTATATAATATGTTGCCACATATGGTTTTTCTGTTACGGTATGTAACTCATATGTTGCTACATATGACTGTTCTGTTGTGACAGACAAACATTTTTATGTTATATCATATGTTGCCACATATGACTTTTCAGTTGCGAAATGTAAGTCATATGTTGCTACGTATCACTGTTCTTTTGCGATTGAAATAACATTTATGTTGCTACATATGACTATAATATGTTATAATAGTCAACAGTTGCAACATATATAACAATATATTGGAAACGAGAATGAAAATTATTGAAAAAATTGCAGGTAGATCAGATGATAATGAATTGATTTCAAATAATTACTTACCAAAAACGATGGTGTGTGACCCAATCGCTTATGAAGTAATTCCAATTGAAACAAAACGAAATCTGGTCCACTAATTACAGATTAGGTAAATCCGATTTAAGAAGAAGAAAGCTCAAGCACTAGTAGCCAAGACCCACAATGTACGAAAAGAAGAAGATGAAGAGAGCGGAAAGAAAGGCAAGCAAGCAAGCAAAGACGAGAGCAGAAGAAGACGAAGAAGACGAAGAAGAAGAGGATGAATAACGACGGCTGGAGGCGGGGGGGGGGGATCTTTTATTTCCCCTTTTGGATCGATATTTCCCACCAAAATTGATTAAATTAGATATGGTTTTAGTCAATTTACCCTTTTACCCCTCATTTAATTCCCACAAAAGTTGATTAAATTAGGTATTGTGAAATTACCCTTTTACCCTTCATTTAATTCAGTGGACCAAACTTTCAACTTATAAACTTGAGGGCAACACCACAATCCTTAATCATTAACTACATAATTTTCACCTACACACAATATTTAAGACTTATGTCACCACCCATTTATTTTGAAACCTTATTGTCACTTTTTTTTAAAAATCCCATGTTTGTGGTTTTATTGAAGCAATTTTTCAAAAATAAAATTTGATGTAAATTTATATTTTTTTAACAAAAATGACGCATGATTATAAATTTTGTTATAAGAAAATATATATGCTCGATTTGGGGAGATTATCCGTAACATGTAAGAATATTATATTAAATAATAACAAGATACAACTATTATTAAATAGTAAAGTTATTCACGCTTGACACAATTTTATCAGAAAAATAAGTACTATAAGGAAAAAAATATTAGTAATATTTTTCAAAAAAACAATCTCTAATATATCTAAATATTAAAGCTAGGCAAAAGAAAAGTGACGGCATCTCTTTGTAGCTAAAAATTTATTTTTCCCCTCATTTTTCTTATTTCCGCTCATTTTTATGTTATATTAGAGAATGCAAAAGTCATTTATTAACTACATTCCTTTATTACCCAATTACTTTCTTTAGTTTAAAAAATCCAAAAGTTTTTATCATTAATTTAACGGAAAAGGGCCTAAAATACCCTCGAAGTATTGAAAATGGTACAAAATTACCCTTCATCCACCTATTGGCTCCAAATACCCTTCTCACCCATCTATTGGCTCCAAAATACCCTTGTCATCCACCTTTGGGTTCAAAAATGACCACTTATTTAACGGTTTTAAATTTAAACTATTTATATATTTTTTTAAATACGTGGCACTCAACTATTTGTTATAATTTAACTTATTAGTATAATTTTATGAATCAATCCACTACCTACTTATTACTAATTAAACCCCACAAAATTAATAAACCTGTCACATTACTAATGCAACAACAGGAAAGCTACTGCCAATGAGTGCTTTTAAAAATTTGAGGCGAAAATACCTATAGAAGTAAATTATCATACATTCTAGTGTCTAAATAAAAATTAACGATAAACTTAAAAGTCTAACTATGTTCATCTTAATTATTCTTTCATCTCAATTATGTGATGTTACTTCATAGATAACTTTTTTTTAAAATAATATATTAAAGGTTTTAAAACAAATCATAAATATTTATAAAATTATATTTAAAAAAAAAGTGCATGAATGAATTCGGGATGTACTACTTCTTTACCTTTAATCATAAATTTTGAATTCAAACATGAAAGAGAATCCTATTGAAAGTGTCCTCCTAAATAAGCGGCTCAACTTAAATTTAATTGGGGCTTCGATTTCGGACTCGAATAATTTTGGATGTCATTTTCAGGAATCTATCATTTTGTCGTGTTTTAGTAGTGTTTATGGCGATTTTGATATTATAATTGGTTTATTAATTGGGTAGGGTTTAGTTAGTAATGAGTGGGTAGTTGGTTGATTTAAAAATAATATTAATATATTAAATTATAACCAATAATTGAGCGCCAAGTATTTTAAAAAATATTTAAACAATATAATTTTAAAATCGTTAAATAAGTGGTCAATTTGAACTCAAAGGTGGATGACAAGGGTATTTTGGAGCCAATAGGTGGATGAGAAGGACATTTTGGAGTCAATAGGTGGATGGAGGGTAATTTTGTACCATTTCCAATACTTCGAGGATATTTTAGGCTCTTTTCCGTAATTTTAATGATCATATATGTAATGAAAATAAACACCATGAAACGTAGATTTTTCAATTCTATTCTATGATAATTTATCTAATCAGCAATAATTACCCACCAAAGCAAAGAAAAATAAGTAAAGAAATACAAATTTCTTACTTTCAATTATAATCAAGAGAAAATGGTCTAAAACCTCCCTAATCTATATTCGAAATCTCAACTACACACTTCAACTTCACGAGTGTCCTATCACCCCCTAAACTATTTGAAATTGAAATTATTTGCTCCCTGAATGCTGAGGTGGCAAGAGTGTGTAGTTCACTCTCTCAAAACGAGTGGAAGAGAAAAAAAATTAAATTAAAACTTTAATATTTTTCTTATTTCCTTATTTTTTTTTTGTTTTTTTTAAAAAAAACTTTATGCTTTCTTTTATTTATTTGTTACTCTTTAGTTTTTTTTCTCCATTCTTCTTCCAGCAACTATACCAGCACTAGCAGTAATGACTTGGTTGATTTATCAAGTGAACTTGATTTCTCTACTACCAGGTCTCCTTCCTCATAGTTCTTCCATCACTAGACTCCCTCCCATTTACGAATTACATACTTCTCATAGTCGCTCTACTAAATATCCATCACAAATGATGTCTGACGTTCCACCATGTGAGAAGAAACTCATCAACAACCAGTTTCGTTGTAAACCACCACTTAAATCACCATCACCACATACTTTGTTTTTATGGCTTCAGGGGATGCAAATTCAAGCTCAAACACCAATTTTGCAAGTCAAATGCTTTTTTTTAAATCTTTTTTCCAGATCTAAAACGATTTTGATTATCAAATCTACAACTAATAGTATATTATACAAAAATCATAATAAATTTTCATTTTTCAACATTCCTACTAAATTAACTATAGCTAAAAACTTGAACCCTAAATTTGATATAAAGAAATTTTTGAGCATTGATTTGTTAATGATTTTGGGTTAAAATTTCATTAATCAAAAGAGAAAGAAAAAAAAAAGATAATGCAAAAATAGAGAATTTGATGGTCGAATCAGCAATTATTAAAAGAAAATTAAAAATTTTCGAAGATTGAATTGAGATGAGTTTAGAAGAAAACCCATGAAAACGGCTTAGCATCAGGTTGATGAAGGACCGGTTTCAGTTCAACGGAACTCAAGGCGGCGAGAACAAGTGGAGAAGATGGAATTTTCCTTTAACAATATCTAGGTTTAGCTAGTCAATTAGGAAACCTTCGATATTCTCTTGGTGGATTGAGTTTTTGAGCCTGAGTCTGATTGTGTCTTTTTTTGGTGAAGAATCTTAATAAAATGGGTCTAGCTATGGCTGTAGAATAAAGAAAAAGAATTAGTGATGGATGAACAAAGATTACACTTGTTATTGATGAGAAGAATTAATTTTTTTCTTCTTAACAATATTTTAACTTAATTTTGCTATTTTTCTAAATTACTTTTGTAGAATAAAGAAAAAGATTTTTTTTAATTATAAAATAGGTGATGTGATGTGACAGGAGCGTGCATATCAATGCTCAATACAAATTTGGGTATGACTTTTTGAGGGGGTATATATTTCACTTTTAAAATGTTCAGAGGGGTGATAAGACGCCCGTGAAGTTGGAGTGTATAGTTGGGATTTCGAATATAGATTGGGGAGGTTTTAGATCATTTTCTCTATAATCAACAAAAAAAGTATCAAAGTCAGAAAAAGAAAAGGAGCAAATAAAGAATCAATTTTTGCTTTTTCAGTTTGTTTTCACTTTCTTATCATTTCATCTTCCTCTAACAAACACAAATTTGTACTCCCTCCGTTTAAAAAAGAATGACCCTATTTTCTTTTTAGTCTTTATAAAAATGAATGACCTCTTTTTTTTTCAACACTTTAACTTTACTTTCCACGTGACATGTTTAAGACCACAAGATTAAAGGGCATTTTGGTACATTTGACATAACTTCAATTTAGAACCACAAAATTAAAAAATCTTCTTTCTTTTCTTAAACTCCGTTCCAAGTCAAACTAGGTCATCTTTTTTGAAACGGAGGAAGTATCACATTAAGAATCGGATAGTATTAAAGAGAAACAACATGAAGTGAGGGAAAAAATTACATACTTAAAAAAGAGAAAAGGCATAAGTACCTCCCGAACTATGACTCAAATCTTAAAAATACACCTTAACTATACTAAGGTCCTATTATTTTCGTGAATTCATTGATTTTGTAATTTTGTACACCTTTTTTTTTACTTACGTGTCATACTATATCTCTCACGCGCTTCAACTATATACGTGGAGTCACGGGGTGTATCACATAAGTCAAAAGATGGACAAAATTATAAAAAAATAAATTTGATTAATAAAATCATAATTTAATTAAGATATATCTCTGAGATTTTAATTAGAGGTATTTGTCTATTCTCCCTACTTAAAAACTAAAATGTTTAGAATAAAATTAGGTGACAAGCGGTGGCATAAAAGAGCTTTAAGAGTAAGCCTCAACTTCCGAATCAAAATTTTGTTACACTGTCCCCCTCGTCCCGCGGTTTCCTTCCTTCCTTCCTTCCTCTCATAACTCCCAACGTTTTCTCCAACAAAAAATAAAAGGAAAAAAAAACTTGTTTCTTTCAAAAGAATCTACATTTCTTCTGAATATATATATCAAATTTGTTTTCACTTATAAATAAACATGGGTTTCTTCCTGGGGTTTTTCCTAGGTGCGGCATTAGGTATTGGTCTCATTGTTTTTTTTGCTCGCTTTCAAAATAACAGATCCAAAGCTCGCATTGATTTGGTATGCTTTTCTTATTATATTTCAATTGAAATTTTGTATTTTTCTATATTTATACATATATTATCTATTTTATAGGCAAAATCCATAACAGCATTTGCCAGGATGACAGTTCAAGATTCAAGAAAACTTTTGCCCCCTGAAGCATACCCTTCTTGGGTAGTCTTTTCACAAAAGCAAAAGTTGAGTTAAGTTTGCTTAATACTTTTGTTTTTTTACTAGTTCAATTTTCTAATAATTGCTTTTGGTTAAATTACAGTTGAATTGGCTTAATCATCACTTAGAAAAGATGTGGCCTTATGTTGATGAGGTAATTAATTGCTTTATTTCAGGATTTTTACTATTTTGTGTCATTATATATATTGTCTGCTTAGGCTGCATCAGATTTGATAAGAACCTCCGTGGAGCCAATTCTTGAGCAATATAGACCATCTATCTTAGCTGCTCTGAAATTTTCAAAGCTCACATTGGGTACTGTGGCTCCATCATTCACAGGTTTGTTCAATCACATTTTAAAACTAATTATACTATTTTGCTATTTTACTCCAACGTACGTCTCCTTTTACGTTTTTAGGAGTTTCCCTTCTCGATGGTGATCCAGGAGAAATTATTATGGAGTTGGAAATGCAATGGGATGGAAATCCCAATATTGTTCTGGATATCAAGACTTTAGTTGGTGTAGCACTACCTATACAGGTACCGTACTTTCCAAGAAATTACTATACATCCATTTATATATTTTAAATTTTTTAATTTGTTTCTCCCTAAATTTCTTAGTTTCCTCCCAAAAATCAACACTCATATGAATGGAATATATATCAAAATAACGCAGTAGTTATGCCTTAAGAGACTATAATTCATGTTCTCAATAAATGTGAGAGTCAATATCTATTTATATGACTTTTAACTGAAACAAACATTTATTTCTTTGGTCTATCTTGTTATCATCAGCTCAAGTGACATAAATACTTTCTTTGTTGATTCTTGAGTCTTGAACATAATCATATTTACATCTAAATGTCCTTTTAAAGTGATAGAGGTAAGAAAATCCCATTTTTTTAAGATCAGTATAATAATCACGGAGACATCACAATTGATGAAGAATCATCATACATATTTTTCACTCTTCTCCGAATCCATTTTTAATGCAGGTCAAGAATATTGGCTTCACTGGTGTTTTTCGTTTGATATTCAAACCACTAGTTGCTGAGCTTCCTTGTTTCGGAGCTGTTTGTTACTCCTTGCGTCACAAGGTGAGCACCAACTTTTATTTTATGTATCACAAACATGATACATAAATAGATTTGTATTTGGTTCCATTTTCATTCTTGTTTATACGAAAAAAATAATGTTTCACAATCATTGTTCTGACATTATATTTTTCTACCTGCAGAAAAATTTGGATTTCACTCTCAAAGTTGTGGGTGGTGATATATCAGCTATTCCTGGAGTATCAGATGCCATTGAGGTTTGAAATGTCTTACGTTTTTGTTATTGAATGAATAGACCCTTTTCTCATTCATGTACATTTCCCACATACAAATAGCCGATATGAATATTCATTTTTTATTTCTTTCCCTTGTAAGCACAAATTATAAAAAAATTTAGTTAGCGCACATTATACATACGAGTTACCATGTCTTTTAAAGTTTTATTTCTTGTTTATTCAGGTAAAACGAATTGAAATTATAGAGTTTTCTATTTTACATAAATTAGTTCATCTTACTTTTACAACTGCATTTCGCATGACTGTTAATTTTGGTTAAGTTCCATTTCAAGTGTATTTTTTATTTTATTTAGATTTTAAAGCTTTGGTTTTCATAAATTGAGAAGAGTTGAAAACTTGGATGACAGCCCTTGTTCTTGATAATTGGTCTAACTCTCTTACTTTTTTGTAATTAGTTTGTTAATTCACGATGAGTATTTACAGCTAACATTTGTGAATTCTAATTGAGAAACATGTATTTTATTGGTACAACAGACTCTTACGTAAATGATTTTCTTGATGGCATTCAATCTGCATGCACAGGGTACAATACGGGATGCAATTGAAGATTCTATCACTTGGCCTGTCCGCAATATTGTTCCCATATTACCAGGAGACTATAGGTGTTCTAATTTCCTAATAAACATTATATGCATTACTTGACATTTTTTACCACTTAAAACTAAAGGGTTTTTTGTTTGAACATGTGAATTAGTTCTAATTCTGGAATGACAGTCTTAAGCAAAAAACATTCTACATTCCAGATTATCTATTCAGAGAAAACAGTGAAATAGTTCTAAACTATAAATTGAACTTTTTATCCATATTAAAAGTATATCCTAATCAAAATGATATAAGTTGTCATCCTTTGAATAGATATCAGTTTTGCGACCTCTTGCTTTAGCACTGCCCAGTTGTTTCTTCTGATCATTTTTATCGATCCATATTGGTTACTTTTCTTTAAGTAGAGAAAAGTCAAGAAAAATGAAGAATCAAGTCCAAAAAGAAAAAATAATCAAAATAAAGAAGGGGAAAATTTCAATACCATTACAAACTACTAAAAACCTATTTTTACATATGAAATTGTCTTTTATTGACATTTAGAATATCGAATAATATTGTAATGGAAGTAGTATTTTCTAGTGAAATGGTATTTCTATTATAAGTCCAGTATTCTCGACCTGAAGTACTAAGGACAAGAAGGACATTGTTTTCAATTTAAACTGATCTTGTACTTTGTAGTGATCTGGAACTAAAGCCGCTTGGTGTATTGCAAGTCAAGCTCATCGAAGCCAAAGAGTTGACTAATAAGGACCTCATTGGGAAGTCTGATCCTTTTGTTGAGCTATTTATACGTCCACTACGTGACAGGACAAAAACCAGCAAAGTTATTGTAAGAGAACGTCTATCACTAGTTGTCCTTCTTAATTCATTTTTCTCCTAACGAGGAATGGTTAATTCTAGATTTTGTTTGCTCTATTCAGGATAACTGCTTAAATCCGATTTGGAATGAGCACTTTGAGTTCATAGTTGAAGACATATCTACTCAACATTTAACAATTAGGGTGTATGATGATGAAGGGATTCAAGCTGCTGAATTCATTGGTTGTGCTAGAATAGATTTGAAAATCCTTGAGCCTGGTAAAGTGAAAGATGTGTGGTTGAAACTATTGAAGGATTTGGAGATCCAAAGGGACACCAAAAATAGAGGACAGGTAAGAATATCTTGATATTTATCTTCTTCTGGCATTAGATTGCATCAAATTATAACTGGCACTTGACTCTCGGTTACGAGCTGCATAGTGGAGAAGCAGTCATGTCAACTGCATTTTAGTTATCAATCATCTAGGATCTCCGTGAAAATATTATTAGGATGAACTAATTGTCTCCAACGAAAAATGAACATAGCAGTGGCATCATTCATAATCTACTTTTTGCTCTTACTTTTTAAAATAGCATATAATTATCTTAAAATGAGAAGAGTTTGCTCACCTTTCTAGTTCTTAGTGGTTGAAAGCCTTTAGACCTGCCACAGTACCCTCTGCTCTATGGTGTTCTACCATCATGATTTTAGACTCCCACATACTCTCTGATCTATGATCTAGTACTATCATCTTTAATCTGTAATGAAATGAATAAATCAATTATACAGTAGATATAGTCATCAATAATGTAGTTATAAAAAACCTGTGAATTTTATTTATGAACAGTAACAATTTGAGAGGCATTTGCATTTTTCAGCTAACCAATCATTTGTTATTTCTATATTTTGTGTCTTGATACAAATTAATGAAGCTAGCACTGTTAGCATGATAAAAATCTAAATAATTGTATATATTAATGTAATTAGATAGTGATATAAATTAGCATGATCATATAGATTTGTTGTAGAATCAAAGGAATAAATATTGTGATAGGATAGCGGATTTGGAGGGATTGAATAGCAGATTTGTAGAGATAGAATAGCTGATCTTTAGGGATAGAAATGACGGATCTTTAGGGATGTGTAATCTTTATTCTCTCTATATAATGGAAAGACTCTCACTTTGAGAGACATTCAGCAGAAAACTGACATGGTATTAGAGCCTTCTCTTGGCTGTCTTGTTTCATAGAGTCTCTGTGGTTCCTTCTAATTTTTTTTTGAACATCTTGATTTTTTTGTTGATTGTTTGTCAACAATCAGTCCTACCACCTAGGACTTTTGCTCTTGGTCATTCTAGTTGCTTTCGTGAGTCTTTGTAGTTCTCATAGCTACTCAAAAGCATGAATTCACATCACTTTGAATCCTTCAGTGTTCGTTTCACTGGAAATAATTATTCTTCTTGGGAGTTTTTAGTTCCAGTTATTTGTCACCGGCAAAGAACTGTGGGGCCATATAGATGGAAGTGATCCTGCTCCTACTGATACAACAAAGCTACGTGAATGGAAGATTAAAGATGCTCGGGTGATGACATGGATTCTAGGGTCAATTGACCCTCTTATTGTTCTTAATCTCAGGCCATATAAGACAGCCAAGGCCATGTGGGATTACTTACAAAAGGTTTACAACCAAGATAATAGCGCAAGACGCTTTCAGCTAGAGTATGAAATTGCTAATTACTCTCAAGAAGGTCTTTCTGTTCAGGAATATTTTTCTGGATTTCAGAACTTATGGGCTGAATTTACGGATATTGTCTATGCCAAAATGCCTACTGAATCTCTATCAGTGATTCAGGGAGTTCATGAGCAAAGCAAGCGAGACCAATTTTTGATGAAATTACGCTCTGACTTTGAGAGTGTTCGCTCTAACTTGATGAATCGTGACCCATCTCCCTCTTTGGATGTTTGCTTTAGGAAATTACTTCGTGAAGAGCAACGTCTTGTCACACAAAATGCTTTCAAGAAGGAAAATGATGTCATTGTTGCATTTGCTGCTCAAGGTAAAGGAAAGGGCAGGGATATGAGTAGAACTCAATGCTACAGTTGCAAGGAATATAGGCATATTGCTAGCAATTGTAGCAAGAAGTTGTGTAATTATTGTAAACAACAAGGACACATTATCAAAGAGTGTCCCACGCGCCCTCAAAATCGTAGGGTCAACGCTTTTCAAGCTGGGATAAATGGTTCCACTATTGATAACTCATCTTCAGGACAAGTTCTTACTCCTGAAATGGTTCAACAAATGATCGTGTCAGCCTTTTCAGCATTGGGATTACAAGGTAATGATGTTACATCTAATTTTTGGATTGTTGATTCAGGTGCTTCCAATCATATGACCAACTCAACGAGCATCCTAAAAAATGTTCGTAAGTATCAAGGTCCATTACAAATACAGATTGCCAATGGTAGTAATTTACCCATTACCAAGGTTGGGGATATTACTCCAACTTTCAAGAATGTTTTTGTTTCACCAAAGCTCTCAACTAGTCTTATTTCAGTTGGACAATTGGTAGATAACAATTGTGATGTGAATTTTTCTCGTAATGGTTGTCTTGTGCAGGATCAGGTGTCGGGGACGATAATCGCGAAGGGGCCTAAAGTTGGACGATTGTTTCCTATACACTTTTCCATTCCTCCTGTTCTATCTTTTGCTTGTACTTCTACTTCTAGTAAGACTGAGATTTGGCATAAGCGTCTAGGACATCCAAATTCTGTTGTGTTGTCTCATTTATCAAATTCTGGTTTATTGGGAAATAAAAATCAATTTTCAGTTGCTTCCGTTGATTGTTCTACTTGTAAATTAGGCAAAAGTAAAACTCTTCCTTTTCCTAATTTTGGTAGTCGTGCTACTAAGTGTTTTGATGTCATTCATAGTGATGTTTGGGGCATTTCACCAATTATTTCTCATGCTCATTTCAAATACTTTGTGACATTCATAGATGATTATAGTCGGTTTACGTGGGTGTATTTTCTTCGATCCAAATCTGAGGTATTTTCCATGTTCAAGACATTTTTGGCTTACATTGAGACTCAATTTTCTACGTGCATCAAATTATTAAGATCTGATTCTGGTGGAGAATATATGTCTTATGAATTCAAAAAATTCTTACTTGACAAAGGAATTGTCTCACAACGCTCTTGCCCATATACACCACAACAAAATGGAGTTGCTGAACGTAAAAATCGCCATCTTTTAGATGTCACTCGTACTTTGTTGATTGAGTCCTCTGTACCATCTAAATATTGGGTGGAAGCTTTGTCTACTGCTGTCTATTTAATTAATAGATTGCCATCTAAAGTGCTAAATCTTGAGTCTCCATATTTTCGTCTTTATCACCAAAATCCTAACTATAGTGAGTTTCATACATTTGGTTGTGTTTGTTTTGTGCATTTGCCTCCTTCGCAGCGCAATAAACTTTCTTTACAATCTACTAAATATGCTTTTATGGGTTATAGTACTTCACAAAAAGGTTTTATTTGCTATGATCCATGTTCTCACAAATTTCGTATTTCTAGAAATGTTGTTTTCTTTGAGAATCAGTATTTCTTTCCTATGATTGTCGATTCATCTTCTGCTTCTCCTGTTCTTCCTACTTTTGAAGATTTATCATCTTCTTTTAAGAGGTTCAAATCTGGATTTGTGTATGAATGACGTCGGCCAACTTTATCCTATCCCGACACTGATCCGCCACCTGAAACTGTACCACAACTAGAATCTGAGAATTCTTCAAGATCTGGTCCGCTTGAGCCTACTAGGCGCTCTACCAGAGTATCGCGTACTCCCATTTGGTGTGGATTTTCCTCTATTTTATCTAACATTTCTGTTCCAACTTGTTACTCACAAGCTTCCAAGCATGACTGTTGGCAGAAAGCAATGGAGGAAGAACTTTTGGCTCTTAAAGAAAATGACACATGGGACATTGTTTCATGTCCTTCAAATGTCCGCCCTATTGGATGTAAATGGGTTTATTCTGTCAAACTCCATTCTGATGGAACTCTTGATCGATACAAAGCTCGATTGGTTGTTCTTGGTAACAGACAAGAGTATGGGGTAAACTATGAGGAGACTTTTGCACCCGTAGCAAAAATGACTACGGTGCGAACTATTATTGCCATTGCTGCTTCACAAAACTGGTCTCTTTATCAAATGGATGTCAAAAATGCTTTTCTCCATGGTGATCTCAAAGAAGATATTTATATGAAACCTCCACCTGGTTTGGTCTTATCGCCTACATCAGATGCATGCAAGTTGAAGCGGTCTTTGTATGGATTAAAACAAGCTCCAAGAGCTTGGTTTGATAAGTTCCGATCTACTTTGCTACAATTTTCTTTTGAGCAGAGCAAATATGACTCATCTTTGTTTCTTCGAAAAACATCTGCAGGTTGTGTTCTTCTTTTGGTGTATGTAGATGACATTATTATCACAAGAACCGATTCTTCACTAATCACTAGCCTCCAACAACAACTTAAAGATTCTTTTCATATGAAAGATCTTGGTAATCTTACATATTTTTTGGGTTTGGAAGTTCATAATGTTGCTTCAGGTGTGTTTCTAAACCAACACAAATATGCTCAGGATCTGATTTCTTTGGCTGGTCTTCAAGATTCCTCCTCCGTAGATACTCCATTGGAATTGAATGTGAAGTATCGTCGTGAGGAAGGTGATATTCTTCCTGATCCAACTATGTTTTGACAATTAGTTGGGAGTCTAAATTACCTTACTATTACTCGGCCTGATATCTCTTTTGCAGTTCAACAAGTTAGTCAGTTTATGCAAGCTCCCCGTCATCTCCACTTGATGGTTGTTCGTCGCATCATTCGGTATCTTCTAGGAACATCTACTCGTGGATTGTTCTTTCCAAGTGGTTCTCCTATTCGTCTTAATGCTTTTAGTGATTCTGATTGGGCGGGATGTCCTGATACTCGTCGTTCAGTCACTGGTTGGTGCATGTTTCTTGGAGAGTCATTGATATCTTGGAAGAGTAAAAAGCAAGATCGTGTGTCAAAATCTTCAACAGAGGCTGAATATCGATCCATGTCTACTGCTTGCTCTAAGGTTGTATGGCTTCGTGGATTACTTGCTGAGATTGGATTTCCTCAATCTCATCCTACTCCTCTCCATGCTGATAATACAAGTGCTATTCAGATTGCTACTAATCCAGTTTTTCATGAGAGGACCAAACACATCGAAGTAGATTGTCATTATATACGAGAAGCTGTAGATAAAGGAGTCATTACTCTTCCACATGTATCCAGTGATCTTCAAATAGCTGATGCGTTTACAAAATCTATGGCACGACAACACCATCAGTTTCTAGTAGGCAAATTGATGCTTCTTGATCCACCGGCATCAATTTGAGGGGGGATGTTAGCATGATAAAAATCTAAATAATTGTATATATTAATGTAATTAGATAGTGATATAAATTAGCATGATCATATAGATTTGTTGTAGAATCAAAGGAATAAATATTGTGATAGGATAGCGGATTTGGAGGGATTGAATAGCAGATTTGTAGAGATAGAATAGCTGATCTTTAGGGATAGAAATGACGGATCTTTAGGGATGTGTAATCTTTATTCTCTCTATATAATGGAAAGACTCTCACTTTGAGAGACATTCAGCAGAAAACTGACAAGCACACCCTTCTGAAGGGTCACCAGTATCAAAATATGAGCAAAAATCATTGATTTTCTGATTGTTTTTTGTATAATATAGAGTAGTTGTCTAATTTACAAGATCCAGATAAATGAAATTTAAGATCCTTTATGATTTTGGATTGGAATAATTTTTCCTTTTTGTGTTATCATGTTTCTTAATGCTACAACCTCTCTTGTTTTGGTTCTCATGAGTCTGATTACAAACAACAATTGCTTTTACAATTTTTAAGAAGCTAAAAATGTTTGTTTTCATACTCGTTGTGTTGATTATTCTGTGCAAGCCTCAAAGAAAGAGAAGAGAGCCAGAAGGAGAACTTATGTGCCATGTGACATAAATAACTTATTGTTTTAAATAGTTATTCTTATCTTATTCTGCATTTTCATATTATAATACCGTCATTCCTACATTAGATACCAACGTATAATGCAACTCTTGTTCACGCAAGGAATATAGAGTAGGTCACCTGAATAGATTGATTCTTGTTGACGTTATATAAAAAAAGCAGAAGAAAATAGAGTAGGTGTACATTTCCAATGACAACAGGATATATGTTTGTGATAGTTGATTAACCATAAAATATAATAAAGTCCAATAGATAAATACATGTGTGTTTTTATTGGAGTCAATTTGTATTCCCTATTACACAAAAGTTCTCTTCTTAATTAATTTGTTTATGATTTTTTTGTTTTGTCATGAATTGTATTATCATGTATTTGTCCACTTATGATATCTGTCTATGCTATGTAGTCTCCCCACAAGAGAATTCTTGTTTGTGTCATCAATGCACACTGGACTCTTAACCAAAGCTCTTCTATTGTCACCTAATACAGGTACACTTGGAGCTTCTCTTTTGTCCTTTTGGCATGGAAAGTGTGTTTATGAAGGGATTTAAACCCGACTATGCACTAACTACCTTGGAGAAGGCCCTTAGACCAGAGGCCGCTAATTTTTCACAAGCAATCTCTGAGAAGAAAGGGGACATCCTCTTTAGAGGAGTTCTTTCCGTGACAGTAATATCAGCAGAAGACGTACCTGTCACAGATCTAATGGGGAAATCTGATCCTTTTGTTGTATTAATTATGAAAAAATCTGAACAAAAAAATAAAACCCGAGTAAGTTTTTGAATACCCTAAAAATGAGACATTATCTTCCCCCAACTTGTCTTATATTTCATTTAGTTACTTTGTTTCAATATATTGAAATTAAGCAACTTTTGGCGTACTCATCGTTCTTTGCTAATCTTAGGTTCTAAACAACACCCTTAATCCAGTGTGGAATCAGACATTTGACTTTGTAGTTGAAGACGGATTACACGATTTGCTCATTTTGGAAGTTTGGGACCATGACACCTTTGGGAAGGTAATTCTTTTAGACCATCTCGTTTTTGTTTGAGTATTTAGCTCTTGCTCCATAGCTTATGAACTTGATAAAGTTGATGTATCTCTGTCAAAACTTGAAAATTTCAGGACAGAATTGGTAGATGCATCATGACCCTCACAAGAGTTATACTAGAAGGAGAATTTAAAGATACCTTTACCTTGGATGGTGCCAAGTCGGGGAGATTAACATTTCATCTTAAATGGACACCACAACCTATAATCCGAGATTAATTAATTTAGATTAGTTTTTTTTTTCTCTTGCCCAAAAAAAGCGTATATATGATGGCATTTTACAGGAAATGCTAAGCCTAATTGGAAATTAGAACATAAAATGTAGAGCTTTAAAATGTTTCAAGTGAAGCAATGAGATTCTACACTTTCATTTGCTAATATTTGTTGTAATTATAATGGCATATTCACAAAGCAAAGAGTGAATATGCCATGATGTACCTCCCATTGCCCCTGATGACTCCACCAATTCCTATCAATACAACTACCATCGCTATTAACTTTAACCAGCAAAAGTTGTGGCTTATCCCACTTAACCAACATGTGCATTCTACAATAAGAATGTTTACGCTTTTCCATCTTATATCAAAATTTAGTTTCCCAAATCTCTGCTTAGTAAACTGAGTCAGAGTAAAGGAGATCAGTGCAACTAATCTGTTAAGTGGAGAGCTCTGTACTTCTTTGCACACAGCACATATCCACCTCAAAAACTCTCATGATTAATAGAGGTATGATTTTCATAACAAAGGTTGACACTGTATTAACTGACTAATAACTCCACCATTGTGGTATAAGGTGTGCATTCTTGCAAACCTCCGCCAAAACAACATTTTAAAAGGCACATGCTTGTGCCAAATGCAATAGTCAATGCTGGATTGATCCTTCTTCTATCTTATCCTGTGCCAAGTAGAAGATATAGAAAAGTTTTCATTGCTATTGGTTGCATACTAGCCTGTTTGCCTTTCCAGCATGAAACATAACATTCATGCTATGCAGTCTATTACACAATGACTTTGGCCAATGCACTCCAGTAAGTTGCTCATGCCATACACCTACTATCCAAACCTCATTTAATTTAATGTGTCCAGGACAAATACCATCTGGTAGGTGAGCTACAATTCTAAAACCAAAAGGAGATATTTCCTTTACCAACCACCCTATGTGAATGTTGTTTCACCTCGTACCTAATCTTACAAACAACTCTCCAATTCTGAGACACACCACTAGTCTATTGTTTAGAGAGGATGAGATCACCTAAAGTATGTGGACTTCAAAAATCGCCCCATAAGAACTTTGTGTTGAATTTCCACCAGAACTTAGCAAGGAAAGCCTTATAGACATCCCTTAACCTTCTGAAATTTGAACCACCTTATGAATAAGGTTAAAACATCTTGGCTCGAGAGGCCAATGACGTTTATCTTTCCCTTCAATTGATCCCCAAAAGAAATAATTCATTTTCTGATCTCTATTTGTGCTAGAACCGGCTTTGGTGGATGAACAAAGGCTAGCAAGTGCACATGCATTGCCAACAAAATATACCTTATCCAGATTGCCCTACCACCAGGAGATAGGAACATAGACTTCCACCCCCTAACTTTACTAGTAGTCTAGCTAATTAGGCCACTAAAGTAAGATACTTGTTGCCTACAAACATAGAGAAGGCTACGTGGATACAACAGAGGTAACTCTCTACTCTTCTAGGTGAGCTTAATAATGCCACCACAAATCAACTCTTAGCATTGTTTATCATCTAATTTGAGGTAGACTCATGTAGCTCCAAGGTCTTCATGATTAGCTTTATTGTTATAGATTTCCCTCTAGCAAACAAAATCATATCATCTATGAAGGAGTGATGGTTGATTAAAGATCCTTTCATATGTATTAAATGAAGCAAAACCTCTCTTACTCAGCAATTTATTCGGCATAGTAGAGAGAAACTGAGCACTTATCACAAAAAGGGAAGGAGAAATAGAATGTCTTAGTTCATCTGTAGACTGAAGGAATCCATGCCCCTTACCATTTACAATGATTGTTTACCAGTTGTGGGAGATATGTCTTAACGCCATTGCATCCACGCATCTGAAAACCAATCTCCTCATTACTTAGCTCAAAAAAGGCCAAGCCACTTAATCATATGCCTTGTCCATGTCAAACTTTATCACTAAGTTCCAACCTTTTTATATCCTTATCAAAATCGCTGATAATCTCTTGAGCTAACATAATCTTTTAAAAAATTGTATGCCCTCTATAAACCCAGACTGATTCACACAAATGATCTTAGGCAAGACTAGAGCTAATAATCTAGCTAGTGCTAAGGATCTCGGAGAAAATATTACTAGAAACATTACATAAGCTCATAGATCGTATGTCGGATGACTGTTTGGGTAACTCAACCTTTGGTATATAGCATTACAAGGTATGTATGTGAGAAGAATGTAGTAATGTTGACATTTCTTATAGAATAAGGCACTTATCCATATGGTCCCGCTGCACAATTTAAGGTATCAAAACTTAAAGTTTCAAGCAACTTCAAGCTAAGCAAGAATCAAAGCTAATGGTAAAGGTATGACATATAAGAGGACCGAAAGTCAATCTCTACCACTTCTATATATGTCAATACATCCAATTCATTTTAACTCATAAATATGAATATAAGAAACATTGATAATTTATAAAATTTAATACTCATAAAATATTATATAAACAAGAATAATATATATTTTACGAACACGTTAAATCACAGAAAATAAAAAAAGCTGAAAAATGAACTTATTCGTTAATATTTTTCCTCTACTGTTACCTCTAATGGAGAGAGTTGTACGTATTCTTGATTTATGAATTCATATATATATATATATATATATATATATATATATATATATATATTGATCATTGAGCATAATTTAATGGAATAGATAAGATCCTTCACTATCAATTAAGTTAGTAAACTAAAGAAAATCAAAAGTTCTATACAATGTTCTTTCTAACTTTCAAACATGTATAACCATTGTTATGAGATTTATACATTGCAAGTACAAAAAAACTTTTTTAAAAAAAGAATGAACAAAATTACTCAAAAAAATATTTTGTTGAGAAAACATTATATTCTAAATTACTACGTACTAAAATAATATGCTATAGTAAGCATTGATGGATGAACAAATATAACAGGTAGAAGCTTCAATCAAACTAATAAATATTCAAATGTGAAAAGGTTGTATTCTACTTAATACTTATTGAGGAAATTTGCTACTATAATAATTACTCGCAGATGAACCATCTATTACTTATCCGGTTCAATGCATATGATTAATAATAAGTTTTTATATTTTAAAATAATTGTTGCTGGACTTTTAATGTTATATTTATCATTAAAACTCCCCACTTATAATAATACTAGTTTTTAGGCACGTGTGTTGTACGTGTGTCCTGTGTTAATTAGCACAAAAAAATTAAATGATATAGATGCTACTAAAACTTGCAAGTAGTATTGAGTAACTAAATTTTGAAAGAGAAGTACAATTTCTTACACAAAATATCAATTGAATTGGTCTATGTGATATTTTTTTTATAAAGTTCTAATATATCTTATACTTAGTACAACATATCTCTTTTTTTTTTAATATTTCCACAACAAATAGTTTATATGTGATATAAGTAACGTTGATTATGTTTGCAAGTGTTTTACACATCTTACTGTTTGTATCTTGTGTAAGTAATTGTAACCTCCTTTTTATAGACACATGCATATCAAGAAGTTGTTGCCGAATAAAAGTCGTATTTCATGTTGTACAAATACTGATCAACTTATGTTTCTTTAAGGTGGATAATGTATTATTGTCAATTTCATGGGATACACTTTAAAAAATAGTGCTTATTTGTGATAGAGATAGTTAATAATTTGTGGCATTAGAAAATTTATTCGATATATAAAAATTCCATAGCACGTACAACTTTCTTTGTTTGATTCAAGATTATGAGTTCTTTCATATGTAAATTTGACATGAAAGTATTAATTAAATTATTTAGATATAATCATATTACGGAATATAACATAATCGAGTTATGCTCACGAATAAGAAACTTGATATGAATGATTGAAATTTTAAAATATATTATTTAAAAATATTGGATGTACATTTTTAAAAAAACATCCACTCAAAGAAATAATAATTTTGTATGAATCTAAAGTCTATATCATTTAACCTACTAAAAAATGTCATACATATCACTATTTTCCTACAGATTACATGATATTTTTGTGAAACGAACGTCGTACCTATTACTTACCTGATGATGTGGATGAGAAGTGAAGAATTCAAAATCGTAAGATAAAAACCTGAAACAGGAGAAAAATAAATAAGAATTAATAATTAGCAAAAACAAATCAAGAAAAAAATATATATTAAACAAAAACAAAAACAAGATATATCTATAACTATATAGAGAGGATAAAAAGTAAAGAAATGATAATAGATTAAGATATATATATATATATATAGATTTAATGAAGTTAGCTATTCATATTCCTAACTAAAGAGATTCCATGCATCTGTTGTAACATTCAATTTAATTTAATTAATATATGTCTAGAAAACTGAAAAATATCTTGATGCTTAGAAAACTGATTTTGATGCTTAGAAAACTGAAAATGATTGATAGTCATGTTGTAGGAGGAGTAACTCATAACTATGATTAAAAAATTAACTTTTGTGTTGGATTAGTAGTTAATAATTAATTAATATAAATACTTTACAATATTTTAATTTAGTATAGGGGTAAAAAGGAAATCCAACTTTATATTTTGGTGCTTCCCACTTTTAATAATATGTGATATGATATATGGGTAATGTTAGGGAAACTCATCTCACCTCCTTAATATCTTTAGTAAGTTACCTGCCTTTGATTTAAATTTCTTATTTGATCCTCCCATATATTATAAAACAACATCTTTTACAATGAGCATAGAGCTAGCCAACTCAATATTCATTCTCCTTTAGCTTACTAATCATTCATGAAATCTTCTTCTTTAAGTTTTCCAAACAATTCAAGTATAAGATTTTATAACTCCTTTCCTAGTTAAATTCTGTAAAGTTTTGATCAGTATACTTGTAAACATACACAGTTACCTCGATACAACAATATATATGCCCTTTTCCAGAAATATATATTAAAAAAGTACCAAAGCTAATTTATTGCCTCGATAGAATTTCTTTTTTTGGATAAATATTGATAAAAAACAAAAACCAAGCAACTGCTCCAATTTCATGTCTATATCTCTATTTTATAACATTTGCAGTCTCACGTAACAATATAAAACTTTCCACCTTTAATTTCTAATATGCCCAAGGACATATGTCTTTGCAGTTGTTATGCCTATATTCGATGCTCTATTTTATCTACCTTGCTCAAAAATTGATTTCACAACCCTCGAGGTCATTTTTTCTATTTTCCTATATTTTCGATATTTAGTGATTTTAGTTTACCCAAGTCATTTATGACTTAATGGGATAAATAGTTCAATCGCTAGCCCGTTCATTTTGTTTTTATGCAAGGTTCCATATTTTGGAGCGGATCAAGTGTTAACCGTTGTTGTAGACAATTTTTTTAGGTAAATGACCTCACAAAATATTTCTGATGGTTCCATTGGCTCTGGAACATTGAGTTTAATCTTGATTAACCTTTGGGTTAGCTCTCAAGGGTTTCGGAAACATCTTGGGATACTATGTGGAAACTTAGGGTGTTAAATCCACTTTTTGTTGAGACAACCGTCATTAGAAGTTTTGACATCTTCATTGAGTTTGGAATGAAAAATTTGATGGGGGCAATATAGTTGTTTCCACGCACAGGGTCATGGATGAAAATAATCCCTAATTAGAGAATTAACTTAAATTTAAGTTGAGTTGGTGCAACCTTTGCTGGTATACCAAGCTTTGCTCTTTACATTCGTATGCTTGGAGCCATGTACTGTAACACTCCTGATCTTAGGTGTATTTGTAGGCCTAACAACCGTTTTTATCCCATATATATAGCCGAGTTAGGACATTTTCGATAGTTAAGTCTAGTATTTTGATTCATTTAGAGTCGTTTGATTCCACACCTTCTAACCAATGTGACTAGATGTTTCAGGTCAAAAATTATTGGGAAAGAAGCTGAATTTGGGCACCAAATTGAAGAGCGGAAAGTAGATGAAGGAGTGGTGGAAAAGAAGAACCAAAAAGCTTGAAACTGCACTGGCGAGAAGCATCACCGCGTCGCGGAGGCACTCCCCCCACGCATTGAAGGAGTCCGCAATAGAGACGCGTCGCGGAGGGTGTGTCCACTGATGAAGAAAAGGGGCTCCCCTTAATGGGGGAGTCTGCGATAGAGACGCGTCGCGGAGGGTGTGTCCACTGATGAAGAAAAGGGTTCTCCCCTTAACAGGGGAGTCCGCGATGGAGCCGCATCGCAAAGGGCGTTCCTCATATGCGTAGAATTTAGCGAGGGAACACCTCCGCATTGCGGACCTGGTCAATAAAATCGTCCCACATGTTTATTTGTTGAACTATAAATGATTTAAGTGTCATATATTTCACACACACATTCTAAAAAAAAGGGTAATTGAAGCTAAGGGCAATTTTGGAGCTAAAATATATGCTTTTTCTTCTCCTTCTTCATCTTGGTAAAGACTTGTATGAATATACTACATTTTATCTTTGTATTTTGTATTATGGGTAGCTAAAATCCCTTGTCCTAGGGGTGTGTCTATGAATGATTATTTAAATGTGAACTTTTTCCTTGTGTAAAAGGGGTTAATGTTTATTTTGTGCTTACATTCTTGTTTTATTATACTAATGCTTGATCAAAATTAGAATATACGTAGTGTCCATTCTTGAACTCAGCAGATGAATAGAGGGATAGACTAAAGAATGCAAGAAGTGTGTTCAACCTAGAGTATCCTAGATTGTTTTGTGTATTGGATAACTTCATATCTATGCACCATATTTGGTTGAAAATGCAAGATGAATACTTAATATGCTATTATTGATTCTTACCTAACCCCGCTCGATGTTATAGTTAGGTGGTCAATAGTGGTAGGCGATTAAAAGTCGGAAGATTATGATCGTAAATTGAACCTTGCCAACCCACAACAAGTTAACTCGTTGCACCTTGGAATAGAATCACATTGAATCGGAATTCGAGTATGCTACAACCCTAGGATGTCTCTCTAAATTGCGGAGTCCCTTTGTTCAAAAATCATTTTATTTAAAGTAGCTAATTCTAGTTAAGGTTGAAATAGTAGTTAACTAAATTTCTCAATCTCATTAATGCTTGGGTGAAATTAGATAGTCATTGTAAATTGTTTTTTTGTTGATTGGAAGTCCCTTGGGTACGAACATTAAACTCGAAGGAGTTTATTTACTACTTGAGTGACCACGTGCACTTGCGTGCAATTTTGGACGCAACAAGTTTTTGGCACCGCTGCTGGGGACTTCTAAATCGGCAAATATCTAGTTTTTGAGTGTCTAACTCATTTCTTCAAGTGTTGACAACTTAATCTGGGCTCCTCTTTTGTGCAGGTTGTGATAGGTTCTCACACTCGAAGACGACCGTGGTTTGGTAGAGCCTCTATCTGAATCAGAGAGATTCGTTCATTACCAGAGAAGGTGGAACAGTCCCAGTCCTCGGATGGACAGAGAACCTAGAAACCCACAAGGGATAGAAGAACAAGAACCATCGGTGATGATGGCAGAGATGAAAGTAAGGGATGTGGCAATCCCATAAACTACCAATGTTACATCGAGTATTCTGAAGCTCGCACCGGGTGGAAGGTTTGAATTTAAGGAGAACATGGTACAAGTATTGCACACGAATGGACAGTTCACTGGGCTATCTCATGAGGATCCACGAGTGCATATACAAAACTTCCTCAAGATCAGTGACACGTACACTCTAGCGGGAGTGAACTCTGATTATGTGCGGCTCACCTTATTTCCCTTTTCTCTGCTTAAGGAAGCAAAAAGATGGTTGATTTCTGAGCCCGCAAATTCCATAACAACTTGGAATGATGTGGCATGAAAATTCCTAATACGATTTTTCCCATCCGATAAAATAGCAAAACTTAGAAGCGACATACTGAGCTTCCGTCAGAAAGGAGGGGAAAATTTGTACCAAGCATGGGCTAGGTTTAAATCTCTACTATTAAGTTGCCCACATCATCATCAAGCTAACGAGGTGTTGGTCCATACCTTCATTGAGGGGTTGGAACCAAACACAAAAATTTTACTTGATTCTGCTGCAGGTGGACAAGCTTTAGAGAAGACATATGCTGAGTTATTTACATTGCTGAACCGAACTTCACAAGGTAACCCTGAGTGGAATGGTGGAGGAGTGAAGCCGGTCATATAGAAGACTGTCGGAGTTTTGGAGATGGATGCAATCACACTTTGTCCGCTCAGATTGCATCAATGCAGAACATGATGAACACTCATTTCAGCAACATGTCAATAGGAAAACAACAAGCCCACGTTAATATGGTTCACCAACCACAAGCTTGGTGTTAGGTATGTGGAGGGGGAGACCATAGTGTTGAGGTATGTGGGGCAAACCCAGAATCTGTTCATTTTGTAGGTAATGCTCAGTGAGGAGGTAATCACCAAGGCTATGGCAATAATTACAACTCAAGCTGGTGAACTCACCCAAACTTTTCATGGGGTGGAAATCAGAACCAATAACAAGTACAGAACAAATACAGACCACAGAGCAACAAAAATCAGTACCATCATCAAAGCCTTGGGAATCAACAACAAAATCAAGGTAATCAGCAGGCTGCCAAGCAAGGTGATATGAGTGTGGAAAGCATGCTAAAACAAATCATGGCGAATCAAGCCAAATTGGCGGCCGATGTCTGAAACAATACGTAAAATTTGGAGAAACAGTTTGGGAAGTTTGTTAGTGCCCAAAACTCCCGACCACAAGGGGGTTTACCGGGAAACACCGACCCAAACCCGAAGCAAGTGAATGTGGTGAACACTCGGAGTGGGCGCCCATTGGAAGAATTGGCACCAAAGACAAGAGTTGTTGAAGAAAGAGAGAAACAGGTAGAGGAAGTAAAAGCCAGCGAACAAAGGGCGATTGAAGAACCAAAAGTCAAACCACCATCTCCTTTTCCACATAAATTCAAAAAGCAAAAGGAGGAGGAATATTTTGGCAAGTTCATCGAATTACTCAAGCAGGTACATGTTAACTTGCCTTTGATTGATGTGTTGTAGGGCATTCCAAAATATGCCAAGTATGTGAAAGATGTGGTGGCCAAAAAGAGTCGATTGGCTGAGTATGCAACAGTTACACTCTCTGAGGAGTGTAGTTCTCGAATCCAAAATAGTCTCCCAATCAAATTGAAAGATCCGGGGAGTTTCACGGTTCAAATAAAAATTGGAAAATGTGTGGAGGCAAGGGGCTTATGTGATTTGGGGGCAATTATCAATTTGATGCCTACGTCCATGTTCCTCAAATTGGGAATTGGGAGACCCAAACCCACTACCATCATGTTGCACTTGGCTGATTGTTCGGTTTCAAGGCCAGATGGTGTTATCGAAGATGTCTTGGTGCATGTAGGAACTCTTATCTTCCCCGTGGACTTTGTCATTCTGGATTTTGAGCCTGACCTCGAGGTCCCATTTATTTTGGGACGACCATTCCTAGCCACGAGACGAGCGTTAATTGATGTGGCTGCCGGTAGGCTAACAATGAGAGCTCATGATAAGGTTTGAGGTGTTTGATGTTTTCAAAGCGATGAAGTTTCCTGCTATATATGAAGAGTTTTCAGCAATCACAGTCATTGAAGAGGAAGTGACAGCCAAATTTGTTGAGGCCAAGGATCCTTTGTAAAAAGTATTGATGGGACAGAATATTGAGGGAGATGTGGAAGCCCAAGAGATGGCTAATTCCCTTAATGTCCCAAATGTGAGTATGCTTCGCAAGTTTGCGGAACCATTTAATAGAGTCTTGGGCCCACCCTTGAGACTTTCTATTGAGGAAGCACCAAAGCTGTAATTAAAGGCTCTCCCTTCTCACCTCAGGTATGCGTTCTTAGAAGCAAATGATTCTTTACCTGTAATCCTTCTGCTGCCTTGTCTGAAATGCAGGTTGAAGCATCATTGAAATTACTGAGGAAGAGGAAAAAGGCAACAGGCTAGCAGATGGCTGACATTCATGGCATTAGTACCGCCTTGTGCATGCATAGGATATTCATGGAAGAGTGGCAGTGCGACCTCAACGTAGGCTGAACCCAGTAATGAAGGATGTGTTGCGCAAGGAGATAATCTAATGGCTAGATGCGGGTATTGTCTACCAAATTTCGGACAACAAGTGGGTTAGTCCGGTGCACTTAAAAGGGAGGTATAACGGTGATCACCAATGAAAAAATTGAGTTGATCCCAATAAGGACAGTCACAGGATGGCGAATATGCATGGATTACAGGAAATTGAATGAAGCCACCAGGAAGGATCATTACCCGGTCCCTTTTATTGATCAGATGTTGGATCGATTGGCTGGGCAAGAATATTACTGCTTTTTGGATGGCTATTCGGGGTACAACCAAATTGTGATTGTACCAGAAGATCAAGACAAAACCACTTTCACTTGTCGTATGGTACATATGCATTCAAGAGGATGCCGTTTGGGTTATGCAACGCTCCAGCTACGTTCCAGAGATGCATGATGGCCATTTTTCATGATATGGTTGAAGATTTTGTGGAGATATTCATGGATGACTTCTCAGTGTTTCGGGAGTCTTTTGACAGGTGCTCGGAGATTTGGACAGGGTGTTGGTTAGGTGTGAAGAAACCAATCTTGTCCTAAACTTGAAAAAATGTCATATTCTGGTAAAGGAAGGGATTCTATTAGGGCATAAGGTGTCAAAGAGAGGGATGGAAGTTGATCGTGCTAAGGTGGAAGTAATTGAATAGCTTTCCCCTCCCATTTTTGTAAAAGGGGTGCGAAGTTTTCTGGGTCATGCTGGGTTTTACAGAAGATTCATCAAAGATTTTTCCTAGATTGCTAGGCCGATGTGCAGTGTTTTGGAGAAGGAGATGAAATTTGTTTTTGATGAAAAAATGCATGCAAGCTTTCACAGTTTTGAATAACAAGCTTATAGAAGCTCCGATCTTAACTTCTCCAACTTGGGAGCTCCCTTTTGAGCTGATGTGTGATGGAAGTGATTTGGCTGTAGGAGCAGTGCTGGGACAGCGGAAAGAGAAGGTGTTACACTCCATATACTATGCAAGGAAAACGTTGGATGCAACCCAGGCCAATTACACTGTGACCGAAAAAGAGATGCTAGCATTGGTCTACGCATTTGACAAGTTCCGATATTACTTGGTAGGTACTAACATTGTTGTTTATACTGACCATGCAGCTATCAGGTACTTGTTATATAAGAAAGATGCAAATCCTCGATTGATCAGGTGGATTCTATTATTGCAAGAATTTGATATCGAGATCAAAGATCGAAGAGGTTATGAAAATCAGATTGCAGACCACTTGTCCCGGTTGGAGAGTTCATCCCATGTTGGAGAGCAAAGAAAGATTAGGGAAGAATTTTGAGCAATTATTGGCACTTGAGGTAACTGAGCTACATGGTATGCTGACATCGTTAATTATATGGTTAGCAGTTTGTTTACACCAGGTGCTACCTCACATCAAATGAAGAAGCTCAACCATGATGCTCGATTTTACATATGGGATGAATCGTATTTATTCAAGCAAGGGCCCAACGAAATGATAAGGAGATGTGTGCCTGAATCAGAGATGAAACAAGTGATGGATAGTTGCCACTTGTCTGCATATGGGGGTCATCATGGTGGTGAGCGCACCACGCATAGGTGCTTCAATCAGGTTTCTTCTGGCCTACCTTGTTTAAAGATGCTGCAGGTTATGTGAAGAGTTGTGATCAATGTCAAAGGATGGGGTCTATTTCAAGGCAACATGAGATGCCTTTGCATAACATTTTGGAGGTTGAAATATTTGACGTTTGGGTGATTGACTTCATGGGACCATTCCCTATATCAAATGGGAATCAATACATACTTGTAGCTGTGGATTACGTGTCAAAGTGGGTCGAGGCTGTGGCATTGCCGATGAATGATGCGAAGGTGGTGCTGAAGTTCCTCAAAAAGCATATTTTCACTCGATTCGGGACTCCAAGAGAAATAATCAGTGATGAAGGGAGACATTTCATAAATCAATTGGTGAAGAACATTTTAGCTAAATATGGAGTCCGACATAAGGTAGCTACGGCATACCACCCCCAAATAAGTGGTCAGATAGAAGTGTCCAATCGAGAGGTGAAGCAAATTCTACAAAAGACTGTGAATGCACAACGGAAGGATTGGTCAATCAAGCTTGGTGATGCACTGTGGGCTTATAGGAGTGCTTACAAAACACCAATCGATACTTCTCTGTATGACTTGGTGTTTGGTAAAGCGTGTCACCTCCCCGTTGAACTAGAGCATCAGGCTTACTGGGCAGAGAAGAAGTTGAACCTGGACCCAGAATTATCCGACAAGAAAAGGATGAATCAGTTATATGAGTTCAAAGAATTCCGACTCCATGCTTATGAAAATGCCAAGCTTTATAAGGAGAAAACCAAACGATGGCATGACAAACACATTGTGGAAAGATTTTTTGAGCCTGGTCAAATGGTATTGTTGTTCAAATCCCGGTTAAGGTTGTTCCCAAGCAAGTTGAAGTTGAAATGAAGTGGACCATTCAAAAGTGGTACGTATGGCCGACTATGGCGCTGTAGAGTTAGGGAATGAAGGGAAGAAATCCACGTTCATTGTGAACGGGCAAAGGGTGAAACACTATTTTGTGAAAGAATTTAACCGAGAAGTCGAAACTCTAGAGTTGAGCAATGAATGAGGGGAAGCTGAGTCATGCCGCGACGTTAAATAAGGCGCTACTCGGGAGGGAACCCGATGCGGGGTGGTTTTTGAAGCTTTTTGCATTGTATTTTTGTTTTAATAGGGTAGTTTAATGTACTTTTAGTTAGGAATTATTTAGGATATGTGTGTATTGTAAATTGCAGGAAATGTTGGAAACACGGGAGTCCACGACCTAACTACGTCGCGAACGTGTTCCCCAAGTGGAGATCGCTACGCTCTTCAAGGAAAATGCCCAAGGTAAGTACACGACAGCTCCGCGTCATGGACTCAGTGCTGAGAATTTAATTTCTCATGAGCTGGAAACAGGGGAGTCCGCGGCCTAAGCGTGTCGCGGATGTGTTACCCAACTTTACGTCTTTCACCGATGTGTCAAAGACGAAATGCGCAAGGCTTGTCCGCGACAGCTCCGCGTCGCGGACCTGGTAAGTTTTTCAGCACAGTGTAATTAAAAGTCGGGTTTCACCCTACTAAATGGATAAAACCCGACCCCCAATCCCTTTTTACCCCTAAAAATTGACGGTTTCACTCATCCCTCCCCTATTTCTAGCAATTTTTCTCCCCAAAACAACTCTTTCCCTTCCATCAATCAAGTCCGTGTCGCAAAGAGTGAAGATTTCCTTCAAAGTTCATCATTTTTTCCTTTTTTTTCTACTCAAGGTATGTTCTTGCTCTCTTTTCTTGGGTTGAGATGAAATTGATGGAGGTTCTTGGTGTTTTGCTTGTGGTTGGTGATGGGGATGAGTTTGAATGTTTTCTTTTTGAGAATGTGCTTAATAGGATGAATGTTTGAAGATTTTGGACTCAAATATGTGATTGCATGTGTGGAAACCTAGATTTCTCATCTAAAAAAAAGATATTGTCATGATTTTTTGAAGCCTGTGGGTTTGAAATTGGGATGTTGAAACTTCATGTTTGTTATTGGGGGGTTAAGGGAAATGCTCGAACTAGTTGATTAAAAGTGTGGTTTGAATTTTTGGGTAAAACCACTAGGGTTTTGTTTTTGATGGTTGAATAGGGGAAAATATTGGGATTTGTCTATTGTGAACAGTTTAGGGAAGTCAGAGTACCTTTCTATTCTGAAACCATGTTCAAATTTGACTGTGGGGTGTCATTCCCTCATTGAAACCTAAGATTGAATTGTATCATGGTTGTTTGCAGGTTCCTATATCGAGTTCACAAAGTTCAGGCAAGGCGGTAGCTTCTAGAAGCCGCAAGCGAGTTAGAACTAGCACCACAATTCCCCCGGCACCATCAGTCCCAAGAGGAAAAACTCAACGGTTTGGGGCCAAGGCAGTCCTCCCGGAGGGCCGAAAGTGGTACAAGTCCTACACGGAAGCCAAATACTTCTCCGATGTGGTTCTTGAGTATGAAAATCAGGAGAGGGACTTCCCCAACATCAGGCGTTGTATGCTCGAGCTGAACATAGGCTTCATCTTCCAGTACCCTTCTAGTGCAACATCAGTATGGTCCGGGAATTCTATGCAAACTGGAAGATGAATGTTCGCTCTCATGTTACAGTGAGGGGCGTAGAAGTGCCTTTGTCCCCGACAATGCTAAATCAAATGTTAGGGACTGCTGATGCCCTTTTCGATGTTCTCACAAGAATCAACATCACCCCCCGTATCAGGCGATCCGGCATACTCTATGTGGGGTTCAGTCCACAGCTAAATGGATTAGGCATGGGCATCGTGGCTATCATCAGTCATACCCTTATGCCCACATGAATAGAGAGGCCCGTGTGTGGTTGAAGATCGTCATGAACTATTTGATACCGGACTGCACTTCATTGAGGTGACACGGGACTGAGTCTCCTTGGTCTATGCACTAATGACATGGCTGCCTATCAACATCGGAGCGGTTTTAAAGTCGACAATGCACAAGGCAAGAGCTCACCGCGGGAGAAGGTATGCTTTTGGTGGATTAATCACTCGATTGTGCAGGCATGCTGGCGTTTCGAAAGAGACTGTGGCCCCCCTTTTTCACCATGCCCATCGATGTCACCAAGACGAAAGGGACGGAAATTATGCATGGACCCACCATCACTACAGCTGAGCGCAATAGGAGAGATGATATGGTCACATCGTGAATGTACAGGTTGGAGATGCTGCGCCATAAGAATGGATATCGAGCTTCCTCTCAGGAGCAGTTGGATGAGATAGCGAAGAAGTACCCCTTGAATGAGCATGTGATGGCCATACTAGGACTGGGGTCTGCATTTTTTGAGCCGGATTGGGATGATGTCCCAACATATGAGGACAAGCGAAGAGTCGGTTCGGATAGTGAATCAGGCTCTGCTGATGAGGAGGGCGACTTGCTAGCCCCCGAGGAGGCCGGTGGTGACGCCGACATGGAAGCTTAAACAGGGAAGACCACCTTACCTTTCTTTTTTTTCTTTTTGAAACTTGTTTCATCGAGGACAGTGCTCAATTTTAAGTGTGGGGTGGGGGTATATCTGTGTACATAGGTTTTATTTTGTTACTGTAGTTGTTTTGTGTGTTGTTTTTATTTGGGTTCCTTGGTCGTTGTTTTCAGATCTTTATCCAAGGATAATCCCGTTGAATCGTATATATATATATATATATATATATATATATATATATATATAACAAGCCGCCCAATGATAGATGCATGACGACTGTCTTAAGGACTGGTTCGTCAATTGAGTCTTTAGGGTTGCTTTTCGGCTGAGGTGACACAACTGTGGTGGATTGGTCTAACAACTGTTAATGTGGGTAACTCTGTGCTGAGACGTCTAGGCTCATTTATATGACTCCCTTATTGTGGTTATTCTTAAATTAAAGTATGTTGGCCATTGTGAAGCAGTATTCACTATCAGTATTAAGTTGAATGTGTGCCAAGTGTGTAGAAATTATTCATTCCCTGCTTATGATGAAGGTCTAGAACATGCCCGATGTGTTTGCCAACAAAAAATAAGAGGATTAGGAATTTGAGAAGTGACATAGGCATTTCTTTGGTAGCCCTGTTTATGCTATCCTCTACCCACCTTAAGGTATACCCCTAGTTAGCCCCCTTGAGCCTTAAACTATTTCTTTGGTAACCCATTATGAAGCTTATACCGTTCTTTATTGGGCCTAGAACTTTGATCCAAAAAGATCCTAAGCGTTTTTGTGCGAGCAATAAAAGAAAGAAACTGAAGTTAAGTGGGTACCCCAATAGAAGAGTTAAAAATATTATTTTGAAAATGATGAGAACATAACAATAAAGGTTTAGATGTGTTGATGTCTAAGAGCAGAAGAAAATAGTGGAGGCCAAATTATTGATTTACAAAGGAAAATGGTGAAAGAGGTGAAATTGAAACAAGAGACCAAAATGGTTCTAAAGAAAAGAGCACAAGACGGGGTTATGAGATGAGCATATGAAATTGCAGTATTAGCACTAAAACGCTTGGGAAAATAGTCACTACTCTTATTCCCGAAATGTTCCTACCTGTCCTAGCCTGCATTACAACCCTTAAAAGACCTAATTAATCTCGAAATATCGAATCCTCAAAAGTAGTGAAGCAGTACAGAAAGGGAAAGCCTATGGGTCGTTAGTTGTAGCAAGGGAATTCTGTTGTGAGCGTGAGCGTAAATTTTTTCCCGCACCCTCTTTGTGTGAAGAAACCAATGTGAAGTTAATGTGGGTGTTTAATTGTAGTGAGAGAACATGTTTGATGAGATCTGAGAGTTAATATATTGTGGATCAATGGCTGCACACAATATTTCTATTTAAAGGAGTCTATTCTTCAGGGTGGATTGTTTTGCTATAGAGATGCTTAGAATCGCAAAGTAATGCTATGTTGTCATCTAGCCGCTGGAGTTGTTGTGACCTAAGCTGAAAGGCTTGTGGTGTAGTATTAGAGTTGTAGTATTTCCATAAGTGCGGATGTGTTCGAGGACGAACAAATCTATAAGTGTGGGGTGGTGATCTTAGGTGTATTTTTATGCCTAACAACCGTTTTTATCCTATATATATAGCCGAGTTAGGACATTTTTGGTGGTTAAGTCTAGTATTTTTAGTCACTTAGAGTCGTTTGATTCCGCACTTTCTAACCAATGTGATTAGATGTTTCAGGTAAAAAATTATTGGGAAAGAAGCTGAATTTGGGCACCGGATCAAAGAGTGGAAAGTAAATGAAGGAGTGGTGGAAAAGAAAAACCAAAAAGCTTGAAACTGCACTGGAAAGAAGCATCACCGCATCGCGGAGGCACTCCCCCACGCACTGAAGGAGTGCACGATAGAGACGCGTCCGGAGGGTGTGTCCACTAATAAAGAAAAGGGGCTCGCCTTAATGGGGGAGTCCGCGATATAGACGCATCGCGGAGGGTGTGTCCATTGATGAAGAAAAGGGTCTTCCCTTAACAGGGGAGTCCGCGATGGAGCCGTGTCGCGGACCTGAGTAATAAAATCGTCCCACGTGTTTATTTGTTGAACTATAAATAGTTTAAGTGTCATTTCTTGCACACACACTTTCTAAAAAAATGGGAATTGAGGGTAAAGACGATTTTGGAGCTAAAATTGAGGGTTTTTCTTCTTCTTCTTCATCTTGGTAAAGACTTGTATGAATATACTACATTTTATCTTTGTATTTTGTACTATTGGGTAGCTAAAACCCCTTGTCCTAGGGTTGTGGCTATGAATGATGGTTTAAATGTGAACTTTTTCCTTGTGTAAAAGGGGTTAATGTTTATTTTGTACTTATATTCTTATTTTATTATTCTAATGCTTGATTAACATTAGAATATACGTAGTGTCCATTCTTGAACTCGGAAGATGAATAGAGGGATAGACTACAGAATGCAAGAAGTGTGTTCAACCTAGAGTAAGTTCTAGATGAATACTTAATACACTATTATTTGGTTGAAAATGCAAGATGAATACTTAATACACTATTATTGATTCTAACCTAACCCCGCTCGATGATGTAGTGAGGTGGTCAATAGTGGTAAGCGATTAGAAGTCAGAAGATTATGATCGTAAATTGAACCTTGCCAACCCACAACAAGTTAACCCGTTGCACCTTGGAATAGAATCACATTGAACTGGAATTCGAGTATGCTACAACCCTAGGATGTCTCTCTAAATTGCGGAGTCCCTTTGTTCAAAAATTGTTTTATTTAAAGTAGCTAATTCTAGTTAAGGTTGAAATAGTAGTTAAATAAATTTCTCAATCTCATTAATGCTTGGGTGAAATTAGATAGTCATTGTAAATTAGTTTTTTGTTTATTGGAAGTCCCTTGGGTACGAACATTAAACTCGAAGGAGTTTATTTACTACTTGAGTGACCACGTGCACTTTCGTGCGATTTTGGACTCAACAACTCCAAAAGTCCATGACTTAGTCTAAATGCTCACATGATGAACTAAGACTTGAAATACTGTCTCTAAGCCTAAAATAATGTATTGAAACTTATTGAGAAGTGTTAGAGTCAAAACGTTAAGAAACGACCATGACGTCCTGAGAATTGTGAAATGTGTGCTCGTGTGCCTTGGCATATTTCATGGGGTTTTAAGAGTCAGAATTTAGTGAAAATTGGTAAAAAGGTGTTAAATATATATAAGATTGTTTTTAGGGTCGAAACGTCCTTGGAGAGGACCCTTCCATTTGACCAAAAACCTTGCATTTGACAGTATTCAAACGACGAACCGTCGATGGGTCAACGGCCCACCGATGATGTCTTTGGCCAAGAATTAGTTTTTTCTTGGACATGACCAAACCTACCAGTCTCTTTCCAAAACGACGCCCTTGCGGGACGGGTCGTCGATGGGACTATGGACCGTAGGTCGGGGTCTCATTGGTTGTGGGTCGAATTCACTGCTAAAGTTTTTAGTTTAGGGAGTTAATTATGTGGGTCGTTATTTAATTAGTTAAGGGTTAAGGAATGTTTAATTACGTTAGTTGATGTACTATATAAGGACTAACCCTCATTAAAATAACCTTACACCCCATATTTCCCAAACCCAATTCTCTCCAACTTCTCTCTACTTTCTCACTCTATTCAAAGACTCCACTGAAGAACAAGATTAAAAGATCACTAGGGATTCAAGACTTCATCTTTTCTATATCACACACTAATGAATTCTAAGGTATGGAAGCTATTCACTCTTGGGATCTCTTTCCCTAAGAGGCTCTTCAAAATTGGATTCTAATGAAGTAAAAAACATGGGTTTTCTTCCAATTTCGTAATTGATCTTTCAAATTGACTTGATGTTGGTTTAATTTGATTATTATTGATAGATTATGAATATATATTATTTAATTGATTGTAGTTCATAGTCTTTGACCTAGTTCTAAGGAAAAAATCATGATTGAACCCTTTTCCCCTTACCCTAGGTTATGAATTGAGGTTGAATTGATTAGTGATGATACAATTGACTTAGTTGTTGTATAAATTACTATAATATGATGTTATTAAGTGGATATATGGATGAATATGGTTGGATTGATGGTAAGATCTTGAAGGAGGCTTATGGAGGCTATGTGGTAAAACTTTGTGATTTTGAGTTCTTTACTTCAATGATGATGATTTATACTTGATAATGGTACTCAAGTGAAGTATTATATGTGATTAGATTAAGAATATGATGATATGATTATTATGATGAAATGTCTTGACTATGTGAATTGTGAGATCATGTTAAGGGTATGATGATACAAGGTTGAATATGAATCACTTGTGTGCCTTACTATGATATGAATATGATGTGTTGATCTCACAAATTAAGGGTTGTTATGAAATGAAATTCTCATGCAATGCCTAATGAGCTAATGACATTATTATACAAGGGGTTAGTCTCCTATGGACTATACTAAGATATGATGATTAAGAAAGGCTTAAAGACATTTCAAAAAGGGACTTTAGCTTGGCACCGAGTGAAATTGACAATGAGAGGTTTTGACTCCCCAATGGAAGGGAGATTCACCAAATGTTCTCATGAGATGAGGACTCCAATGCTAATGTGCATGCAGAGGGTTCAAGACATATCTCCTAGTTCCTTAACTATGTTGCCCCCATAGGAATACTAGCTAGTGGATCCACTTAGAATGCTATGTTCATGTTTTGGTTCTACCTTAGAAAGTAGCCCACCTTATTTCGGTGCAGGGTTTCATGACACTGGATTCCATGTTTAGCTCACATGGTCTATTATCGGTTAAGGCGATTGTTCCCGAAAGTAAGATGAAAGTAATAAAGTGAACACTAACTAGGGTGACTAAGGGGTTCTACTTAGTGTTGGTAGGGGAATGGGACTCTACTTATACATGACACAAGTTGACCTTGAGGAAAGTCGTAGGAGGTTGTTTTTATGTACTTATGATATGAATGAAATGTATATGATGAATTTACATGTTGATGATCCTATATGATGTTAGATTCATTGATGAACATGCTATTGGTCTAAGTTGATATATATGATCAAGAACATGCATGATATGAATATTTATATGAAATTTAGACATTTCTTATGATCCTTTGTTTGATTTACTTTATTATGTTGGGTTATGCGGATTCAAATAAGCATTGCACTTGTAGGCTTGGGAAGGAGTTGTGAGTAGGGGTCTTTTATGTTGTGAATGTTATGAACTCTTGGACATGAATTGTTTTTATGACATTATGTTGGAGTTATTCAAGCCTATATGATCTTAGTATGATGCCATTCATGTTGATATGAACTTATGTTGATAATATCCATGTTGACTTGACTTTATGATGATGTTGGTCTTGTGTTGAATATGGACTTGTCTTAAGTGATGTTATGTCTATTGGCTTGTATATGTTCTTAATTGTGCATAAAGGCTTTTAAAAGTGACTTAGCATGGTTTTGAGCAAAATTTATTTTTAAGCATGATTTCAATGGTTTTACTAGCATATATTTCCATACTTAGTACATGTGGTTGTACAAACCCATATGCTTTTCCTTTTCCCAAACAATGTAGGTTCGGGCTATTGAAGTTTAGATGGCCACTTGCAAGAAGACTTGGACATTTCCCCAAGTTATTGATTGGTCCTCAGTGTTCGGGGACGTTACCATTTCACTATTCTAGCTATGAAGTTGTTATATCTAAAGACACTATTTCATTCCTTTAACTTTGAGACTATTGATGTGAGCTTATATGTGGCTCTTTGTATTCAAGTATGGGCTATGCTCAAATGTTGTAATACTCTTTAGATGGTTTAATGTGAGACAATGTTATTAGACTATTTCCTATGTATTGGTTATGTTGTCTAAACGAGAAGCGTATGTAAGCTTCAATAAGCGAGGAGTCTATGTGAACTCCATACATAATATGTGAGAGGTCTATGTATACCTCACTATGTAAAAGTTTTTCATTTTCTGTATTTTTGACCTATGATATGTTACTATGAATGCTAAGGGCTTGTCCAAGTCATCTCCGAGACGACGACGCCGGTTACGTCTAGGGGGTGCTCCCCGGTCTTGACAAACTTGGTATTAGAGCATGAGGTTGAAGTAATCTTAGGGTTGATGTCTTAATAAACTACGTTTACATAGAGTCTTGTTCATGGGTGTGAAGTGCGCCACATTTATGAATGAGAGGCTATGTGACGCTTAGGAATTCTCAGTTGTTGCTAATCTTGAAAGTCGTGCATCAATAGTGGTAACTCTATGTGTCCCTTTTACTTCTAATCCTTTTCTTGTGGATATAAGAGATGACTACGAGAAGGGCAGCCGCAAGGAGAGTGGAGGAAGATTTGTCTAATACGGGAGTTCATCCCCAAGACAACTAAGCTCCTCCACAAGGCAATCAAGTTCCTCCGCAAGACCAAGCTCTGGTCATTCCTCCACCTATGATGGATGGAGATATACGGTCGGCTTTTCTAAGTTTGGCCCAAGCTATGACTACCCAAGCCCATGCGATAGCTACTCAAGCTCAAGCCATGACAGCTCAAGCAAACTGGTAAGTTGGACCCCGTGTTCAACAAAATGCTAGTACCATGTCTTCTCGCTTGAGGGACTTCACAAGGATGAGCCCTCTAATGTTCTTTGGGTCAAAAGTGAATGAAGACCACCAAGACTTTCTCGATGAGGTCTACAAGATCCTATATTCTATGGGAGTGAGTTCTAATGAGAAGGTCGAGCTAGCCTCATATCAACTCAAGTATGTGACTCAAACTTGGTATACCCAATGGAGAGACAATAGGGATTTGAGAGCGGGTCCTATAACTGGGAGGTGTTTAGAAACGTTTTTCTTGATAGGTTCTTTCCAAGGGAGAAAAGGTAGGCAAAAGTGGAAGAATTCATCAACCTTCGTCAATAAGGTATGAGTGTGAAAGAGTACTCCTTGAAGTTTACTAAATTGTCCAAGTATGTTACTTGTTTGGTATCTAATCCTAGGGATCAGATGAGCCGCTTTGTGACGGGAGTCTACGATTATCTAGTTGAAGAGTGTCGTTTGGCGATGCTTCATTGTAACAACCCTAAAAAAAAATGAAGAAGATAAGAAATGTTTAAGGTGTCAAGAATGCTTGCGATTAGACCAAGGTTCACACGGATTTATACGCGTAGAACCAGACCTCAGAACCCTTACTACGACCAAGCCAACTAACTTGGGGAGTTAGTTGAGCTTGGAAAGGTTGGAACCAACCAAGTAAGGCTCTCGAAACAAAGATTTAATCGAAGGAGTCTTTACCGGACTTAAAAAGAAGAAATCTTAAGTTTTGAGGGTCTAGGGGTAAAATGGTCTTTTACCAGGCTAAGGGTAATATCGTAATTATCCTAAATATATAATTAATTAATTATTTAATAATATGGAGGGGTAATATGGGGAGAGAGATCCGAAATTGAGCTCTTGGAGTGGAGTCTTGCTCCACCCGGGTTCGAACCTAGGTGGAAGCAATGATTTAAATTATTTTTATTTAAATTGATAAATTAATGTAATTAATTTATATTTATTATTTATTAGCTGATTTAAAATAAAAGGAAAAATTAGATTTTTAATTATTAAGGAGAGTCCTAAATTGACTAAGTCATTATCTAAGCCTAAACAACTTCACACGTTTCACTCTCTCACAATCTCTCTTACGTTTCATCACCTCTCTCACATTTGTTTCTGCCAAAACAACTTGAAGAACTGAAATAATATTAAGAGTTCTTCACACTTGAAGAACTCACACAAAAATTTGAGAAAGACAAAGTAACCAAAAATGTCAAGGCAAAGAGAGGTTGTTCGTCGAGTGGTGTGTACGTTGAGGAGGCTTGGACTGATTTTGGAGAGGGTTTTGGGCAGCAAATTCACGTTTGAACAAGCAAATTAAGGTATGGGTTTCTTCTCTCTTGGTCCCTATCCCAAGAGGCCCCTTACGATTCAAGATATTCACTCCGAAACTAAGGTTGTTCCCCGTTGCATGTCCTTGTTACTAGCTCCCAAATGATTTCGTAGGCTGGGTATTTTGTGCTGGTAGATTTAGGCATGTATGATGTTTTTATGTTGAATGTGAATATGTTTATGTGCGTGAAATCACAAAAATGATAACCAATGTGTAATCGAAGAAAATGTGTGTGTGTGTACGTTGGCAGTGAGTTTTAGCCACTGTTTGGAGACGTGTAAGGCATGTTTTTCTTCTTGTATTTCATGTGTTAAAGTTGTGCATAATGTGATGTTCATATAGTGTGTGTAGTTACAAATTTTGAGTGAAAACGCTTGACTAAATGTAACCCCTAAACTACACCTAAATTACATACTAAGTGCTTGGTCAAAATGCCCTAAGAAACTAATATGAAAAGTTGATTAAAGGAAGGTAAAAACTATGAATGAATTTCCAGATTTGTGCACTCTAGTTTCGGTCACCAAAGAGGTCAAAATCTGGGTTTCTAAAGTGCAAATAAAACAAGTGAGGTCAACGGGAATTGAACCCAAGACCTCACATGTTAAGAAGGATAAAAAACGTGAAGGGGCTAAGGGGAATCGAACCCTTAAGATACTGGTTTCGCGAGAAAAGGAAAAAAAATGGGGCTGGGAGGAATCGAACCTGGCTACTGTGAGTTCTCGAGAAAAGAAAAGAAAAAGGGGGCTGGGGGAATCGAACTCGCGAACTGGAGGAGAAAAAGGAGAAAAATAATTAAACAAATAAATGGGAGGCGTGGGATTCGAACCCACGACATGCAGGCACGCGCGAAAGGGGAGAAAATAAAGAAAAGAAAACGTGAGGTGTGGGAATCGAACCCACGACCTCAAGGCTGGAAAAGAGAAGGCAAACATTAATTAAGAAACAAAGTGAGGATGTGGGGGTTCGATCCCACAACCTCACAGCCAAGGCGCCTAGTTAAGGAAGATTTAAATTAAAAATAAGATAGGAGGCTGTGGGGGTTCGAACCCACAACCTCCCAAGCCCTCAGCGAAATTAAAGAATTAAATAAGGAGGCTGTGGGGGTTCGAACCCACAACCTCCCTATCCCAGCGAAAATTTAAGGAAAATACAAGAGGCTGTGGGGGTTTGATCCCACAACCTCTTGGTTTAGGCGAATTGGGACAAGGAGAATTTAAGGAAAAATAAAAAGGGGTTGTGGGGGTTCGAACCCACAACCCTTCGACCAACTTAATAGAAACACTAAGTAGAAAATTAATGATACGATATTAATATTGGGATTTAATCTAGAGTTATAATGTTATGAATATTAAAAATAAAATCAATGAAAAATGTAAATGATATCCAAGTGATCCGAAATTGGGTTTCCTTGCCCAAACTTCCGTATTGATACATAAATCATACGTGAACAAAATATCCAAGAATAATGCCACATACTTAGATCGAAATCAAGATCTTGACATACATACAAGATGCATAAGTCTTGTATCACATAATCATAGAAAGATATGAATCACTTAGACGAAATATGAATGAAGCCTCATGGCTTGTGTGTATAGACACATAAGTCTAACATACGTTCAAAAGTAAGTGAACCTAAGAGGTATGTAATGAAATGATGAACCCTAGAAGGGTTAAGTATGAGTGTAAGATACACTAAATGGCCAAGTGCATTGTCATATGATGAGATGAACAATGAAATGATGAAATGAACAATGAAATAATAAAACCCTAGAAGGGTTAAGTAAGGGTGTGAAACACACTAAATGGCCAAGTGCATTGGCATATGATGAAATGAACATTCACGTAATAAGAGGTGAGTAACTATGAAAAGCAAAGGTGCTAATGATAATGAATGTGGTGACAACATGATATGAGGCTAATGTAAATGATGAGACCAATCTCAAATGAGCCTAAGTAAATGTTACCAATACGTACTCACCTATGAGAGTGTAAGATAATGAAGAGATCAGTCTCTATGAACACTCTAATGAAGGTATTGAACTTAACACACTTAATACTAATGATGAGATGAGAAATCATCTAATGAGCTATGATTTCCTCATACTAGAGCCAGCTTCCATGACGTATGAGATAAATGAAATGGAATTTTATACTGAGCACCGATAGGCTATCTATGAGCGGTGATGCCTTCTTTCGGGAAGGGCGGAGGTTCACGTAACTCTCATGAGATGAGACTGTCCGGCTTGCCGGGTATGGGTCTGCTTATATCTCCTAGTCTTCGAACCAATACTACCAATATAGGGATCTGGAGGGGTTAAATTCCCATGTACGCTAACATTTTTTTGGGTCACCTTGGCCGGTGATTCCACCTCTTTTCGGTGTGGGGGAGACACTGGATTTCATGATGCTCACATGATCTATGTCGGTTAAAGTTAAAGTTCTCAATGAATGAATGAGGCCAGCCTCAAATGAAGCACATAATAAAATGAATGATACCAAAAGTGTTAGGATAGGATAATCAAGAGGTGAGCTAGACTCAGGTAATGACATTAGGTTATTCTTGATCATTGCACAGTAAACCCGATGAAAGTCTTAAACTACACCCTAGGTATAGCTGGTGTTCACACTGGCCTATGAATGAAATGAAATGAAGTGCGTACGAATGAATGAAGCAGACTCTGTGTTTGCTAATGAAGACTCCCTAGTTGAGGTCCCATATGTTGAGCCCTCATTTTGAAAAGTCTTAATGTCAAGTCCATGATTCCAAGGTCTCGTGGCATATGAATGAATGATATGAAGGAAGCTATTTGTTATATGTTATGTGCTATGATATGTGTTATATGTATGATGTTATGTGATGTGTGCAATATGATAAGTATGATGATGCATGTTACTCTCATGGCATGACTTTCCTAATCCAAATTTGGAAAGCTCACAGACTTTCCTAATCCCAATTTGGCAAGTCCACTAACTTGACTTCCAAAAATCATGTTGTTAGGAAAGAGCTATTCTTTCTCATGCATGTCCTTGGTGTGTGTTTGCATATACCATACTTAGTACAAGTGTGTACTAACCCTATACAACTATTCTATTTTAGGTGCAGGCACAGGTGGACGATAGAGCTACAGGATCATTGTTGCAGTTATCCGGACGTCCAACATTCATCTGGAGTTGGTAGGTCCTCATGCTTTCGAAGGATGATACTGTTTTATATTCTAGCTTAGTTTTAGAGTTGAGCTAGTGGTGCATGTTCCACTAGCGTTTCCTTCCTATTTTTATTCAGACTTTGTATTGGTGCCATTTTGGCAATTATACACTTAATACTTATTGAACTATTTCTTTCAGTTGCTTATCTCTTAATGTTAGATGGTTGATGGTGAACAATTATGAAATGATAATGATGTTTAACAAGTATATTAAGAAACAAAAAGTTTCAAATTTTCCGCTAAAATTAACCTAGATGAAGTAAGAATGACGTAAGTAGCCTTGTCTGCGACCTGTGAGAGGTCAACGACGTCGGTCTCGTCTGGGGTCTACACTCCGGTCGTGACAAAGTTGGTATCAGAGCACTAGGTTAAATTCCGAGGATAATAAGTTCACATCAACCACATTGAGTAGTTTCTAAGTCATGGTAGTGAAGTGCACCACTATCCTGGATTAGAGACTGCATGATGCATAGAAAAATTTCCCTTCTTCTGATCTTATCGTGCTTTTCCAAATGTCTGAGTTCTTGGTGTTATGAGCGTGTCTAACATCAATACTTGTTGTTTTTTCAGAGAATAAAAACTAGGAGAGCTAATGGTCAGAGGAGAGAAGGAGCAGCTGCTGGGGGTAATCAGGATCCACCCCAGGCTCCAGCTGAAGGAGTGGCCATGCCAGTTAACCCAGCTGGGTTGACTAATGCTGAGGTGAGGACATCTTTGGCCCAGATGGCACACGCCATTACTATGCAGGCCCAGGCTATGACTACCCAGGCCAACCGGCAGGATGTTCAGAGGGAGAACCCACCGGTTTGTTGCATGGCTGACAGGCTGAGAGACTTCACGAGGATGAATCCTCCTATTTTAACAGGGTCTAAGACTTCAGAGGACCCCCAGGAGTTTGTGGATGAGATGCATAAGATTCTGGTGGCTATGGGGGCCACAGATACTGAGAAGGCTGAGCTGGCTTCCTATCAGCTCAAGGATGTTGCACAGACTTGGTGCAAGATGTGGCAGGATAGCCGAGCATTGGGCGGAGTTCCAGTCACTTGGGAGCTTTTTAAGACAGCCTTTCTGGAGAGATTCTTTCCCAGAGAGATGAGAGAAGCCAAGGTTGAGGAGTTCATCAACCTTAAACAAGGCTCTATGACGGTCAGAGAGTATTCCCTGAAGTTTGTTAAGCTATCAAGGTATGTTACTTTCCTTAGTATTTAATAGCAAGGATGAGGAGAGTACTGAGCTTTGTTGAAATTATCCAGGTATGCTACTTCCCTGGTTTCGAATAGCAGGGATGAGATGAGCAGGTTCATAGGAATCAATGGAGACCTGGAGGAGGAGTGCCGGTCTGCGATGCTCCATGATGATATGGACCTTTCCAGGTTGATGGTGCATGTCCAACAGGTAGAGTACAGCCGCAAAAAGAGGGGCATTCGTGATGCTAGTAGGCCTAAGCCTCAAGATCAGGCAGGTCCCAGCAATGGAGGCCACAAAAACAATTTTGGCGTCCGTGAGCAGCCCAGGTTTAAGAAGGGACTCTCCTACCAAGGGGAGTCAAGTTCATCCAAGAGTCGCTATGATAGGGATTCCGAGTCCAGAGTTAAGAGAAACAATGGAGTAGATACACCTCAGGAGAGGCCACCTTGCAGGAAGTGTGGCAAACTGCATGGAGGAGAGTGTATGATGGGCTCTAACGCTTGTTACAGTTGTGGAAAACCAGGTCACATGGTGAAGGATTGTCCGAATAGGAGAAGTCAAGAACAAGGGAAGGAGAGAGTTCAGCCTAATGGTCCAAATGAAGAGGCTCCAAAGAGGCAACGATTCTTTGCACTCAAGTCTAGGGGTGCAGGGGAAGGCACTTCTGATAAAGTCTCGGGAGCGTAGCCTTAGTTAGTCTTTCATATATTTGACTGTGTATGGTTGTTATGCACTAATATGAAGTTAATATGTTTGAGTCATCATGTTGGTTGCTGATTTGTATGACTTATATGGTGACTTATGTTGTATGCTTTAATGAGACTAGTTTAGGGAAGAATTCCTTAGTATATTAATGTGAAGCTACTAGTAGGTTTCAAGGATGGGCACCATCATGTTAATATGTGAATCAGATATTCACCAATGGGAAGTATTGAAAAACCTATGTATGCGTACGTTCTATGGATGACATACTTATTGTTAGTAAAGAGTAGTGTCATTCAGGGACGAATGTTCCTAAGGGGGGGATAATGTAACAACCCTAAAAAAAAGTATGAAGAAGATAAGAAATGTTTAAGGTGTCAAGAATGCTTGCGATTAGACCAAGATTCACACAGATTTATACGCGTAGAACCAGACCTCAGAACCCTTACTACGACCAAGCCAACTAACTTGGGGAGTTAGTTGAGCTTGTAAAGGTTGGAACCAACCAAGTACGGCTCTCGAAAATGAAGATTTAATCGAAGGAGTCTTTACCGGACTTAAAAAGAAGAAATCTTAAGTTTTGAGGGTCTAGGGGTAAAATGGTCTTTTACCAGGCTAAGGGTAATATCATAATTACCCTAAATATATAATTAATTAGTTATTTAATAATATGGAGGGGCAATTTGGGGAGAGAGATCCGAAATTGAGCTCTTGGAGTGGAGTCTTGCTCCACCCGGGTTCGAACCTAGGTGGAAGCAATGATTTAAATTGTTTTTATTTAAATTGATAAATTAATGTAATTAATTTATATTTATTATTTATTAGCTGATTTAAAATAAAAGCAAAAATCAGATTTTTAATTATTAAGGAGAGTCCTAAATTGACTAAGTCATTATCTAAGCCTAAACAACTTCACACGTTTCACTCTCTCACAATATCTCTCACGTTTCATCACCTCTCTCACGTTTGTTTCTGCCAAAACAACTTGAAGAACTGAAATAATATTAAGAGTTCTACACACTTGAAGAACTCACAAAAAAATTTGAGAAAGACAAAGTAACCAAAAACGTCAAGGCAAAGAGAGGTTGTTCGTCGAGTGGTGTGTACGTTGAGGAGGCTTGGACTGATTTTGGAGAGGGTTTTGGGCAGCAAATTCACGTTTGAACAAGCAAATTAAGGTATGGGTTTCTTCTCTCTTGGTCCCTTTCCCAAGAGGCCCCTTACAATTCAAGATATTCACTCCGAAACTAAGGTTGTTCCCCGTTGCATGTCCTTGTCACTAGCTCCCAAATGATTTCGTAAGTTGGGTATTTTGTGCTGGTAGATTTAGGCATGTATGATGTTTTTATGTTGAATGTGAATATGTTTATGTGCATGAAATCACAAAAATGATAACCAATGTGTAATCGAAGAAAATGTGTGTGTGTGTACGTTGGCAGTGAGTTTTAGCCACTGTTTGGAGACGTGTAAGGTATGTTTTTCTTCTTGTATTTCATGTGTTAAAGTTGTGCATAATGTGATGTTCATATGGTGTGTGAAGTTACAAATTTTGAGTGAAAACGCTTGACTAAATGTAACCCCTAAACTACACCTAAATTACATACTAAGTGCTTGGTGAAATGCCCTAAGAAACTAATATGAAAAGTTGATTAAAGGAAGGTAAAAACTATGAATGAATTTCCAGATTTGTGCACTCTAGTTTCGGTCACCAAGGAGGTCAAAATCTGGGTTTCTAAAGTGGAAATAAAACAAGTGAGGTCAATGGGAATTGAACCCAAGACCTCACATGTTAAGAAGGATAAAAAACGTGAAGGGGCTAAGGGGAATCGAACCCTTAAGCTACTGGTTTCACGAGAAAAGAAAAAAAAAAGAAAATGGGGCTGGGGGGAATCGAACCTGGCTACTGTGAGTTCACGAGAAAAGAAAAAAAGAAAATGGGGCTGGGGGGAATTGAACCTGGCTACTGTGAGTTCGCGAGAAAAGAAAAGAAAAAGGGGGCTGGGGGAATCGAACTCGCGAACTGGAGGAGAAAAAGGAGAAAAATAATTAAACAAATAAATGGGAGGCGTGGGATTCGAACCCACGACCTCCAGGCACGCGCGAAAGGGGAGAAAATAAAGAAAAGAAAACGTGAGGCGTGGGAATCGAACCCACGACCTCAAGGCTGGAAAAGGAGAAGGGAAACATTAATTAAGAAACAAAGTGAGGCTGTGGGGGTTCGATCCCACAACCTCACAGCCAAGGCGCCTAGGTTAGGAAGATTTAAATTAAAAATAAGATAGGAGGCTGTGGGGGTTCGAACCAACAACCTCTCAAGCCCTCAGCGAAATTAAAGAATTAAATAAGGAGGGTGTGGGGGTTTGAACCCACAACCTCCCTATCCCAGCGAAAATTTAAGGAAAATACAAGAGGCTGTGGGGGTTTGATCCCACAACCTCTTGGTTTAGGCAAATTTGGACAAGGAGAATTTAAGGAAAAATAAAAAGGGGTTGTGGGGGTTCGAACCCACAACCCTTCGGCCAACTTAATAGAAAAACTAAGTAGAAAATTAATGATACGATATTAATATTGGGATTTAATCTAAAGTTATAATGTTATGAATATTAAAAATAAAATCAATGAAAAATGTAAATGATATCCAAGTGATTCGAAATTGGGTTTCCTTGCCCAAACTTCCGTATTGATACATAAGTCATACGTGAACATAATATCCAAGAATAATGCCACATACTTAGATCGAAATCAAGATCTTGGCATACATACAAGATGCATAAGTCTTGTATCACATAATTTTAGAAAGATATGAATCACTTAGACGAAATATGAATGAAGCCTCATGGCTTGTATGTATAGACACATAAGTCTAACATACGTTCAAAAGTAAGTGAACCTAAGAGGTATGTAATGAAATGATGAACCCTAGAAGGGTTAAGTATGAGTGTAAGATACACTAAATGGCCAAGTTCATTGTCATATGATGAGATGAACAATGAAATGATGAAATGAACAATGAAATGATGAAACCCTAGAAGGGTTAAGTAAGGGTGTGAAACACACTAAATGGCCAAGTGCATTGGCATATGATGAAATGAACATTCACGTAATAAGAGGTGAGTAACTATGAAAAGCAAAGGTGCTAATGATAATGAATGTGGTGACAACATGATATGAGGCTAATGTAAATGATGAGAGCAATCTCAAATGAGCTTAAGTAAATGTTACAAATACGTACTCACCTATGAGAGTGTAAGATAATGAAGAGATCAGTCTCTATGAACACTCTAATGAAGGTATTGAGCTTAACACACTTAATACTAATGATGAGATGAGAAATCATCTAATAAGCTATGATGTCCTCATACTAGAAGCCAGCTTTCATGACGTATGAGATGAATGAAATGGAACTTTATACTGAGCACCGATAGGCTAGCTATGAGCGGTGATGCCTTCTTTCGGGAAGGGCGGAGGTTCACGTACCTCTCATGAGATGAGATTGTCCGGCTTGCCGGGTATGGGTCTCCTTATATCTCCTAGTCTTCGAACCTATATTGCCAATATAGGGATCTGGCGGGGTTAAATTTCCATGTACGCTAGCATGTTTTTGGGTCACCTTGGCCGGTGATTCCACCTCTTTTCGGTGTGGGGGAGACACTGGATTTCATGATGCTCACATGATCTATGTCGGTTAAAGTTAAAGTTCCCAATGAATGAATGAGGCCAGCCTCAAATAAAGCACATAATAAAATGAATGATACCAAAAGTGTTAGGATAGGATAATCAAGAGGTGAGCTAGACTCAGGTAATGACATTAGGTTATTCTTGATCATTGCACAGTAAACCCGATGAAAGTCTTAAACTACACCCTAGGTATAGCTGGAGTTCACACTGGCCTATGAATGAAATGAAATGAAGTGCGTATGAATGAATGAAGCAGACTCTGTGTTTGCTAATGAAGACTCCCTAGTTGAGGTCCCATATGTTGAGCCCTCATTTTGGAAAGTCTTAATGTCAAGTCCATGATTCCAAGGTCTCGTGGCATATGAATGAATGATATGAAGGAAGCTATTTGTTATATGTAATGTGCTATGATATGTGTTATATGTATGATGTTATGTGCTGTGTGCAATATGATAAGTATGATGATGCATGTTACTCTCATGGCATGACTTTTCTAATTCAAATTTGGAAAGCTCACTGACTTTCCTAATCCCAATTTGGCAAGTCCACTAACTTGACTTCCAAAAATCATGTTGTTAGGAAAGAGCTATTCTTTCTCATGCATGTCCTTGGTGTGTGTTTGCATATACCCATACTTAGTACAAGTGTGTACTAACCCTATACAACTATTCTATTTTAGGTGCAGGCACAGGTGGACGATAGAGCTACAGGATCATTGTTGCAGTTATCCGGACGTCCAGCATTCATCCGGAGTTGGTAGATCCTCATGCTTTCGAGGATGCTACTGTTTTATATTCTAGCTTAGTTTTAGAGTTGAGCTAGTGGATCATGTTCCACTAGCGTTTCCTTCCTATTTTTATTCAGACTTTGTATTGGTGCCATTTTGGCAATTATACACTTAATACTTATTGAACTATTTCTTTTCAGTTGCTTATCTTTTAATGTTAAATGGTTGATGGTGAACAATTATGAAATGATAATGATGTTTAACAAGTATATTAAGAAACAAAAAGTTTCAAATTTTCAGCTAAAATTAACCTAGATGAAGTAAGAATGTCGTAAGTAGGCTTGTCTGCGACCTCTGAGAGGTCAACGACGCCGGTCTCGTCTGGGGTCTACACTCCGGTCGTGACATTCATGACAATATGGACATTTCTCATTTGATGCTATATGCTCAAAAAATTGAGGAGACTAGACTCAAAAGGAAGAATAGGGAGTTTAAGAGGCCCAAGTTTTATAAGGGAGGTACTTCCAAGGGTAGGCTTGAAATTCAAGACAAGTCTAGGTTCAAGAAGAGGGTCTCCAACCAAGTTCCTTCCAATTTACCTAAGACTAACAAGGATAGATGTCTAACCCTAAGTCTCAAAAGGGAAGGAGTGGAAATTCACCTAGTGATAAACCTACTTGTTCCAAGTGTGGTAAGAAGTATAGGGGTGAATGCTTGGTTGGAACGGGTAATAACCTTGGTTGTGAAGAAGATGTCCATAAGGTTAGTGATTGTCCTAATATGAGGGTTCAAGAGAAAGGCAATAGCCAATCTCAAGCAAGTGGTCCTAGTTCCAATGCTCCAATAAGGTACCACTTCTATGCTCTCCGCTCTAGGGGTGAGCAAGAGGAGTCTCCCAATGTGGTCACTGGTATGTGACAAGTCTTCTTTATTGATGTTTATGATTTACTTGACCCCAGTGCTACTTTATCATTTGTAACTCCTCTAGTAGCTAAAAAGTTTGATGTTCTACCCGATATTCTAGTTGAACCTTTTGTGGTTACTACCCCGGTGGGTGGCTCCGTTGTAGCTTGAAGAGTCTTTAGGATCAATGTATAAAGATTTGAACATGTTTAGCCTAGTTTCCATGGTTCACTGTAACATTGGCCTCTTAATGATTTAAGGTGGATTTTGATCATGTTAAGTTGGTTGTATCTACTGTTCTAGGTTAATATCATATTTGAATTATGAATATGAATCTTGTATGATTGAAGTAAAGATGGCATATGTAAATTGATCTAGTCTCTTCTAGTCTATCGATTGATAATACTATGTATATGATGTGATCTCGAATTGTGGATAAATGAAGCATGATTCCATTGGTGTAGTGATCTATTTAGCTATTGCCTAGTATGTATATTATTGTTAAAATATGATTGATGATCAAGGCCTTAGAGAATCAATAGTATTGTCTAATTCCTCTCTATTCTAGCAAATCAATAAGCCTAATGCCTATGTTGGAAGCTTGATCTTGAAGTGCTTTAAGTACTATTTCATTATGATTAAGTGTATGATTAGATACTGCCTTATATTGATATTATTGATGAAATATGATCTATAATCCATGTAAGTGAAAGTGGCTAATGGTCTATGTTCTTCTACCTTCTAGTATGCTAAGGTGTTGTGCTAGTTGTAGTATGACCTTGTAGTAGCTTGTAATTGAATTCATGTATGAGTATGGAACTTAAGCTACTGACCTATACTTGATTTATTTATGAAAGAGTAGTAAAGTACAAAGATGACCAAAGGCCAAAGGATTGATAAGAATTGTTCTACTATTCTAGTTCTCTATTCTTCTATAATAATGTTGATGAAGCCTTGTATGGCATTGTGTGGTATGGTCCACTTATGGTGGAGGTGTTTACTTTATGTCATTATATATGTGTTGACCATGGCCTTGAAGGCAAATTGATGATTATATGAATGCGTTGTTATGATGATCTCCTTATGTGTAAGTTGCGCCTAGTCTTCTATTATAGTTGTGAATCTAGGTTATAATTACTATTGTTATGAGCATGTAAAAGGGTTATAAGACCATGTGTAGTTGATGCCATTAATGAAGTGTTAAAGATTTATGACCCCCTACCCATGTACCCCTATGTGAATAGTACAAGTTAGGAGTCTTAAGTGTAACATGAAATTGACTTGCCTCCTAAGCTATTGTGTGTTGTGTGGTCTATGATTGAAAGTGTAATGTGGTCTAAGAGGGTGGTTGCCTCAATGAGTTGTTGATAGACATTATGTGATCATGTTGACTAATGTACACACACACTCACTTTACATGCATGTTACAAGTAGTATAGGTCATGGTGTCTAAATGAAAGGTAGTTCTCATATTCACTAGTGTCTACTACTATGTATGTTTAGATGATGTTTATGAAAGTATGATATGTGTTTCCTTAGCTAGGATGACTTGATAGGTGTACTAGTATGGTCAATGGTATGGGACTTTGCCTATGCATTGCACATGTGTACCTTGATAGGATAGTTCCTAGGTTTGGTTTCTATGTGCATGAATATGAATGTATGGTCATGTGTCGTCTTAATGTGTTATGTGAAAGGTTTGATCACATATATATATATATATATATATACACACACACACATGTATGAAGATCTAGTCTAGAGAGGGGCCTTGAAAGATGTATTCATGTGTACCCTAAACTAGATGGTGCTATACATATGCTATGTCCATGTGAAAGGATTTCTCCCATGAATTAGGTTGATGAACTCTCATCTATGACCTATGAGCTAAGCATATGAGGGAATGACTCTCCTAAGCATATGTGTTATAAATAAATGTTAATAAAGGCTTTTTCAATAAAGGGAACTTAGCTTAGCACCGAGTGAACTTGTATATGAGTGTGTGTCCCTTTCCAATGTCGAAAAGGTAGGTCTACTATAAATCTCATGGGGTTGATAGCCTCATAATCCAACAAGGGTGTAGAGTTGATATTTCCATGATTTCCCCCAAGTTCCATAAACTATGTTGCCACCATAGGATACTAGCTAGTGGATCCACCTAGAGAGCTATGTCATGTTTGGTTCTACTTTGGCCGGTAGACCACCTTCTTTCGGTATGGGGTTTTATGACACCGGACTCCATGTTTAGCATCACATGATCTATGTTGGTTAAGGCTATAGTTTCCCTAAAGTAAAATGGACAATTGAAGTAAAAGACTAGGACCCTAACTAGAATGACTTAAGGGATGTTACTTAGGATAGGTGGAAGTAATGAACCCATCTAGAGATTGCACAAATATATCCTTAGGAAGTTCAAGGAAGGTGTTCTAATGCATGTGTCTATGTATATGTTCTTTATGCATGACTTTGTAGTATTGGTCTACTTGTTATGAAGATGTGCATGGTATGAGTCTATATGCATGATGTTGATATTATCGACAATAGGATGAAGGTCTTGTATTGACATGAATGAAGTTCTCTTTAAGTACTTATTGATGTATGACTTGGATGTAAATGCTTGTGGTCTTATGATAAGTTTGCTAAGTATGTGTGAGGTTATGGGGCTTCACATATACATTGCACTAGTAGACTTAGAGTATGATTATGAGTAAGGTCTTATAATGCATTGATGTGAAGTAAAATAAGTATATGTGCATAATGACTAGGAGTTCACTGTAATGTCCTTATAGTCTTGGCTTAACTATGTCTATGTTGTACTATACTTCTATGAGGGTATGTGTTATCTTGTATAGAGGATATGTATGTTTACTTGTGGCCTTAAGGTGATGCATTGCACCAAGTATCACTAGAGGGTTACTTGGGAGGTTAATGAATGAAAAAGGGAAGTTCACTGTTAAGGAGAATGAGCTCACTGTAAAGTGACCACAAATGGGACTTAAATTCTATATGTGATTTTCTATGATGTTTGGACTTTAAATATAATTATATGAAGTGTGTGATTGATATAAATGCTATTGATAAAGGTTTTATGATGATTTACTCAAAATAGCATGAAATATGATTTCAAAGAAAATGTCTCTTTTAAATGCGTGTTTTTGCATGGTTGCCATACTTAGTACATTCTTGTGCTAATCCCATTCTTCTCTACTTTTTACACAAAGTGTAGGTTATGGATGCTTAAAGGATGTCTTAAATGGTGAAGAGTTTGATAGATGATTCCCAAGCTCAATGAAAGGAATCCTTAAGTTCAAGGATCTCCTACTTATGTCTTTATTGTAAAGTCTTTAATATTGTATAGTTATGTAATGTGTCTTATGGCCCGTGTCACTAATGTACTCTAAAGTTGTTGAGTCTAAGATGGCAAAGAGACTTAAGGTCTATATATGTATTATGACTTATGTTTATCTATATATGAGATGAAGTTTCTAGCATATGATGTGCTATGAAAAGTTCTAAATTTTCTGCTAAATTTACTATGTCAATGCGATGAATGATAACTATGGGCTTGTATAAGACCTCCGAGAGGTCAAGTACGCCATGTTACTTCTAGGGGGTGGTCCCCGTATGTGATAAATGTGGTATCAGAGCATGAGGTTTATAAGGTGGTTTTAGGTTCTAAAAGTCTCATATTGCCACGTCTAGTAGAGTCTCGTAGTATTGTTGGTGAGTCACGACACATCAAATGGTACGGGAGGCTATAGAACTATAGTGTTTCCCTTCTTCATCATTCTCATATCGTGCCATAGAACTTAACTCTATAAGATCTCTCTCTCTTATGTTTTCTTGTCCGGTGGTCTTTTAGATGTGATTGCTTGGATGAGATTGTATCTATATGCTTGAGGGAGAAAATGTGAGTTTAAATGCTTATCTTGGTTTTATGGTTGAATGAGTATGTGTGAAGGTGAATTTTGGCATGTTTTGATGATGTGATGCCAATTATGGCTATGTATGAGATTTATATGAATAAGCATGTTATGTTGAGAAATGTATATCATGATATAGTTAAAGCACGTTAGAAGTTATTATGGTTGACACGAGTTTCTTTTGAAATGATGTGTTACTATATGGTTTTATATGTTGGTAGCTTAATATTATGATTTGAACTTGAAATGCTTAGTGACTACCTATGGAAGCATGCTACCCTAAGAATATGTGCTTAAAAGTATTCAATGTTTTCCTTTGTATATAGGTGGTCCTTGATAAGTTGTCTAGTATGGATTGGAGTTCTTTGTATAAACTTGATCCTAGGTGTAAAGGTAGTATGCATGACTTGGTAGGGTGATGATGTGGGTTTTAGTGACCTAGAAGTCACCTTACTAAAAAAGAAATTTTATGGCTACGTCTCCTTGTTGTTTTCCCCTAATGTGGTATGACCTTGGTGTCTATTCTATTATATGAAAACCTTATGTGGTCTAATGGTATGACCTAACTTAATGATTGGGGATAAATTGCCTAGGTGATGAAGTTTAGAACACCTTTGAAGCCCTTATGATATGTTACTGTAATTCCCTTATTGGTTGATAACTAAGATCCTCTTGAAGATTGGGTTACGTTGCTCTTAATTAGGTTTACCCTAAGTGGGGGATGGTGATGGAATAGTAAGGTTGTAGATATCTTCTACCTTGTCCTTCTATTTTTGCTTGAACTTGAATTTAATGAAGTCTTGATGAGCTTGTTTATGAATAGAGTCTTGCATAAAATATGAATTGCATGAACTTTATATGTTTGGTATGTCTTTATTGACACCACCTTAAGGATATTTTGAAGACTTGTAAGTATTTGAAAAGAGAATTTTGATTAACTTTATGGTTTTCTCATGTTGAATTGCATCTTAACATGTTAATTGTGCATTTGGCTTCGTGAGATAAGATAGGAAACTTGGTTTTAGTCACTTGTGATATGTGAGGTTTAGCCTTATAATGAAAAGTAGAGTCTCTTTAAAAATGAAATATATGGAGTCTCTTGAAAACTATGTGACTTGTATGGTTGGGAAATCATGATTGTAGGCTCACTCTTGAAAAGTGAAAGCATGTTTAGCTTAGTATTCATGTACGTGCCTATGATTTGTATTAATTTTCCCAAATGATGCTTACTGTGAAGGTGAGTACTATGTTACAAATTGACATTGTGTGAAATGGCTTCCTAATTGTTGTGATGCATTTGGTGTGATTTACCATTTGGACTTCAATAGGAAGAAAACATGAGCATGTCTTTATTTGAAAAGTTGAGAAATTCTCATATTACAGTAAAGATGGCCTTTGTGCATTCGTTTGGGTGTGAACTCATGATACATGTAAGTGTGTTAAGGAGATGGACATTCCTCCATGGACACAACTAAACATGGTATGGTTGAGTATGACCCTCATAGCACTAGGTCTAACTAATGAAAGTCCTTGTTGATTCAATTGACTCAAGTCTATGTGCATTGAAGCATGAGTGCCTACTTACCTTTGAGTGATGTGGAATCTGCCTTAGCATGATTAAAAGAAGGGAGTATGATGAACTCTTAATAAATGGATTGTAATGACCATGTTATGATTAGGAGAAGGATGTTCCTCCTATGAACATGATTAGAGCCTTGTAATTGATGCATTAAGGAGTGAGTGAATTGAAGTTTTGCTTGCTTCTGTGCATTGAGTGCTAAATGAGGTGAAGTAGTGTTCCTTGTAAGTTTGGTGCATTAACTTCTATGTGTTGATGTTATGAATATGATGAACTTCTCTATGATGCATTGAAGTCCTTGTTGTGATTGAAATGTTCTAAGTGTCATTCGAGGACGAATGTTCCCAAGTGGGGGATATTGTAAGACCCCCAAATTGAGATAAGGTGTCTAGAGCCTAACATGTTTGTCTTAACGTTATAAGGTCCTAAAATGGCTCATAATATGGTTAAGAGGCAGTGTGCAAAGTTCGAGGTGATTTGGAAGTCAAACATCAAGGGTCGACCAAGACGTTCGACGATTAGTCACCTATATGCCTCATATGTCTATGCGTGCTTAAAATTGTATGAAATGAGCCTAAAGAGTCTTAAAATGAGTTATAATGATGTTAAATTGTATTATATGAAGTTTCAATAAGTTTGGAGGTCAAACGTCCAAGAACGTCCAAGACGTTTGAAAGTTAGCCCTTGAGACATTCATGTACGTCTTGATGGGGCCTTGCATGTTTGGACGTGTTGCAGGTGTTTGTTTTGGGTGACACTTATGTGGAATGTATACAACTTGTTAAGGGTTGTATTTACGTTGGAAACATTTGGGTACAACTTCTAAAGGGCCCCGCAAAAGGCCCCACAAGAAGGACCCAAGGTTGGTCGAGACACTGCCTCGGCAGTGTCAATCGACGGACCAAACGACAGCCAGTTGGTCAACCAACGGCCCGTAGGTGAAGTATAATCGCTTGGTACTTAGATTGGGCAGGTCTCAAGCCAAAAATTGGCCAAGGACCAATCGACGGAAGCCAATGCACAGCTCGTTGACTGACCAACGGCCAGTAGATGGTTCCGTCGATGGTGCCCTGCAACCTATGCCTGCGTACTGTTTTATTAAAGGGTGAATGAGAAATTCACCCCACGTCCTAAACATAATTTAATTGAGTTATTTACCTAATTTTGGGTGTATATAAGTCATCAAACACGTGAACCTCCCATTCCCAATCCCATACACACGTAATAAATCTTTCCCTCCAAAAATCTTCTCCCTAGAAACCTCTATTGTTATTGAAGCTCAAGAACAGCTTGGAGCTTGGAATGGCATGATTTATTCACCAAGTTTTAGAGGTCTTCATGTAGATAAAGGTATGGTGATCTTCATCTGTAGTTATCCTTCCATCTAGAGAGTTAAATCTCAAAGTTTCAAAAGAGAAAAATATGATCAAACATTTTCTTCTTCAATCTGCCATGGGTTCTTTCTAAAAATGTTTTGAACGATTAAAGCATGCTGAATCGAAGTTAATACAGTGGTTTTAACGTGAATTTGACTCCAATAGCATGATGAACCCATGTCCCTTCCAAACTTGATTTAGTCTTTGCATGGGCTTTGTGATCTTGATTTGTTATCTATTGAATTATGATTCTATTACGTTGAAGTGGTTATATATACTGTTATTTACATGAATTAATGTTGAATTGATGTTGAAGGATCCATGAGGATCAATGTATGAAGATTTGAACATGTTTAGCCTAGTTTCCATGGTTCAATGTAACATTGGCCTCTTAATGATTTAAGGTGGATTTCGATCATGTTAAGTTGGTTGTATCTACTGTTCTAGGTTAATATAATGTTTGAATTATGAATATGAATCTTGTATGATTGAAGTAAAGATGACTTATGTGAATTGATCTAGTCTCTTCTAGTCTATCGATTGATAATACTATGTATATGATGTGATCTCGAATTGTGGATAGATGAAGCATGATTCCTTTGGTGTAGTGATCTATTTATCTACTGCCTAGTATGTACATTATTGTTGAAATATAATTGATGATCAAGGCCTTAGAGAATCAATAGTATTGTCTAATTTCTCTCTATTCTAGCAAATCAATAAGCCTAATGGCTATGTTGGAAGCTTGATCTTGAAGTGCTTTAAGCACTATTTCATTATGATTAAGTGCATGATTAGATACTGCCTTATATTGATATTATTGATGAAATATGATCTATAATCCATGTAAGTGAAATTGGCTAATGGTCTGTGTTCTTCTACCTTCTAGTATGCTAAGGTGTTGTGCTAGTTGTAGTATGACCTTGTAGTAGCTTGTAATTGAATTCATGTATGAGTATCGAACTTAAGCCACTGCCCTATACTTGATTTATTTATGAAAGAGTAGTAAAGGTCAAAGATGAGCAAAGGCTAAAGGATTGGTGAGAATTGTTCTACTCTTCTACTTCTCTATTCTTCTATAATAATGTTGATGAAGCCTTGTATGGCATTGTGTGGTATGGTCCACTTATGATGGTGGTGTTTACTTTATGTCATTATATATGCGTTGACCATGGCCTTGAAGGAAAATTGATGATTATATGAATGAGTGGTTATGATGATCTCCTTATGTGTAAGTTGTGCCTAGTCTTCTATTATAGTTGTGAATCTAGGTTATAATTGCTATTATTATGAGCATGTAAAAGGGTTATGTAAGACCATGTGTAGGTGCTTCCATTAATGAAGTGTTAAAGATTTATGACCCCTATCCATGTACTCCTATGTGAATGTGTGAATAGTACAAGTTAGGAGTCTTAAGTGTAACATGAAGTTGACTTGCCTCCTATGCTATTATGTGTTATGTGGTCTATGATTGAAAGTGTAATGTGGTCTAAGAGGATGGCTGCCTCAATGAGTTGTTGATAGTCATTATGTGATCATGTTGACTAATGTACACACACACTCACTTTACATGCATGTTACAAGTAGTATAGGTCATGGTGTCTAAATGAAAGGTAGTTCTCATATTCACTAGTGTCTACTACTATGTATGTTTAGATGATGTTTATGAAAGTATTATATGTGTTTCCTTAGCTAGGATGACTTGATAGGTGTACTAGTATGATCAAGGGTATGGGACATTGCCTATGCATTACACATGTGTACCTTGATAGGATAGTTCCTAGGTTTGGTTTCTATGTGCATGAATATGAATGTATGGTCATGTGTGGTCTTAATGTGTAATGTGAAAGGTTTGCTCACATATATATACACACACACACACATGTATGAAGATCTAGTCTAGAGAGGGGCCTTGAAAGATGTATTCATGTGTACCCTAAACTAGATGGTGCTATATATATGCTATGTCCATGTGAAAGGATTTCTCCCATGAATTAGGTTGATGAACTCTCATCTATGACCTATGATCTAAGAATATGAGGGGATGACTCTCCTAAGCATATGTTTTATAAATAAATGTTAATAAAGGCTTTTTCAATAAAAGGAACTTAGCTTAGCACCGAGTGAACTTGTATATGAGTGTGTGTCCCTTTCCAATGTCGAAAAGGTAGGTCTACTATAAATCTCATGGGGTTGATAGCCTCATAACCCAACAAGGGTGTAGAGTTGATATTTCCATGATTTCCCCCAAGTTCCATAAACTATGTTGCCACCATAGGATACTAGCTAGTGGATCCACCTAGAGAGCTATGTCATGTTTGGTTCTACTTTGGCCGGTAGACCACCTTGTTTTGGTGTGGGGTTTTATGACACTGGATTCCATGTTTAGAATCACATGGTCTATGTCGGTTAAGGCTATAGTTTCCCTAAAGTAAAATGGACAATGGAAGTAAATGACTAGGACCCTAACTAGAATGACTTAAGGGATGTTACTTAGGATAGGTGGAAGTAATGAACCCATCTAGAGATTGCACAAATATATCCTTAGGAAGTTCAAGGAAGGTGTTCTAATGCATGTATCTATGCATATGTTCTTTATGCATGACTTTGTAGTGTTGGTCTACTTGTTATGAAGATGTGCATGGTATGAGTCTATATGCATGATGTTGATATTATCGACTATAGGATGAAGGTCTTGTATTGATATGAATGAAGTTGTCTTTAATCACTTATTGATGTATGACTTGGATGTAAATGCTTGTGGTCTTATGATAAGTTTGCTAAGTATGTGTGAGGTTATGGGGCTTCACATATACATTGCACTAGTAGACTTAGAGTAGGATTATGAGTAAGGTCTTATAATGCATTGACGTAAAGTAATATAAGTATATGTGCATAATGACTAGGAGTTCACTGTAATGTCCTTATAGTCTTGGCTTAACTATGTCTATGTTGTATTATACTTCTATGAGGGTATGTGTTATCTTGTGTAGAGGATATGTATGTTTCCTTGTGGCCTTAAGGTGATGCATTGTACCAAGTATCACTAGAGGGTTACTTGGGAGGTTAATGAATGAAAAAGGGAAGTTCACTGTTAAGGAGAATGAGCTCACTGTAAAGTGACCTCAAATGGGACTTAAATTGTATATGTGATTTTCTATGATGTTTGGCCTTCAAATATGATTATATGAAGTATGTGATTGATAGAAATACTATTGATAAAAGTTTTATGATGATTTACTCAAAATAGCATGAAGTATGATTTCAAAGAAAATGTCCCTTTTAAATGCATGTTTTTGCATGGTTGCCATACTTAGTTCATTCTTGTGCTAATATCATTCTTCTCTACTTTTTACACAAAGTGTAGGTTATGGATGCTTAAAGGATGTCTTGAATGGTGAAGAGTTTGATAGATGATTCCCAAACTCAATGAAAGGAATTCTTAAGTTCAAGGATCTCCTACTTATGTCTTTATTGTAAAGTCTTTAATATTGTATAGTTATGTAATGTGTCTTATGGCTGTGTCCCTAATGTACTCTAAAGTTGTTGAGTCTAAGATATGTACTCTAAAGTTTTTGAGTCTAAGATGTCAAAGAGACTTAAGGTCTATATATGTATTATGACTTATGTTTTATCTATATATGCGATGAAGTTTCTAGCATATGATGTGCTATGAAAAGTTTTAAATTTTTTGCTAAATTTACTATGTCAATGCGATGAATGATAACTATGGGATTTTATAAGACCTCCCAGAGGTCAATTACGCCATGTTACTTCTAGGGGGTGCTCCCCGGATGTGATAATTTTGAAGGAAGAAGAAGAGAGTGGGAGTTTGTTGAGTTGTAGGAGAATGGGGGATGAATGGAAGTTTTAGGGATTTAAGGGGAGTGGGTCGGGTTTGATCCGGGTGAACACCCGAAACATTTAAAATCTGGGTAGGGGCGCGATGCACCATGGGCACTTTTGAAATGGGTCACAGATTTATCGCCCTTGGCATGGTGAGCCAACTAGAATGCTAGTCTGCAAAAGGCAGGCGCGATGGAGGGACGACATGCCATGGATACACCCAACAACCTTCTCTGAATGCGCGCCTGGCTTCAATGATTTTTTTGGCATTTTTCACTATTACAAACTAAGTTACAAATAATGAAAAATCCTATCTAGTTAAAACTAATAATATTAAAGTGCTTCCTATAGTGTAAAAATTGAAACTACACTATAACTAAAATCAAAATTAAAAAACGAACTACCTATCTATTACATATTGTTCACGGGTTGCCTCTCGTGTAGCGCTTTATTTAAAGTCGTACCATTACACATCTTGGATCATTCATAATTTAGCTCAAGAGCCTCTCGATCACGATCTGAATCTACACCAAAGTAGTGTTTCACTCTTTGCCCATTTACCAAGAACGTAGGGCCAATCTCATCTTTAAGTTCAACCACCCCATGTTGTGTCGTTCTTACCACTTCAAAAGTACCACTCCATTTAGACTTTAGTTTTCTGGGGAATGACCTCAATCTAGATTAAAAGAGTAGTACCTTTTCTCTCGAAGTGAAAGTACGAGTAACTATGTTCTTGTCATGACAACTATTTATCTTTTCTTTATAAAGCTTGGAATTTTCATACGTTTGGAGCCTAAACTTCTCAAGTTCGTGCAATTGATTCACTCTCCTTCTATTGGCTAGCTCGGGGTCCAAGTTTAACCTCTTAGTCGCCCAATAACTAATTCCGCTAGAAGATGACATGCTTTCACAAATATTAAGTGATAGGGAGAAGTCCCCATGGGTGTCTTATACGTAGTCCTATATGCCCACAACACACCATCTAGATTCTCAGACCAATCTTTCCTCTACACATTTACCATTTTCTACAAAATTTGCTTCACCTCTCTATACGAAACCTCCACTTGGCAACTTGTTTGAGGATGGTAAGTGGTAGCAACCTTATGCCAAATACCATACTTAACAAGAAGATTTTTCACTGGATGGTTAATGAAATGCTTACCTCCATCACTTATGATTGCCCTTGGAGTGCCAAAACGAGTGAAGATGTTCTTCTTGATGAACTTGATCACCACCTTTGCATCATTCGAAGGAAGAGCAACATCATTTACCCATTTATTCACATAATCTACAGACACAAGTATGTATGGTTTTCACTAGATGGCAGAAAGGACCCATGAAGTCTATACTCCACACATAAAAGATTTCCACCTCCAAAATGTTTCTTAGTGGCATCTCATGTCTTCTTGAAATAGTACCCAATATTTGGCATTTATCACAACCTTCACAAAAGCAATATAATCTTTGAATAATGAGGGTCAAAAGAAACCAGATTGTAGTACCTTATGATCAGTGCGCTCTCCTCTGTGGTGACCTCCATATGGGCTAGCATGACAACTTTTGAGCACTTTTTGAACCACATACTCTGGAGTTCATCTTCTCACTACCCATTCCAGACCTTGCTTGAAGAAGAATGGTTCATCCCAGATATAGAACTTGGCATCATGATTGAGTTTTTTGTTGTTGTGTGGTTGCACCTGGAGGGTAATTTCCACTTACTATCAGATTCATAATGTATGCATACCATGACACTTGAGAGATATCTAATGCCATCAATTGTTCATCCAGAAACTCTTCCCGTATTCGCTCACCTTGATTCACATGGGAAAGATCCTCTAACCTAGACAATTGATCAACTATTTAATTTTTAGTACCTTTCCTATCTTTAATCTCAAGTTCAAATTCTTGGAGAAGCAAATATCCATCGAATCAACTTTGGTTCAGCATCCTTCTTATTGAATAGGTAGCTAATAACTGCATGGTTAGTAGAACAATCACTTTATTACCTACCAAACACGATCTAAACTTATCGAAGGCAACACTAGAGCCAACATCTCCTTTTTCAGTCACTGTGTAATTAGCCTGCGCAGAATCCAAGGTCTTGCTTGCATAATAGATCGAGTGGAACACTTTACTTTTTGTTTGTCCCAACACTGCACCCACTGCTAGGTTACTTGCTCACACATGAGTTCAAATGATATTTCCCAATCAGGAGCAATTAAAATGGGAGCCTCAATTGAGTTCCTCTTCATTATCTCAAAAGCTTTCAAACACATCTCATCAAAGTCAAACTTCACTTCCTTCTCCAAAAGACTGCACATAGGTCTTGCAGTCTTGGAAAAATCCTTGATGAATAACCAGTAAAATCCTGCATGACCAAGAAAAATATGCACCCCTTTTACAGAAATGGGAAGGGAAATTTTTCAATAAATTCTACCTTGGCCTTATCAACCTCTAACCCTGACTTTGAAACCTTGTGACCCAACACTATCCCCTCTCTAACAAAAAAATGATAACTTTTCCCAATTTAGTTGTAAGTTAGTGTCTTCACATCTAGTAAGTACTTTATCAAGATTCTGGAGACATACCTCAAAAGACTTCCCAAAGACGGAGAAATTATCCATGAATACCTCTACAAAGTCTTCCACCATATCATGAAAATGGCCATCATACACCATTGAAATGTCGTCGGTGCACTGCAAAGTACGAATTACATGCATTTGAAAGCATATGTACCATAAGGATAAGTGAACGTGGAGTTTTCTTGATCCTCATGTGCAATCAGGATCTGGTTGTGACCGGAATACCCATCTAAGAAGCAATAGTACTCCTTCCCTACTAGTCGATCAAACTTCTAATCAATGAAGGGAACGGGGTAGTGATCTTTCCAAGCGACCTTATTTAGTTTTCGATAATCCATGCAAGTTCTCCACCCGATCACTGTTCTAGTGTAAATCAACTCATTATTTTCGTTCCTTACAACTATCATACCTCCCTTCTTGGGAACACATTGCACTGGACTTACCCTCTTACTATCAGAGATCGGGTACACAATTCAAGAATTTAGCCACTTTGTCACTTCCTTTATCACCACTTCTTTCATTAAAGGATTGAGCCGATGTTGATGTTGTGCACTTGGTTTGTGATCATCTTCCATGTAGATTCTGTGTGTACATAACGCTGGACTAATCCCATGAATGTCATACATATACCATCCAATCACTTTCTTCCTCCACTTTAAGATTCTTAATGTCACATCAACTTGTATTTCAAACAACTATGTAGAAAGTATAACATGAAAAGTTTCGTTAGTACCGAAGTAAACATACCTTAGGTGAGCAGGCAGTGTTTTTAGTTTCATCTTGGGAGCTTCTTTGATGGAGGGTTTGGGTGGTGGCCCTAACTCGCAATCTAATGGCTCCACTCTATACCTGTGAACCTCTACGAGTATTCAGACATGTCTCTATCTCTTGGCCTTCAGTATCTCCATCTACCTCATGACCTACTAACACTATTTCTAATGGGTCTTTGGGCACAACTAACTGCGATTTTTCTATTTTATCTACCACCGTGATAGCAGACAACTCTTCATAGATAAAAGGCAATTTTAAAGCGCGGCAAACATCAAATACCTTGACCTTATCATGTTCCCTCATAGTTATTACCTTATTGCTACATCAATCAATGCCCTACCCATGTCAAAGAATGGACGTCCCAAAATGAATGGAGCTTCAGAGTCGGGTTCAAAATCTAAAACAATAAAATCCAACGGAAAATCAAAGAACCTATTTGCAATAAAACATCTTCTACCACCCCCTCTTGCCTAGCAATGGATCTATCAGCGAGTTCAAGAATAACAGTGCTTCACTTTGGACTACCTAACCCAAGCTTTTGATACAATGACAAGGGCATCAAATTTATACTTACCCACAAATCACACAACTCCCAGACATGAACAATTTGCACAATTGTAATCTACACCATCAAACTGCTCGGATATATTAACTTTTTAGGCAGTCCGCTTGGATTCTAGAGCTGCACTCCTTAGTAAGTTCTACAATTTCATACTCCGTGAGTCTTCTCTTGGTAGACACTATATCCTTCACATATTTAGCATACCCTGCAAAATGTCAACCAAATACACATTAATGTGAACCTGTTTAAGGAGAGAAAGAAACTTACCAAACATTCATCCTCATTTTTCCTTTTGAGCCTTAGTGGAAATAGAGGTGGTAGTTTATTTTGAGGAACATGTACCTCAACATTGGAGTTTTTCCAAATCTTCCACTTCCTTCTCTTTGGTACTTGCCGCAGTATCTCTCTTCTTTTGAGCTAGTTCCTCTAATTACAACCCACTTATAGTAATGCATGCAATTGCTTTGGATTGGGTTCAGTATTACCGGGCAACCCATCTTTGGATGCAAGTTCAGAGAATTGGCTACTTGCGCAACTTGTTTCTCTAAACTCATTCAACACATTTGGATGTTTCTGATGTTCTCATCCTGCTTATCTATTCTAACATTTATTTTGGTCCATATTTCAGTCATGAGCTTTTTGAGTGGCTCTTAATTGGTCATCCCCCCTTTTGGTGCGCTAGAATTTGTGCCTTGGTTAGGATTTTGGTATTGTTAATCAGCCCCTTGAGAATGATATTGTTAGCACCTTGTGTTTGATTTTGGTTTTGGTTCCCACCCATGATAAGTTGGGATGGTTCCTCCAACTAGGGTTATAAGTGTTACCATAATTTTGATGTCCACCCCTTTGCACATTACCCACATACTTTACGGAATCCAGGTTCATATTGCTTGGTTTCATGAGCTCCACTACCACATATCTCACACCAATTGGCTTCCTGTTGTACAACGTTTATCAGTGCATGATGTAGAGCCATCTTCTTAAGATGTAAGGACATGTTATGTTGCATTGCATCTAATTTACATTAATGGCAGTAGCTGGATCTATATCTAAGATCCTCACAACCTTTTGGGTTGTTGTTCTAGGAATTTCCCCTCATACCATGGGTTCCCTTCGAGAGTCTATCGAGTAAGTCAAACAACTCTTCACATGTTTTAGCTATGGCTTGCCCACCTGCTGCCTATTAAAAAGTGATCGAGCATTATAATCTAAACCCTCAAAGAAAGTATGAGAAACTACCTCATTAGTTTGCATGTGGTGCAGCCAACCGTTCAACATTTGTTTGAAACAAACCCATGCTTGGTACATCTCCTCCCCTTAATTTTGCCTAAATTATAGTATTTCACTCCTCAACCATGTGGTTTTCTTGGATGGAAAAAATCAAATCAGGAACTTCCTTGCTAGGTAATCTGAAGTAGTGATGGAGTTTGGTGGCTCTGTATCTAACCAATTGTTAGCGGCTCCTAACAATGAGTATGGAAACAACATCATCCTCACATAGTCCGATGAGACTCCAGTTGGCATGTATGTATCAGCGATCTCTATAAAGTTCTTAAAGAAGATTTGGGGATTCTCATGAGGGAGACCAGTTAATTTCCCATTAGAATGGAGGAGTTGTACCATTCCTTATTTTAATTCAAATCTAACCCCCGGTAAAGGTTTCCTCATACTAGATGCCACATTAGCCTTGAGTGGGACTGCCTGATCACAGACTGGTCTTGCAGGTACGACAGGGGTACTCCTTGGTTATTTAGGTATCCTTGGTTGTTCACGTTCTATGGATTATTCATGTCGTCTTAGTTATTATCATAATTATTTCCTAGATACATAATCCCAAATCTCCTTGTTGCCCTCGATTTATTTTTTTGTGCTATCGTATAACTCGTTCGGGTTTGTTGTAAGGTTGGACAAGTTCTCCCTTCCGAGACCGACCTGAGAGTCAAGTTCCTGCAATAGACAAGCTAACATCAAGTAGTTAATACCTGAATATTATAATTGTAAACTTAAGAAAATCAAATATAAACCAATTTCTAAGTCCCCAGCAGCGCGCCAAGAACTTGTTGCTCCTAGATATACACATAATTGTACGTGGTCGCTCAAGTAACACAAATTCTTAATGAAAAGAGTTATCGTTCCCAAAGGACTTATGATCAATTTATATCTAACACTTGATTCTACAAATAAAAGTAACAGTAACTTTTTCAAGAATTGGTCATTGATGTTTACTACTATAAATTACACAATAACTAATAGTAACTAATTATGAATGATTTTATGATGATGTTTCAAGCAAGTAAAAGGCAATTCGAGGGCTACAACACATATTGAATATCATGTATCATATTATCGGCATAAAACTAATTTCAGTTGTCAAGGTACTAGTTTACACGGTTAATTGTATGAGTAGGGTTCACACCTCTAGTCGCCTACTCCAGTAAGCTATCTAACTATATGTTGAGCGGGTATAAATAAACTAACTGGCGAGCATTTATATATCATCCTATTTCGTAACCAAGCATGTTGTTCTTTCGGGTGTCACTCCTAAACACAAATCACCTCAAATAAATGAGTCGGTCCAGCTCGCTATATTCTCTGGTCTATCTAATCCCTACTCTCTTGATTTTAAGATTAGACAATGGATTTATTTTATGGTGCCAACCATAACATACTAAAACAAGAATATATGAGTAACTTATAATAACAACCAAGAATTAATTCAAAAAAAATTTAATAATCGATAATCCATTCATAGCTACAACCCAAGAACTAGGGCATTTAGCCACTCATGCTATTAGAAAACCACAAAATACAATTATTCACGTGATTTCCACAAAATAGATGAGTTAGAAGATCAAAACCTATTACAAAAGTTGATATTTGCTCTTTCACACCTAATAAAAGTCGGACCCTAACAATGGAGCCCTAAGGGTCTATTTACAATAGTAGGAAAATTAGAGCCAAATTCTATTACAATTAGGGATTCTTTTTAACACTTTTAAGCTGGAAAATTCAGGATCCCACTGATGTGTCGCGCCTCCCATTGCGCCTAGACTTTGCCTCAGAACTTTCCACCTTGGAACGGCGCACCTAGAAGAGAGCCAAGAAAGCGCCTCAGACGTTTCACCCTTGGCGCGTCGCACCTCTCAGTACACTTGAGAAAGGGCTTTGAATGTTCAGCCTTGCCACAGTGTACCTAGCAGAGTGCCCATCATTGTGCATTTTTGCCTTTGACATTTTCTTGCGTGTCTCTACTCCTTCTTTTTACGTTCTAACTCAAATCATTTTGAAGTTCCTGAAACAACTGATCATGTGTGTGAGTGCACAATTATCACAAGTTGAACAAAAAATCAAGCTAATAACTAAAGATCATTCTTTAAAGTAATCAATTCATGGGCGATTCTTTACAACTTAGGCATATAAATATGCCAAAGATTAGTGATCTAGTAGTTGCGCTAGAACGCTGCAACTTATCATCACCTTCAAAACTAACAGTCCTCTTCTTAGACACAAAATCATGAACTTTGTGTTTCCGGAATTTTGTTCAAGTGCATGAATCAAAGGAATGTTCATTGATAACTTTTTAGCATAGATATGAACCTTTGATACCTTTTGTCTTATGTCTTCTTAACCAACCTTTGTTGGAAGGGAGATGTAGGTCTCAACATAGGGATGTTGTTTTGTGTCACCTCAACCTCCTTCTCATTTTGATCTTTAGACTCCCTCATCTACCTCAACTTCATCCTCTTATTTCTCTTTCGCACTTTCCACTCTAGTTTGCATCAAAGTCAATAGTCTGCTTTCCACCTCTGGTAGTAATTGTCCTACAATGACCGTCATTCCTTGGATTTTGGATAGTATTATTGTGTAGTGTTCCTTCTTGACGCGGATTTGCACTTGTAGGTAACTGGTTCAACTACTACTCAATGTGTCTAATATATATTGCATGTGACTCAACTTTCTGACCAATACTTGATAAATTAGCACACATTTCTTTCATGTTATCATCAGTTGAGTCAAAATTCTTCATCATCTTGTTCATCATATCATCAATGTGACTCATACTCGATCCTCCATCTCAATTTCTTAGTGGAATATCAGGTCCACTCTTGTCATTTTTGTTGCCATAACCATTTATGTTGTAGTTGTTATCACGATTATAGTTTCCACCAAGAATATAGTTACGATTGTATTTACTTGAACTTGGCTCCAATAATCTTGATTGTATGCTTGGGATTTGGTCCAACTCCCCCCCCCCCTCGTTTGATCATTCACAAGATTCACATGCTCCTCATAAACATACTCTCCACCGGTGTTGGTCTAGCATGATAGTTCACTACATTTACTTTCTGAGCATGCCCTCTTACATGTTTCAACACTAAGCCAACCTCTGTTCTCAACTGCGCCATATCCTAGCGGGTTTCATCAATGGACTAGTTTTGTGTGGCTTGTATTAAAAAGTACTCATTCCAATAGACGACGTTCGAGTGACCCACACCTCATTATTCTTGGAGATCCTTTGCAGATTCTCAGCAATCTCTTGAAAAATGTTTGCTCCGTAAGATCCTCCAGAAATAGTATTTAGCACATCCTTCCCATTATTATCTAGTCCTCGATAAAAATGTTCCTGTAGCGACTCATCATCAATTTCGTTATTCGGAACACTCCTCATGTAATCAGTAAATCTCTCCCATGTATCACCAAATAATTCTCAAGGTGTAGCCACAACGTAATAAATAATATCTTTCAACTTCATCTTCTTTGACACTGGAAAGTATTTGTCTAAAAACACTCTATGCAGCTCATCGCATGTGGTGATGGAGTCATATGTGAACTTAGAAAGCCATATTGTATCATCTCCTATCAGAGATAATGGGAACACCCTTAAGCCAATTGCATCCATGTCTAAATCTTGTCACTCCACACTACTCACACAAACACTTTACTTTGCTTAGATAAGCATACGGGGCCTTCGATGGTAGCTCGACAAACAACCCTCTAGTAGTGAGCATATGCATCGGGCTGGTTGTAACCACAAACATATGTCCACCAAGCAGTGGAGGTATCACGATGGCACCTATCGATCCTATAATATTATTATCCATCATGTATTTAAGAAGCACATCGGGTGATGGTTGATTTTACATTCCCACTACCCCATGAGGTTTGAATCCAGAATTGTTCCCATGACCCTCTTGAATAGGATCCTCATTGATTCCTTTGTTTTAAACTCTTCCATCCATTCTTCATAGAGTCTTTCTTAGTTCAGGATCGTAGAGGGTTAGGGGATTGCCTTGACTATATATACTTGGGATACACTGCTAATAAGTCTTGTATAAAACAAAAACAAAATTAAAATAAGGAAATAATTGACTAAAGTTCAATAACTAAATTATTCTAATCTAAAGGTCTTATTCCCCGGCTGCGCAACAAAATCTGATATGCAAAAATTACACTTTCGTTAAGAAGTATAGCTATCATTATCAAATAAAGAACCTAACTAAGGTCAGGATCGATCCCATGAAGAACATGGTCTAGACTTAGGTTAATTTATATTACTAGTATTGTTAGTCATATTTACTTCTGTAAAAGGGAAATTTTTAAATAAAGTAATAGTTGATTCATTTGTAGTAACAAGTAACAAGTAAACAAGATTCACAATTTGTAATAGCATTATGAGAATGAAACTAGGGCATGTGTTCCCCACAAGTTCTTAGTGCAGTAATCCTAATAATAGTAACTCTTCCCTAGTGTTTAACATGCAAAGTCAATAAGTTAGGTATATCCTAAGTGATTGGTCTTCCAAGTATGTAATTTACCATACAACTTGATTGTTCTTCGTGTGTGTTCTTTACTAACTCTTAACCTTGACCCAGATTAGCCCTCCCATATTTGGGTTAAGCTATTAAATAGCGGATTATCATGCTAAATCTCCGTTGTTTAAACTCTTTCTGATTCATTACTTCCTTGGCCAGACAAGTAGGAATGAGATGAGCTTTAACGTTGCAGCGTTAAGAAGTATTAAAAATGGAGAAGTTAACAATACATGCATAAACACTATTCTAGAACTACTTAATTATTAGTTTTACACTGTTAATTACTTATGGTTCCTGTAACCCTACTTGTTGATTTAGCTATTCACGCTTGAGGATTCACAATTCATATTAGGGTTAATAGCATAAATCATAAACTTACAATGTGAATAGATATAATCCAAAATCATGAATTGAAGAAAGAATGCAAATTTGATAACCCACTTTAAAAATTAAATGCTAAAACGTTTGCAAGATAATTCTCATGTAAAAAAAAACGTATCACAAAAGGTCTAACAGACCAAAAATAAAATTTACAACTAATATTTTTATAAAATAAATCCTAAATCAAGTAGGTAAACAAAATCGGAGGCAATTCCATGTTGGGCAGTGTCATCAACGGATGGTCACCTACGAGTCGTCACAAGAACGACGACTCGTAGGTTCCATTGTCACTCAGAAGTTAGTCGAAATTCCTGTGGGTGTCATTGAGAGGCATGACCTATGTCTTGTAGGTCTACGCATGGTGCGTCCTATTCAATCGTCATTCATGGACTGGAACTTTTATTTTCTAAAGTCATCCAGAACTCATCATTGAGATCTCTTTATAGGACTTACAACTCGTCAGTTGCTCCATTACTCCATACTTAGTCCATTTTCCTCATCACATCACCCACACCTTTCACCTACTCCTCATTGAAGGAACGACGAGTTGTAGGTGAGCTCATTTATTACCAAGTTTCTGTTTTTTTCAAGCATTGTCAACACCAACTTCTCCAAAACCTATTTCATGACAAAATCAGATCAAAACACCAACATATATTATAATAAAATGCCTAAGACTCATACAAAACTTCAAATTCAATGCATCAAAAATACTGTAAATTCACGATACATCATTAACTCATGGAAAATGGTTATTCTCTTGTGTTTGGACATAATTACTATAGTATTTATGAAAAAAACTTGTAAAATCACGTAATTTTTTATGTAAAGATGGTAAAAAAAATTACTTTACAATTTCATTAGAATGTATTCAAAATAAAGTTGTAGATGATTCAGGACTTTGATAGTAAATCCTTTGTCATTTGAATTTTCATGGTTTGATGCTTCTCAAGTAAAAATATATGGTTCAAGGCCTTCATGAGATACATACTGAGGTAGATCCATGAAAAATTTATATTATAGAAAAGAAACATAGAAAGACTTTTCTAAAAGGGAAGTCTTGGAGGGCAAGGATACTTTTGAAACTAATCCACACACATATTTGTGGACTAGTGATGACTCTATCTCTTAAAGTCAAAGGTATTTTCTAATCTTTATTGACGATTTTTCAAGAATCTCTTCGATTTATTTCTTGAAAGAAAAGTCTGAAGCATTTGCTACATTCAAAAAATTTAAAGGGTTTGTTGAGAAGCAAAAAGGGTGCAACATCAAAACCGTTGACAATGATAAAGGAGATGAATACACAAGTCAAGAATTTGAAGAATATTGTACAAATGAAGTCATAAAAAAACAACTTACAACATGGTACACTTCTCAATAAAATGGTCTATCTAAAAGAAGAACTATAACATTTATTGAAATGGCAAGAAATATTATAAATGTGAAAGGACTTCCAAAATATTTTTGGGCAAAAGCGGTACATACAACAGTGAATAGGTGTCTGAAAAAGGAATTGAAGGAAAATACACCAGTTGAAGCTTGCTGAGAAGCAAAAAGGTTTCAACATCAAAACCATTGACAGTGATAGAGGATGTGAATTCACAAGTCAAGAATTTGAAGAATATTGCAAAATTGAAGTCATTCAAAAGCAACTTACAAGAGGGTACACTTTTCAATAAAATGGTGTATATGACAGAATAAATAGAACCATTGGTGAAATGAACAGAACAACGATAAATGTTAAAGGACTTCCAAAATACTTTTGGGCAAAAGCAATACATACAATAGTGCACAGGTGTCCGACAAAGGCAGTGAAGGACAAGACACCAGTTGAAGCTTGGAATGGAATGAAATATTCTGTGAGTCATTTTAAAATTTACTTATTTGTTATGCTCATATAAATGTTGTAAAAAGAACAAAATTGGATGAAAATAGTCAAAAATGTATATTTTTTAATGATAGTGATGTGAAAAAAAAAGTTATAGGCTTCTCGATGTCAAAACTAGGAAACTTGTTGTTAGTAAAAATGTTATTTTTGATGAAAACAACATGAAATTCGAAAAATAAAAAGGTTGAGAATACTTCTATCTTTGATTGAATAACGCTATAAAAGACACTCAATCCAGTTCTAAGAGTTAATGATTGTTAGTCAACATACAACCCAACTAAATGAGTTAGGTTCGAATCTCAGAATGAGTGGTACGTGTTTAAGATTCAATAGAAAAATATGAATATGTTCAAGTCAATCATAGGAATAGACATTTGTGAATAAAGCCATAATTCAAATTAAGGGGTGACAGAATTGTCAAATAAAGGGTTTTGGTTTTTACTATCAGCTAAAACAACAACAAATAACAATATAGAAACGGATTCTTGGGATGTGATTGGATTAAAGGCTAATGTAATCATGTGGGTAATGGCAACTGTTATTAAATAACTATGAATCAGTGAATAATCTAGAATTTAGTGGAGATAAACTTTCTCTCGAACGATTTACCCTGAATCAAGTTAGTTTCTCTCGAACACCAACTAGCATGCAAATAAGAGCACTCTCGTCCATTCACTCTCTCGAGCAGAATGTGTGGGAAAAGGTTAAGGATTCACTCTCTCAAGATGAATGTGTGGAAAAGGGTTTAGAATTCACTCTGTCGAGTTGAACCTATGACAACCCAATACCCACATACCATCAATTCATTAATCTTGGTTTTAAAATCTCTCTCTCGAGCAAGCCAAAATACGAAGGTAGAGTTGTATTTGCAACTACAACCCTTTAAATTGAACCACAATTACTTATTGAAACACTTTTAAACAACATATAAACTAACAGTTAGCAATACCCACAAGCTAAATCAACTCATAATCACACCCCAAGAATTGGAGTTTTAGCCGGACGTCATACAAAGATAGAAATTGTTACCAAATGTGTTTCCATCAACTAGATAAGATTATTTCGTCTTTACAAAGGTCCAAGTTGAATAATCTCAAAGACCCACTTTCAAATTCTCAAAAATGGAAACCTTCAATCCTTCAAAGCTAAGGAAAAATTATCTCAATACTTAGAGTTCAAAGCTCCAAAATTACTCTACTTAATGTTTAGAATAAAAATTGGATTGATCCTAGATTGGTAACACAATATTTGAAAATTTATTTATAGTCAACAAAAATATGTCGCGAAGGACCATTCGGTATAGTAAGTCGGGATCATCGATCAGCTTGACGATCCGCCCATTGGTCAGTTTCATTGCCTTTTTTGCTTTGCCCTTCAGCAACCTCAAGTTCTGTAACTTTGGGCGATTTAATCACTGCATTGCGGAATTTGTCGGTGACACGCCGACTGCTCCTTTATCTGGCCAACTTGATTTTCTCCATCGGGGCTTGGCACACTGGAACTTTAGGCGAGATACTAGCCATTCGACGACTCGCCCAATGAATTAGGCAATCACCAGACCCTTTTTTCTTTGTTCTTTCAGCTTCCTTGTTCCTTTTTGGACATTAGTGTCCACACTTTGTTTCTCAATCCAAATACCTGAAAATTAAGGGTTTTACATCATTTATTTGCACAAAATAGACATTTGAGGACACTAAATATATCCAAATAAAGCCCTAAATGAGTCCTAATCATGGACTCATCAATGTGCCACAATTGGTGGGAAGTGTATGAAGAATGATATAGCATAATTTGTGGCTAAATGACGGAATTGTCAACAAGTGAAAGTTGACTATCACGAACCAGGTGATTTGGATCAAAACATTACTATTCTTACATGGAAGTGGGATGACACTAAATGGACTTCATTACGGGTTTACATCACACTCGTCAACAGTTTGTTTAATTTTGATTATTATTGACCGAATCTCAAAATCAGATCACTTTCTTCTCGTTAGGAATTCATTTTCAGTTGAAGAGTATGATAAGATTTATAATGGGGAAATTGTAATTTTGCACAGAGTACCATTTTCCACTATCCCCTATCGGGGTATTCAGTTTACATCTCAGTTTTTTAAAGTCGTTTCAAGAGGGTCCTGATACTCAAGTAAAACTTAGCACCGTGTTCCACCCTCAGACCGATGGACAAGTTGAGTGTACAATTCAAACATCAGATGATATGTTAATAGCTTATCTTATTGATTTCAAAGGTAACTTAGATGATCATTTTCCATGATATGAGATTGCGTATAATAATTTTTATCTTTCAAGCATTGAGATGACACCGTTCGAGGCTCTTTATGGTAGGAGGAGTAGGTCTCCTATAGATTTGTTTAAAGTTTGTGAGGTTGCGTTGATAAGGCCCGAGTTGGTGCATAAGACTATGGAAAAGGTTTGACTTATTCGCGAAAGGTTGAAAACATCTCAAAGTCCACAAAAGTCTTATGCCTATGTTAAAAGAAGGGAACTTGAATTTATTGTTGATAATTTGCTCCACCTAAAAATTTCACCCATGAAGGATGTAATGAGATATGGAAAGAAAGGGAGCTTAGTCACTGTTATGTGGGCCCATATCAAATTTTGAGGTGTGTTGGCAAAGTTGCCTAATGATTTAGCGTCAGTGCATTCATTATTTCATGTCTCTTTCTTGAAGAAGCGTGTTGGATATCTAACGTCGATGTAACCTTAAAAAGATTGGGAGTTAAAAAAAATCTTTCATATAAAGAGGTGTCGGTTGAGAATTTAGACTGACAATTTCAAAAGTTGAGAAACAAAGAAGTAGCTTCTGTGAAAGTTTTTTGGAGGAATGAGTTAGTTGAGGGTGCTACTTGGGAAGGCGAAGCCGATATGATGTCTCGATTTCCTCATCTTTTTCCCTCCGCTCATTTTCTAGCTTGAGTTATTAGCTCTTCATGGTTCATTTTTTTGGATTCATGCATTTTGGTCATTTTCTTGTTTCCATATGCATGCATGTTCATGAAAATCTTGATTTTATGTTATCATTTAGCTTGGAATGATTCTCCATATTAATGTGCATTTTGATGAGATTTGAATTCATGTTTAGTTTTAGTTTCTCTCCTACTCTATTCATGATAGTTTGAATACCATTCGAGGATGAATATTCCCGGGGGAAAGATATTTTAAGACCTTCGAAATTGGAAAGCCAAAGTTGTAAGGGGAAGATCTTATTTTTGGCTACTGGTTGTGTCCAACGAGACTAATCAACGATTTATAAAAGGTTTTATGGGTCGTACACGATACTAGTAGGAATGAGGTTAAATATTTGGAATTTCAAATTTCTGAGGTTTGACCTATGAGTAAATAGGACGAGTCATAGGATTTTTTACAAGTCGTAGATGGGTTCCATAGTGGTGTTCCAAACTAAGTGAAATTTTTTACTTGAACTTGGGTTATAAGGAAGTTGGAAGTTGGTTCTATGGTTGACTAGTACGGGTCGTAGGTCTAAACAGTAGAAGCCATCTAGAAGTTATTTTAAAGGGTATTTGGGTATTTTCCTATACATTAAATGCCTATATTATATTCTTTTACTCCATTTCTAAGTCTTATAACTACCCTTCTACCCCAAAACTTCCCCCAACTCCCTGACTTTCTCAAAACCACAAATCCCCTCCAAAGTATTCTTCAAAAAATTGATCTCAAAGTCAAAGAATATGAAGCTAGGGTTTTCAAATCAAGTCTATCTTTTAAAATTTATTTTGGGCTTTGAATAGAAAGGTATGTAAGGTTTCATCAATGGGTTTCATTCATTCATTGAGCCCCAATTCTCTAAGTTCAGTTTTATTAATTTGATTGACTTTTTATTCAATTCTTTATGGGTTCTAATTGTGTTGATTAAATTGATCAATTTTAATTTTATTATGATTGTTTTACATGCTTTCTAATTGATTTCATAAGAACACATGTAAATTTTATGATTTTGACTATAAACTCTTTAAGCGATGAATTTATAAAGAAGCTATGAATCTATGAGTGTTGGTTTCATGAGAGTTATGCATCATTTATGATAAGAAATGTCTTATGATCTAGGTTGTTTTAAAATAAGTACAAATGAAATTGTAAAGGTATTTTTTCTCGTATTATGGGATCATGAGTTAGTGATGGTTTTCTCACACATGCATGATTCCTGATTTAATGAGCTACTCTATGAAGTATTAAGCTTGGATTACTATCTTTATTTTTCTCTTCCATGTATGATTATATTTTTATGAATATGACTATTACATTGGGATTTAACTTAGCCCCGTAGAGAACTGGCAGTGGAGGATCAAATATGGTAGTCTCTAGTAGCAACTTCTAATTCCAGACAATGTACCCCCGTTGGATTGTCTTAAATTACTTAGCTAGTGGATCCACAACTAGAATACGAATCATGATACAAAGTTCTACTTGGATAGTATACTCCTCCTTCACATTATGGGAGTTACATTAGAATCCATGGTATAGCTCAGATGGTTTATTGTCAATAAAGCTAATATCACGCAAAAATTTTTGTTTCAAAGGTTATCTTCCATATATTAAGGCATACTTTTACCTTCATTGTTTCACTAATATAGGGTCCAACGATCTTCGTCCTCCCCATCATGGCTAGTGGATTACTTTAGTAGATTGAAGACTTGGTGAGTCCTCATGATACGAGGAGCATGTCATCTTTACAATATTTTCAATATGTATTGAGTTTTTGGATGTTATACATGGTGTAGTAATTACTTCCCGAACACTTAATGATGTATTAGAATGTCTTGTCAAGACTACGTTTTGACTAATGCTTTTATGTCAAACTTTTCTAATCATATGAGATTCTCTACTTTTTCGATTATATTATGTTGTATGCACGCCAATATGCTGTTGTAGGCCTCTCAAGGTTTCATACGTCATGTCACGTCTGGGGTGTACTTTGGATTATGACAAGCTTGGTATTCATTACCCAATGTTTTAGAAAAGTTCCTTGGTATTTGACAAGCTATATTGAGTAGAGTTGTGTTCATGAGTGTGAAGTGCACAACATTTTTTCTTAGGAGGCTACAAATCATTTAGGAAACTTCACTTCTCTTAGTGCTCTCAAGTCGTTCCATAGAGTCTATTTAAATAAAGATCCTTTTTCTAAATCTTGCCCGAAGATTTTGAAGGTATGGTCCCTTGAAGAGCTTACGTGAGAAGGAACGTGGTTGAAAATGTGGAGCCCAAGGTTTCTCAAGATCCAGTTAATCCTTTGGCTGAGCAAGTGACTAATTCACAATTTTGAGCCACTTTTCAAGTGTTGACTAAAGTTATGACGGTCCAGCCTAATATTGAAGTCATTTCTCTTATGAACCCAAACATGGGTACGACAAGGATAAGGGACTTCACTAAGATGAATCCTCTTAGATTTCATGGTTCCAAGGTTATTGAGAATTCTCAAGACTTCATTGACGAGGTATATAAGATAGTGGGAATCCTGTGATTGTCTACGATGGAGAAGGTGGTGTTGGTCGCTTGTTAACCTAAGGGTGTGGCTCAAGTTTCGATCAACGGATGGAAGGACGAGAGGGCGGTTGATGTAGATCCTATTGATTGAGGGAAATTCAAAGAAGCATTTCTCGATCATTTCTTTCCTCTTGAAATGAGAGGAAAAACGTCCTTGAGTTCATTAATCTCCATCAAGGCAATATGAGTTACTCAATTGGGTAAGTATGTTCCATCTATAGTTTCCGGCTCTAAGACAAAGATGAGTAAGTTTGTGTTGGGCATGTTCGAAATATTGGTCAAATAGTGTCACTCCACCATGTTGATTAACGAAATTCATATCTTCCATTTTATGATCCATGCCCAACAAATTGAAGAGGAAAAACTCAAAGAGATGACAAGGGACTCCAAGAGGGAAAGGATCGGCGATGGTGACTTTTTTTCATTCTAGGTTGAGTGGACTAGGGCGTCCACAATTCCGATAAAAAATTGTCGGTCAAGGTTCCTCAAATTCTTTGAGTAAGAAGTTCAACAAGACTAGGTGTCTAACCCAAAACATAGGCCAGAGCCAACCTCGCTTAACCACTTGTTAATGGTGCATGGCAGCTACACATATTCAAGACAACCAACAAGTACATCTCGGCTTAAAAATAAGCCCTCGGCTGGCAAAGCCCCTATCAACAAGTCTATTATGAAAACAACTACTCCCAATAGTTTATAAAAAGCAATAACCACTAGCACAAAAGATTGTTTAGGCCTTCAAGGCCACCATGGTATCTAGGAAAGCATAAACTCTATGTCGTCCATAAAAGCCAATGTGATCTCTATACAGAAGCTGAGAATATGTATGTATCGAAAAAGTATGTCAAGCAGCTAAAAAACAATTAACCAACTAGAAATCAAGACCAACATGGGAAATAATATGGTTATACAACCCTATACACTAGTTTGCTAGACTCTACGAATATAAGACTTGAACAGGATAGGACCCTAGCCTACTCTAAATCTTTAAAAACCAAAACAAGTGAACCTCTAGGAATCTAGCATTTCTTTGAAGAAATGAGTCAACAAATCCATTTGATAGGCGTTTGTGCTACTTGGTAGGTCTATCTATTCATCGCTCAGATGTTATAGGCATGGATGCATCGCCACAACGCAAGGGGCGTCAGTAAAAAATAATGTAAGGTAAACTAAAAGACGAAATTGAAGTATAAGTCGTGAACGAAAAGGGCAGGAAAGAAACTAAAGTACAATATCGTATCTCTCTATAACAAGAAAATATAAGCACACAACAAGCAATAACCTGTCCTGGTCCCTATAAGCCCGACAAGAACAAACAACCCACAATCCCTATAGTTCCTAACAAGCACAAATAGTTGTTAAATAACCATATTAGCCCCCTTACTGGATCCTAATGATAATTTGATCTGAACTGTCTGAATGTACATATGCCATGAATCAACACAAATATGATGCTCTATGGTAAAACACACACACACACACACACACACACACACACACACATATATATATATATATATATATATATATATATATATATATATATATATATATATATATATATATATATATATATATGTTTCCCCATAGGTACAACCTACCCGGCCTGTAGGCACCATCTACCCAGCTCATAGGCACCGTCGACTTGGCCCGTAGGCTCGGTCTACCTGGCTTGTGGACTCAGTCTACTCGGATCGTATGCTCGTTTAAAGAATTAATATGTATGCTCCAGAACCTTGCAGTATCAATGTCAGCTGAGGCCAAAAGAAGTTCATAGACGACAACCAAATGATAAATATCACAACAATAACACATAATCGTAATTAATCATAATATAATTTTCTAGGCCACTAAGTAAGGAGTAAAGTGTCGCCGATAAACATTATATCATCATGTGGTAGCCAACTCAATAGATACATCTACAAATCAGATAATGATAGTACACTGCCCATAACAATCTTAGGCCATTAGGATCATGCCAGAAGAGAAATTATAGTCTTAACATACCTTTCAACCAAAGCCCAAAAGGTGTCTCTATGAAGTTTGTCCAACTAAAAGTAATAAAATAATGCTAGAATCAACCATGCTGCGAAAATGATTCATAACCAATCGATATGGTGTTAAGGTCATCATTACGACCAGACAACTTTTAAATCAACAAACAAATTAATAATCTCAAAACAACCACTAGCTACTTACAACAACAAAAACACGAGTATATCAACATATCACAAAAACAGTAAGGTCCGGAGGAAGTATAAAAAGGTGCACATCATGCCATTCAATTGATAATCCTCCATACCCTACATCTAAATGTAGCACACATATATCTCATTTCTTCATGACAATATGCCTCAAGGGTCCGTGAAATACCCCTTATTGCAAGCTGATTGGAGGATACTTAACCATAAAGATTCTATTTTTCGATAATAACAATATGCCTCAAGGGTACAATACAATAACGAATCCACAACCTTAAGAAAAAACACCAAAGCAAAGCCAAGGTTATAGCTGTCAATTTGAAACATTCAATCATGATTGTTTTTTTTTTAGGAAAAATAGAAGTAGAACCTTACCTCAAAGTAGTACAACCATATACTTTACTTAAAACCCAGAAAAACACGAAAATCTTTCAACCACAACAAAAGAAATAAGAAATAGCACAAAATAAACCTTCGATAAGATAAATATTTCTTCGAACATGAGCCAATGAAGAATCAAGTTAGAAGGGGGCATTTTCTTACCTCAAAGGTCTTGCAAGAATCTTCCATTGCTACTGGACGTTTTTTATTTAATAAAATGAGAAGCTAATTCTTTTAAAAGTTAGAAATTATTTTTTAAAGACTGCCAAACATGACCCGGATCCGTGGCCCGAACAGTCTGTGGTAAAAATGTTATAACTCTCTACTCTGATGTCGTATTGACAAACGATTATATGAGTTGGAAACTAGACTCGTTGACCTTCAATTTGATAAATGTAGTCTTCATAAATCCTTATTAATTTGGAGATATACTTCTCTCAAGTTAGGACATAAATAAGATCATATCAAAACATTCTTATAATAAATCCCTCACTCAATACATTTGTTTAGAGGTACCCCTTCGCCTCTAAATCCTATCAATGAATTAAAGTGACTTAATATAGTTATTTCTTAGTATAACCACTCATTTACATTATTATCCTTTCATCTCAATGATGGTTGACGTAAATTATGATAAATTGACTTGTCAAATAAAAACTTTCTATTTCAAATATTACAAACTTATGGTGAATTACATCCTCCTCCCTAAGAACATTCGTTCTCAAATGATAATAATATATGTGGAATCATATAAATCAACACATGAGCCCATATAAAAGCAAGTAACGTACCTCAAACACTCAAGTCCGAGTCTATTTTCTTCTACCTTGCTAAACATCTGAAGGAGTAAATAGGTGGGGATATCTAGATTCCATGTCCTCTCCAGCATCCAACATCATCCTCTTCCACATTATGGATATGTCATAATATTTTATTTTATAGAATTGTGATCTATTATGGTAACAGGGACTTCTGCATAAGATAGCTCCTCTGACATTTAAATATTTTTGTATGTGTTGTAGGCATTGTATATGTCAGATATCTAATACACTCCTGTAACACAAAACATGAAAACCTAGATGTACTATCTCTAACTGTTGAGGTAATTCTAGATCATAGGCAACTTAATCTATCCGTCACAAAATGCGGTAAGGCAAAATGTATCTGGGGCTGGACAATCCTTTTTTGTTGAATCTCATAATGCCCTTCAATCTTCATAGGTGAAACTTTTAGAAAGACCGATTCATCAACCTCTAAACTCTAAGCCTCATATACTAACACTTGTACATGATTTCTAACAGCTCTGAGGTGTCAACAACTCTCTCTAATTAACTAACTCGATTTGTTGCCTAGTGCACAAGGTTTGGTCAATACAATCCTGATTGTCAAACCTCGAAACAACCAAGAGGGGATGACCCTCTTACATTTCCTCTTATATAATATCATATGACATCATACCTATGCTAGAATGATAGGTATTAAAGTGTCAAATGAACATCACAATTTCCTTTGAATCTAGAACAGAGGCCAATAACATATCCTCGAGCGTATGGATAGTAGGCTTAGCTTGGTCGTCAGTCGGAGGATAAAATATAGTATTAAGGTTTACCTACATCCCCAGAACCTAATGGAATGATTTCTAAAAATGTTTTCAAAACTATGATACTGTATATAAAATAATCAACATAGTGACACCGTGCAATTTAACAATCTCTCTAATATATAGCCATGCATCATCCTCAGCTGAAAATGTGGTCCTCGCCAAAAGAAATAGGCTGATTTTTTTAACCTGTTGATAATTACCCAAATACAATCAAGCTTCCAGCGAAAGCATGGTAAAATGTTTAACAAAGTCCAGATTTATTGCCTCCCACTTCCACAATGGAATGGGTATCTTTTGAATCAGTGCACTGGATTTATGGTGCTCGACCTTCACTTGGTGATAGTTGGGATTTTGTGCTATGAAATCAGCAATATTGTTCTTCATCCCAGACCATCAATAGAATTTTTTAATATTGTTATGCATATTTATAAAACCTAGGTGAATAGAATATCGAGAATAGTGTGCTTCTACCGTAGTCTACACTGAAAGACCTGCAATATATGGAACTCATAATCGATGTCCATATCTAAGGATTTTTATTTTTGCTATAATAAAGGCTAAAGAGTTGTGTTGCTTAGCATTGCCCCTAAGCTTCTTAAAGATGGGATCATCATGTTGTTGTGTTATCACCTCCACAAAAAGAGATACTATGAAAATTCCCCAAATTGTGAACCCTTCATCAATAACTAACAAACTCATCCCTAAGTTGACTAGGCGATGAAGTTCTTAGGCTATCTCCCATTTTTTTCTCCCAAATAAGATTAGTTGTGCATAGATTTACGAGTTAGGGCATCTTCTACTACATTCGACTTTCTTGGATATTAATGGATGTCTACATCATAATCTTTCAGCAACATGAACCATCGATCATGTCGTAGATTCAACTCCTTTTGCATACGGAGGCTTTTATGATCCGTATATAAATAAACATGCACACCATACAAGTAATTCCTCAAGATCTTCAGGGAAACAATAATTGTGGTCCACTCTAAATTAGGGGTCGGTTAATTTTTCTTGTGCTTCATTAGTTGTCTAGAAGCATAATACATTACCTTACCATGTTGCATTATAAAATAATCCAACCCGATTCATGAAGCATCACAATACACCACATATCCCTCTTGACCCTCTAGCAAGGTCAAAACTAGGTTGAAGTCAATATGTTTTTCGGTTCTTGAAAGCTCTAGTCAGATGTTGTGGTTCACCGTTACTTAGCTAGTTTCTTAGTAAATTTAGTAAAATGTGTTGAAGGTGAGGATTATATTTCTATAAACCTTTAAAAATAGCTTGCTAACCCTAAAAGGCTACGGAACTCTATTGGGGTCCTTGGTGTTGACCATGTCTTCACTGCCTCAATCTTCTGCATGTTAACTTGTACCAGCATATGATACAACATGTCCCAAGAAGGCCACAAATTGCAATAATAAATCACACTTTGAGAGATTAGCATACAATTTTTTACCTTGGAGTACCTGAGGCACCATTAGTTGAGGGTGCTACTTGTGAGGCCGAAGTCGATATGATATCCTGGTATCCTTTTTTTTTCTATCCGCTCCAATTCAAGCTTGAGTTATTAGTTCCTCATGGTTCATTCTTTTGGATTCACACATTTAGTCATTTCATGTTTACATATAAATGTATGTTCTTGAAAATCTTGATTTTATGGTTATGATTTATCTTGGAATGATTCTCAATGTTTATGTGCATTTTGATAACACTCACATTCATGTCGGGTTGTTGATTTCTCTCCTACTCTATTCGTGCTATCTTAAGTTCCATTTGAGGATGAATGTTTCTAAGGGGAGATATTGTAACACCTGATAACGCTCAAATGTCCTCCTTATAACCAATTAAAAGGGACAACGGTCATAGTCAGTAAAAACCCAATAAAGACTCAGAGTCGAATCCCACGGAGAATGGTACATTGAGGAGAATTCCTATAAAGATATTTGTATTTTCTAACCGTTCTTTTTAAATAGTAAGAAAAATAGTATGGATACTTCCAAAAAGTTTATATAAAGCTTTGATTATCAATTATCTCAATTAAACTAAAATGTCGAAGATTTCAAGAGTTAACAAGCAATCTAGGGGTGTTGTAATTGGAAATCGATGTCATATAGGGGTAAATGTGATACTCTATGGTGATGAATATTCATTAATAGGCTAAGTCATCTTCATTGACGCTAATCATTTTTCGATATCAAACCATCTATGCATAGAATCTCCATTCAGTTTCATCTAAATGTCAATTTAAACAACTCAAGACCTCACTCTATTATCTCTTTCAAGAATAGGGCAACTAGATTCAACCCAAAATATATATATTCAATCAAGTTATAGACATCAAAACTAAGTTGCTTGTATTTGACTAATATCCCACTCTAATCAATGTTTTTTGAGCATCAACCAAGGTCGGAAGTAGGAATTAAGTTTGCAACCTTAAGCCAGAAATTAACCCCGTGTTAATTATACCAAATTCATGTATGAATAATAGAAAAATAGATCATAGCACAATACCCACTACATTAAATTTACACCTTACCAATAATTGCGCCTCTAGACCTCAGTGTTTTAGCCATCCATTACAAATAATAAAGAGATTATACCTTCCATGAAAGCAGTCATGAGTAACATAAAATTAAGCAGTTATAAGTAAACCCACCTTGGATCCAACTTCAACTTGTCAATTTCAAGCACAAACTTGTAAAACCCTAAAAACTAGAAAAATGTTCTTCAAAGGTAAAGTGTTTTCTCTCTCTAAACTCTTCACACACTCTAATATTTTCTATTTTATGTCATATGATATCTAATTTCTATCTCTTTGGGATTTGTTATAATTTCCTAAAATTAGAGCAAAATTCAACTACGCGGCTTAATCAGCGACATTACTCAGGCTCCATCTTGCTCCTCAGCTCACCTTTTGATGCTCTAGGCTTCAGGTCTTTTCAACCTCAGTTGGCGAACTCGATTGAGTCACCCTTTCACGTTTGGTGAATCACTGAGTACAACCTTAGTTTGCATTTTGCGCATTTAATATTTTCTTTCCATACTTTCATTTAGGCTATGTTCATCAAGGTCGTGCTCAATTGGCAATCCACTCTTCTTGTTAGGCGATCTACCCTTTTGTTTAGGCGATCCACAATGTATGGTTTGCACTTCTTTTTACATTTTGTCCATTCTTTCAAACATCAAAGAATATTAGGCGATCTTCCCTTCTTGTTAGGTGATCTGCAATGTATGATGTATTTGATTCCTATGTGTTACTTACTTGTGGATTGTGATTTATATACTTGTTATGTGTGACTAAACTACTTATCATTGAGATTGACTTATTTTATTTGTCTTATTGTTGACTTGTGAAGATTGAACTGTGAATGTTGGGGATGTGACCTGTGTATTGTAGAATTTTTAGGTTTGTCTGATTTATATGCAGGTTATATTTTGAGGAGGTTCGTTAGAGTGTAAGGGGTATTCGATTTCTATCTAGTTGCTCTATTTAGTAGGTTGCTTACTGGGTACTGTGTTGTTGGTACTTACCTTGCTTTTACACTTGTGTAGGTTCCAAGACTAGATATATGTGATCGCTTTCTCCTTCTATTGATTGTAAGGCACGTCAAGGTCTTAAAGAGGTATTCGGTTTTCATTCGTCGGACCCTCATTTTTCTTTCCTTACACTTTGTTCTATTTGAGAGACAAATTGGGACTTGTATTTATTTCCTAATTCCGCACTTATCTGTTTAGTGGCTTGTACATATGACAACCATATTTTGAGGTTTTAATAGAAGAATGAGTTTTTCGTTTTATCTTGTTCTTGATTTTCCTTTTTTCAACTATTCTTTTGTTTCACTAGGCTGAGGCTGACTTGTCTTGATGGGAAAATACATGTGGCATCATGTCTAATTTTGGGTCGTGACAAAAGAACATGTTCAAACATTAGACATATGAAGGTGAGTTGAAATAAAATGCACATTGAATCAAATTTCAAAATATACATGAGGCTCGTTTAACGGGAAGGTGGATCGCCAAATAGATTGGTGAGCTTCAGTGAATTCGCCAAATTGGACAGTAGCAATTGTCTTAGGGTTAAGGCACAAAAGGGGAAGCAGTGCCAACTCGGAGATTCGCCAAGTCGATTTCTGAGGGCTAAGATAAGTGTGTCAAAAACGATAGTGAATGACTAAGACAAGCCCGCTGAATGGGTCAGTACCTAGGGTCAAATATATGCTAAATAAGGAGAACTCGAGTTTATTTTGTGATTCACCTAACCTCCTTGGCGAGTTAAGACAAGCTTTCCGAACGTGAAATGTTCAGCCTTGTGCCTAATTTTTATAGCTAATCCAACATATACAAGAATAAAAGTTTCCCCCATCATTTCAATCCACCTATATGATTATGTACCCAATGGGTCCTCAGATTTCCCCCAAGTATTGTTAAATATTACACTAATTGATGATTTGCCCTTAAGAAAGTAGTCACCTTATCTATCATTGGGAAAAATCATGTGATTGGGTTAACACTGAGATAATCACACTTAAAACGTCAAATCGAACTCAAACACAACACTTTTCATAACTCAATTTCAAATTTCAACCTACACAAACAAGATTTCAATTTACATGCACACATGTTCGACTATCTCATGGTCACAGTTCTAATCATACAATACGATGCTACCCATCAAAATATAGCACACACTAACAGTTAAAGGGCACAAGACAACACCCCACATGAAATTTTAGGCTCAAAAATCTCGAAAAAGATTCAAAAATCAACCTCAATACAACAGTTGAGAAAATGAGGGATTGTGGGTTAGGTTGACAAGAAATCCAAGAAATGCAGTATACAAACTTTGAAAATACTCAATAAGGACGCACAATCACTCAATGAAGGAAAAGTAACAGAAAGGATTTAAAAAAACTTCAAGATATCAAAGGGTTTGATTTTTGAATTTGAAAAGACCCTTGGTCTTTTTATGCGAGGCCAGTACGACGATCTCGACTAACGTCGTCGAACGTGTTCAGTGAATTGCTGTTTGGATGTTGGCATCCCCTATTCTTCCTTTTTCAACAAATTCTCAACATGCACTCACAACACATATTATTTGAATGAAATTAAAAAAAAAGTAAAGACTTGGGTTGCCTCTCAAGAAGCATCTTATTTAACATCGTGATACGACATAGTTATCAGTCTCAACAATCATTCTTGGGGTTCGGGATGGTATCACTAGGCAATGTTCCCTTCCTTGGATTGAGATGAATGCCCATTTGGCCCAATCATTTCTCCATCTTCTTGATAGAAACTGAGTGAGAAGTCAGTGTTGGGGATAAAGAGAAAATTTCATTTTTCAATTTCTTCAACACTTTATCAGACCCTTCAACCTTATTGTAGATCCTTGCAAGCACGTCTTCAATTCAGCTTCCTTTTGTCCCAACCGGTTCTTTATGACGTGGACAAAAATGGGAGGCATGTAGTTATCTTTTTCCATCTCCTTTTTTCTCAAATTTCCACCCCTCCAATCTTTCCAAACACCATCGCTATCATTGTCCCAACATTGGTTCCCACTTTGTCGTTGGTAATTGGTTTGGGAAACCCCCCCCCCCCTCAACCCACCCACCCAATTTATTTCCTAAGTATTGAAATTCCTTATTATATAATGCCTCAAATTTGACATCATTCGGGCACTGCCCACTGTCTGTTCCAATCACATTTACCGACTTGGTTCCACCTCCCATGAATCGCTATATAACACTTCAAACTGGGTCATCATTTTGGATATATTTCGTCTCTTTCATGGTCCTTCTCGATTTTTTCTTTGCTTAAACTCACTTATATAGTAGGCACTTGTTCCTATCTAGTATACGATGCTCGATTAACCTTATTCATATCATCAGGCAACAGTACAACCACATCATATGGTCATTTCATTAATCCTCTTTGGATTAAATGATCAGCCACACACCTTTATTGACTAAACAAGGCTGCAATAGAAGTATTGCAGCAAAAAGTTTTCTGGACAACCATGCGTTGGACATTGCAAAACCTACTTCTTGAACCTCGGCCACGTCTCATGTAAAGGTTCACCAACAATACCTTTAAATTTTTGGATCTGGATTCGAAGTTTAACCATCTTTGAGAGTGATATGTATCTCTCCAAGAAAGAAACATTTAGTTATTCCCACGAAGTGATAGAATCATTTGGCAACTTGGACAACAATCTTATAGTCTCTCCCGTTAAAGAGAATGGGAATACCTCAGCCCTACGGGCTTTTGAGATATTTACTTGAACACGAAGGGTCCACATATATCCATGAAATTACTAAGGTGTTCATGGGATCCTAGGTCCCCAAAAACTCCTTTCATCTAGAGCAATTGTATCATAGAAATAGTGATGTGAAACACAACCCTTCTGATTGTGGGAGGTATCCGGATTGTTCCCGTTATTTGAATGACATTAATGTGCATATCATTCAAATCACCCATGTTTTTGTTTTTACCATAATGACTATTGTTGTCACTTCCATGGTCACTCATTGCATAAACCTGCAAATCAACCAACAACACACCAAACAACAATTTACTACAACTAAACAAAAAAATCTAATTTATCTATTAGAATTCTCACTTACCATTCTCTGGCAGTAACGTCATTTTTTATAATGCTCAAATGTCCTTCTTAATACCACTAAAAGGGATACCAGTCGTAGTCAATAAAACTGAATGAAGAGTTGGGGTCGAATCCACAAAGAGTATTATATCGTGGAGAACTCCTATCAAGAGATTTTAGATTTTATGATCGTTAATTTGCAATAGTAAGAACAAGTGGGTGGATTTATATAAAGCTTTGGTTATCAATTATTGAAACTAAACTGAAATGTTGAAAATCTCAAGAGTTAACAAGAAATTTAGGGGTGTTGTGATTGGAAATTGATGTCACATAGGGGTAATTTGTTTCTCCATGGTGATGAATATTAATGAATAGGCTAATTCATCTTTATTGACGCTAATCATCTTTCTATCTCAAAACATCTATTCATTGAATCTCATTTTGGTCTCATCTAAATGTCAATCTAAACATCCAATACCTTACTATATTCTCTCTTTCAAGGAAAGGGAAAATAGACCCAATCCATAATCTTTATTTCAAAGAAAGTTACCAACATCAAACCTAAGTTGCTAGTATCAGACTAATTTTTCACTCCAATCAATCTCTTTCGAGCATCAACCGGAGAAAGGAAGTAGGATTTAAGTTTTCAACTTAAACCAAGAATTAAGTTTTCAACTTAACCCAGGAATTAAGTTGCAACTTAACCCATATATAAACCCCATACTAGTTAGACCAAATTCATGTATGAACAACAGCAAAATAGTGCATGCACAATACCACCGCATTAAATTAATACTCAACCCCATAATTGCACCCTTAGATCTTGAGGTTTTAGCAACTCATCACAAAAAGTAAAGAGATTATACCTTCCATGAAAGCAACCACGAGTAACATGAAATTAAGCAATCCAAATAAACCTACTTTGGATTTGACTTCAATTTGTTAATTTCAAGCACAAAGTTATAAAACCCCAAAACCTAGAAAAATGTTCTTCAAAGGTAAAGTGTTTTCTCTCTCTAAACTCTTCACACATTATGATACTTTCTATTTTATGTCATCTGATATATAATATCTCTCCTTTGGTCTGTTCACAATTTCTCAAAATTCCATTACGTGGCTGAATCAATGACATTAGTCGAGCTCGCCAAACTCATTCTGCACATCGGCTCTTGCTCCTCAGCTTACCTTTAGATGATCGAGGCTTCAGGTGTTTTGAACCTTAGTTGGCAAACTCGATTGAGTCATATTTTCATGTTCGATGAGTTGCCTAACTTTCTCATTCGGCGATTCTCCTTCTTCACTAGAGTCTGCCGACCTAATTTGATAAACACAAGTCCTATACATTTTCATTTTGGGCAAGGTCGTTCTCAAATGGAAATCTTCCCTTCTTGTTGGGCGATCCACAATGTATGGTTTTACACTCTTTTTTTTTTGTATTTTTGGCAATTCTTTCAAACATCAATCCTTGCCTTGTCCAATTTCCTTCATAGCTACAAATCATCAACATTTAATTAGAATAGGAAACTATTAGGCACTGAATACACACTAATTATTGAGATAAAAGACCTTAAATTAGTGCAAATCTACAACTTATCAACACCTAGAAATTTGGGAAGCTAAAGTTGGAAAGCTAAGGTCTCCTTTTGGGCTAGTGGTTGTGTCATATGAGACCAATCTATGGTTCGTAAAGGTTTTATGGGTCGTATATGGAACTCATAGGAATAAGGTTGAGCTTTTGGAATTTCAAATTTTGGAGGTTTAACCAATGAGTGATCATGACGAGTAATAGGATTTTTGACAAATCTTATATGGGTCTCGTATTGGTGTTCCATACTTGGTGAAATTTTGGATTTGAACTTTGGTTCTACAGATGGGGTCTATATACCATAGGAATTAAGAAAAACCTAGAAAGTTCTCGTGGGAATTAAGGTGAATTTGGCTTTTAAAGATGGATCTACGGTTGACCAGTACGGGTACCCACCGTAGGTCCAAACTGTAAAAGCCATTGGGTAGTTATTATAAAGGGTATTTGGGTTTTGTCTTGTGCATTAAAGGCCTAGAATACATTGTTTTACCCCTATTTTGTAAGACATACAACTTCCCTTCAACCCCAAAATTTTCCTCAACTCTCTTATTCCCTCAAAAACCCAAATCCCCTCCAAGGTTTTCTTCAAAATATTTCTATAAATGTCAAAGACGAAGAAGCTAGGTTTCCAGATCAAGTCTCATTTTTACCATTTCTTTTGGGATTTAAATAGAAAGGGATGTAGGATTTCGTCGATGGGTTTCATTCATCCGTTGAGCTCCCAATGTTCTCAATTCTCCAAGTTCAATTTCATCAATTTGATTAGGGTTTTAGTCAATTATTCATGGTTTCTAATTGTATCGATTCAGTTGTTCAATTTTGATCTTATTATGGTTGTTTTGACTCAATTACATGCTTTACAATATATTTCACAAAAGCCCATTCAATTTTCAATATTTTGACTATTAACTCTTAAAGACGTCAATTTATGAAGAAGTTATGAATCTATGGATGTTGTTTTCACTAGAGTTGTGCTTCATTTATGAAAGAAATGTTTTATGATCTAGGTGCTTTAATATGAGCATCAATGAAATAGTAAAAGGATTTTCTCACATATTAAGAGATCATGAGTTAGTGGAAGGTTTTCTCACACATGCATTATTCATGATATATGAGTTACTCTATGATGTTTTAAGCTTAGATTATTATCTTAATTGTATATTTTAATGTATGATTAATATTTATGAATCTAACTTTTCCGTTGGCTTTTAACTTAGCACCGAGAGAACTTGAGGGGGAAGCTCAAATAGGGTAGTCTCTAGTAGCAACCTCTAGTTCAAAACTAGGTGAATGGTCTGATAGACCCTTGTACTTGTATGCATTTGTATTTTGAACCCTTTTACTTAACTATTTATCAATTGAACCCTTAAAATCAATGAAACTCAGCATTTTAAATCCCTTTGGCTTTGTGTGAACTTCAAACGCACAATAAAAATTACATGTTATCATCCACATAAGATTTTATATGATATGTCATTTATAATTTACTTTTTAGGATAAATTAATTTTTCTTCTTTTTCACTCCATCCTCATCTTCACATCACTTGACAATAGTTGTAAAATATTTTTATCCATGGATGCTAATGAATCATCATTAAAGCATTTCAATATATTCTAACATTCATATACAAATTTACACAACATATTTCATCTAATTTCATAAAGACATTCAACAATTATTTTTCATCTTTGTCACTTAACTCTAGAAAATAGAAAAGAAAGACAAATCAAGAACACATCAAATTTAAAGATGGAAAACTAAAGATACTCACTAGACATACTACTTCCGTGTATTTGGATATTGCACTAATATATTTTATTCTCCTTTGCTCATTTTGTTCTCACTTTTTTGCACGAACTATTTTCTAATTTGGGGGAAGAAAAAATGAAAAAAATAAAAAAGAGAAAACGAACTGAAAATGAGTGGGGGGAAGGAAGAACGAATGGAGCGGGGGATTGGGTGGGGGAACAACAAGGAGGGTGATGGACCGATGGTACAAAAAGGAAAAGAAATGGGGAGGGGTTTGGGAAAGAAGAAAGAGTGGAGTTTTTAATTTTTATTTATTTTGTTATTTTTATTGTATTTTCCTTTTTCTTTTAATTATTTTAGTCTAAATTTTTATTTCCACGCTCTTTTTTTTGCGTGAAATCACGTGTGTATACTAAATCAGTAATTAAGTTGCCACATAAGCTTGGTCAACGGTCAAAGGGGTTTAAGGTGTTGAATTTTATTGAGTTTAAGGGTTCAGTTGACAAAGAGGTAAGTAGAAAGGTTTAGAATACTAACTCATACAATTAGAAGGGTCCATCAGATCATTTCGCCTCCAAACTACGTGCCCCTATAGGATTATCTCAAATTACCTAGCTAGTAGATCCACAAATAGCATATGAACCATAATACAAAGTTATACCTTATCAAGTAAACTCTCCCTTGTCGATATGGGAATTACATCAAATTACATGGTATAACTCACATGGTCTATTGTTGGTTAAAGTCAATATGTCACAAAATAAACTAAGTTGTCTTTCAAATGTTTTATGAAACTTTCATTATTATTTTAAGATGTATTGATCATGTTAATGAGTTACGATTCTTCTTGAAATAATTTTGCGATGTTTAGCTTGGTCACAGATATCATGTTTTCAATTATGTCTCCTTATGATAATGTTTTATGTCTTATTGCATATCTATCATAATTATAACATTTCATGTACTAATTCATATTTATGTCTACTTTGTTTCACTAATGTAGGGTCTGAAGATCCTCCTCCTCCCATTTGTGACTAGTGGATTTCGTAGTAGATTGAAGACTTGGTGAGTCCTCATGATTCGAGGACCATGTCACCTTTACTATATTTTTCATATGTATTGAGTTTTCGGATGTTGTACATGGTGTACATGTTACGTCCCGACCACTTCTTGATGTATTAGAATGGCTTGTTAAGACTACGTTTAGTGTTTCGCTTTTATCTCAACTTTTCTAATGACATTCTCTACTTTGTATATTATACTGTGTTATGTTCATGTCAAATGGCTTGTGTAGGGCCTCTCGAGGTTTTATACAACATGGCACATCTAGGGTGTATGTTAGATCGTGACATTATGGGTCGTAGCCTAAGGGAAAAAGCCTAGCATGGCTCAATTTCAATTTTGTGTATAGGGGTAGCATCTGAGGGGGCGAAACCCTTGCATGGGTTGATCCCAATATATATTTATAAGGAAAACGACCAAGTGATTAGAAAATGTCTAGCACGGGTCATCATTTTCTACCACTGATCGACTTGTCATTTGAATGACATGCCTTACACATATCATAACAAGAAAAATGAATGTTATGTACATAACAAGGGTAAGTAAAAGGTGTTTTTTTATTCTTATCTAGACATTAACACATTGATACATGATTTCATTTGAGCTCTTGGTTTATATTTAATCACTTTATTTCTTATATTTTCAATATATTGTTTCGTACTAACGTCCCTTATGGGGATGGTGTGTTTCATTCCACATGTACATGTACTCTACGTAATAGATCTCCTCGGTAGGAGCATACAATAATCAACTGATTTTGGTGAGCTCCAGATTGATTCAGAGCTTTATTGAGTCTTTTGTAGATGCATTTTGGTGTTGTATAGTAGGTCAGGGTAGGATGGAGCCTATCCCGACTTAACCTGTCACGACCCAAGGCTACCAGATGTGACACGATGTACAAGACTCCTAAAAGTCTCATAGCATGTCGTAGCATAATAACATAGGGAAAGAGTGCGGAAATTTAAAACTTTTCTTTACAATCGAAGTCTTTTATAAAATAGGAGATTTTATAACACCATGTCTCAAACCATCTATAATACTTGGATTAAAACTCTTGAATACAATCTTAGGGACATATCCCTCACATAAATCTAAAACATAAAAGAAAGACATAAATGACATATGGTCAAGCCCTCAAAAACTATGAGGACTCAACAATCATCTTCTTCTTGATCTATTATGGTCCCAGCCATGAGGGTAGAATCCAATATCTTCAAACCCTACACTTATAGAAAATATAGAAATATGGGTTAGCACAAAATATACTAAGTATGGAAAGCAGCATAAAAATACTTAAAACATACAAAAGGGGACATTTTATTTGAAACCATGTTATATGCCAATTTTGATCATCATCTTTGAAATAGTTAGAGAATGTAGCTCATAAGACCACCCATGTACAATACATCATAACATAAAGGATATCAACATAATCACAAGCACAGTCTCCAACATAAACATAATGCATACTCCAATCTTTACAAGACATAGTTCACATACATAAATACATACCATGATCAGCTCATCATAATAGAACTATGACATAATCAACCCTAAGCTATACTTCTGCAATGTATATATAGGATCCCATAACCCTATCTACACTAAGTGTCACTTTTAGGCCATCATAATCATGCATAGCATACCTTGACATTATCCATAGACAACACTCATAGAAAAAGACACATTCATGTTCATAACTTTCAATAAGTAAAGTCACTCATAGCAACAATCCATATCATGCATACATAAATTCATATATCTTCATAGTGTAAGGAAACCACACCATAACCCCCTTTTAAGTCTACTTGTGCAATGTATAAGTGAAGTCACATACCCTTACTCACACTAAGTAAAGCTCATTAAGAAGTCATAAGTATAGTTCCTGTTCATAATTCATATTAAGCACAACTTATCTCATAATCTTCATGTAATAAGAGAAACATACCATGCCCACTCGCAAAGCCTACTTGTACAATGCATGAATGAAGTCTCATACCCCCATTCATACTATGTAGAACCTCTTGAGGAACCATAGTTCATAAATCATGTTCTTTTCATAATTCATATTCTTATCATATAGGGAAATATAGTCTTAATCGACATAGACTATGTGAGCTACATGGAATCCGGTGTATTACCCAGACACCAAAAAGAGGTGTCTTACTTACCTAAGGTAGAACTAATATATTAGCTTTTAGGTGGATCCATTAGCTAAAGACATATGTGGAATCATAGTTATGGGATAAGAAGATTGCTACTAGAAATTTGGACTTCCTAACATAAAAGGTTTCCATGTCATAGATAAATTACTTTGGGAAGCCAGACTTTCTAGCGTAAAAGCTTCCATCTCATTTTCATATCCACTCGATGCTAAGCATAATTCCCTTTAGAATTTATATGAAGTCTTTACTTAAGTTCATGTTCATGAAAGAATGCAGTAGGCACTCAAACCAACATAATATCATAATAACTCATGATTCATTAGGTGAGAATGTCCTTTCAACCTTAGAATCATCAATATGTGAGTAAGCCTTTCACATCATATTCATAGTGTGTTCATGAGAATAACCTTTCATTCAACACGATAATACCTCATATTCATAGACATATCATACAAAGTCATATGTGAAGGTGCATATGAGAATTAGCCTTTCAACACCACCTTAGTCACATCATAGTCATATTCATGCATGGGGTGTGTGTGGTTATCCTTCCAATGACACAACAACATTTTCATATTCATAAATATTTCAGGCATAGTCATGTGTAAGGGTATGGGGAGAATGATCTTGCAACCACACCATAATTACACAATATTTAGTCATAGGATCTTCACTTTCTAAGTGAATCATAAGCTCATACACAATTCTTATCAACATGTACAAACCCTCATAATTTACCTTTCAATTCTATGAATCGACTCAACCTAAACATCTAGAATTACTATATTAGATAAGGGGAAATATTAAGATTTAATAACTCAATCAACACATCTAGCATTCACCACATGAGACATAGATATAGTCATAACTTCAAGCACACCATTCATTCCATGTATACACTCATATGCTCATATTATAGGCCATGTGGGCAAAGTCCTTCCACAATAGTACCATATACAATTCAACATGCATAATAGTTTCCTTCTTAAAGCTTCAACATTAACAACTCATTCATTTTATCTTTTACCCTTTTTAGTACAAGCATTACTCTCAAGCAACACCTCACATAGTAATAGTGTAAACTTAACTCTCAAGGTAAACCATCCACATGCTTCATTCATTCTTAACCAATTATAGTCATATAGCATCAAGTAAACTTGATCCCAATACTACTCAACCATGATCCATCATATAACCCTAACGTAATTTATTCATGTCTACAAGCTTTACTTATAAGTAATTTATATCTAGGTTATCTATTCTAAGCCAATTCATAAAAAAGTTCATTAATCTTAGAAGGTCGCATCTAAACTATCAATTTGCCTCTTTCATGGCATAACCCTTGACCATATCAATTTCACCCTAAAATCGTAGGTTAATCAACAATGCATGCATAATCATACTAAAAGTCATGTAATTACATCATAAACAATCATTAAATACTCAATTGAGCCAACATACTTGAAGATCTAAATTGGGAAAATTGGGGGTTTCATGGGTTCTTGGGGGAATCCTTCATGATTTAATAACTAATTTGACATAACCATAATCAATTCACATACTTCTAATATCAACCAACCCACATCATCAATTCATGATTTAGCAATATGGGGGAATCATGGGTCCATAGCGGATTTCATCACAAATCAACAATTCTCCATTAATCCAATCATAATTCTTCATAACCAACCATAATCAACCTAAATAAACAATTGAAATCGTTTTGAAAGAAGACCCATGACATAGATTGAAACCCTAGGTTTTGGGGGAAATTGGAATCTTAAAAACTAAGTTTTGAAGGGACTCTATGGGTGGAAATTACCGAGAGATGAAAAACCACCATACCTTAATGGAGTTTTCCCCTAAATTTGAGAAGAAAGGCCTTGGTTCTTCAAGCCCTAGCCTCCACTTCTTCTTCTTCTTCTTTGGGAACTTCTAGAGAGAAATATTTTGGAGAATATGAACTTTGGGGTCTTGATTTGGGTTTTGGAATAAATGACTTAATTGAGTGAGTTTTGGGGTTAAAATGACTTAAATAGGGGTCCTAGCCTTGGGAAAAACGACATAACTTTGAGTTAAAACGATTGGAAAAAAAACCCAAGAAATTACCTCACTGTTAACTACCGAAATGCCATGATGGACGCTTTCACGGATCATCATCATCATCATCACGGCCCGTCAAGCGGGTCGTGAAGAATTTTCAGCCTGACAATGCTTCACTATTTTGGACATAACTTTTTACCCCGAGATCGAAATTTGGCAAACTCAGTGACATTGAAAATAGGACTCAAAGAACTTTAATTTTATAGTTCATTGCACACCTAATACGTCTTGAGCTATGAGATATGATCATTTGAAGTTGACTCTACTCTCTAAGTCTAATAAAAGGCCCTTCACGTGAAGCTCCACGAGCCATGGTGCCTCTCGTGATCATGATACAATAGCTAGGCGACCTTCCCATTAACCCCTAAAAATCTAAATCATAACCACGATCCCTCCCACGACCCATGGTGGCCTTCACAAGCCGTCTAGTTGCTCGTGGGAAGGTCCCCTATTTTGGGCAGCTTTGTGAAGCTACTGCCTCACCTCCACGAGTGGTCCCACGATCCGTGGTGACCACCACGAACCATCTAGGCTCTCATGGGTGGTAGGCAGTCTTCTTTAGCTACTGCCTAGGCACCATGGGCACAACCTCGTGGTGACCTTCACGACTCGTGTGGGCACTCATGGAGGGTGCCAAGGCCCAATTCTCTAGTCCATGCCTAGCAATTAGCCCCTAGCTTAGTATACTAGATTCCGAGGTGTTACATAACCTAAGTTTGCTATCTTATTGAGGTTTTGTAGACAAATGTTTGAGTTATATTTGGTTCCTTAGCAATTGTGACCTTAATGACCAAGTCATGTATATATGTTTTTGGTGTATCTATGTTGGGTTTTTTAATCAGTGTAGCTCATCCACATACTTGTTAGAGCTTCATGATTGTCATAGCTACATCTGTGATAATTATAGGTTCTAAATTGGTTCTCTAAGTCTGTATATATGTCCGTCTTAATGGGATTGAGGTGCAACACAAATATAATCAAAGCTTTTTGTTTCGAAATTTGTAGATTCGATGAAGGAAGTGTACATAAGGAGATGAATTATAATTACAATGGCAATTAGAGACTTAGGCATCAAACACCAAGCTTTGGAAGAGCCGAAAGTAGTGTTTAGTATTGGATGCCTAAAAAGACAACACACAGGCAAACTTTCTGAGGTCGGCTTCTTTGCATATGGAATGCGATTTGTGAGTCAGTTTTCTCATCATCTCTCACGCTACTAGCCATTGCTAATGTCACCACTAGCAAATAATACTCTCTCTTTAGTATGGTGAGTTCAGCCATAAAGCATTGCCAGTGTAACAAAGGTAACATAGGGTACATCTGTTGAGATTTTATACTTTGAAAAAAAAAATTGAGGTTCTCTACCTGATATACTACGAAAAAAGGGAATAGATTACAAGCACACACTTTTAACATACTCCCATTCTTGGAGAATGTAACAAAAGACTCAAATTCAAACATTGTATAATGTGTCTAGGTTTTTGGATTCCCAGGAATTTATCCTGCAATCCACGGTAGAGTTGTTAATCAAGGGTTTTGAATTCATCCAACTCCATTAGATGTTATTTTACAAAGGTAGTCAATACGAAATAACGTAGAACAACAATTATCTTACTAAAAATAAAAACTCCAATATAAAGTTGGGGGAGCTATTTACAACCATGGCACCTCAGCAGAAGGCATAAATTTCATGTTTAATTTGAAAAGCTCTGTGAATCAGCTAAGTTGTAAAACAATTGAGAAGCACAAAAACTCAACAAAATGAACTCTACTAGTACTATAAGAAATTTACAGGATGTTTTGCTAGTCTTATACATTGGATAATCATGTACTGCTTTTAATTTGACCTCTTCCGTAATTCCACGACATCAAAATAAGAGCAAGCTAGAAGGGGTGGGGAAAAACTGTACACAAGATGAAGAACAAAAGCCCGGTGGGGGGGGGGGGGGGGGGGGAGAGGGGGGATCACATGATGAAGCTCTTCTTTGAAAATAAAAAAAATTGTCCATGGAAGGACAATGCATGCCTTCCAAGTGCCAACAAGAGGAGCAGCGTAATTTTTTAGCTGAAACATTTCAGCAAGACGTATGTATCATGGCTAGCTTCTCATCTTATGAAACTTGATCCTGCTTGCCATTTGATTCAGATGTTGTCACGACAGGAGGTTTAGCTAGACCAGTTTGCGCTGGAGGAGCTGTCAGTGCATATGTCAACCTTGATGAAGAATTTTCAATCAAACCCGCAACTCCAGCAGCTGCAGATTGGGCATTTGACGGGAGAAATAAATCATGTCTCTGATCTTTATAAGCACTCCAAACCTGCAAGTTTAAGTTTGATCACAAACTTGGCTTCATTAGATCCAACTTACGATCTCTCACTTACAACAATCTCTTAACTTTTCTTATGATAGTAAGAGTTGGTCCTGACCACATGTAACTCGGGCAAAGTGCACAAACAGCCTTTTTTTAACACCACTCCTTAAATTTCAGCCGTTTTTTAAGTACTTTCAAAATGGCCAAGTGTTTTGTTAGTAAATTATATGTTGACAAAGTTATCTTCTTCCTCTCTTCTTCAGCCACCTGCTTCTAGTAAATGTCCAAAACTAGGATACATGACTTATTTCTTCTACTGATTCAAATTCTCAAAAGAAAAGACTTCACTCAGTGTTTTCTTCTTTACTTTCAGCATCTTTTTTCTTTATCATACGATTATATGCATACAAGAACCTTTTTGCACAATCTTTGTATTAGATTATCAGTAAAAAGAAATGAAACACGAGACTATTGGACGTGGTTGTACTCATGAGCAAATGACTAAGATGTTTGGATAATACCCGAGTAAAAGTTAAAAAAAATCGAAGTTCTGAAATTTACACCACTAGACGCAAACTTCAGGATACGGTTTCCATTATCACAAATGAATTTCAGGATACAATGTCCTGAAATTTGCATAGTTAACTTCTGGAAATAGTTTGCATTTTCACGAGTGAACATGAACACTATGTCCTGAAATTTGGACTGTTACATGTGAACCTTAGGACACTCAGTTCGAACTGTTGGATACTTTTACAAAAGGAAAGAGTAGATTGCCAAGATCACAAAGGTCTCAACTGATATCAGTTCATAAAGTTCTTCATAGTATCCGTAAGTTTGTACCACAAAATTTGGACTTCATAACATCAAGTCCTAAATTTTGAGTTTGTGACTTTCAAACTTTAGGACATTATGTCCTGAATTTTGAGTTGTGAACTTCTAGCTTCAGGACAGAATTATTATTATATGTTGATGACATAGGAAACTGTAGCCGCTACCCTTTGAGTGTTCACGGGGTAAGACTCTGCTCCTGTGCAATAGCTTGCACGCCACATAGGAGAGGTAACCCGCACTAGGCAAACCTAGTGCGACGAGCTCGACCCAGAAGGCAAACCCCTGGGCCACCAGGAAGGGTCACAATTTTTATTATCATTACTCATTATTGTTATTATTGATAACCGTGCTGTTTGCGCACCTCTACCTTCAGGACACATTTTGAATCTTTGAATTCTAATTACAGGACTCAAATATTCATTATTATGCAAATTACCACCACACATGTATTAGTTAGACATACCATAAATTATGACAAAATCGTATTTCAAATTCGACATTTTCTATGTAGCCACGAACCCAGATGGGCTGGTTTGGATGAAGATGCAACTGTCTTTTGCAATCCAGAAGGGGAAGAGGGTAATATGGAAACAATGGTTCTCGTAGGAGAAGTGATAAGTTTTGCTAGAGAAAATGATCAATGGATATGAATGAATTTTTTCTGATAGAATGCATATGTGTCCATGCTTCCCAATTTTCCAATGGAATGAGTTGTTTGTGCTTATATATAATGTGTCAAAGATAACAAGGTAGAGTGTGTGTGTGTGTCTCGGTGAGGGACAGGTAGATGAAAAAAAGAGAAGTAACGATGGATTTTTGTTGTGAAAAGGGTAAAACGGTCTTCAATATTCATTATAAATAAAAACCGACTTTTTTTTGCCCAATACTAAAAACATGGGCTAAACACTAAATAACAGGCCAAAAAAGGCTCCCCACACTATTTCCACATGCAACTCAATCTCAGGCCCAACAAGGAGAGGGATAATGTAAGACCCTGTAAATTCTAAGCTAGAAAGTATCGAAATGCAAACCAAAACCGGAGCATGGAAACACCCAAGATTTTAAAGTAAAAAAGTAATTAAACAGACTAGGACGGGCATGGATGTACTTTGGACAACGGATAAAAGCGCAAAACGATTTAAGGCTTTAAAGTGCAGCAACAACTATCAGTAATGCTTTAGCATGCAAAAAATGGCTACAGACTAGTACCACATCACATGGTCATGACAATAGGTGTAGGAGGTGTGTTGGAAGTGATTTAAAAGTGTAAGGAAAGCTCTAGCACAATGTTGGGTTGGAAGCTATGCCACAGACTAATATCTCAAATAACCTCAAACAAGGTCCAACTTCAAACAAGCTTACATCTCCAGAATATGTACTTTATGTGGTGAATTACCTATCAAATCAAAGGTCTTCTAGTCTAGTTTCCAATGCTCCAACTGTTTACCATTTGGACCTTCCTACAAGGAGTTATGATCATTCCAGGGGGACGTAGCAAAACAGCCAACTACCATGACCAACGGTTCCAATCGTGCCAAAATGCCCTGATTGTTCCCAGAGAGTCACCTGCTGTGACCGAGTCCAGTATGTTGGATTCAAGGCTCAAGGACAAGCCCTAACCATGGCCACAGGTTGGCTCCATGGTTGACCCCTAATATTTTTACGGTTGCAAAGAGAGACAAAGGGCATATGTTTTGGTCACGTCTTTGAAGATTCTCTCCCCTCTCTATACCTCCAACTCCTTCAAAAGGTAGCAATTCCCCATTACTTTGATGTTGAAACCTATCATTTCAACACTAAAATTAACACCTCCTACTCCCGGAACCCATAATTTTTTAAAAAATCTTCTCAAGAACTCAAGTGAAGGATTTGGCTAGGATTTCTTCCTAGAGGTAAGCCTACACCCCTAATCACAGATGCATGATATTGTGATTACTATTTAATTGTTGAGATTAATGTGACGGTGATTGGAAACCAAAAGTTATTGGATTGAAATTATGTGTTGAAAGTAGTACCTAAGCAATTATAGTGCCATTATCGACATATAGGAAAGTTGTTGGATGAAAGAAACACCATTGATTGGAAACCAAAAGTTATTGGATTGAAATTATACCAACAAGTCAATTTCTGCTCCTTTCCTCTAATTCTAGATAAATTTATTCATTCTTAACAATTGCAGAGTGTTAAAAACAAAAAGTCTCACATTGGTGGTTATAAGATGGGTGGACTCCTTATAAGGCCTGGACAAGCCTCCTCCCTTTGAACTAGCTTTTGGAGTGTGAGTTAGGGCTAACCCAATTTAACATTGTATCAGAGTAGGGCCCATCTCACCCAATGTTGGGGCCCAAAAAAAATCAAAATTGCCCACGCAATAGATGCTAAGCACTGGGCCTGAGATGGGTCAAAAATTACCCAAAATTGTCATGCACCAGATACTACGCACTGAGCGTGAGGTGGAAAAACAAAAAGTCTCACATTGGTGGTTAATAAGATGGGTGGACTCCTTATAAGGCTTGGGTAATCCTCCACCCTTTGAGCTAACTTTTGGAGTGTGAGTTAGGCCTAAGACCTAATTTAACAGAGAGTAACATCAAGAACTAAAGAATTGAGTTCAGTACATCGGGGAAAGCCTCAGAATTTTGAAGAAGTTGTGAACAATAACAAACTGGAATGACAAGCACCAACTGTTTACGTGTTTGGAACTTACATCGGAAGCATTTAATATCTCACGAACTTTAGTACAATGGGCCCCTTCTGCAGCAAAAGCATGCAAAACCTGGACAAGTATTTTTAACACTAGTTAGTAATGGATATCAAGAAATATACAACTGGCAAAAACATGCAAAGAGTGGGGATGGTTAAACATGTCTTCACAGCAACAAAATTCTTCAGATACTCAACATTTCACTAGCAATGGCACTATACACATAATATATTTCTCCAATAATGTGCAGTCAACAAGTCCATAGGCAATAGCGCAGTGTTATAGGAAGTTGTCGTTTAATCGCTTAAAGTGAGAACACGAGGCGACAGGATCTCACTTTAAGGGTACATTTACAGTTTTGACCAGCAACATTTACAGAGGGTGAACCTATCCAATCTGTAAATGCTGCTGCACCACTTTTTCTTCAGCCACATGCTTTTCTGCTAAAAACTCCTCAAGCTGCTGCTGTTTTTTCTCAACAAAAGAATCCTCAAGCTGCTGCCTGCTGAGGTGTTCTTTTTATTCTTGTCAATTTTTTTCTTTTTCTTCTTCTTCGTCAGTATTTTAATCTTTTGTTGCTCTTAAATTTTAACAGACTGAATTGATATCGCTGCATTTTAATTCTTTCATGAAGTCGATTTTGAGTGGAATTTTTTCAATTAAAATAGCAGAAAATTTTAATTCTTTTGCTCTTTAACAGATTGTAAATAGCATCACAAGATCAAAAGAAAGACCCGGCTTGGACATATGTACATGAACTGAACGAGACCAAGATCATCTCGCTTAGATGTCTCTTTTGTACCAAGATTTTAGAAGGGGGAATTAATCAATAATCATCAATAAATTCATGTCATCAGTAGTAACCCCAATGCACAGCTTGTCCAAAATGCCAGGCACATGGGAAGGAGGACTTGAAAAATTTCACGGATTGTGAGTTAAAAACTCTAATGCAACATCAACAAGTGCACATTTTTGATGATGAGGATGGTAAAATGGAAAATGGTGCAGCTTATAAGTTGTTGCTTCCTAAAAAATGAGGAAGGGGGCAAAAATTGTCTTCAAGTTGTGGATCTACCAGTAAGACTAAAGATCCTATAGATTGTTATTTCCCACAAAATCCACGGCATGGGGCAAAGAGAAATGGTAATCCTCAAAAAATGTTGCCAAGGACATTGAAGGGATCGTGCAGTTACAATTTTTATAAGATAAATGTATGATGCAGGGATCCCCTTCAATTGTGTCAATTAAACTGATGCCTTTGGAGCCTTCATTGAGGCTGTAGGCCAGTTTGGTCCAAGAATGAAATCCACTGCTTATCATGAAATAGAGGTGCTTATAGCTAAAGAAGTGGAAGACACAAAAAAATGAAATTTTGGAAGTTCATAAAGTAGAATGGAACAAATATGGATGTTCCACATGATGGATACGTGGAGAGCAAGAAATTAAAAAATGATTATCAATGCGTTGGTAAATTCTCCAAAAAGTAATTTGTTTCTTGAATAAATTGATGTTAGCGACTTTTCTACAGATTCCATCAAAATGATCTCCTTGTTTGAGAATATTACAGAGAACTTAGAGCAAAGAACATTCTTAAGGTTATTACAGAGAATGCTAGGGAAATCGCCAAAGCGAGTGATATGTTGAAGGGAGTGTACCTGCATATTTATGGAGTTCATTTTATAAATGATATTTTCAAGGAAATACCCTTCAATACAGATTCCACTCGGGCAGTTAAGAGTGCATTCTTACATTGTTCAAACATCTTTAATATTAAACATGACGAAGAACCTTTTGAAATAATGTTGTTCATGCTTTCAAAATAAGTGGTTCTTCTATTAAAGTACTTCATTTGGTTTGGTGGATGGGGAGCCAAAACCACCACTTGGCTACATTTATGAAGCTATGGGTGGGCTAACAAGGAAATTCAAGAGTCGTTTGATGACGAGAGGTGGTCGGATCAACTTCACCAATCTTTGCATGTAGCTAGCAATGTTCTAAACCAGGAACTGTTCTTTTATAACCTTGGTGTCTGGCAGGCTTGCGCCCACCTTGACTAATTCCACAGGATACCTGCCAACTCCCAGTAGCAACAGGTACCAAGTACCTCTATCCATCGAGGTTAGAACATATTGGAAAAAAACAACTGGTGTTTTTGCCTCTGGTGGGATTTGAACCTGCGACCTCCTACCAGGAACTGTTTTATGATAACTAAGTGAGGAATTTACTAGATGAAGAAGTGTGGAAGAAATTATATGATTGTATCGAGAAGTTGATCCCTGGTGCTTCTGAATAAGATAAAATTACAAATTAATGTAGTACTGACGCGAATGCTAAGGGACTTTTTGGGTGTCCAATGGCTATTAGACAGAGAGATAAGATCACCAGGTGGGAAAGTGCTTCTATATTTCTTTATAGCTCTAAAGTTATTTCTTAATACTTATTGACTTTCGATTATCTGTTCTACACTTCTACTTCTACAGTTGAATGGAAGCATTATGGTTGCTCCACTCCAAAGTTACAAAAGTTTGCCAGCAAAGTTTGATGTCTAACTTGTAGCTCATGAGGATCTGAGAGAATTGGAGTATGTTTGAACATGTAAGAAGAAACATTTAGTGTATTGATAACTAAATTATATCTCAAATGTTCTAACTCCTACTAATTACTTGCCACAACTTCATTGCAGATCCATAACAAGAAGAAGAAAATAGATTCACCCTAAAGAGCCTCAATGATCAAGTGTTCATTTTATATATAATACAATAGAATATTGAGGCGCCGTAACAACACTCGCAATGTCATTGATCCAATTTGTTTGGATAATATTGGTGAGGCTAATGAATGGCTAATTGGAGTCCCTGAAAATCATAAAGATGAAGAAGTATTTGATGGGGATTCTAATTTCACTAGGGTTGATGTTGCGGAGGCAAGTGGAACTGGGGAGAGCTTTTGTGGTTTAAGAGGGAGTACATCATGTTCAAGCTCACATAGGAGGAGAAAACAAGTAGTTATGAGTTTATCCTTAAATGATGAAAAAAAGAGGAGAATATAATGATGATGATGATAGAATTAGATATTTTGACAATCTTGTAGAAGAATAGGATGTTGATCTATTTATGGTTTAGTTTTGATTTTAATTGTCCTATGTAATATTTTGTAGAGTCTATTTTTTAGTTTTTAAATTGAACATTTGTTATGTATTGTCTCTGGGAAAAAATTAAAAAAAAAGGCCGTACGTAATCTTTCTTTCCAATGAGCCCTAAAAAATTGCACTTCACTTTGAGGAAGAAGTGCTTTGCTTTCACGCTTTAAGCAAAGTGAGGCCTTGTCGCTTCACGCTCTCAAAAACGCTGCAATAGTGAAAGATTAAAGTCCTAAGAAAGGTTTTCTCAAATGCAAGAACTTTATTTAGGAAAACCAACTAAGAAGTTCATTCCACAGTGATCATATCATTGATTGACTTTTAGAGACTTACAAAGCATGAATCAAAACGGACAGAATCATCAAGCACTGGTCATTGCCTGTAATGAGCTGACACAGGAAGTACTACCAGATACTTAAAACAAGATAACGTAGACTACAGATCATGCAAATCAAGTAACAGTAATAAGACACACTGACCTCAACTGCAAGCACCCTGCCAATGGATGCTTCAGACTCATTCCACTGCATCTGGGTGTGAAGTCCATTTCTTCCTCCAGCCCTCCAATCAAGAAGGCCCAGGAGTACTTCAACAAGTCCAACCCTATATAAAAGAAAGCAAATTGAGTGTAGGTAAGGTAGTGAGGAAGAAGGAAGGATACAAAGAATATCCTTTTCAGACTGAATAAATTCGTTAATTTTGTTGGAAATCCGTGATAAAAAGAAAACATAACACCCACACAATTTCTAAAAGATAAACAGAGGATACTTTTTAAGTGCCAAGCAAACCATAAAAGAATATAATAAGGGCAGTTTCTAAAAGATAAACTGAGAATACTTTTTAAGTGCCAAGCAAACCATAAAAATACCACCAAGGACAGTTCAGAGTTTGCTAATCTTGCACCCAACAGTGTGACCACTTAGCCAATGGAGTGACTTGAAACCATGAGGTCTAAGGTTCAAATCATAGCAGAGGCAAACACACTAGGTGACTTTTAGAGCATAACTTGGGGAGTGAAGGTGACAAACATTGGGGATCAAGGAAGAACATTGAGGTAACATTGTCAGACCTTCTTTGATCCTTATAACATGTTTGGATCTTGAATCTTACACCAAAATAGGTTTCTTGCCTTGGGCATAGCTTTGGGGATAATTCTCAATTGACCATCGATTTCCAATCAAAATACGATTTTGATTATGGATTAGGAATCCTAGAGTCATGGGCTTTGCAGGAACTTAAAACATATCAAATTCTGAGTCCATAGATCAGGTGGTGAGTCCATTTGGATTGACTTAAAAAAAAGTAGCTTTAAAGTCAAAAATAAAAAATTAAACTTAAATGACTTTTACATCAAAAAATTAAAAAAGTAGGGGAGGCTTACTTTTGGTTTTTACTTATTTTAAGTTATTTTTAACTTTGTCAAACACTTCCTCAAAATATGGTACAAAAGATATATGGACCATTTTAAAATCAATAGATGAGTCGACATTAAACAAGAAAGTCACTGAAAAATTGGCTGAAACATGTTCATGTACCGGAGTACTAGATTTGTGGCTGAAAGTGTCACATTCTGAGAAATAAAATTATATGGGTAGGGTCGAATGATGGCACGACCCTACAGAGAAAGACAACTATGTGTAGGGTCAGAATGACGGCACGACCCGATTGCAAAATAGAAATCATATGTAGGATAGGAATGATGGCACGATCCTACCGAAAAACACAAATTATAAGGGTAGGGTCGAAATGATGGCACAACCCTACACAAATAAGAAAGTAGTCACCAGAAAGAACATTGTTACGCCAATTAGATATAAAAAAGTAGTCATCAGAGAGACGGCACGGTGCTAGACTAATCAGATATGAGGAAGTAATCACCGAAAAGATGGCTCGGTGCTACACAAATAAAATATGAGAAAGTCGTTACCCGAATGATGTACAGTGCTACACAAATCAAATATGATGAAGTAGTTCGAAAAAATGCACAATACTATGCAAATTAAATATGAGAAAGTAGTCCTCAGAAAGATGCACAGCACAGTGCTACACAAATTAGATATGAGAAAATAGTCACAAAGAAAGATACACGGTCACACAACTTCTGCTAACATAATTGTTGGCCAGACGAGCGGCATAAGTGGGTACTAGCCACCCACTGACAGTGGAAGCTCTTTGATTCTCTACCAAGATCGTAGAGGCTCTGATACCATGTGAGAAATATTGGGAAAAAAAATATTATTGAATTGTGTATTTACATTACGAGACCCTATTTATGGACACTACATTAGACTCCTTTTCCAACTAGGACAATATATTATAATCCTTTTCCAAATATATATTATTATTTTTTTTGAGAAGGTAACGACTTGTATTCTATTTCCACAAAAACAGAAACCTGCCATGACAAGTTTCAAGTTTCCTAATTACAATTGAGGAGGAGTATCTAGAAGATGTTCAACCCTTTTAACAAAAATTTACAATAATCCTAAGACATCCCTAACTGATTCTAGATCTTCCCTATACTCTTGTTTACACCAAAAGTGAAACAAAACTAGACACTTCATCTTCATCTTCTGGATATTGTAGCTCTTGTTCTGATGGCACCTGAGGTTTCTTTCTGTCCAAGCAGCCCACCAAATGCAAGCCGGTATAATTTTCCACCTATCCTTATGGTCTGACATGCTAGCATAACTGCTCTTGATCTTCAAAGTCTGATCTATTTTCCTTGGCATTACCCAATTCAGGCCCTTCTTACTTAGGAACATTTCCCATAGTTGACGGGTAATCCTGCAGTGTATAAAAAGGTGGGTTACAGTCTCAGCCTTTTCTTCACAGAAAAAACACCTTGGACTTAGATCTATCCCCCTTTTCATGAGGTTTTCTTGGGTTAAAACAGCTTGTTTGGCCACAAGCCAAGTGAAGCAAGAAACTTTATAAGGAATTTTTACTTTCCATATAATCTTCCAAGGGCAGTCCTCAATCTGATAATTATAAGGATTAAATTTTTTATAGGCCCCTTTCACACTGAAACTACCTTGACTGTGGCCCTTCCACTCCAATCTATCTTGGTCAGTTGTGGTTCCTTTGAATTGCTCCAATTTGTTGTAGAACTCAACTAACCTCAAAATCTCCCAGTCATTAAAAGGTCTTCTAAAGCTCAAATTTCATCCCTGATTTGACCAGATATCAGCCACAGTGGCCCTTTGTTGTTGGTTTAGGGTGTAAATATCATTGAAGGTGTCTCTTAGGGGGGCTTGATCTAACCACTTGTCTTCCCAGAAAAGTACCTTCCTGCCATCTTCTGTTCTTATGCTGCAATTTTCTCTAAGCTTTGGCCACAGGTTTCTGATGGATCTCCAAAGGTTGATCCCATAAGTATCAGTGACCATTCTGGTGGTCCAATGATCTGCCATTTCATACTTCAGCTGGATAACTTCTTTCCAGAGAGCTGACTCCCTAGAAGCAAATCTCCAGAGCCATTTCATCATAAGACATTGGTTCTGAGTTTTTAAGTTCCTGACCCCCATACCCCCTTTTTGTTTACTTCCAATCAGTGCATCCCATTTCACCAAGTGGAACTTCTTGGTTTCACTGTTCCCTTCCCAGAGGAAATTTCTTCTTAGAACATCCAATCTCTCAATGACACCATCAGGGATAGGGAAGAGGGAAATCATATAGGTAGGCATATAGTCCAAAACACTATTGATTAGTATTAGTCTTCCTCCTAAGGAGAGATATTGACTTTTCCAGTTCACCAACCTCTTCTCGCACTTCTCTACCACCCCGTTCCATATATCTATAGACCTATATACTATTATTGTTCCTATTCATATTCTAACATGGATAAACTTGCCAATAGCATTGGTTCAAAGCTGCACCCGGTGGACTATGTATCACTTACTCCTTTAGGGATCTACTGTAACAAAAGAAAAAATGACGACAACACATCTTTTCTTTTAAATTGGTAAAGAAAAAATTACAGCAACATGCCAGAAAGCAAAATTGACATAAAATAGTACTAAATCAAGACTCAGTCATTTGCAACACATTGCCAATTAGCATCATATGAGAAACAAGTCGTCCAACTTACTCTTCAGGACCAAACAGAATCTGTGACAAAAAGTTCATATTTTTTATAGGTGAAATTTGTGACAAGAAATTACCATGATTATATTCTGGAAAGCAATTAGTGCAACTCCAAGATATAGAAAACTAATTTCTAATAAGCACAAAATTAAGCAATTAGTGCAACTCCAAGATATAGAAGACTAATTTTTAATCTGTCAAGCCTAAGTACGAAAACTAACTGTTCACTCCTCTACCTTCTTTTGGCCAAACCTAACAATAGCATTGGTTCAAAGCTGCACCTGGTGGACTATGCATCACTTAGAGCATGTTTGGATGGGCTCACAAGCATAAGCTAGGAATCCTAACTTATGGCTTTTGGCTTATTTTTGTTATTTTGGCTTAAAACAAGTGCTTAAAAGCACTTTATTATCTTACTCAAACAAAGTAGCTTAAATGCTATTTTAGCTTAAAAGCACTTAAAACAAGTCTATCCAAACAAGCTCTAACTCCTTTGGGGATCTATTGTACCAAAAGAAAAAAATGAAAACATATTATAAAGCACACTTCAATACAATAGTACTTGATCAAGACTCGGTCATTTCCAACACCTTGCCTATAGCTTTCTATGAGAAAAACCTCCAACTTACTTTCAGAACCAAATAGAATGTGAAAGAGAATTATTATATTTTGATGGTGAGATTTGTGACAAGAAATTATCTCAGTTATATTCTGAAAAGCAATTAGTGCAACTCCAACATAAAGAAAACTAATTTTTAATCTGTATGAAAACTAACTTGCTACATAATTAAATTATGTACTCACTTGAGTCCCTGAGCAACCAACGCATCCCTAGCCCGGTTTCCAGCAACGACTACACGTTTTAATGTTTCAAGAGCTAGAATACTTCCACCTTGCCATCCAATAGCTTTCATCAGAAGGGGAACAACCTGAAACACGCACCAAAGGCACAAATGACAATTAAAGCAGGACCTTGCAGCAAAGTATTTTGTTTTTAAGTATTTTAAACAGCAGAAACCAAGAAACACAAATATCTCAACTTATTCTAAGTTATGCATTTGGTAAAGCACATACCTGGGGTGTCCCAACACTAGTAGCTGCCATAGCTTCAGCGCACGTTGTACTTCCTGCAAGTTGATGCAGAACACGCAAACAACTTAGACGCACACGCTCTTGTAGCGTTGGTGAAGGGGGCTGCTTTGAGCTACTATCAGCTTCACATTCTTCCTTGGAGTAGTCAACATTTTTCACTTCCCCGGTGGCCATTGTTTCTCTTCTCCCTTCATATGCCACCGCAGACACAAGTTTTGGTACATATCCTAAAAATCCAACATGATCTGCAAGAGTAGGGTGCACACGTAATAATGACACCAGAGCAGCAGATAGAAGAAGAGGAAGTTCCGGGTCAACAGATTGGACATCATAATGTGTCGCAGCGATTGATGAAAGATACTGATCCAATAGACCTTCCAAAAACCGCTTCGGATTTCTAAGAGGAAACTTTGGATCTTTTAAGAATAATCTAACATAGATTCCTCCAACCTACATCACCATAAAAATTCACTATTAAAACAAAAAAAAGAGTAGTTCTGGAAAATGGTGCCAAATGTGCAATTTATCATTCAATACCTGAGGCTCATCTCTCATTTCCTGTTGGCCAGTTGCTTGCTCAGGTACATCCCAATCAACAACACTGCCTTTCATCTGTTCACGGTACAGTTCTGATGCCATGGTCGCAATTTGAGCAGACAAAGAAGCAGCCATTGCTGGAGTCCACACGAGTTCTGGGGTCTCTGTCGTTTGTTCAAGAATGCTCACAACTGCTTCACCAGGACCATCCTTGATGACAGATACCAAGCCATCAGGAAGAAACCTAGCCAGAGTAATAGCAACTCTAGGTCCATGCATTGGTTGCCCAACAAGTTTTCCCAACAATGACGCAGCTGCTGCTCTTTGCTGCAGAGGAACTTCTGCAAAACATTATTCAATATTTTTAGGCTGTCTAGGATAATGATCTAGAAGAGAATGCCAGGAAAAAAAATTACCTTGCAAAGGCAGGAGAAGTTCGAGAATGTAGACCACTCCACCATGTTTAGCAGCTGCCCATGCAAGCTCTGGTGTGCTAGCTAAAGCATACAGAACATGGAGAGCTCCTTCGCGACAGCTAGGAGAGGAGTGAAGCATTTGCAATAGAAGAAGCAGACTGGATCCATCAGATACAATTGCATCCAAGCAAGGAGCGTGTGTTGTCAAGCGTGACAGGACACTTAAACACAGTTGAGGGACATTGGTTGTTGAAGCAACAGGAACAGAAAAGCATTCAAAAATTGGTAACAATTTTTCTTTCGCAGAAAAAACTGATGCCAAATCTGGGTTGCTTGTCAGGAGATTCTGAAAGAGAAATGCATATGTCAAATATCAGATCACCATATTAAACGGGACAAATGATTCCCATGTGTACCTGAAGTGCGGTTAGAGCAAAGCGAAATTTATTAACCAATTCATTTTCCTCTTTCTTCATCTGTTTCACATCTGAAGAAGTTGAATCATCATTAGACAGCTGCTCTTCATTATGTGGTTCATTAATCATATCATTTTGGAACTCTGATGTCCCAGTGATTGAAGGAGTATCTGTTCCCACTGCAGCATCACTCCGTACCAGACATGATATAAAATCAACAAGAGCAACACAGAAGACCTCAGGTTCACTAGTTTCATAATCTGGTTGGTCATTGTACACTCTCAAGTATACATTTCCAACAAAAAGTTCCTTAGACAATGCTTCATATGTGAAGGAATGCAAATCTTTTAGGTCATCTGAACCATCAGGACCCTGGCGATCACGCTGCTTGTCAACATACTTTAACAGTTCTGCGCGGGTTGAAGTGTTCCAAATTATCTGCATTCAGAAGCAATGGCAAATTGAGATGGACTGAGAAAATCAGAATGAGCATTTTCAGACTCAAAAAATAAAATAGAGAGGGAAAAAGAGGAAAACAATCTATCAACAATAGAGTTTATGAGTGCAATATGGAAAAACCCCATTTCAAGTCCATCTAAAGGATGTCATTCATTAAATGGCCGTTTTTTCATATGCACAGAGATAGTTTCTCAAGAAAAGTCTTGTCAAACAAAAACAAGAAAATGAAAAAAGCTCAAGACCCTTTAAGGGTTAGAAAATACTCTTCATCAAATTAGGACTAACTCCCACGAGTTGCCTGTTAGTATGGAGTAATTGGGTACATTTTGTGGCAAACCATGTTTTTGTTACTCCCTACAGGAGATAATGAAACTCCTGCAGCACTAGACAAATGAGAAATAATAGTAAAACGAAGGCAACCATAAAAAAGGTTACCCTTAACCATTCTCAGGAAAGCTGTAAAAGAAAAACTCCGTTTTGCATATGCAAACAGAAAGATCCACCAAGTGAACTTAAAGATCTGCAGCAATCACCTCTGGGATCTCCAAGTTCAAATTTAGTTTGGATAACAAGTCTTTGAGAGATTTATCTTTCAGCATACTGGCAAGCTTTGGTGTCAGCAATGCGCTAAGCGCATCAGCTGCAACCTTATTATATTGTGTCTGATTCTCATCAGTACCCAAACCACTGAGTCTTGCCAAAGCCTGAGCTGACCGTACAGCATGCATATTCTTTGCAATTTGAACACTAACACCAACACCATGAGCTTCAGATTTGTCTGTCTCTTCTGCAGTAGCATCATACTGAAACAAGAGTGGCAAAAGGTACCTACAGCAGATAAGCATAAGACAATTAATACCAATAACTTGTAAAAGAAAATTTTAAAGAGCTTAAATTTTAAAAAATAAAGTATAAAGAATTCAACATCAAGAAACCAGGCATTAGATTTTACTGCATCCATCCTATGTGACAAGTTGGACCTTAGAGGTCAATTTTCATGGTTTATTTTAAGGTTGGAAAGGGCCCTTGAACAGAAGAAGAGGAAGATAGAAGGGGAGGCTTTTGATAGATTGGAGGTGGAGTTGCAACTTCTGTTTCAACTCTGATCCCCACTTCATGCTTTTGACGATGATTTTTTATTTCAATTTTAGTTTTATTTCTATAAATACGACTCTCTGATCTATTAGGTAAGTAACTTAATAAATCAAAACAATGTGATAGATAGACTTTTAAATGAACTTTAAGTTTTCATGTTTTATTTTTCAGAAACTTGATCCAATTCAAATTTATAAGAACAACAATACCTCACCAGTTGACTAATCCACATAAAAATAGATTGGAGTAATATATTCTAGATAACTAGAAATGCAATGTGTACGATATAGTTGTTATTTTGTGATACTCAAAATGATCATAAAGCAAAGAATATCAAGTATTTTAAATTTCATAACTGGTTGCTTGGACAAGAGAGATTTGTGATATGGTGGAGAGTTGGTGGTCCTCTTTTATTGAAGAACATAGTCTGGACTTCAATCGTGCGAAAAACTGAAGACATTGAAACTGAAATTGAAAGAGTGGTCTAAAGAGGCTGCTGAGAATTATGAAATCAGGAAAATACATGGACAGATTTGTGGAAGATAGAGCGTTACTTTTTTTATTAAAAAAAAAAGGAAGATAGAAGCTGCTGAAGTAGAAATGTAAGAAAAAGTTAGCATTCTAATGGAAATGGGGGACATGTCCAAAGCAGAAGAGATATCTTGGGAGGCAGATATCCAGAGTGTTATGGCTGAAGCAAGGGGACAAAAACATCAATGCTTTCAGAAAATGGCCAATGCCCATAAAAGATAAATCACATTGACAAGGTAGTACTGGAAGAGACAACCTTGGAGGAACCAGCGAGATAAAAAATGAAATTGTGATTTCTATGAGAAACTATACACGGAAATAGAAGTTTTGGAAACTATCACATAATATGAGTGATTCAATAAAAATTTCTCGAGTGATTCAACAGAGATTTCTCACGAGCAAAATGCATGGCTACAAAAGACCTTTCAAAGAGGAGAGGTACATAAATAAATAAAACCAATGTGCTGGTGATAAGCTCCAGGATCTGATTGATACCATATGGGTTTCTTCCAAAAGTGTTGGACTAGAGTGAAAGAAGACTTAATGAAGGTTATTGATCGTTTCCGCCAACAGGAAAAATTTGAAAAAAGCTTCAATGCCTATTTATATATTACTTGATTCCCAGAAGGCAGCTAGAGAGTTTAAAAACTTTAGACCCATTGATCTAATTGGAAGTTTTTACAAGATAATGGTCAAACAAACTACTTACAGAGAGACTTGAAGAAAATAGTGTTAGGGTTTTGCCCTGATTTTCTTACTATACCATAAATGCTTTAACTTTTCCTGAAAAGAAATATAGTTCTCTTTCATATTTAGTAGGGCTGGGCATAATATGGTTCAAACCGAAAAAACCGACCGAACCGATTTATTTTTAATTTCGGTTTCGGTTTTTCGGTTATTTCGGTCGATTTCGGTTTTGAATTTTTACATTTCAGTTTTCCGGTTCGGTTTTCGATTTTTAGATTTGAAAATTCGGTTAACCAAAAAACCGAAATTATATATATATATATATATATATATATATATATATATAATTGTTACCCCATAAGTCCATAACCCATTCCCTCCCAGTCGGCCCATCCTATTATTCTCAACAGTCAGCCCAACTACCCAAATTCCTATTATTCTTAGCAGTCAGACCAACTACCCAAATTCCTAACCCAATTACCCAAGCCAATTTCCAATCAATTGATATTGATAAATTCCTAAATTGATAAATCCCTAAATTGATAGTTTTTTTATTATTATTCTTGACCAATTGTTAATGTTATTGCCTGTTGGCTAGAGCTGGGTTATGCTCAATACGTTTATGCTCCAAATTAGCATACAGTGGGATAAAACTTGTTGACCCCTATTGGATTTTTCCATGTTTAAGTGCTTTTATTGCTTAAAGACTCAATTTTTAGTTGTCATGATGATTCTTTGCCATTTGTTTTATCTGGCTAGCAGCTGAGAAATTCAAAGAAATGGGAAAAAAGGATAATCTTGCTGACCCCTTGTGGATTTTTCATGTTTTACTGATTGAGTCGATATCTAGTTATCACAATGGCCGCTTTACCATTTTTTGTATTAAATTTGGTTAAACCGAAACCAAACCGAAATAAACCGAACCGAAATTATAATAACCGAACCAAACCGAATTCATTTCGGTTTGGTTTGGTTTCACATTTGGCCAAACCGAAAACCGAAAAACCGAACCAATATTCACGAACCGAACCGAACCGACCGAACGGCCAGCCCTAATATTTAGTTATTCATTCTTTACCGGAAAAGTATGGAACCCTGTAAATTGAAGACCCTTCTTCTCATGCAATGAACATGATAGGATCTACAATGCAGTTGTTTAAAGACTTTTGCTTATGGGGATATTTTCTCTATACATTTTTATGCTTTTAATTAGTTTTTAAAATATGTAGGCCAATTGGTCATATCATTTAATAATAGACGTTTCTTTTATAAGCTTCCGCATGACACACTGTTTCTTTCGAACCCAACGAATAATGCCCATGCTAGTTCCCAACACACACGTGGCATTCTTAAAAGGGAGACAAATTATGGATACAACTCTTATTGCAAATGAATGTTATGATTCCAGGAATAGGGAGACAAAACCAAGATTAATGTAGAAGATTGACACAAAAATAACATACGATCATGTCAATATGGATTTTCTACTCAATTTCCTCAGAGATATGGGCTTTGGAAGTAAGTCGCAAAGTGGATACTTGGTTCTCATCAATGGCTCTCCACAGGGCTTCTTCCCTACTCAAAGAGACCTTACAAAATGGGATCCAATATCTCCTTTCTTATATTTGTTGGTAATGGAAGGTAAAGCAAGCTTCTTAAGTATGTTGTAACTGAAAACTGGATTAAGCGATTCAAAGTGAACAGTGGACATCAAAGTAACCTGTCGATCTCACATCTCTCCATGCTGACGATTGTGATCAAGAAGAAAGTCAATAGATGTTTTTGGAAGCTGTGTCAGGTGCACATGTTAACTGGCTAAGAATAGTTTGTTACCAATTAATCAAGCGCTGGATTTGCAAGTTATGGCTACAATTTTGGGCCGCCAGACAGAGATTCTTCCATCTTTGTGAGCTTTACCATTTAGGTGCAAGAGGGGGGATTGGAAAAAAAAAAACTAGACAAGATGAGGAGACATTTCATTTGGCAATGGACAGGGAATGTGAAGCATTTAGCCTGGTGAAGTGGAGTACTGTAATTTCAAAGAAGGAATATGGTGAACTAGGTATCAAGAATCTAAGCATGCAAAATAGGAGCTTTTTGATGAAATGGCTATAAAGATTTAATGTTGAAGTTGATGGTTTATATGGAGGAATATCATAACAGAGAAATATCATTTGATGAATATGTGGTGCACTAACTTGACCACCCCCACAAGGAGTTGGTATCTGGACAAAAATATTAGACCACTATAGCCACTTTCTCCTCCAACATTAGTATCAAAATTGGAAATGGAAGATGGGTGCTAACACACAAGATACATGGATTGGGCCTCCCCTCTCAAAGAAAAGCTCCCCTCCCTGTTTAATCTAGCAGTGGACATTAACCTCAGTGTAGCACAAAGTAAAGAAGGCAACTTTTTGATCATCTTTAGAAGAAACTTAAATGGTTGGAAAATGGGCAGAATTCTGATTTCTTTGGTCTTCTTTCCTCAGTTCTAGATTTAAACATAAACATAAATGAAAGTAATTTAATTTGGACAGGGCAGAGAGATGGTTCCAATTCAGTGAAGTCATGCTAATGCATGTTAGTAAAAGAAGCCAACCAAGAAACTTATGGCTCATGGAAGAAGGTTTGGAGCTCACGGCACCAGCTTAAGCGATGTGCTTTACATGGCTAGTCATCAAAGAAGATTGTGTGACTCAAGACAACTTAAAATTTACACAAGAGAGGCATACAACTAATCAGTCAATGCTTTCTATGTGGAGAATTTTTTTTTCCTTGTCATTTTACTTCTCAGATTTGGCATATGTTCTTCAATGTTTGAACCTTAAAAAGGTCATGCCCAATTCAGCTGCTAATCTTTTTTTATGCTGGTACAAAGAGGACTTATCTAAGAAACTGAAGAAAGCTTGGAACTCCATCTGCATGCATTTAGAGGCAGAGGGAATAGAAGATGATTTAAAGCAAAAACGACAGCAATATAATGAAAACCAAATCTGAATATACATTTGATTTCTTTTTGGTGTAAAGTGGAATGGATAGATAATGCCAAATCCCTATTGCAGTTCATCAAATCTTTTGTATAGCTTAGTTTTCTGGGATTCCAGTAGTTTATTTTTCTTCTTCTCTTGTTTTGGATGTAATCACAGCACTTCCCTAGTGATAGTTTTGACATAAATAATACTTACCATTTCAAGAAAGAAAGAAGGGATCCTAAAGCAAAGAATTAATTGTATAAGGTATTAACAAATTAATATTTAGGAAGCATACAAATTGTTAGAATAGGAATAGGTTTATACAATCCTATTGAAATAGGAATAGGTTAATACAATCCTATTAGAATAGGAATAGGTTTATACAATCCTATTCGAATAGGAATAGGAATACTAAATAGTATCCTACTTGGTGAAGGATTATTCTAGGGTCTATAAATAGGGTTTCAATGTAATAATGTAGACACAACAACAAATCAATAATATTATGTTCCTATATTTCTCACATGGTATCACATTCTCTACGATCTTGGTAGAAAATCAAAGCCGGTGGGTGGCTATTGCTCATATATGCCGCCCTTCTGGCCAATTCTTATGTTAGCAAAAGTTGGATCACCGTGTATCTTTCATGTGACTACTTTCTTATATCTAATTTTTGAAGCACTATGTCATCATTCCGGTGACTACTTTTTCATATTTAATTTGTGTAGCACCGTGCCACCGGAAGCCACCATTCCGATAACTACTTTTTCATATTTAATTTGTGTAGCATCATGCCATCATTTCGATGACTGCTTTTTCATATTTAATTTGTGTAGCACCATGCCATCCTTCTGGTGACTACCTTTTATTTTTGCATATCTTATTTGTGTAGCACCGTGCATCTCTTTTCTTTTCTTTTTTTAGATAAAGGTAATTGCGTATTCACAAAAGGCTCATCATCAAATAAATGATGAGCATAGGTCACTTACAATCTCATCAGAGCATATCTAACTACCCTACGGAGATTACAAATTACCTCTAAAGCCTGCATAAAGTTCTATATCCCCCATCATGTCTTGTTTACACCAAAAATACAAAAGACTAAGACTATTCATTCTAATTTTCTGGATGTTGTTCCTCTTATCCTCAAAGCATCTTCCATTCCTTTCTTTCTGGGGACCACCATATGCAGGCTGGGCCGCTGGGATTAACTCCCACCAATCTTCATTAGACTCCCTTCTTCCTATCTCCTTCCAGTTGTAGAGCAGATCCTTAGTGGACTTTGGAATTACCCAGCATACACCAAGAAGACCAAGAAACATGTTCCATAAGCTTGTAGCTACTTTGCAATGAAGGAATAAGTGACTATTAACTTCTGCATCTTGATCACACATAAAGCATCTTGAGCATATTTTTCTGCCTTTCTTTTGAAGCACTTCATGTGTTAAGCAGGCCCTTTTGCACACTAACCAAGCAAAACATGAGATCTTCAAGGGTATTTTTATCTTCCATATTAACTTCCATGGCCAGTTTTTGATCCGTGTTTGGCCAATATTGTATCTGCAATAACAAGACTTTACTGTAAACACACCTTTGCTTTGCCATCTCCAAATAGGCTTATCAGGTTCATTGGAGGTGCCTGGGAAGGCATTGAGGATCTAAAACAGATTAATGACCCTCTCGATTTCCCAATCATTGAAAGCTCTCCCGAATATGAGATTCCAACCCTGAGGGCTCCATAGTTGTGAGATTGTGGCCTTGTTTTGAGTGGTGAGCATAAGGAGGTCTGGAAAGAGTGATTGCAGGCTTTCTCCCCAATCCAATGTTCATTCCAAAAAAATTTCTACCATTTCCACTTTTAGTGAGATGTTGCCTTTGAATTGGGGCCATAATCTTCTAATAGTCTTCCACACACTACATCCAAAAGCTCCATGAGCCTCCTCAGTAATCCAATGGCTTTGTAGTCCATACTTCATTGTGATAACTCTTTTCCAGAGTGACTGATATTCATTGCAGAATCTCCACAACCATTTTTGGATGAGACAATTGTTCTGAAGATTGAGCTTTTTAATTCCCAACCCCCCTTTCTTCCTGCTAAGAGTAAGAGTATCCCACTTAACTAGATGGTAACTTTTGTGCTCTTTATTTCCATTCCATAGGAAAGACCTTCTAAGTTGATTGATCTTTTTCACAATAGGAAATAGGCTCATCATATCTGAAAGAAGGGCATCAAGAACTGATTTAACTAGAGTCAACCTACCTCCCAAGGAGAGGTATTGACTCTTCCACCTAGCAAGCTTCTTGTTACATCTCTCCAGAACTTCACTCCACGCTGCTATCTCCTTATATTGTGCTCCCAAAGGCATGCCCAGATACCTTGTAGGTACGGTTGCTATTTGGCAGCCAAGATTTCTAGCTAGTAACTCCATATTATCCACTTAGTTCCCAGGGTAAAGAAAACTTCTTTGCCAATTTACATGCAGACCAGATATACCTTCAGAGATGGTAAGGATTGTTCTAATGTGTCTACTTTGTATCACTTCAGCCTCACAAAAAACTAAGTTATCATCTGCATATAGTAGATTAGTAATCCCCACCTCAGTGTCCCTATTCCCCTGAATCTGACCCTTAAAACCTTTATCCATCCATTAACATTTGCTTTTCTGATCATGTGATTGAGGCCTTCCTTGACTAGCAAGAAAAGAAAAGGTGACACAGGATCACCTTGTCTCAAACCTCTTTGTGATTGGAAAAAACCTTCAGAGTTTCCATTTATGATCAGGGAAAATTTAACAATGGATATGCAGAACTTTATCCAATTGAGCCATTTCCTCCCAAATCCCATGTCCTTTAAAACCTTCAGCAGAAAAGACCAATTAACGTGATCATAGGCTTTCTCTATGTCCAACTTACATAAAGTTCTATGAATTTTTTGCTCAACTCTGGAGTCAACCAATTCATTAGCAATAAGTGCAGCATCCATGATTTGCCTCCCTTTTAGAAAGGCCATTTGGTGTACATCAACCAGCTTCCCCATTACTGTCTTCAACCTCACAGTAATCAGTTTGGAAATGTTCTTGTAGACTCCTCCTAGCAAGCTAATAGGCCTAAAATCTTTCAATTCTTCTGCTCCAGTTTTTTTTGGAATCAGTGCTAGGAAGGTGGCATTGAAAGACTTTTCAAAAATTTCATTTTGATGGAAATTTTGAATTGTCAGCATCAGATCCTCCTTTACAGTTCCCCAACAAGATTTAAAGAAACTCATTGTGTAGCCATCTGGACCTGGAGCTTTATCTCCATCACAAAGTTGTAGGCATTGCAAGACCTCAGATTCAGTAAATGGTCTTTGCATCCAATCATTTTCTTCCTGAGAAATAGTTGGACATTCCATAAGATCAAAACTGGGTCTCCACTCCTCAGAGTCAGTGTAGAGTTCTTTGTAGAAGGTAATCATGGTGTTCCTGATCTCTACAGGGTCTTCTACACCCTCTCATCTGTCTATCAATCTATCGATAGTGTTGATCCTTCTGTGTGATGTTGTGTGATGTTGCCATTCTCTGAAAGAACCTTGTGTTATTATCTCCTTGTTTCAGCCATAAAACTCTTGATTTTTGTCTCCATTTCAGTTCTTCATTTTTTGCCAACTCTTCCAGCTCCACTACTATGGTGGCTCTTATTATCACTTCATCTTCAGTCAATTCCCTGGTTTCTTGAATCAAATCAATTCCTTCCAGTTCCTCCGGTAAACTATTTTTTTACTAGTATGCTCTCCAAAATTTGTCTTGCTCCACTCCTTAAGTTTCTGCTTTAGCATTCTTAGTTTAATATTCAATCTGTCATCAGGGCAACCTTCCACTAGAAATTCATTCCACCGGCTCTGAATCAAGTTGGTGAAACCCTCCACCTTAAGCCACCAATTCTCAAACTTAAAGTTTGACCTTTTCTGTTCCCAGTTACCACTTTCTAACAAGATAGGACAGTGGTCAGATAGCACTCTAGGTAGTAACTTTTGCCTGATGTTTTTGAATTTTTTTTCTTCCCATTCCATCGAGAACAAGAATCTGTCTAGTCTAGCTGCACTAGGTTGACTGATGCCTCTAAACCAGGAGAACTTTCCACCAATTAAATGAGGATCATGTAGCTCCATCTCCTCTATCCACCTTGAGAAGTCAGACATAACATATGAGATTCTGTTACATCCTCTTCTTTCTCCCATAGTTCTATTGGTATTGAAATCTCCACATGTGATCCATGGACCTTCACATAAAGTCCTGACTGCAGCCAAATCTTCCCAGTATATCAACTTCTCAATTCTGGTATGAGGAGCATACACTCCAGTGAGATACCAGGTAAAAGAAATTTGAGTTGATACAAACTCATAAGTAATGGAGTATTGACCAGTTTCAACAAGGGTCCCACTCCAGACTCTACTATCCCACAGCAACAAGATCCCCACACAACTGCCTTCAGCTTCCAGGTATCCGTATTTCATCCACCTGCATGACCATAGTTGTTTGGCCGTTACTTCTAAGTCCTTGCTAATCTTTGTTTCCTGTAAACAATAAACATCTGCCTTCCACTTTTTCATTAGACTCTTCACCATAGTTCTCTTATTCTGATTGTTCAGTCCCCTTACGTTCCAGGTAATCAAGTTTACTTTCATTTATAAGTTAGACTTGAAATCCTTCCTCTACTTCTGCTTCATTCCACCTCTTCAATTAGGCTGGATTTTAAGTTTTTCAGTTCATTCTTTCCAATACCTCTGCTTTTTGGAGTAGAGACTACCTTGCCCTTCCCCTTCTTATCAAGTCGTGTTTTCCTCTCATCAATCTTCATCAACAAAGCTATGGTTTCTCTTTCGAATCCTTCGAAAGACACCCCATATGTGTTGCTCAAATATAGGATATGAGAGTTTACCCAATCTGAAGCTTCGGTTTCGCAATCTTCTTGGGAATTTAGAAGCTGAATGTTGACTGGTTCTGAAACGTGAATATGTTGAAGTTGCAAGTCTTGTTCTGCCGATTGTGTGTAGTTTGTCTCCCCCCCCCCCCCCCTCCTTCATGAGAAATTTGTTGTGTACCCATCATCACCGATTCTGTTTGGATGCAAGAATTCTCTCTCCCCCATCGACTTGCGTCACCATGCTTAATTCTTCCACCGTGTTTGTTTCCCATGTCTTTTATTTTTGTGAGGCCTTTTTTTTCTGCCAAGTGATTGCACGTGAAGATTCATTTAAGTTCATGGCCTTTTTGAACTCACGGTAGGATTTGTAATTTCTGGATGTTTTTGAGCTATGGGGCCTGCGTTCGAGGATTCCTGGCCCAATTTTTTTGAATTCAAAGTGGGTCCATCAGAATTCCTTTTTAACACCTCCCCACGTGGTCTCCTGCTGACACCACAACTTTCCCGTCTTTTATCCTATGGATAAATCCTCGATAACTGCTGGGTAATGGGTTTCTCCTTTCCCTCTTCTACGATGGTGAACCTCGCCGGAATTTCTGTCCACAGCTGCATGGAAAAGGAGATTCCAGCATTGATAATGGTCACCTCCTTCGGGATCCTTGACCCATCACCTTTCACTTTGATTCGAGCCCATTTGAGATGATTCCGTAGTTGTGTCTCTTCTTCAGTTTCAATCCAACCTCCACAGAGATCTCTGATGGCCTTGAAAACAGTCTCTGACCAGAGATGTAGGGGAAGGCCTATAATCTTGGTCCAGGTCGATGTTGATTTATTCTCCATATTTGTGGCCACTAAAGTTGGGGACCACCACTCTAACCGAACCCTCGGGTTTTTGCAAATCAACTCACCCGCAATCACCTGCTCTGTCGTGGTTTTCATCGCAAACTCAAATAAGAATTTTCCCGCTCCAATCTCATAAATGTTTAGTCCATGGCTTTGTCTCCAAAACTTGTTTGCCCAGCTTCTCACTTCTGCTAGGATTCTTTCCTTCAAAATCTCCAACTAGACTTCTCTGCAGAACTTCATTGTGGGTGTTTGAAGAGTCATTGATGCAAATGGTTCCCTCTTCCTTCATTAATGTTGCTTGGGCATTAACTCCATCTCCTTTTCTATTAGTCCATTTAATGCTCCTCACTGCCTCCACAAAGGGGAAATTGTTGTCTACCAACCTCTACTTTGTACTTTCCACCTCCTTTCTATAACTAGAAAGGAATCTCCCCATTTTGTCTGCTATGTTTTCCCATCCTGAGTTAAAAGTCAACTCTGGTATTATGATAACAGACCTCCTTCTTCCCCTTATCTTTATTTGTTGAAATTCCTAGCACAATATATTTCTGATAGAGGTTCTAGTCTCCTCCATCTCTTCACCACATTTCCTTTCGTCTTTGAAGCTTCGCGCATGACCTGAGTGATCCAGATGATTGATTCCTTGTTGAAAGAAATTCTAGTAACATTTCTTTCAGTCCTCTCAGTCCATTCGTACCAGCCGCCCGTCGTTCCTTTGATTCTCTCGAGATCAAAGGATTTAAAACCTACTGCAAAGTAAATACAGTCCTTCATTGATCGGAGGAGGGTTTAAGCAAATAAAAGGGAGGGAAGTTGAGGGTGGAGGTTCCAAGTGATCAGAAGGACCACCGGAAAATGGGTGTTGGTTTTGGATCTAGTTCATAGCTTGGGAATCGTGCCTGGGAATGCACTGTGCATCTCTTCGGACTACTTTTTATATTTAATTTGCGTAGTACCGTGTTTTTTTTTTTTTCAAACTACTTTCTCGTATCTGAGTTGCATAGCACCGTGTGTCTTTTCGGTGACTCCTCAAATTTGATTTGCGTAGTTCCATTAGTCTTTTCGATGACTCCTCAAATCTGATTTGCATAGGGTTGTGCCATCATTCCAATCCTACCTATATAATCTCTTTTTCATTTGGGTCGTGCCATAATTCCGACCCTACCCATATTATTTCTCTTTTTCAACGAGGTCGTTCCATCAATTCGAACTATCCTATATAATTCTATTCTCTAGTTGGGTCGTGATATCATTTCGACCCTACCTATATAATTTTATTTCTTAGATTGTGACCACTTTTAGCCATCAAATCTAATACTCCTGCATATGAGCATGTTCCAGCCAGTTTTTCGGTGACTGTTTAATATCGACTCATCTATTGATCCCAACCTGATCCATATACTTTATACTAGGTTTTTGAGCACTTTGTTGCTCAGGGGGAGTTTAGTAGCCTTGTATGTCGATTATGTGAGTCACTTTTTGGTCTGAAGCAGTTTCTGCAGGTTTGATTTGGGAAGTTCAACATTGGAATTTTATCCCTGTGTTTCCTGACATTATGCATCAAATCCAATATTTAATGAGAAGACAAGCACATTGAGATGTCTGTCAATTTTGTGAAGTCGACAAATCAACTTGCAGATAACTCACCAAGCCCCTCATGGATTCTCATGTTAATTACATTTGTAACAAGCTAGGTACATGAATTGTATGCACTAGCTTGAGGGGGAGTGTTAGAATAGGAATAGGTTTATACAATCCTATTGGAATAGGAATAGGATTATACAATCCTATTAGAATAAGAATAGGTTTATACAATCCTATTCGAATAGGAATACGAATACTAAATAGTATCCTACTGGGTAAAGGATTATTCTAGGGTATGTAAATAGGGTTTTAATTTAATAATGTAGACACAACTACAATTCAATAATGTTCTTTTCCTATATTTCTCACACAAATAAAGCAAAGTATTATTTCAGAAAATGGACACATACTACGTGAAATGGATAGGATACGAGAAAGCATGATTGATAACCTATCAATAACTCGCAAAGCTAAAGATAGAGCAGTAGCTAATAGTTTCCTGTTCTGCAAATGGAAAGTAACCCTCACAGAAATTAATCAATTGTCAAAATATTCTGTTAGCATGAGTACATACGACATTTATAAATATGTGGTTCCTAAAAAAAGCTTTCGAAGACCTTTTTGATATCAACAGAAAATAACTTATAAACAAAGATAAAACAGAGAGCAGATCCAGGTGCATCACCTGTTTAGCTCATCCTGTAAGTGGAAACAAAAGCTACAATAGAGGTAGGATTAGGCAAAAAGTAATGGCCATAAGAAACAACAGCTTTGACTCTATCCAGAAAGTATCTTGATCCATCTATTCAAATCAGTGGTTCCGGTAATCTATGCAGTTCATCTGAGAAGGGTGAAATAAAAAAATTCACGTACCACAAAACACCAGCCTTAAGTAAGTTATCTTGAAATTCAGAGGACACAGAAACATGAGCAATCGTCTGGAGGGAAGCATCAACAGCAGCTGGTACAAGCTCAAGTTCAGTACAATGTACAATATCATCAACTAAGCCAGAAAATTCAAGCATGTCGGCTCTGGCACTCTCAAACTGACTCAACACTGAAAAGGTTCTCATCACATTTGTGACAATGACAGTAGATGGTTCACTTGCAGGAGTAGTTGGTTGAACTACACACATACAACGGGACAGAAGATTTGCAAGAAGTTGTATTCCTCCATCCCTTACAAGTTCTTCACCATTTAGTGAAGACGATGCACACCTGACACAGTAAAAAGCATGAAAATATTTCATATAGCTGAAAGGTGTAGTATAGAAAATAAAAATTCAATTATATTCAGAGAACACACGTTAGCCATATCAATTCAGATGCAGCAACAAGAAGAGATGCTCGATCAGAAGAAAGGAAATTGTTGTCGTCTTTATCCACGGTGATAGCATTTAATAACATTGGATAGCCAGCGTATTTAAATGGCTCCAATACATCTCCATGTCGTCTGTACAAAATACATTGTCCCTTCAATAGAAGCAATAATCTCCAAACCTGTGGACCTTGCAGTCCTTGCATTGTAGCCTGACCAAAGTGTTTAAGAGAGAAGAAAGAAAAGAAGATAAGCAAATATACATGTGGATTTAAGGGACATGGTAAGAACAACAATATTGTCAAAACTAGACCAAATCATGAAGGTAGTAAACTCATCTACAAGTTATATTTTACTCCCTCCAAACTTAAAATATCTGCACATACCTTCTTTGGGTTTCCTCAAGAGTGTTCCACCTTTTTTAAAAAACTGGTAAACTTAAAGAGTGTTCCACCTTTCTTTACAGGAAAAACCAAATTATGCAGCAGTTCTTCTCGCCCTCAAAATTTACAGAGCGGGAGAATTGAAATATCAAGCTCCTGTATATGGATTATCTATTTGTATTCTGGACTCATTCCACATACTCTATCGCAAGGAAGTCATCATAAAGCTAAGAGGTGGAACAAACATTCATAGAGATACCACTTAAGAGTAGAATTGTCACTTAAACGACTTGATCAGACACTTGGGAACGCGGCGAGATGATTTATTGATCACTATGTAGGGATGTATAATAAAAGGTATGACTAGTGAAGAAGGATTATATGAAAGGACTTCTAATCAGGTTTCATGCATAAGATATGTACATAGATTCATGCTCAAATTTTACTTGACAGAATATCCTGAGTGTAGATATATATGATCTCCATCTCATTAATTATAGGTATATTTTTACAAAATCAAGGCTGGTGATTAGAAGTCTACTGCAACATATGAAACTAGTCATAAAAACACCTTTAGATCAGGCAATCACTACATGAATCAATATATTATTATTCACCGTATAACAAAACCTGTGTTTAAAAAAATAGGTATGGGGTATAACTCAACCTTAAAAGTTAGCTTATGAGGTGAGAAATGTCCAAGAACATACAAGGAGACAACAACTTATTTGCACAACTAATATGGGAAAATCTACATTGTTACATGTAGAACAACAGAAACTATCTCAGAAGATGTCTGATTAAACGTCTTGTACTGAACAAACAAAATATGACCATGTAAAGAAACAATTCAACCATTCACTGTTTGGATTCCATTTTCTTTATTGAGAAACCTTTAAAGTTCATTTCTTGCAGGTTGCACCGAAACTTCTCAAGTCCTTATGACATGTTATTGGGTTGAAACGAATTCCAACAACAAATTTCAAGAAAATGAAAGAATTATCTCAAAATTGTGCGAGAGAATCAACACAAGTAATGAAGAGAACAAACTAAAAGAATTTATCCAGAAAGCTATTAGAAAACTTGCAAGGATATGGCAAGAACAATGTGGGTCGCTACAAAATTCTGGAAATGAACCAATGTGATCTTGATATGAGCCGACCCTTGATATACCAGATATTTTTTATGGAAACGAGTTAACTGAGTAGTGTGTGGAAGCTCTTATGAGAGTTCGCCACACGAAGATCTGATCCTTGTAATGGTATTAATTTAGGCACAATGCTCACGGAAGCTAAGGAAACCTAAGACATTACACTGTCAAAATATTTCTCAGGGACAGTGCTTTTTCTTACTTAGAAAAAGCCCCAGTGATTACACTCATGAAAGCAAGGTGGGACATAGCCTGCAGGTCCCAAAATTGGAACGTGACTTTAAAACAATGCAAAGAAAATGGATCTTTGGGTCTAACTCAACCCCAAAAGTTAGTTAAGGATTTGAGGATGACAAAGATCATATAAGAAGAAATGATGGAGCTTCATGATGTAAATTTGGATCCCATCCTTTAGGGCTGAAGATTAGTACACAAAACTGTTACCTTTGTCAAAAAAAAAATGATGGAGATTGGTTCCTTGTATATGGTGGACAGTTTGGAAAGAAAGAAATTTAAGAATCTTTGAAGGAAGAAGTAGCTCTTCACAGAATTTCAATATGTAGTGCTGTCTTCTTTTATATTTTTGGTGTACAGATCGTTTTGTAGTATCCTTAGTATATCTGATAGGTGCTCCATAACTGTTAGGATTTCAAAGTTGGATCTGTGGTCCTATACCCTGTATTTATGGTTTTGGCACTATCCTAGTGCTTTTTACTGTGATATTCAAGTTACCGTTCTCAAAATACAGTTCATAAAATAGGTTAATTACAATTAAGCAGTGTGCTTTACCAGATTTACGCACTGTCTAAAGGAAGTCCCTTCTGTGGAAGGCAAATCCGCTAAAGTGATCAAAATACAGTTATGATGTTACATAAGATATTTAACCTTATCACCTCTAAAATTTACATAACCAGCAATCTTCGGGGGCAAGGGTAGTAAAGGTTTCACTGTTTCTACCAATTGTATGTATGTTGACGGTTAAGATTTCAAGATTAAACATGCTGTCAAAATATTAGAAGGCAAAAGTGACGAAGCTTCAACTAATAGCTCTAGCTTAGAAGTGACAGACCATAATCACAATTGCATTAACACACTGAGCCTATTTAAATGTGTTACCGATAGGGAAATATAGAAGTAACACACAGCTTATAGAAAAAATGGAATTGGAGATTAAAACTAAGACATATCCAACAATTCCTGGCCTAGGGTCCCACAACTTTCACTCTCCTGATTTCAAAATTTGAGGTTTCAGAGCGAAATTTGGTTAAATAGAAAATATTAGTCTAAACACTAAACTAGGAGCATACAACTACCTGCAGCCGTTCGTAAGCTTTCTGCACTGCCAGAAACTTTTCCCTCCCCTCGGGATTTTTGTCTGGATGATACTTCATTGCAAGTTTTCGATATTGTCGCTTGAGCTTTTCTTCATCAATGTTCTCAATCTGCTTAGAGATATTAACTGTCTCCTCTGATTGTCTTTTGGGAGCATCATCTCTTGACACCTCATCCAAGGAAATCTCCAATATTTTGCAAGCCTCTTCTTCAGAAAGATCCATGGGTCTCCGAGTTAACTCTTCTCGCCACATAACCAGCAGCGATTGCAAGAATTCAATGTGTTCAACAATTGGCCAATTAGGAAAGCGAACTTCATCACATAAATTACGAAGGTAATAACGGTGGCACCACATCTCATCCCTCAGCTCTGGATATGTCACAGGTGGCATAGGAGCATATTCATACAAAGAATGGCAATGTTGTGACAACTTCTGGGTAAAATCACCAAGATGCTGAAGGACCTGCAGAGACAGAGGTAAAGTTTAGCAGCAACTCACAATCTTGGAAAGGTACGGCAAAATCCTGTTGATCTGAACAACCTGACGGATAAGATTCTCAGCTCTCATCTTGTGTGTCCAGATAATCTCAGGAGTGTCAGAATCAGAGACCATAGCAGCTGCAAATGCAGCAGAACTGCTACGTTCCAGAACATAGAGCAAGGACTCAGGTAAAAGCCCACCCAAAACACTGCGTTTTGCCAAAGGCAAAGAAGAGGAGACGGCGGCATCTTCCCCTCCATGAAATGCTTGATGAACATGTGTCACTGAGAACAGATGAGCAATTGAGAGGAGATTGGATCCAGGATAAGCTAGAGCAAAGTAAAAGGCTCCAGTGCTATATAATTTTATCATTGCCTTGGGATTCCTAGTAACAATAGCCTTCAACAAAGCAGCAGCACCTTCTACAACACTTGGTTCTCCAGAAAGCATAGCCTATAAATCACAGTTATAAAACAAGAATCAAATGAGAGGAAATTAGAAAACATCCCCATGTCACTCATTAAAACTGTGATCTGAACTTGAGACTTGAGAAAACTTTCAGAAGTGAATATGAGATAAGAGAAATTCAGTCTGGTACAAGCATAAGTGAAGCTTAAAGCCCCTATTTGCATTATTTAAAAAATCACATTGAATAATAATTCGGATACTAAGTAGGCGTTTGGCCATGCGATACCATATCACGATATGGTATCGTGAGATGGAATCAGCATTTGGACATGGCGATTTCACGCTGATTCCATCTCATGATTCCATATCATGAGATGTGATTCCATATTCTCCAAAAAGCATGATATGGAATTACATGGTGATTCCATATCATGATTTGAGATATCTTAATACAAAAATTGATCCACAAGTTTATATTATGTTAAAACAACCCCACATTTATATCTACTAACCATTTATTCCATATGTAAATAAAATTTATAATCACATCATTACTTTTTAAAAGTTACTATTCTCACAGACATAAAATTTATTTTTCTCACCAATATATAGTCACTTTAACTCACACCAATCAATTGTTAAAGTGATAAAATATTTATGGTCTATAAACATTAAAATATAGTTGTGGATGATATTGATCAACAAATAGCTCAAAGTAACAATGTTGGTTCGTCTTCTCACTACATGATCGAGAAATGCAAGTTTAACTTGAGGAAATTGTTCGTACTATGTGGGAGGATTATATTAAAAACTAGTACAATGTTCAATTTTTTGAATTAAATTAAAGCTAGATGAAACATTACTTAACTGGAGAACAAATACCTTTCTAATAATTTATTATGCGATTTTATAATTTTTTATTTGATAAGATTGAATAAACAATTGGGGCTATTTTAATAATTTTACAACTTATGGGATTCTTATGTTTATGAGAAAATATACAACACAAAAATTGCATATCGCATGTCCAAACAAAACTTCAATTTCATCTTATGATTCCATATCATGATACCATATCATGATTCCATATCATGATACCATATCGCATGGCCAAACGAAATACTTTCAGTTAGTTAATCATGTTGACTTTCCTAACTTATGCCTTATTTGTTTTATAAAGATTAAGACATCTGAACATATACTTCACTTAAAATTATATTTTGGTGCTTATATTAATAATATATTAGAATTTTTTATATTTAAACAAAACAAAATTATTATGTGATAAAAAATTAATATATGAAGTTTGATAAAACATTTAAATTATTTTTGTGCATATATATATATATATATATATATATATATATATATATATATATACAAGGCCTCTTATTATAATTTGGCATTAAGCTACTAATATTATTGAGACGAACTTGGCACAAATAAGGATATACGGAAGTATCTAAGCTTTCCTAGAGTAAGCATGTCAGCAATCTCCCGTCTAACTCAAGAATAAACTTGAATATAGCCTAAGTGTCAATAACACTGATAAATTCTCATTTAGGTTACTCACTAATTTTAATATATTCTTTATATATACTGTGAAAATTTTGTAAGAAAAGAAAAACAAAAGCAAGGCATCAATTTTTATTCCTTTGCATGGTTATTGAGGAGCATAATCTAGAAGAAAAGAACATCAAAAAACATAGGAAAGGGTGGAAAAAATAGAAGTAGTGATCTGTATATGAAGCAAAAGATATCCAATTTGACTAATGCAATTTAATAAAACTAAACTTGATTTTTGTTATAATTCTCTTAGCCCTTAGTTTGGTCCTTATTAAATTCTATTTTCATCTGAACTTATTATCTTTTGTATTATCACCATCTTTTCCATAATCGCATAAGAAAAATTTTGAAACTTTTTTATATTTATCCTCTTTTTAATAGGATTCTTAACTAATTTATATTTTTTTGGAGAATAATTTGGGAATAATCAAAAGGGTAATAGTGAAAGTAAGGTGTACCATATCCCAACATGCAATCAACCATCGTGCACCAAGAAAATAAAGGAATTGAAAGCAAAGAGGCTTTACCATAGTAAAGTAACAACAAAAACTTTATCCGTGTAATCTTATTCAATATAACTAGCACAAACTTTGTTTTATCGAATAAGCACCACGAGACTACTAATTTTATAAATAAAACCTAAAATTACAAGCAACATTTTCAGAGTTGTCGCACAGTAATACCTAAGATATTTTGAATATAAAATTAATAAACAAAGTAACTTCTAAAAAGTTTTGGAATCTTACCCGTTCAAGATAAAAAAATCAAAAACTCCTTTGAGGGAGAGGGGGCACACTCTTGGAGAGAGAGGGAGAAAGAGCAGGCGTCAATAGAGAGAAGAAAAAAATTGCTTGAGCTTTACGGAGAAATAAATAAGCGCTTTGAAAAGAGTCTAGATAGAAATACAACTCATATATCTGACTGAATCAGATGCTTTCAGACCCACTAAGAGATTTTTTAGGAAAAAAATGCATTGAATGGTCTAATGTCTGAACCATTCAGATTCGGACCTCCATTAAGTGCAAACAAATGAGACATTACACTGCCTATTCTGCACAAACCAACTCTTTCATTGAGGATGAACGGTGAACCTAGAGAATTTTGCATTCCAAATATTACTTAACCCAACAACAAAATCAGGACCAGTCAGGACACATAGTTATAGAAGGGTCGTTTCCTCCACCTTAATCTCGGAAGTCTGACAGCTTGTCATCTCTCTCCAGAGATTTTCATGCATCAAGTTTCTCAACTGGAATCCAACATTTAAAAAACAGCTAATTCTCAATTATTTCTTTCCCCACTCCCATTTCAAGCACTATTTTCAAGTGACCTGAGAAGAATTAAAACTAGAGTCTAGACTGTTAAATTTTATATGCCAATCCTTATTCTGAAACGCAAGCCCCAGTCAGTTATTTCACTGTGCTATTCCAACTTGGATAGAAGAATATGAATAAATATTGTCTCTGCAAAATTTTTAAATTGATCATAGGGATACTGAAAAGAGGAAGAAAAATAAATTCAATAGAGCAGCATAGAGTATCAAGAGGGCATTAAGGAATGTTGAGTGCCAGTGTCATAGTTGCTATGTAAACAGATATGAAGCTGTTCAAATTGTTTGGTTACACCTTCACATTGACTTTTGATCATTCCAATGGATATTCCAAATCTGCAACCTAAGTTTCTTTATTTTAAAAAAAAAGAATCAAATTCTCTATTATCTTATCTATCAAGGAAAAAAGTCTTAAAGAAATAGTATCACCTGTACCTAAACAGACCTTCTCCATAACTTCAGAAACTTTTTTCATACTTCCACTAGAAGAAACCGTGTTTAAACAGAATAAGGGAATCTTGATTAAAATAATTATCAATTCACACATGCTAACTAATATTGAATTGCAAGAAAGGGAAGGACTGATCAATGAAGTAGAAAAAGCAACAGCTACGCCATCAATGCTTTTAGAAAATATTTTAGAGGCCAGTTGTTCCTAACCCAACTTGTTTAAGACTGAGGCATAGTTGTTACTGTTCTTCCAAGTCCACCCAATACGATGAAACTTCAAAATTTTGGCAATATAACAGTGATTTTAACCGAGGACTCCTTTACTATAGAAAAGTGCACCATAACAAGTCAAATATTTAACCTGAGCAATATGCGGAAGGCAACGTGGACTTGATAAAATTCGCTTGACCCTAGGTGTTGGTGTAACTATCTCTCCAGCATCATCTATATCTGAGTGTGCCGCAACCATGCTGTGTAATATGCTTAATGCTACTTCTCCTACCTGGAATGCCATAGCCATTTTGAACAATAACATAGTTAGTGGAATTAGAAGGATGTGACAAACTGTTATTATATTCCCATATCCCAATACACGTACATAGGCATATGTTCATACATGCAAAAAGAAGCTCTGACTGTTTCCTCTTTGATCAGGCATAAATCAAACAAGTCAAGTCCGAGAAGATCATAGTACATCATTTGAATAAAAAATAACATAGCCAACAGAATATACACCTTAAGCTTGTTTTACTGAAAATCTAGCACAAATTTAAGCGAAGAATTAATTCTACGAGCCCCAAACTGATATTCCTCATCCATTTCCAGTCCATAACATAATTTTTTCACTTTCTCAGAATGCAAAGTTCTTCCAAACCCAAGTGAGATGCCTCCATTTTCAGGCTATTACAAAAGATCACCAGATTCTTTTTTTTTTTTGAACAGGTAACTTCGGAAAGATCACCAGTTTCTCAGGCATTGGTTCCACTAAAGTACAATAACAACAACAATATACCCACTGAAATCCGACAAAGTGGGAGTCTGGGGAGAGTAGAGTGTACGCAAACCTTACCACTACCTAGTGGAGGTAGACAGGTTGTTACCGAAAGACCATCAGCTAAAATGCAGCAAATCCAAGTACAAAAAAGAAGAAAACATTGTAGAAAGGAACAAGAACAACAAAATAGTGCGATAACTGAAACACAGTAAATAACTGATGATGCTAGATATCAAAAGCAAGAACTACAATCATTCGGCTAGTACAAAGCAAATCTATGTGGAACATATATGCGATCACAAGAACACAGCAAGGAAACGTAACAACAACAGTAAGGTGCGATCACCAAAACACATGAATAGGTGATATCAGATACCAAAAGCCAAAGACTATATAAATAGGTGCAACTGCCAAGCCAAATATATGAATAGGATAGTAATACGACAACTCTTTAACCACCTACTAACCTTCTACCCTTACCCGCGACCTCCAAACCCTCCTAAAATATACATCACAATCTTGATAAATATTACAGAAGAAAGTTACAATCTACTAACTTCAAAACAACAAAAGACATCAAAATAAAAAAGAATCCGTTTTCAACTTCAAGACCACTTAGTTCAAGTGTTACCAAATTTCAAAGTTCTTTTCAAATCTATTCACTGTCAAAATGGGACGTGGGAAATTGAAAAACAAGATTTTAACTGTATCAAAATGAAAGTAGTGCAATACCTGGGTTGGAGTGAGAACAGGAACTCGGACAGCCAAAGCCCACCTGAGCTCACGAATATCTCGCAACTTCTTCCAATCTGGCATCCCAGTAGCCCAACATCTGGTGGTCCAATCTATTTCCTTTTTTGACCAGAGTCTCCTAATAGCGTCCTTCTCCACTGGTCCAGCTTGCAGACCATCCTTGTCAAGAAACATCCACTCCTTCAATGGTTCCATAAATGCAGTAGCAGCAATCAAATTCGACTGCAGAGGTATAGCTGTTCTTTCTGAAGCTTCATGAACTACTGTTAGTAGGTCAACAGCTAGTACACAGCCTCCAACCAAGACACATGCCTCTACATTAGTCAAAACCTTCATCAAAACCTGCAAAGTTGGGAAATATTGAAAAAGAATATAGAGCACCCTCAAAGTTTTACTCTTGTCAAAAAATATTTTGATCAGACATGAAGGTGAAAAATTAACAAGTGCTTGTGTGACTTATAGAACCATATACACTCTCTCCACAGCTAAATGGTTTCCAAGTAACAGTTCAGGAGCCAATTCATTATAATTCCTGAAGCGTGGTAACCTTTCCAAGAAATTACTCCCAATAAATAAAGATGGCCCCACTTTTCACTACACATATCATCTGACAACAACTAAGATAGCTTACATTTGTTTGTTCACCATGTGCCATTAGCTGTTGATTGGATTAAATCCGTTTTCAAATACAAAGCGTATTTGAGGAACAGTTATTACATGAGATCAGAGGAACACAAATTATATTTTTTAGCATCAGAAATTAGTGTAGAAAGTGACACTGCTTTGCTCTCCCACTGAAGAAGTGTTTCCTTTTATATCCAGAGATAATGAATTTTTTTTTAGCAATATCCAGAGAATGAATTTCAAAAGTGCTATTGAGAAATTTGTTATTTACATACTGAATAAGTATTTCAACTGGATCGCCTAATACATCTGTATGAGATTATACACGTGTATACATCTATTGCAATTACAGATTATGTTTACTTTCATAAACAAAATTTACCGCTTTTTTTTCTACAAATGGAAGTAGATTTTTTCTTCTAATATTTTTAGGTTCCGAAAACAAAACTCAGGCAACACCAAAACCAAAAACTGCCTTTAATTACTAATATACAAGAAAAAGGTTTATTAAACAAAAAATATTTAAGAGATTCTTACAACACTACGGTCATGAATTTATTTTTTGTTACAAAAAGTTTAATTAAAGTAAGGCACATCACTTCAACATTTCTTTCAATTTAGCTTCTCTTGTCAAGATATTTGTTAATATACAAATTCTATTCACCACTCCATCTTATATAATTATTAGATAGGTTATCGCACATATGTTTTGCAAGTATCATTCATACGAGAAACAAAAAAGGTAACAAGCCCCCAAGTAATGATGCGTCTTACGCAGATTATTTTCTCATCAATAGTGTATTGGACAGCATTCCCACCTATTTTATGTCCTTACTCCTTATGCCAGCTGAGGTGAAACAGCGACTTGACAAAATCAGGAGACTTTCTCTCGGAAGGCAACAACAAGGACCACAAAATTCACCTTGTTAAGTGGGCCAAAGTCACTTTGCCAAAACAACATGGAGGATTGGGGATAAAAGACTTTGCCTTACATAACAAGTGTATGCTATTGAAGTGGCACTGGAGATACAATCAAGAGGCAGCTGGTTTGTGGAAGGAAGTGATCCAAGCAAAGTATGGTAGTGATAGTCATTGGTGCTCTAATAAAGCCAGTACCTCTTATGGTACGGGGGTCTGGAGAGATATAAGGGAACTGTGAGAAATATTCTTCAGTGGTGCCTCACGTATGGTGGGAAATTGGGAACATATTCAGTTTTGGAAAGATATTTGGCTAGGAGACACTCCTCTAATGAATTGTTTTTCCAAGCATTTTCCAGATTGCATCTCATCCAGACTCAACCATCTCGCAGTACAGGGAAGACAATGTGTGGAATCTGATCCTAAGGAGAAATCTTAATGACTGGGAGTTGGAAGAGGTTCTTAGCCTCATGGCCACCATTCAGACTAGTGCAATCAACAGTAAACACAGGCACAAACTTATCTGGAGACATAGCAGGGATGTATCCTACTCAGTTAAAGCATGCTACCTTCAACAAAGCTCCAAGAAGACCTTAATTGATCAATGGCCATGGAAATTAATCTGGAGAACTAAGTTGCCACGTAAAGTTATTTGTTTCAGTTGGATTACTCTAAAAGACTCTTGCTTGACTCAGAATAATCTCATGAGGAGGAAATTCCAAATAGTCAACAGATGCTACATGTGCTTGTGCAACTCAGAATCTATTAATGACTTGTTCCTTCATTGCACAGTTGCAACAGGCCTATGGAACATGTTCTCAATTTTTGGACTCACTTCGGTCATGCCAAGATCATTGAGAGGCTTTTGTGTGTTGGAGTTCTTGGAAGTTGGGAAGTCCATCAAGCAGATCTGGTCTTCGGTTCCAGCCTGTATTTTGTGGTGCTTATGAACGGAGAGGAACAAAAGATGTTTTGATGGCACCAACCCCCATCTTTACCTTTAAAGCAAGATGTTTGATTACTCTTTTTGGTTGGGTTAATCTCTCTTTTGTACTTAATGTCGATTCTTTCCTAGAATTTATCAGCTCCATAGATCTCTGTTGTTAGTGGTTTAGATAGCTATTTTGCCTTTATGGGAGCTAATATTTCTTTCTTTTGTAATTTGTGCAACTGCTGATGATTTGTTAATGATATTCTTCTTACTTCATTCAAAAAAAAAAAAAAAAAAAAAAAACTAAAAGCTAAAATGATTAGCTATTTTTTACTCATCAAAGCGAAGCAATGGTCAAGTAAAGGAGGCATAGCATTTCCACCTAAGCAGCTATTTTAGAGCCACCACCTCTGATGTAACATGTTCAAGCAGCTATATATTGCAAGTCAATTTTGTTTTGCAATTTCGTCCACTATTCTCAGTAGTGATAAATGGATCACCGGAAGGTTTTTTTTGCAGCCCAAAGGGGAATAAGACAAGGGGATCCTTTGTCCCCTTCTCTGTTCATCCTAGCCATGGAGGGTCTCAATAATATGATTAAGACAGCAAAGGTCAATGGCTGGCTATCTGGTTTTGAAGTGGCTAAAAACAATGGAGAAAGTCTCGAGGTGACACATCTACAATACGCAGATGATACATTGATTTCTGTGGTGCAGAAGAGGAACAATTAAGATACTTGAGAGTGATCCTAGTACTCTTTGAAGGCAGTTCAGGTTTGCACATTAATTGGGAGAAGAGTCACATTTATCCCATATATTATGTACCAAACATATCGTTACCTTCTCAAAAAAAAAAATGTACCAAACATTGACCTCTTGGCCTCAATTCTGGGAGGAAAAGTCGGAACCCTACCCTCTATATATCTAGGGATGCCATTGGGGGCCCAATCAAGGTCCAAGGGAATTTGGGACAATATCCTGGAAAGGTGTGAGAGGAAATTATCAAGATGGAAAGCCCAATACTTGTCTGGGGGGTAGAGACTCACTTTGATTAATATTGTGTTAGATGCTCTCCCAACCTAAATGCTTACCCTTTTCCCCGTCCCAGCAGGGGTAGTAGTACAGAGGCTAGACCAGATCAGGAGAAACTTCTTTTGGCAAGTAAATAATACCAAGAAAGGTTATCACTTAGTCAAGTGGAAAGAACTAATCTCAAGCAAGAAACAGGGGGGCCTTGGTATAAAAAAATCTGAAGAACCAAAGTAAAGCTTTGAAAATGAAGTGGTTATGGAGATATGCCCATGAGACACTCTTTATGGAAAAAGGTGATTACTGCAAAGTATGGAGAATTGGATGGGTGGATGACTGAAGAAGCAAACAATCCTTATGGTGTCACTGTTTGGAGATCTATCAGAAACTGGTGGAATATTTTACGTAACCACACTACCGTTAGTGTAGGTGATGGTAATAAAACCATCTTCTGGATAGATAGGTGGTTAGGTAATTGGAGTCTTGCAGAGAAGTTCCCTGATTTGTTTGATTTAGCTATCCATCAGGACAAAAGAATAGCTGACATGTGGGCGTTCCAAGGCTGGGACTTACATTTTAGAAGAAACTTGAATGATTGGGAAATTCCTAGACTGATCGAGTTCTTCAAAATCCTTGAAGCTTTTCAAGTCTGAAGAATGGGGTGGACAAACTGTGGTGGAATGGGCACAACAAAGGGGTATACAAAGTAAGTTCAGGGTACAAACTTCTGAACTCGACAGTGGCACAGAACTCCATATGGCCATGGAAACAAATCTGGAGAACCAAAGCACCTTTGAAGGTGGCATGTTTCTCATGGCTGCTAGCAAAAGAAGCTGTCTTGACACATGAAAACCTAAGAAAGAGGAACATTATCTTAGTCACACACTGTTGTTTATGTGGTGAGGCAGCTGAGACAGTGGGAAATTTGTTTTTGCATTGTAGAATCACTAACCAACTATGGAAGATTTTCATTATTCTCAGAGGCATACAATGGAAAATGCCTAGCAAGATTGTTGACACGCTATCTAGGTGGGAAGAAGCTGGGAAGGGAGCAAAAAACAGGAGCTACTGGAGAACCATACCATCTTGTATATGGTGGACCATCTGGAAGGAGAGAAATGTTAGGTGTTTCGACGACAGGAGTAGAACAGTACAGAAAATCAAAACAGATTGTATTTTGCTTTTGTGTTTTTGGTTTACAAGGAACTCCCCCATAGATGCAGAAAATATCATAGATGTGTTAGAATAATGCTAGGATTGGGAGTCCTTTGATATATTGCTATTCTTTGACTTGTTGTAAAGAGGTTTAGCACTACCTAAGTGTTGAGTTATAATACAAATGTTACTTATTAAAAAAAAAAAAAAAAAGAAACTCCAACTTGAAATAGAGAATTTGAAACTAAAAAACTTGTTTGAGAGGAGTGTTTCAAATGAATAATGGTTTCCACTTCTAAAACTTTTAACTTCTTTTTCAAATGAAATTCGTGTCCAGACACAATTTCAGCTTCAAAATACTCTTTTTCAACTTCAACTTCAAAGAGTCATTTTTTCAACTTGACCAAATTTTTCGAAAAAAGAACACTAGACTATGTAACAAAAACGTAAATCTTCATCATTCGAGTGAATCAAGGTATCCGACAAAAGTTCTCCCATTAAAATGGGTCTTGAAGATCCTTTATATCTTTTGTTATACTAGGAACCATAGTAAGTCCAACAAACCAAGTTTTCTGTTTTCCTTTTTACTCCTTATACATGGAAGAAGCACCTTCTTTGTTTTCCATGGACAGGTGGTGTTAGTTAAAGATCAAACAGCATTAGCTGATTTTTGTACACCTTAAACTTAGATGAACCAGTCATCTTTTCCTTTTCTGTACATCAGTACATGTGGTGTTATTTAAAGACAACCATTAAATAGAAATACAATAATAAAATAAAAGAGATGCACCTTTAGAAGAAGAAGAAGACGGTGCCGTAAAGCTCTATCATCAGTCCGGTCCAAGAGAACTGTAATGTGCGCTGTGCCTTCAAATGAGCCAACTATGTTGTAGTGTTGTTCATAAACAATTGCCATGGCCCGTGCACAGAGCTCCCTGACAGAGGAGCCTCCCCCTCCTCCAAAACCATCTAATCTTCCCATATCACACCAATCATCAGAAGCACCCAATTCATCAGGAATAGCACCAGCCACCGTAAGCCCAGTGTCAGCATCACATAGAAACCGGTGATACAGTGCTCTGAAAAAAGCAACAGGGTCACGCAGAGGAAAATCTTGTGCCCTCCCACTTGTGCCACTCTCAAGAAGTAAACGCAAATAGTATTGACCTACACAAACTTCTTTTGATAAGCTAGGATATCTAACAGAGAACTCTCTGTAGTTCCACGATATTTGAGGCACACTATCTTGGTCGGTTATTGAGTCTCTATTTGCACCTCCAGGGGCAATATCTTCGGAGCGTTCTTTTTCAACATCGAGATTATGAACTTCAGCTTGCAATGACTCTCGCAATTCCTGCCGGGTCCGCTCATTCCAAATTAAGTCAGCGCGATTATGGTCTAGACTGAAAGCTCGCCAGAATTCTGGCCAATTCAGTAACAACCTTCCACATCCCACAGGTGCATCTTCAACCACTACCTGTGCAGGAGCTGGAAGGCCTGTATCCTGGGAAATTGCAGTAACATCAGAATCCACAGCATTTGCAGCGTTTGATTCAACCAAGTAATGTGTACTTGTTGAAGGATTGTCAGGAGCAGGAATGGTTGACGACTGATCAGTTTGAGGAGCAGCAGCAGCAGACAGCTCACCTTGGAAGCATTCACCTGCATTGCCAGCTGAAGAGTGCATGGATGACACCTGTCCAGAGATTGAATCAACAGCAGCCCTTTGATAACCATCAGAAGTTCTGAAAGGGACAGAACTTACAGGAGCTTGCTCACTAACTTCATAGTTAGTAGCAGAAGGCAAAGATTGTCCTTGAGATACGATCTCTTTCCCAGGATGAATCCTCCTTTGCTGAAGCAACCGTCTGCGTCGTCTACTCAGCAATGAATTTTCCTGGTCAGATACACCTTCAACTGGAACCCCATTGGATCTAGTGTGCAAATAAGCAACAAGTCCTGGAGGCAGAACTCTAGATAACAGATCAAGAGCAGGTTGATAAGAGTCAGCCCAAAGAGCCACAAGTTGCCTGCTAACTTCACGCCGCTCACCAGAAGGAAGGTATAGTGCATGCAACAAATGACGCAGTAGTGCACCATCTCGCAAAGCAGCGTCACGCATTGATTCTGCTGCAACTGCATCTTCTTCAGCAATTGTTCGCATAATGACAGCTACTGTTTCTCGCACACTTTCGGCAGGATGTCCAAACAATGCAAACAGCTGGCGGCGCAAGCCAGCTACTAGACGTAGTAACTCCACAAACACTGTATACTGGGTTGTTTCTCCATGTGGTTCACAGACCATTGCCTCAAGAACCTCAACAATAGACATCGATAATAGTGGTGACACTGATACAGGCCTTAACCGATTTACCAGAATTATAAGATTACTTTGTTGAGCAAACAGCACAGACTTGGTATGCATTATTGTTGCATGCCATTCCCCTTTTGTATCTGTATGCACGTTAGTTTCCCCTGGACCACCACCAATAAGTACCGCCACAAGGCCTGCAGTTTCACCAGCTACTCCTTCAGACCCATTTCTAAGTAGACCCATTATACGACCAACAGCAGCAGGAAAAGACATCACATGAGAAGCAGCACTTCTTGATGAAAGCAGCCTACGCAAACAAGCAATGAAACCCATCACTGTAGCAGCGGCTTTAGGAGAGGGTGGAGGCAGTGATGGTGCCTCTGGTGGGAGATTGGGAGCAGCCGGAAGCATTGTAATCAAAGCCATTAGCGTCACCTCCGGTACTTCAATACCAGAAGGTACTCCACCATATGGAATACATGCATTAAATTCTCTTATCCTGCGCCATAGTTTTGCTCTTGATCCAGGAATAGATCCTCCCTCGGCCACAGCATCTTTAGCAGCTGCTGCCATGTGTTTTAAATGCAAAGTTGCAGTTTCCAAGTCAGCAACAGGTTGTTGTGAAGCAGAAAATTTTAAGTGGAATCTGCCACATGGTGGATCAATTCGATGACCAGGCATTGTTAGCCTTGGTAGCACCGGGACCGGACACTGGCGCTACACAAAATAAACAAGATGTGTAAGGTGATATGACTTGAGAAAATCCATGTATTCAATGATGTCTAAACATGTGAGAATGCATTCAATCCAAGAAGGGCAAGTCCACTTAGGCCTCATTTGTTTTCATTAAGATTAAGACATTTGAATCTAAATGCACATCCGATTAAGATTTCAATACTGATAGTTAAGACTATTGGTTTCCTCAACATCTGAATGTATAAAATTTGTCTTTGTTTATACATTAATAAATAAAAATTTAAGTAAGACACTAAATTGATCTAATATTATATCAAAAAAAAAAAAATTATATGGCAATTGGTACTAGTGATGACTAACGATGGTGATTGTGTGTATCGATTTGGGATGGTATTGACTGATGTTGCTTGTTGTGGGTATTATCTTATTGTATATTGGTAGTGATTAACCATGGTTATTGGTGATGACAGCTGATAATTAGGAGTGAGATATTTTGACAGCTAATGATATGATAAATGATAATGATTATCAGAGATACATAATGTTGACTAATGGTGATAATTATCGGTGGTGATCAGCGGATATAATAATGGTTGGGGGTGATGACTGCAAATGATGGCTAATGGTGATGACGATTGATTTTGTTGATTAGTGGTTGTGGATGGTAGGTGGTGGTAATCGGTGGAGGTAGTTGTGGCTGATATGGTGGTTATAGGTGGTGGGTGAATGTAGATAGAGTAGCGGTGACCTATCATTTTTGCGCAAATTTTTAAATAGACATCTTAATAAAGTTAAAACTTTGTTATAGATCTTAATCATTCAGATCTGTTTAGACCCATTAAGCAGTTGTAAAATAAGACAAATAAATGCGCTTAATATTTTGATCTGAATAATTACGATTCAGACTTTGAAAACAAACTGAATGACTGAGATCTGAATGATTAAGATTAAGACCTTTCATTAAGTACAAACAAAAGAGGCCTTACTTCTGTTTGCAAAACATCACGAACTGCTGCAAGTAAGTTATCACGAGACGTGCTAGCATATACCTGAAGAAAAAAGGGACATAAGGCAAAAAGTCTAACCAACACAAGTAAATAAACAAATTTGACATCTGGTAAAGCCACAAAGGCACACATGAATTGGGCATCCATCATTAAATTCAATAGCAAACATTTGGGGTTCCTCCGCAAATCGAACAAGGGCACCAACGGCAGATAGAGGACGCACAACAACTGCCTGCAAGCAATTGTTAGAAAGTATTAATAACATTTTTATAAAATCAAACAAAAAGAGCATCATAACAGATTCCTAAAGTAGGAGATCAGGGAGGACCAAGATTTGTCACCTCTATCTAGTTCTAAGTTGGGGAACAAGGTAAATGTAACTAAGTCACAAGTTTGCAGTAATAGCTCGAAAGCTATTGCCCATATTGCTCAGTACTTTAGGTCCATCATTTTCATGAATAACACACACCTCTCAGACACGCCACAAAATTATAAATAATTCAGCAGTGCAAACAATGAGATCACTTGAGAGTACATGTATTGCTAAAGTAGAACATTTTATTTTATTTTATTTTTTTCTTCTTATGATGAGAAAGGTAATGGTTTTATTAACTAGTAGCAAAAAGTACAAGAGAGGAAGAAATTTCCATCTAAAACTTAAAGGAGTACGAGACATAAAACATAAGAGTCAAGATCCAATAAAAATGCTTGCTCTACGCCATATATAAAGGCTCTTCGAACAACTGATTTGACATGTAAGATAATGTCTCTCCTATCATTAGGACCTCTGCTGTTTCTCTTCTGCCAAATGTTCCAGAAAATGCAAGTAGGAATTGCCTTCCAACACTGTCTACTGTACTTAAAGGAGTACTGTTCATACCATAGTAACTATATAAATTGCTTTAGTAATGACTTTATTAATGAGTACCAAAATTACAAAAGAGGGAGATATTTTCATCTAAAGGTTAAAGGAGTAAAAGAGATTAGACAGAGAGTCAAGATACAAATTAAAGCTAGTTCTACACCATAAATAAAGGCTCTTCAAACATCTAGATTTGACATATAAGATAATCTCCATCCTTTCAAATTTTTTTTGAAAATGGTAACTTCGTCTATTCCTCATAAGTCGGTACACTGATCAGTATTTACAACATGTACTTCAAATTATACTATCTTTTACTAAATTGAATCTAGTACATCAATTAAGGAGATAGTATCATTTGAGTATAATTGATTACACCAAAAACATAGTAGCATAAGACAATTTAGTTTGACTTTTTGCATACTATTCTCAACACTATCGAAAGCTCTAGAGTTCCTTTCCTTCCACATTGCCCACCATATGCTAGCTGGGACAATTCTCCATCTGTCTCTATTCTTGGATTGCTTTCCTGCTTCCTCCCAACTCTGAATTGCTTCTGTGATCTTGGCAGGCATGGTCCATGACATACCCTTAAGACTCAGGAATAACCTCCATAGTTGACTTGTGATCTTGCAGTGTAGAAAGAGATGGTTAATTGTCTCAGCAGTTCCCCACAAAAGAAATATCCAGAACATAATGGTATCCCCCTTTTCTTTAAGTTGTCTTGAGTCAATACAGCCTCCTTGGCTATCAACCAAACAAAACATGCCACTTTGAGTGGAATTTTCGACTTCGAGATTCCTCTCCATGGCCAATGACTTTGAGGCTGATTGGTGTGGTTCAACCAGTTGTATGCACAACCCATCTTAAAGTTGCCCTTTCGATTGCCTTTCCACCACAAAATGTCCTGACCTCCTTCCGGTCCATTAAATTGCCCAATGGTGTTGAAAAAATCTGCTACCCTTTGAATCTTCCAATCATTTAATTGTCTTCTAAAGATGAAGTTCCACCCTTGAGGAGTCCAGTGATCTACTATAGTCTTCTGTTGGTGAGATACTAGAGAGTATATATCAGGATACAAGGCCTCTAGCCTACCAGCCTCATGCCAAGCATCTTTCCAGAATTCTGTTTTCTCTCCATTCCTCACTTTGATCTGTGTGTTAGCCTTAAACTCGGACCACAGATATCTAATGGATCTCCATACACTAACCCCATATGATGTAGTCACTTCTTTGGTCATCCAGTTATCTTCCTCTTCATATTTTGCTTTAATGACTTCCTTCCAGTAGATCTGCTCTCCATTGTTGAACTTCCATAACCATTTCATCATAAGGTTTTTGCTTTGATTCAACAAATTCCTTATTCCGAGACCTCCATGCTTCTTTCCCACTATCACAGCATCCCATTTAACCAAGTTGTAGCCTTTCCTCTCACTGTTTCCTTGCCAAAGAAATTTTCTTCTGATTTTATCCAACCTAGTGATTACACTTTTGGGAATTGGGAATACTGACATCATATAGGTTGGTAGTGAATCAAGAACAGAATTAATCAAGGTCAACCTGCCACCCCTGGAGAGATATTGTGATTTCCATCTTGCTAATTTCATTTCACATTTCTCGACCACATTGTTCCAGATTTCATATGACTGAGATTTGGCCCCCAAAGGCATCTCAAGATATGATGTAGGCAATGCTCCAATTTCCCCTCCCAGAACCGCATTTAAAGCTTCCATGTTGTTTACTTCATTAACTGGATAGAGGTGGCTTTTCCTCCAATTAATGTGTAGACCAGAGAACCCTTCAAACAACACTAGGATCACCCTCAACATCTTTAGTTGGCCTTCATCAGCATCACATAATATCAATGTGTCATCCGCATATTGTAGATGGGTAATTTCCACATTATCAACTTCAGGCCTGCTGACTTCAAAACCTCTAAGCCATCCCCTCACTTTAGTTGATTTGATCATATTGTTCAGCCCTTCCATAGCAAGTAGGAAAAGGAAAGGAGACAAAGGGTCTCCCTGCCTTAGTCCCCTCTCTGCACTAAAGAAACCGACAAGGAATCCATTCATAAGTACTGAGAATCTCACAGTAGTGATACAATGTCTGATCCATTGGATCCACTTCCTCCCGAATCCCAATCTCCACATTGTGGTCAAAAGATATTCCCAATTAACATGGTCATAGGCTTTCTCCATGTCTAGCTTACAAAGTATTCCTGGTTTCTTTTGCTTTTGACTCGAATCCACTGCCTCATTAGCTATCAACACTGCATCCATGATTTGTCTTCCTTGGATAAAAGCCATTTGTCGGGAATCCACAAGTTTAGCCATTACCCCTTTCATTCTCTCTGTCAGAACTTTATCAAAAAGCTTATAGATGCTACCAGTTAAGCTGATGGGTCTGAAATCTCTCAATTCCTTAGCACCCTTCTTCTTTGGGATGAGAGTAATAAATATTGCATTCAAACTTCTTTCAAACACTTCCTGCTCATAGAAGTTTTGGAAAGCTTTCATGACGTCCTCCTTTACCACCTCCCAACATTTTAAGAAAAATCCCATGGTGAATCCATCAGGTCCAGGTGCTTTATCAATTGCACACATTTTTAGACATTTTAGGACTTTACTCTCCTCAAAGTTCCTTTGTAGATTCTCTTTTTCCTCCTCTGTTAACCCGGGGCAATTTGCATCAGTATAGGCAGGTCTCCAGTTAGTAGTACTCTCAGTATATAGCTTTTTGTAGAAGTCTACTATCTCTGCTTCAATTTTTGCAGGATCTTGGGTTAGTTCTCCTTGGATTACTAGTTCATCAATGTTGTTGTACCTCTTGTGTGCATTGGCCATTTTGTGGAAGAACTTAGTGTTCTTGTCCCCCTCTTTTAACCATAGTGATCTTGATTTTTGTCTCCATGAAATTTCTTCATATTTGAGCAATTCCTCAAACTCTAGTAATCTAGAGTTCTTCCTTGTTACCTCATCCTCTGTTAGTGCTCTACCCTTACTAGCTTCGTCAAAAACAGCCAGCTCTTTGAGTAAGTTCCTCCTTTTAGCTCCCAGGTTCGGTTGATCACTCCTACTCCAGACCTTAAGCTTTTTTTTTAATGCCTCAAGTTTTGAAGCAAGTATGAAATCCGGTCTCCCAGAGAAGCTGAAAGTGTCCCACCATTCTTTGATTCTGTTTGTGAACCCTTCTGTTTCTAACCACCAGTTTTCAAACTTGAAATAATTTTTGTTTTGATTCCACACTCCCCTAAGCAATGCAATAGGAGTGTGGTCTGATCCAAGCCTTTGTAAAGCTATCTGTTTGATGTTGTTGAAGCTTTCATCACATTCTTTTGATATCAGAATCCTATCAATTCTAGAGGAAATCTCTTGATTGTCTCCTTTGAACCAAGTATATTGGCCATCTTCTAGTTGAGTGTCAAGCAACTTCAAATCTTCTATGAAATTTGAAAATTCTCTCATGTCTTTTGTTCTTCTCAAACAGTTTCTCTTCTCTGAGATGTACCTCACCACATTGAAATCTCCCCAGACAGCCCAAGGCCCTTCTATTAAACCCCTTATCGCCCCTATTTCCTCCCAAACAAGCCTTCTTTCTACATAACAGTTGGGGGGCATACACCCCTGTAATGTGACAACTGAAGTTTTGAAGTTGAGCTTCAAATTTGCAAGTTATAGTGTAGATGCCAGTCTCCAGAATATCCCCCTTCCACACTCTACTGTCCCACAACATTAAAATTCCCCCTCTAGTCCCACTAGCTTCCAGACATGCATATTTAACCCATCTCCCTCCCCAAATTTGCCTAATCTCCTCTATCACATCCCCCTCTAACTTAGTTTCTTGCAAACAAATGATGTCTGCATTCCATCCCCCCATAACACTTTTGACTAATCTTCTCTTATCCTTATTATTCAGTCCCCTTACATTCCATGTAACCAACTTAAACTTCATTTATCACTAATGAGCAAGTTTCTCCCCATACCCCTGGTTCCACTATTTTTAAATTTCACATCAAAGCTTACTAGACTTTTTAACTCTTGGGAACCTCTGCATCTTGTTTTCTTGCATACAGACTCTACTTCCATTCTTCTGGCTTGTCTTGAGCTGTCTACTTGAAGTAGTAGCTCCAAGGCCTCCTCTTCATGGCCCTGGAAGTCAACACCCAAAACTTTACCCAACTTGATCAAGTTTTGTTGTACCCAGCTTGAAGTCTCCCTCTCCTTATTTCTTTTTTCTTCTTGCTGTTGAATTTGCAGCGGTTGTGGTTCCTCAATCTCCCAGTCCTTCATGAGAGTGATCGAACCATTATCCTCCTTTTCTGAAATCTCCCCCCTTAGTTCATTATCATCAATCTCTATTAATTGGCGTTGAGATTCGATAATTGATTCCCCGACCATGTTTGCCATCTCCTCCTCTGCATGGGCAATCTGATTCAAGTTCTGTGTGGCTGTTCTTTCTGTTTCTTGATTGTATTGCAGCTCTGGGAGTTCTGGGAAATTACCACTGTTATGTGGTATTGGGCTTTTACAAGTTATGTCATTAAAAATGACTTGACTTGAAAAGTCACGCCCATTCTTGTAAAGTTTCCTCTTTCTATTGGGTTGTTGATGGCCCAAAATTTCTCCCTCAATTAAATGAGATGTGTGCCCCACGTGTGGCCCCCTCTCTCTTCTTTTTACAGTTGTATCCACTTGTTCCTCTGATGCAAAATCCTTAAACTGCTGGGATTGTACTTTTCCACAGGCTTTACTACTGACTTTACCACAACCTTTACCACCTTCAGACTGTTGTGTAAAGGCATGTACCGGGTAATTATGTGCTCTATCTTCTCCATGTGCTCTATCTTCTCCGGTGACTATTTTCAGTTTGCAAAGATTCCGGTTGTAATTCTACTCTTACTTGGCACTCAATCCATATCGGAAAGTGGAATATTACTCCATTTCTGGAGATTGAAACTTCTTTGGGGATGTTTCTTCCATCATTGGCAACCAGAATTCTTGCCCACTTCATATGATTTTTTAGTTCTGTTTCCTCCTCTGTGGCCACCCAACCGCCACATAAGTTTCCGATTTCTTGAAAAATACTCTCTCCGACCATAGATGAAGGGGGATTCCAACAATTCTGATCCATGTTTCCATCTTCAGAGTGTTATTGGGGAGACAACCCACTATCGGATTCCACCATTCAAGATTGAATATGTGATTCTTCCAGTTCCACTGCCCTTGGAGAGTTTGTTCTGCCATGTTTATGTTAGGGAACTCAAACAGAAACATACCTCCATACATTTCATAGATGTTAACTCCAAATGCCTTTTTCCAGAGTGTTGATGACCATCTTCTTATCTCAGGCAAAGTTGGCTTTTCCTTCATCTGTCCTTCCAGATGACCTACTAGGCATCTTTCTAGAAGCCCATTCTTTTGGTCTTCAGCATGTGTGTGGACTTCAATAATGCTAGCATTGTTCGTAATCTCTGCCTCCTTTATAGTCTCTGATTGCCATTTACTATCCTTAACTGCCTTTGCATAAGGGTAGTTGGCTTAAGTTAATTTAGGAGGTCCTGGTACTTCCATTCTTTTAGAGCATTTAATGAACCTTTCAATTTTAAATGCTATGTCATGCCATCCCGCATTCAAGGCTAATTCTGGGATGATCAGTATGGACCTACCACCATTATTGATGGAAATGATACTTATAAATCTTCCATGTTCATTATGTTTTCTAGTACAGAAATGCTCCGCCTCTTTTTCTGCAGTTTTCCATCTTCTGATTGTTTTCTTCTGATCGCTGGAAGCTTCTCTGAGAGTGAAGCAGATCCATTCCATGGTTTTGCTGCTCATGGAAGATCTCCTCATCAACTTTCTACTCCTCTCAACCCATTCGAACCACACAGAGCTGCCAGTGCTACACTTAGTGATGTCAAAAGATTTAAAACCCGCATTGAAATAAATCCTATTATTACCCATTGCAAAGTCTGAAAGAAGGAACTGAATCTCGGGAAACTATCACGTAAGGTAATAGTTCAGAAAGGTAATGAAAGGGAAGGAATGGAAATGAAGGTTCCGGCGAGAGAGTGCCGGAAAGAGAGACCCTCCCCCCTAGGAAGTAGGAGAGAGAATTACCTCGGGACTGGTGCCTGGGAGCATTTGAAATATTTTCCATCCTTTCATTAAGAAAAATAAGACATCTATTGTTTCTCTCCTGCGGCTTCCATCTGTTCCAGAAAATGCAAGTAGGAATTGTGTTCCAACACTATCTACTGTACTTAGAGTAGTACTATTTATAACATAGTAACTTTGAAAAATTAAAATGTTTTTTGCTTTTTCAGCCAGATGATTAGTGGGGACAGAAACTATATCCTAAAATTTTAACTTTTAAGCAGAATGAGTTAACCACAGATATGTACTTATTTTTGAAGTTGTTGTGAGAGGACAAGAGTTTGAGAGAGAACTGATTATTCTCACAAGCTATTGAGGTTTAAATAGCTAAAGTATAAATGTCCTAAAAAGGAAAGGAAATCAATACAAAAACAATACAAATCAATACCTAATTAAGATAGAAGTAAATCGAGGAGTAAAAATCTAGTTGTAAATCTAGGAGTAAAAAGCTAGTTTTAAATCTATGAGTAAATCAGGCTACCTACTATACTTACACATATGCTATAAATATGCTATAGAATATTCCTAAGATTCTAACAGTGGTAAAATTGAACAACATATATATACTTAATCTTTCATGTCCTATGTATACCCTATTTAAGAATGATCTAATGAGCTGGCCAATAATAGGACGAGGTTTTAACAGTGCATGCTATTTGCTGAAGAGATGACTTATTTTAACAGGTGAGAATAGAATGGGAGCACCCAAGGGTGTGGCCTAGAGGTCAATGAAGTGGTTGAGAACCCTAAGGTCTCAGGTTCAAAACACAGTGGAGACGATTAACATTAGGTGATTGTTCCCATATGTCCTAGCCTAGGTAGACAGAGTTACTTGATACTTGATAATTGTTGCTTGTGGGAGGTGGCAGGTACCCCGTGGAATTAGTCGACGTACACCAAAGTTGGTCCGGACACCATAGTCATAAAAAAAACATGGGAATCAACAAAATCTAGAGAGTAGAGGTTTCTAAATTAAGGAGAAGTAAACAAGATATTTGCACATCAAGTATCCCCACAAGGGAGAATGGATGGATTAGAGGCTTCTGTGCTAACAGAAATATGGACAATGCTATGGAGATATCTCATCTACTTTATGCAGACGATTCCCTAGTTTTTTTTGTGAAGCTGAAGTTACACAAATAAGGCATTTGAGAGCTATAGTAACCAATTTTGAAGGCGTTTCAAGGCTCCATGTTTAGTGGCAGAAAGGTTGTCTCTACCCAGTCAACCAAGTGCCTAATATGCAGATCCTAGCAGAGAACCTAGGATGTTAAGTGGCTTCCCTACCTATTAAATACCTAGGTATGCCTCTCGGAGCAAAGAAAAAGGAGCTGCAAGTGTGGAATGAGATTTTGCAAAGAAGTAAGAGGAAACTAGCAAGATGGAAAAGTCAATATCTGTCTTTGGGCGGCAGACTAACTCTTATAAAATCAGTCATGGACGGACAACCTACCTATATGATAAGTTTGGTCCCTCTACCAGTCAGCATAGAGAAAAATTTAACAAGGCAAGAAGAGTATTTCTATGGCAGGACAATAAAGAGAAGAAGGGGTACAATCTAGTCAAATGAGATAAGGTGAGCCTTAGCAAAGAGTAGGGTGGTCTAGGCATAAAGAAGCTACGTGCACACAACGAAAGTCTACTGAAGAAATAGTTGTGGAGATTTTATTGGGAAGATATGGCACTTTGGAGGAGATTCATTTCACTACAAAAATATTGGCTCCTGGATAGCTGGATTATTGAGGAGGTGAGTGGTACACTTGGGTGTTCTGTGTGGAAAACAATTAGAAAACTGTGGCTCTCTTTCGTTAATAATCTGAAATTCAAAATTGGTTATGGGGAAAAGACTAATTTCTAGAATGAATTATCGATTGGTTGTGGAGATTTTGTTGTGAAGATATGGCACTTTGGAGGAGATTCATTTCACAGAAATATGGGCTCCTGAATAGCTGGATTACTGAGGAGGTGTCTGGTACACTTGGGTGTCTGTGTGGAAAACAGTTAAAAGACAGTGGCTCTCTTTCAGTAATAATCTGAAGTACAAAATCGGTAATGGGGAAAAGACTAATTTCTAGAATGAATTGTGGATTGGGGAAGGAAATTGGTAATGGGGAAAAGACTAATTTCTAGACTAATTGAGCATCAACCATCTCACATTGTGCTTTGGCTAATTGGCTTTATCATTTGCCTCACTAGCCTTTGCCTTTTCATCCACCACACAAGCACTGTTGGCTAAGTGATCTTGAACGCCTTGGCACTTGCACCACAACTCAACCGAAGAAGCTCAAGCTAAATAGTTTGAGCTTCCCATTAATGGTTTTGTAGTGATCATAGCACTTGAACTTCCTATATTCTTGGAGCCAAAAGTATGACTCCCGAACGACATATTGTGATATTAGGATATTCTCACAGAAAAAATGTGAAGAAGAATAATTTTGAGGCCAGAATCCGATTGTTGGAATGGCTGACTACCAGAACTGGAACAGTTGGAAATAGATCTAACTGCCCGAAAAAAGATCTGATCACCAAAAAATGATCTGGAACTGTTGGAAATATATCTGACTGCTGGAAAAAAGAGATCTGATCACCAAAAGCTGATCGGAATCAGGAAAAGATTATATGGTCAGCCTCGGAATTAGGAGGTGACCCCACTAGGAAAAAAATTTGCTGAAAAACACTGCCAGAAAATTTTATCTTCACGGGCAGCAATTTAGGTCAGCGGAAAATTGCACAATGACGGTTGATTTAATTTTCTCACCATTTCTGATACCATGTGAGAAATATAGGAGAAATATATTATCAAAATTGTGTATCTACATTATTACATTGAGACCCTATTTATAGACACTACATTGGACTCCATTTCTTTCTTTTTTTGATGAAGTAGATTCATTTCAAGGCATCAAGAAGGTCAAGCTTTACAAGGATAGATCAGTTAAGCTCACAAAAAGAAGGATTTGTAGCCTCTTTCTAAGCTATTGAGCTAACAAAATCCAAGAAGAGTTCTAAATTATTTACCGGGGTCAGTTTGGACCAACTAAAAAGGCTAACTAGACATAGACATCTGCCTCGCAAAAGATTTCTAGAAGTTGAAATTCCATTAAAACATCTTTTGTTCCTCTCTGTCCATAAACACCAAAAGATAGTACCAGGGATCATCATCGACATACTATTGATGGCTTTGTCAACATCCCGTGAACTCCAACTTTCAAGAGCATCCCTAACAGAGAAAGGCATGACCCAGGAAAGACCAAAAAAGCAATAAAACATATTCCAGAAGTCTGAGGAAGCTGGGCAGTGCAGTAGTAAGTGGTTGACACTTTGTGTGCTTGTGGCAGAAATAGCATCGGTTGGCAAGCAGGAATTTCCTTTTGGAGAGATTATCCTGTATGAGGAATGAGTTATGTAGTGCAGTCCAACTGAAACAGATCACTTTGGTAGGTAATTTTGTCTTCCATATATGCTTCCATGGCCATTTGTCAATCATTGAGTTCCTTGAGCATAAGTTGTGATACCCTTCCTCGACTGTGTAGTGACTTTTTCTTGAGTTACCCCATTTCAATCTATCAGGCTCCAAGGGTGAAAAGGAGCAAGGTTGTAATTTGGCAAAGAGGGCAAATATGTCATTAAGTTCCCAGTCATTTAGGTTTCTCCTGAACCTTAGGTCCCAAATGTCGTCTGATCTGTTGGATGCTATGGTAGAATTTGGTTCAGCTGCAATGAGGTGCAAACTTGTACATTGGACTCCTTTTCAAATTAGGATTCCTATTCCTACGACGCCTTTTCCAATTAGAATACCTATTCTTGTTCCTATTCTAAGTAGGATTTACATATTTATTCCTATTCTAACAGTCTAATACTAATTGTTGTCTCAAATTTCTTTGAAATAGGGGTCTAGAGCACTTCTGATCTAAGTTCTTGAATTGGCCCTATTAGTATCATTAATTAGTTTTAATCCGCTAATTTTGAATAAGATCATTTAGGATTCTTAGCACTTCCCTTGAAATTTGGGGATTTTATTCTCGAATTTACATACCTTCCATTTTTTGTCTTTAATCTTAGTAATTTTGCTTCCGCATTATGGTTTTGTTTATTCTAGTAACCCGATTTTTATCACCCAATCACCATCAATTTCTCCCCCATCTCCTAAGCACCGACAATAGTTAAGCCACCCTAATTGATCCTCGGGAGGTCATATAGGGCCCTCTTCTTCCTCTTTCTCTTTATCTCTCAATTCATTGCCAAGAGCTTATGTTGAGTTGTGAGATAATCACTCAAGATAACCCTGCAGTCCATACAAAGACTTCTATCACGCTTCTTGAGAGTAAGTGATCTATTTAAGTCTTAGCCACTATAGTGTGGAAGGTCACCAAGTGATCCTCCTTCAGGGAACTCAAATTAGCTATCATCAAATAAAAAGCTTTAAAGATGACAAAAGGCACAGCTCTCCTTCATTTCTATCCTTAAAAGTTAAAACCAAAACCACCATGTACATCATCATAACCCCTTGAAGTTGTCTTAATGTGGCCATTGAAATCTCTTCCAATGAATAGCTTCTCGGTGTTCAAGATACTCCTCACAACCTCATCCAAATTCTTTCAAAACCACTAATTAACCTCTTCATCCAAGTGAGCTTACATTCAACGTAGTCCTCACATCAATGGCTTAATCCCCATCTTCCCATTATTCACCCTCCAAGCCTCTACCACTAGCTCCCTAAGATTTCTATCTACTAAGATGAGTATTCCATTCACCAATTTGGTCTTGAGAATAGAAGTTATATTCATCTTCCTCTTTTTGAGAATCTTCACAAACTGAATAGACTTCCCCCATTAAAGTCCCTATGTTGCAAGACCCAACTCTCAACCTATCGGCTCCCTTGACCTCTACACCTACACACACACACACACACACGCAACTATGCTCTTACTCTACCATCATTCACCAAAGTTACAATATCTATAAACTACTACAATGAAGAGTTTATTAACACTGGACAACAAAGAGTCCGACAAAATGGAAGAGCACTAACTATGAAAACATGTGCAACTTATTTAACAAAAAAAAAAAAAACAGGTCAATAGAATATATCAATTAAATAATGTCACTAAAATACATTTGTGACAATCTAAGCTGTACTAAAAGTAACACTACAAACGGCAAGAAATCTAAAATTTATAGCACAACTTAAGGCAAGAATCAAGAATAAAGACAAGCAAACAACCCTTACGTAAAAATAGCAAATTGAATAATTTCACAAAAACAAATACGAAGAAAGCAATGTAGGTTGCTTATACAATACTTGCACATGTTTTTTCTTTTGATAATTGTGGCATCCGGGTCAGCTTGCGTGCACCTCAACTAATTCAAAGGAATACCCATCACCTCCCATTAGTAACAAGTACTATGTGACTCTATCAATCGAGATTAGAATAGATTAAAAGAAATCACCTAATGTTTTTGTCTCTACTAGGATCCATATGATATATTTTGGAAGAGTACTTTCCAGATTGACGCTCACCACTACTTCCTAGGGCGATCAACAATACTGATTGAGTACTCATTGTACTCACCCCCTTCCTTTCCTGCCATATTTGGATCTGAGCACCAGTAAAGCCTATGAGTGAGAGTTTCACGATATTCGAATAATGAGCTATCAACCTTGTTCATGATAGCTAAGGGTTTTTTTGTTCTATTGTCTCATACTCAGAGAGTAAATGCATCGTATTTGATATAGGTGATGTACTTTTTTATTTTTAGTAGCTCATAACTAATCGTTACCATGTCCTTGGGGTTATTTATAAACTTCTGCAATTGTATCAGATAATGATTTTCATTACCTATTTAATTTCCCCGATACACCCTTATTAACTATAATTGGCAATGTAAACACTGTTTTAACTATTTGGTTATCACAATTCAGGAAATTGAATCGTGACACAAATGCAAATTTGGTTTAGCTATGCCCTACATAGTCCAAATACACTGATTCATAGGTGCATCAATGTAATATTGAAGATGAAAAAGAGACGATGAAAACTTAAATCAGATGGAAGAAAGTTGTCTCTAAAACAGTAGTCTCTTAAAATAAAGTAAATTTTCATATAATTCATTAATAGCAACAACAACAACAACAAAACTAGTGTAATCTCACAAGTGGGGACCGGAAAGAGTGGTGTGTACGCAGCTTTACCCCTACCTTGTGAAGGTAGAGAGATTGTTTCCGATAGACAATACACGGAAAGAAAAGTATACACAAATGACACGAACTAACTGTGATAAATACTTGTATTTGTTTTATAAGCAATCTTTTATTCTACTAAGTGACATGTCTGTCTGTGTTTGGATAAGTTTGCATTTAGAGAAGAACCTCTTAACCTAACAAAACATCATATCTTACCTTAAAATACATTATTTAGTACTGAAATAAAATATAGACCTATACAAAGAGAAATAGGCACTGAGGATTAATATAGCTAAAACCAAATACAGGATTGATATTAGTTGATTGATATGTCAGTTGTGTTGCCTTCTCTAAGTATGCTACTGGACCATACAAGGCGCAAACTTCTCAAATGATAGATAAGTCTTATTGTCTTGCTATGAGGGGACGAGCTGAGGGGATTAAGAATAAAGATTTGTATGAGAAAAGGAGAAGAATCCCAAACATAAAATTCCTGGAAAAAGAAACAAACAAGAGAATATACAGCTTACTTCATAGTTCTCGGGTCGTCTTTCCACAAGTGAGCCCTTTGTGAGAATGAGTTGACGAGATACCGCATCACCATGTTCTCCAAGACCCCCTTTTGGGCCAATAGACAAACTTACTCCTGGAGTATTCAGAGTCCCCCGAGCAGCAGAGCGCAATCTTGTTACTAACCAAGCTCCACAAGGAGTTTCATCTGCCCCAACAGCCTCTTTAGCTGAATTTGACATTGATGTAGTCAAACAAGTAGGATGACATTCTGTAAGTACCAAGGATTTCACAAGAAGAAAGTGAGAGTAAATGTATAGTTATTCTCTCAAGAGATACCTCTCCTATTTATGTACTCAGATACAGCCAGCACATGAGAACTGTCAACAGTTAATCCCACACCAACCATGGATGTCGCAGTTTTAGTCTGATCAAATATTTAGCAAATTAAACATCATAAAAGTATGACTAGAGCATGAAAATAACTCATGGTTCAGAAAATAAAGTTTCATTGGATGAGAATCAGCCAAAAGTTTCATTGCAAGGACATCATTATTACCAGATTTGATATGATGGCAGCATTTGTAGTTCCCGAAGTAGCTTGGAAAGCTTTAGATTTTCTTCCATAGAGTGAGCAAAGAACAAAACCTCCGTGATCTGTATTTTTCTTACCATAAGGGTCAGATAGTAGGATAATTGCAGGAGAGCCCATATCTCTGAAGTCCAAGCACCAACGAAGTTCTCCAGTTTTTAGTTCAATAAGCTCAACTCCTATATAAGTAATTTTCAACTTCTGCACCCCCGAAGAGGAAAAGGAAAATTATTATCGATTGCTTTCTGTACCAGGGCAGGGGTTTAGAAAAAAAGAGGAAAACCGAGAGAAATACAACCAGTGCAGTCACCATCATACAAAGATCTCAGTATTAGTGTATGCATTACTTAACTCATCAAGTTGACACTGAGAAAGCAATAGACAGTAGGAAAGCAGATCATAAATCAATACTGCCAAAGCATACAGAGAATTAAGAAGCGATGGCCGAAAAACCCTACTCCTCTCTTTTTTTTTTTAGTCCTCTCAGTAGGTGTATATATCAAGATAAGGCTATTAACAGACGAGAGCAGAGAGCAGGACTCAAAATACTGTCAAGTACAACTTTAAAGCATTCTGTAACATTATAACATACAGCCAAAAGCAATTATGAGCAGAGGACTAAGTCCCCCTACTCATTAGAAGATACATATGTGTTACACATTCAGGTAACAGACACCTGAGAGGCTGAGACTTCAAGTAAATCCAGAATGTATCACCAACTGGGATGGAAAATGGGACATAATATAACTTCATTAGCAGATGTTTTATATGCTCTACAGTAAGTGTTCCAGTAATCAGTGGATTTTGCAATAACCAAAAAGAAATGAAAAAAAAAGATAGAAGGAAAAGAGACGCACAGAGCAAAAAGGTTTGAAGACTACAATCAATTGTAGAAAGTGACAATGTCCTATAGTTCAATGGGCTTGATCTGTAAGCTTGAAGCAAGATATCTTCTTTATACAAGAAAGCAAATTGGTGCTTGCATCCTAGGATATTTTGGTTTTGCCCAAACATAGCCCATCTCATCATAAACCCAAACAGTTACCAACTTAAATTTCCATTATAGCAGAAGTAATTTTTTTTGTTGAGTAACCATGGTGTCTAATCTGGCATGTGAGCATCACGACTAATCCACAAGTACCTACTACTTCGCACCAGTACAGGTATCATATAACTCTGTCCACCTCACCTAGTGTTTTTTGCCTCTCTTAGGAATAGAATTGAGACCTCATGATTCTCAACCCACTTCATTGACCACTAGGCCACACCTTTGGTTTGCTAGTAATTATTGTCCAAGTTGATAGATGCTAGTGGATTGAAATAAGCCTATATTAAGATAGATTTATAATTTCTAAAGCTCAGCTATGCATCATAATCATTTCAACCCAGGGCTGTTCTCAACTAAATTCAAGTACCTTAGTCTACCTTCCTGGTTCAGTCCAAGATATAAGCACTATTAGGGACAAATCAATTCATCAGATATTGTCGCAAAAACAGTGAAATCAATTATATTTTGCATAATTTTTAAGAAATATATTAGAATTAATCAACTTAGAGCCTGTTTGGATTGGATTAAAAGTTGGTCAAACTTAATTTTTAAGCCATTTTTAGCTTTTGGAGTGTTTAATAAAATTAAAAATAACTTAAAATAAGTTTAAAATGACTTTAAAAAGTTAAAAATCAAAAGTAGGATTCTCCCTACTTTATATTTTTTTGACTTAAAAGTCATGTAAGTTTGACTTCTTATTTCTGACTTGAAAGCTACTTTTTTAAAGCCAATCCAAACGGACTCTTACCCTGAAGCATATAAGGTATCCACATGTACTTCAAAGGACTTCCCACCTTATTAATATACACTTGCAGCCAAATATTACAAAAGATACACTGAATGGAAAGGTCAAAAACAACTTTAAAAGCCAATAGCTAGGATAACAAGTAATGAGCACCAAAGATATAGGGGTTAGTGAAAGATCCTACAAAAGCATTGCATCATCATTTCCTCACTTCCTCTATCAACTCAAAATTGGTGTTTTAACAACATTCCACTACATTTTTTCCGCATAAGTACATTCTGATAGGGAACACTTTGTTTTAAGTGATCTTATTGTTCCCTGTATGAATTCTCACTGTAAGATAAAATAAGACGGGTATTGTTTCACATAAGTCACCTGATGGCCATGAAAAAATTAAGGGGACAAGTTCGTGGCAAAGCATCTACCATAGAAAGAATTGTGTAAAGCTAATACCATAAGACTGCTAGCTATTAAAATCAGACAAGGAGGAAAAACACTTACAAAAGGAACCCACTCTGAAGTCCTCCTCTTTAGATGCAAAACAGGAAACTCTGCCACCGCTCCAAGCTTATTCCACCTAATTCTATGCAACTCTGTCAAAATGCTTGCTCTATATTTGGAAGAAAACTTCATAGACTTGAACTTCCCACGGCCATCAGTCCTGACACTTATGGTAAACTCATTTGAATTATCATCCCTGCCAATAATAGGGGCGGCACCATCATAATCAGTCCCAACATCGTAGGAGTTGGTGACTGATAATGTAGCTGGATCGAGTGTAATCAAAGTGAAATTTGATATACAAAATATCCTTTTGTATCGACCTCTCCATGAGTGTTTGACAACCATGTAACGGGCCAAGTACTCGGGCTCCTCAGAGGCATGAGAGGGTGGAGCAGAATAGGAGGATGTGGATTCAGAAGGTGTTTGCTGGTCAGAAGCGTGTCGACTGACAAAATCCATTTGAGGAAGGTATTGAAGAGAGTAAGGCTGTGGTGGACTAGGGCGCAGGAAAAACCATATCCCCGAACCACCGGCCGGCCCAGCCGATGACGGTCTCTGTCGAGACTGATTGGCACCCAGCCTTCAAAGTCACACAGATTTTTTATTATTATTATTATTATACTTTATCGCAATCAAAATCCAAATTTCACGACCATGGAAATCTCAATATTCAACAATCAATCTGCACAAAACCCTATCTCTCGTCAATTTCTTCTTATATAATAATAATAAATAAACCACAGAACCCCAATCAGCGAATTCCGAAAGATGAAGAAACTTTTACTATTAATCTGAAAGAGATATGTGGAAAACAAAAAATAGCAACAGATCACAGAAGTTGGTTCATCACTATACATATAATGGGTTCATTCCTCTTTGACAGCCTTGATTATTGCCTAAGCAGTAAGGCACTTCCTTTCGCACCAATACATTTCCTTTTTTGCCCACTGCTCCCTCCTATTTGAAATAATTTCACTATTCTCCTCCTCACTTGACCAAAATGATACTACCAACTAGTCAATTTAGGATTTTATCATCTTGTAAAATTTAATCAAAATAAAATACACCGTTTTCATCCAACTATCATAATGCTAACTTAAATTGTTGGGAAAAGATATCAGTAGACTTAGACTATGATCGAAATCTCAAAAATATACTTTAACTAAACTAAGGTTCTATTATTCTCGAATTCTTCTTTTTGTAATTTTGTGCACCTTTTGGCTTACGTGACATTCAAATATCTTTCACGCCCCTCAATTGTATGAAGTCACGGAGTATGCCACGTAAGACAAAATATATAAAAAAAATTACAGAAAAAAAAAGGTTCAGGGGTAATAGGACCTTAGCTTAGTTAAGGTGTGGCGTTGGAATTTCGGTCATAGTCTAGGGGGTACTCGTGCCTTATACCTAAATTGTTTGCAAAACTCTCAATATCATCAATTTTATTATTTATTTTACGCACTTCACTAATTTCTTTTTTTAAAATGAAATTTGACTTATATTGGACGAATAAAATTATATGAAAAAAAGACATAATGTAGTCAGTAAAAATTTAAATGGCCTAACTTTGACTTATATATAGGGAATTATGTCTAGTGTCTCCCAAAGTGTTTGATTTTAAATTTTTATCCTGCAAAGTTTTTTATTTTAAATTTTTGTTTCTACTTAATGACTCTTTTTAAAATAAAATGACCTTAACGTGAAAATATAGCTTGGAGATTAAAATAGCAACTTATGTCTCATGAGCAACAATTTCTACTATATCGCTAAGGGCAAAAGTTACAACTTATGTCTCGTCGACAATATACATATGTTTTTACTTTTGCTTATATGGCAGAACTTATGGTCAATTTTGCAGATTCCCCGTCTTCAAGTGTGGGAAAAAAATTAAAACGTCTTCCTTAAGGGTAAATTTGTTTGGCAGGGTCAAAATCAAAACCACATTTTATGAAAGCATTTTTGTAAGAAATTTCTTACGAGAAACAAAATATTAAGACCAACTCGTTTTAAAAGTCAATTTTGAATTTTACATGTTCTGTCCCAAAATTCACTTTAGACCTAAAATAATGTCAATTTATAGTCAAACTTTCTCTCTCGTGCACATCTCTTCCCCTTCATTTTCAACGTCGATAATTTGTTATCATGGCTTAATATTTTTACCATTGCAAAAACTTTTTGATGAGTTAGTGGGAAGTTGGACGAGTGATAACACTCAAAATCACTCTCCAAAATCAATTAAAATAGTGACTGATCGTCATCAGTAAAAAATTCAACAAAGAGTTGGCGTCAAATCCTACAAGGAATGGTATATCATGGAAAATTCCTTATCAATAAATCTGGACCTTAAATTAGCTCATTTGTAATAGTAAGAACAATTGGCGGGATGATGCCACCAACTCAATATAAAGCTTTGGTTATCAATAATCGCAATTGAACTAAAATGTTGACGAAATCAAGAGTTAACAAGAAGTCTAGGGGTGCGGAGATTGGAAATCGATATCACATAGTGGTAATTGTGCTACCCTATAGTGATGAACATTCATGAATAGGCTAAGTCATCTTCATTGATGTTTGTCACCGCCCCCCCCCCCAATCGAGCTACCCCCGTGACGCGGACACAAGACCTAGGACCACAAGTGATCCCAAGATAACCCTATTATCATGATCATGAGCATACTTAAGATAATAAACTGATGCGGAAGCTAAATTATAATTAAAATGAAAAGATGGGAATACCCATATACTATAACTGAGATATATGAAAATGATGAGTTTAATACAAAGAAGATATTAACTCAATACTAAGCTGAAATTAACTATGTCTGAAATAAACCTCTAACTGACTAGAAATGTTGGGACATGCCCTAGCTAAGTCTAGCAAAACTGAAACTAAAGGACTAAAAATATTGAAAAGAAGCTCATGACTATTGTCCTCGGAGAATGAGGACTCACCATTGATTTCTGCTAAACTGCAGATTGGGAACCGATCTAAACGTGATCTGGATGCTGAGAAGCTGAACCTACATCACGAGAAGATGTAGTGCACATATGTGTTAGTACTTTAAAGGTACTGAGCATGCAGGATAGAGTAAAGTTGAAATAACATATATATATATATATATATATATATATATATATCTGAACAAGGCAATAAAGCAATGAAATAATCTGAACATGATAAAGATAATGAATGCTGAGATAACTGAATGCATTGACCAATTTATAACATGTTGAAACTGAATGTTCGATATACTGATAAAAAGGTCAATGCAATAGAATTTGACTGAACTGTGGGAGCTACTAATAATCGATAATAAAAATCACATGAGCTAAATGTGGAGTCCGATGTATACGCTCCATCGAGAGGACCCAATATACCCTGCCAGAGGTATAAAGGCATGCTGGCGTGATCACTAAACTGATGCTGACAAAGGGGACTTACAACCTACTTGAGTAGTAGTTCTAGGACTATTTGAGTACGCTTAACCCTAGTCTAACTCGATATTATGCTACTCCCAATGAATTAAGTGGTTGATTAGATTATGACTGAGTTTTTGTAAATACTAGATAGCTCAAACTGAACATGAAAACTAAGAATGCAACAATTAATATGATAATGATGTATTAATAATTGAGACATGTATAACTGAATGACTAATATATCTGACCTAGCATATGCGTAATTCAAGAACTAAAGAAATACATTGGTAGGGTTCTGAAATTCATGCAATAAACTGACTAGTAACATGATATTCTGATTTGCAACATATAACTAACTAATTCATGATGATATGATGTAATTCTAGAAACCCTAGGTCTATTCATAATAAAGGATTCAAGAAACTGCCTGGATTCTAGGGACCCAATGGGCGAAAGAAACCCACTAGTGAAATCCCACATACCTGGTGACGAATTCTAAGGAGAAATCTTTCAATTTCGGGGCTGGAACTGATGGAAACTTATTGTGTTCTTGACCTTTTTCTCCTCTCTTGCTTTTAATTTTCTAAGTTTTGATTAATTATTTGACTTAGGTAAGTTCTAGTTATGTTTCTAGGCTTAAACTGACTAAAATCTCATGATTTAGGGTCTAAATGACGTAACTTAGGGGTCAAACAAACAAGGAAAAGACCAAAAGACACCTAACTTAAAAGCTGTCGGAATCACTGACGGAGTCAGCTGACGGACCGTAAGTCGACTAACGATCCATACTAATCGACTGTCGTTTGTTACTGAGAATTGAAAGTCAGATGGCGAATCGATGGAGTCAACTGATGGACTGTAAGTCGACTGATGGTTCGTACTGGTTGACCGTCGTTCGTGATTGAGAACTGGAAGTAAACTAGCCATCGATGGATCGTAAGTCGACTGACGGTCTGTACTAGTCAACCGTCGTTCACGACTGAGGACTTAAAGTTGACTGGCCCATCGATAGAGTTGACTGATGGACCGTAAGTCGACTGACGGTCTGTAGTTGGCTCCTTCGTTGGCACCTGCAACTTTTGAAAATCTACATTTTTGGTCTATTTGGATATGGGGTGTTATAATGTTAATCATCTTTCAATTTCAAAGCATTTTTACATAGAATCTCCTTTTGGTGTCATCTGAATGTCAATCTAAATAATCTAATACCTTGCTCTATTCTCTCTTTCAAGAACAGGGCAAATAGATCCGACTCAAAACCACCTTTTCAAGCAAGTTACATAATCAAACTTAAATTGCTACTATTAAACTAATTACCCACTCCAATCAATCTCTTTCGAGCATCTACTAGGGACTGAAAGTAAAATTAAGTTTGCAACATTAACCCTTAATTTAACCTGATGGTAATTAGACCAAATACGTAGAAAATAAAGCATAGCACAAAACTCACAACATTAAATCAATACCCAGAACCATTTGAGCACCCCCTAGATCTTAGGATTTTAGCCACCCATCACAAAAAGTAAAAAGATTATACCATCTATAAAAGCAGTCATGGATAACTTCAAATCAAGTAATTATAAGTTAACTCACTTTGAATAAAAAACTCTCAACTCTTCTCTCAAGAGAAATTTTGGAACTTCCAAAAATGAAACTTATAAAATTTGTATCCTTTAGGCTATTTATACTATTTTAAAATTTGGCCCAAAATCCGCTTCGCGACTAATCAGCAAAATTAGTTGGGCTTACCAAACCTGTTCGGTGACTCGCCCTTCTCTCTTCAACTCGCCTTATAATTATCTAAGCTTCATATGTTTGAAACTCATTTGGAAAACTCGATAATTTAGCCTTTTACATTCGGTGAATCGTCGAGTACTACCTTGGTTCGCTTTCCGAGCATTCAATATTTCCTTTGCACATTGTCGCCTTGGGCGATTTACATCATGATTGTGGTTCTCATTCGGTGCATCATCATGTTTATTGGAGTTTGTCGACCTTCTTTGATAGACACAAGTGCTATGCATTATCAATTTGGGTCAGGTCGTACTCAATCGGTGTTCCGCCTTTCATGTAGGCAATCAACAATGGTTACTTTGCACTTTTTTCTTTTTTTTTTGTCACCCTAGTCACGAGCCAAATTACACCCTAGACGTGACACGACGTATAAGACCCCGATAGGCCCTACACAAGCCACTTAGCATACATCATACAAGATAATAGAAACAAGAGAGCTTCAAAGTAGCATTTCATATAACTCACTCATACGAACTTGGAAATTTTCAAACTCAGCGGCGTTGGAAAGATCGTTCCAATATCTTTCCTACCATATATGGAATTACCTCCAACTCATCTTGAGCTAAAAGTTATAGCAATTTGAAGTTGATCAAAAACTCATTTTTTCCTAACTTGAACAAATTTGCAGATTTTCATTATTTCCAAAAATGACTATTTCCATTTCTTAGCTTCTCCTAGATATTTCAGTGTGATGTTACATGAGTGTTAAGCTTAAGTAAAGGGATTAGGATTTAGAAAATTGTATAAAATAAGTTAAGTGCTTGCTTGACTAAGTTATGCTAGTAAGTGATATCACGACCCAAGGTAGCCCCTAGGCGTAACATGGTGTATAAGACCCCGAGAAGCCCCATACATGCCACTTAACATTAGTCATACACGATAAAAAATATAGGAGATTTAAATGACAGTTTCAATCCTAGAAAAGTTTTATAGAGAAAATTGGAAGTCTAAATATCGTCTCAAAGCCATCTAGTACATAAGATTGATTGGGACATAGCCCATACATCAAGTTCGGATACTGAAAGTAAAGACGAAAAGGAAATCAAGCTTGGTCCTCGAGTGATGAGGACTCACCAATCTTCAATCTTCTATATGAGATCCCTAGCCACAAAAGTTCAAATCTGTAAGGTCGGCCCCTACATTTGGGGAAATGTAGGCAAGAGTATATGCTAGTACAAAGCATGTACCAAGTATGATAGTCATGCATAAAACATTTGAAAACATGCTTAAAAGAGATATTTTCATGAGATGCACTAACCAAACTAAAATATGATAAATGAAAAGGGTTTAGAGGACGTAAGTCATAAAACATGGTCAATGAAAATAAACTTCATCTTAAACACATGTGACACACTTCTCGAAGTAACTTTGATTCATTAATGTGGGAGAAATACCTTTAACCGACATGTAAGACCATGTGAGCTATTAACATGGAATATTGTGTCGCCCACACTGAAAAGGTGTGTCCTACTTGCCAAGGTAAGACCATGAACTTTCTAGCTTACGTGGATCCACTAGCTAATGTCTATCTAGACAATTATATGTTGGCACAAAGTTTATGAGACATGGGTAGTTGCCAATTTGTCATGCCGTGCTAAGAATAACTCCCACAAAATATCTATTATTCTTATTCATCTTTTCTTTAAGGGACTTAGGTGATCACTTCTTGTGATTACGTCATTTGACATGGGTAATTGCCTCTTCTCTTTCATTGGAGGTCATGAGTAGTCGCAACTTGCCTTTTTCTTAGAATAACTCCTTAACTTTGATTCATTTTAGGTGAGAAGATCTTTCAAACTTAGAATCATTTAGGTGAGAAGACCTTTATGTATGAAATAGTTACGTGAGCAACCCTTTCACAAAGATTAACCACAATAACGACATGTATGCTTTTACTCTCAAGAAATTCTACATTATACCTCATTAATTTCATAAGAACATGCATAATTCCACAAAATTCATCTTTCATAGTTCAAAAACCACTTTCAATCATCAATATCTATAAAGAATGGGTTAGACATGGGTTCATAAGAAATCATCTTAAATGCATGAAATTATATCAATTTATGAATAATATTCCATAAACCAATCAAATAAATTAATATTTAAAAGAACCCATGATATGGAAGAAAATTCTAACTCAATTGGGGAATTTAAACTTAATAAACTGGAGAAATACTCCACGAAGGAAAGGGCTCCATAGATGAAAACTATTATACCTCAATACCAAAAGCTTGACTTCAATGGAGGATTTCTAGACTTCACTTGAAACCCTAGGTTGATTCCTTGCTTCTTAAAGCTTTCTAGAGAGAGAATTATTTGAGAGGAAAACTTGTTGTTCTTTTAGGAATTTGAGAGAATGATTTCAATTGGAGAAATTTAGGGGTAAAAGTACTTATATAGAACTTTTAGGTAAGGGCAAAATGACACAGTGTTAAGATAAAATAATTAGGAAAAGACTCAAAGGCACCTGACTTAAAGTTGGCACAACCCCTTGATGGTGCCCTTCACTAGCCGTCAAGGACCTCACGGGCCGTTCTGACAGTCGTGGTCCTTCACCAGTAGCCTTGGGAGAGGTCCCTAGTTTCCTTACTCCTTTAAGTAGCTGAATCACCTCTCTAAGAAAAATATATTTAATAAAGGGGAAGTCGGTGCATCACCTAGTTTGACATTTGAGTAGCTTAATAATGGTCAAGTAGGTGGATAACCTACTTGGCATATTGTGGGTAAAAATGAAAAGGATAGAGGATGTGGAGTGCTGATAATTATAAGGTCATATTTGACTCATTTATCTGTTAATCCTTACATAGAAAAATAACTTTTTCTCCAGCACTCTCTCGTTCTCTTAATGCGCACCTCAAAATTCTCTTAAGGCTCCTGAAGAAACCCTCTTCATTTCTATTTCTCCTTCTAAAGCTTGAAGAAGAAGGCTAGGATTTCAAGGTTAAGTCTCCGAATCCACCATTAATTGTGATCTTTTGGCATCAAGGTATGATAGTATTCACCTATGAAGCGCTTTCCTCCATAGGGTTCCTAAATTCTCCAATTTTACAAGTTAGAATCTCCAATTGAAACTAGGGTTTTATTAAATCTCATGGGATCTTTTCAATTATGATTTATTTGACTGTTTTATGTATTTTTATGCATGAATTGAGATAAATTACATGTTTTTAAGATGAATTCACATGAACCCATGCATGACCCATGATTTCTAGATTTTCTCATATGAAGTTGCTTTTGAACTATGAAAGATGATTTTTTGAAGATATGAATATTTTTGTATGAAATTGATGAAAATGATTTAAGGTTGCTTGAACAGTAAAATAACGATGTTGTTATTGTTATTCTAAAATGATTTTCTCACATAAAAGATTCATAAGGTTGAAAGATTTTCTCACCGAAGATGAATCAAGATTAAAGGAACTATTCTAATGAAATCTAGTTTGAATTGCCTACTTGATGTGCCCTTCCATGGTTGATAGACAAACAAAAATCACCCATGTCCTCTAATGATTAAGCAAGTTCAAATTAATGACTATTTTATGGGATTTATGCTTAGAACTGAGTGAACAAGTGGCGATTACTCATGTCACATAACTATGTGCCACCATAGGTTGTCTAGATAGACATTAGCTAGTGGATCCACCTAAGCTAGAAGTTCATGGTTCTTTTCTTGGCAAGTAAAGACATCTCTTTTTGGTGTGAGATAAACACTGGATTCCCTGTTATGACTCATATATTTTATGTCGGTTAAAGGTAAATATCCCACAATAATGAACTAAGGTTACTTTTGAAAAGTATCTCAAATGTGTTTTAAAGATGTTTAGCTTGAATTGACCATTATTATGACTTATGTTTCCTAACATATTATTTTATGATTTAGCTTGGTCATTGCATGACATATAAAGTCCTTCTCAACATTATTTCATAACTCTTATGTATTGCTATCATACTTGGTACATTTCATGTACTGACACATACTTTCACCGATATTATTTTACTAATGTAGGATCCGACTCGCCTACATCCCATACTCGTGGCTAGTGATCCCTTCTTCATGTTCCGAGGACTGGGACTCTTTTATTGCTCTCATGTCTTTTTTTCCCGGATATTGTATGTGATGTATGATTTACATCTCAATCACTTCTTTTATGTAATAGATGACTTTGATACTTATGTTAGACTTATGCTATTTTGTGTCAAACTCTTTTATGCCTTTGGAAGTTGAGTTGTTGGAATAAGAAAAGTCCAATCTGGATTTTAGAAGGATAGTTTGGTCTTTTCCTTACCCTTTTATTTTAATTCATTTTTGTTTATTACTTAGGGGTCTAAATTGAACTTAGTCAGTTTACGATTTTGGAACAAAAAGTTAGGGTTTCGAGAAAAGGGAAAAGAAGAGGAGAAAGGAGGAAAAAAAGCAAAAATCATCAAGATATTCAAGAATCGCTATGAATTTCATCAAGGGGTGATCCCTACGAGGTATGTGAGTTCTTCATAGCATTGGGTTCATTCACCCACGCCCCAATCATGTTTATTTCAGTGAAGTTTGTTTTAGAAAGTTGAAAGTTTATGAATCTTGAATATTGTTTTTGAAATTAATCTTCGTTCTTGAGTTAGGTTGAGATTGAGGAGTTCATTGAGGTTTAAATGATGTTTCCTTGAGTTATTTGAGTTATATTCGCGTGTATACATACTGGGTATCTGAATCTAAAGAGAACTTGAGAATAGTAGTCGAACTCAGGTGAATTGGGGCTGGAAAATGAAGAAGGAAAAAGTCGGGCAAACCTAGTGCCCCATGCCGCGTCATGGACCCACCCCACAGTTTCAAAAAATTCATCCTCGCGTCGCGGAGCGGTCATATACCGTTCTTCCTCAAAATTTATTTTCTCGACCAAAATTTAAATGTGCCTCCACATCGTAGAGTAGGTTCCCAATAGTGATTTCTTGACTGGTTCTCATTATTAACTATCTAAAATCACTCCTAAACATCATAAGAGCTTTTCTATCACAAATCGCAACCCTTGAATCCATAATTCAAGGATCAGTTAAGAGTCAAGTCAAGAGAAGCTAAGAGCCAAGTCAAGATAAGTTCATAGAGTCTTCAAAAGGTCTTCTACAAACGATATAACTTTATTTTAAGGCTTGAGTTTTGAGTTTAGTAAAGAGTAAAGTTGAAGTTCATTTCTTCAAAAGTATATCAGGACTGTGTATTCCCAAAGAGTTTAAAACATTTTTCACATTTAAATAAGAACGTAAACTAATATTTCAAAAGAGTCTTTGCGCTAGTTTTCAGAAAAGAGTAAATGCTTGCACAATAAAGCAAAAGGAGAAACTTTGATTTCCAAGATAGCCTTTGATCTAAGCTTTGAGCACTAATTTCAAATAAAAAAAGAGGTATGTTTTTAAACATAAGAGCTTATATAATATTTTTGGAAGTAGTATTGAGCACCGATATGTGTAAAGTTCAGCTGGAGTTAAAGTTGGAGTTCGAGAGAAGAGATCTTTAACACCAGATCTATGAAAGTGATATTCATTGTTGGTAACATTTCGAATTTGAGAGAATCAAAGTGAACATTATCTGATTACTATGAGAAGCCTTTGATAAATTCAACTTGCAAAGGTTCTGTAAGCATTAATTTGCATGACACTCAAACTACAGAAGAGAATTACAACTAATTTCATAGTGAATACAACCTTGGTTTCTTTAAATCAACTTTACAACAAGATTGTTTGGTTACTGGAAATCTGAAGTTTTACAGTAAGTATTAGTATAGAGAATATATCAACTAAACCCAATTTACTTTGAGTTATTATTTTCATAGGAGATCGTAACCGTATTCAAATAAATGCGATAGTGAAATATTATCTGTAAGGAAATTCTCTATGGGATATTCAACCTCAACTCTAGTTGAGTTCTATAAATTGACAACGACAGTTTATACTTTTTATTTGAAGTTTAAGTTTGGACGTATCAAATTTTGGCGCCGCTGCCGGGGAATTTCAATTCAAAAGTGTTTTACTAGATTTTATTCAATTTGTAGTTATATTTCCTAATTTTACGTTTGGTTTGTGTTTTGTTTCTCTTTCAGGTGAGCTTGTTTATGGATGCCCAATACCAGAAGTAAAGGAGCCCTATTGCTTCCTTACGACCCTAAGTTTTATAAGGCTCTTTGCAAGATGGTTAATGCACAAGAACTAGAGGCTCAGAGACACAAACTGGGCTTAGAAGCTGAAATTGATGCAACAAGGAATGTCCAGCAAGCGGCTGAAATCAATCAACCTAGGGCAGGTGCCCAACAACGTGCCAGAATAAATTAGCCTAGGGCAGTAGATGACAACAGAGGGGTAGAAGGATTAATCCCTACAAATCGCCAACCAGTAGCTCCGAGGGGTAGAGATCAACATTCGGCTCACATGATGTATGAAAAAGATGATGTTGATTTGGATGGAGCTGGAGCCATTAGAGCTATAGTGCTACCTGCTTTTCCTCTAGGCGTTAAGTTCACAATCACCAGTTTCTTGATCCAATTGCTAAAATTGAAAGGTATGTTTAGAGGTGCTGCTGGTGATGATGAAAATCAACACTTGATCAATTTTGTGGCCATATGTTAGTCACAAGAGATCCCGGGGTCAACCAAACAACAATGAGATTGAGGTTTTTCCATTGTCTCTTACTGGTGAGACAACTAACTGGTTGAATGAGATGCCAGATGACTCCATTAGAACTTGGAATGAGTATAAGGAAGCTTTCCTGGAACGATTCTTTCCAAAATCAAAAGAGTTGCAGATGAATGATGATATTAGTACACATAAGCGCAACTACCAGGAGAGGCAATTCATGATACTTGGCGGAGATTCAGCCAAAAGCTGAAGAAATGCCCCAACCATGATATTACCTAAAGGCATATTAAAAAAGACTTTTATATGTCTCTTAATTATGTTACTAAACCTATTGTTGATGCAGTTTGTAGGGGCTCATTTATTAGGAATTCATTTGCAGAAAGTATGCAACTATTGGATGAGGTCTCCAAGAACAACAAAGCATTGTACACGAGAGATGCAGAGGTAGCGGAGCTTGGGTATACATTTGTGCTTTCAAATGAACAGAGGAAGAGAGAAAAAGAAAAGGACCAAGACATGGCATTGATGCGAACTCAAATAGATCTACTCACAAAACACATTGTTGCCAAGTCTGAAAAGGTGAATGTTTAGGACAACAAAACAAGTATGAAGATCAAGATCTTGACCTTGATGAGGAAGCTAACTACTTGGGGAATCAAGGAGTTTTACAGAATTATAACTCTGGAAATCAGGGTTACAATTCTGGAAATGCAGGTCAGAGCTATGTTAAGGATGGTCAGTATGAAAGGCCAGGAGATCAAGGAAACTGGCAAAACAAAGATGGGTATAGGAATGATCGCAATGATGTATATCTACCTCTAGGTAATAGAGACCGGGTGTGTTACAATTCTAGCGGGTCTAAACTTAAGGACGCGATGTCTAAGGTTAAATCAAATGGTGTAGGGGTGAAAGAAATGATAGGTGACTTCTCAAGCATGAGTCAGTTGGTGGATTCTCACACCACCTCCATTAAAAAAATAGAGCAGCAATTGGGGAAACTCTTATCCTAACTTAATCAGAGAAAGAATAGATCACTTCGAAGTGATACTATTCAAAATCCCAAGAAGGGTGGACACTCTATGGCCATCGCCACCAGAAGTGGTAAAGTTCTTTCTGACCCTATTTCTGCAGATACTAAACATGAACAGGTTTTAGAGCAAGCTGGCATAGATGAGGAAGAAACAGTGCAGGTAGACGATCCGGAGGAAGTTCAGCATAAATCACAACCTACGAGAGGAAAAGAGAAAGAAGTCCAGGAAAACCTTCCTTTACAATAGATGCTCAAGCACCTCATCCTTTTCCTCAAAGGTTAAGAAAGAAAGCTAAAGATGGAAAGTTTACAAATTCATCACCATGTTGAAGCAGTTGTCAGTAAATATTCCACTGGTAGAAGCCTTGGAGCAGAGGCCAGGATATGCTAAGTTCATGAAGGACTTGGTTACAAAGAAAAGAGTTGTAAGTCTTGATTTCACTAATGATGTCCACCATTGCAGCGCTAGTGCTACGAGATCTTTGGTTCAAAAGAAGGATGACCTAGGAGCATCCACCATCTTGTGCATTATTGGGTTAATCATCTTTGCAAAAGCGTCATGTGATTTAGGAGACAACATCAATTTGACGTCCTTAGCCATCTACAAGAAATTGGGATTGGGGGTTCCAAAACCTACAACAATGAGGTTAATAATGGTTGATAAATCAGTTAAGCAACGTGTAAGAGTCTTATGTGATGTACTTGTCAAGGTGGACACTTTCATTTTCCTGCTGACTTCATGATATTGGATTGCGAAGTAGAATTTGAAGTACCCATCATCTTAAAATGACTATTTTTTACCATTGGAAGGGCCTTGGTTGATGTTGAGAGAGGAGAACTGAAGTTCAGACTGAACAAGGAATCAAGGATGAGGTAAAATTCAATATTTGCAGGTCAATGAAGTAACCCAATGACATGAACATGGTATCTAAAATAGAGGTGGTTGGTGATGAAGACATGAGGCTTCCCATAGAAGAGAGAATGGCGGTTGAAACATTAGCAACAGGGAATGAGAGCTCATTCTTATGCTCCCAAGAAATTGGACTTGGACTTGAAAAATAGGCCATCCCTCCAGCAAAGTCGTCTATTGAAGAGCAACCAGTGCTGGAACTGAAATAATTACCCAGTCATCTCATATATGTATTTTTAGGCACTAATAACACTTTACCTGTGATTTTGGCTGCAGATTTAGATGAAGAATAGGTATAAGAGGTGATGAAGGTGTTGAAGAGGTACAAAAGATCCATTGGATAGACTATTGCTGATATAGTTGGAATACCTCTAGGTAATTGCACACACAAGGTTCAGCTTGAGGAAGATTGCAGTCTATATATTGAACATCAATGGAGGTTGAACCCACCTATGCAAGAGGTGATTAAGAAATAGATAATCAAATGGTTAGATGCTGGGGTGGTCTACCCCATTTCTGATAACCACTTAGTCACTTCAGTGCAATGTGTACCAAAAGGGCGGGATGACTATGGTGGCAAATGCCAGAAATGTACTAGTCCCGCAGAGATGAGTAAGTGGATGGCAAGTATGCATGGACTACAGGAAAATAAACAAGTGGATTTTGAGGGACAATTTTCCCATGACTTTCATGGATTAGATGCTTGACATGTTGGCAGGTAAAGGTTGGTACTGTTTCGTAGATGGATATTCTAGCTACAACCAAATATCAATTGCTTCTAAAGATCAGGAAAAGACCACTTTCACATGTCCTTATGGAACCTTCACTTTTAAATGCATTCCATTTGGACTGTGTAATGCACCAGCCATATTTCAAAGTCCATCTTTTCAGACAAGGTTGATGATACTCTAGAGGTATTTATGGACGATTTAATTCCTTTCTTGGACAAAAGGTGTCACAGAAAGGAATTAAAGTCGACAAGGCCAAGATTAAGATGATTGAAAAATTACCCCCGCCGATTTGTGTGAAGGTTGTTTGTAGCTTCCTAGGATACACCGGATTCTATAGACATTTCATCAAGGACTTCTCAAACATTGAACACCCCATGTGCAAGCTTTTAGAGAAGGAGGTGAAATTTATCTTTGATGAGGCATGCCTCAAAGCTTTTGAGTGCCTAAAAGAGAAGCGGATTTCAGCACCAGTGATTATTGGCCCAGACTGGGTGGAGCCATCTGAGGTAAGGTGATGTGTGATGCTAGTGGGATGGCGTTAGGAGTTTTGTTGGGGCAAAAGCGCAACAAGGTGTTCCATCCGATTTAGTATGCTAGTTTATCGCTAAATAGTGCACATCGAAACTACACAATTAGTGAGAAGGAAGTATTAGTTGTAGTGTATGCTTTTGAAAAGTTCAGATCTTATCTGCTGGGCACTAAGGTGATAATTCATACAGACCATGCTACCTCGAGCTATCTCATGGCTAAGAAAGATGCTAAGCCTAGGCTGATCCAAACGGTGATGCTCCTCCAAGAGTTTGATTTTGAAGTGAAAACCAGGATATGTTGTGAGAAAGTAGATGATCACTTATCTAGGTTAGATGCTGCAAAGAAGGAAGAAATTGAGCTTGAGATTTATGATACATTCCCAGATGAGCAGGTATTAGTTGTCACTCATGATCTTATTCTTTGGTTTGCTAACTATGCTAAGTTTTTGGTTAGTGATTTGATGCCTGGGGGGCTGACATATCAGCATAAGAAAATGTTCTTACATGATATTGGCAAGTAATTTTGGGATGAACCGAATATGTATAGGATGTGTGCTTAAAACATATTTAGGCGATGTGTTCTAAAAGGTGAAATGTTACACATTTTAGAGGCATGTCACTCATCTCAAGTTGGTGGTCATCATGGCGGAGCTCGAACAACCCATAAGATACTTCAATGTGGGTTCTATTGGACGACAATTCATCAAGATGCAACTGATATATGAAGGAGTTGTGATTTGTTCAAGAGACAAGGAGCCATTTTTAGATGCCATGAGTAGCCCATGACACCCACTTTGGAGGTGGAGGTGTTTGACGCGTGGGGTATTGACTTCATGGGCTCCTTTGTGAGTTATTATGGGCAGAAATATATGCTGGTTGCAGTGGACTATGTGTCCAAATGGGTTGAATCTGTTGCGTTACCTAATATTGATGCAAAGAGTGTTGTTGCTTTCCTGAAGATAAACATATTCTCAAGCTTTGGAACAACTAGAACCATTATCAATGATGGTGGTTCTCACTTTTGCAACAAGGTGTTCAGTGCACTTCTCACTAAGTATGGGGTGAAATAACACAAGATGGAAACACCTTATCACCCACAGACCAGTTGACAAGTGGAGGTCTCCTATTGCTCCAATTGCACACGCAAGTGTACGTGGTTGCGCAAGTAATATAGTGGCTCTTAAAAGAACCAGATTATGGATCCCAAAGGACTTGTCAATTAACTATATTTACCAAATTATACTAGTCTAATTATTTATTTAAGATTGTCAAAAGAAAATAATGAAGGAACAAAATAATAAAATTACCTATAATAATTGGAAATCCCAAGGCTGCAACATATATTGGATTTCATGTATTATATTTTTGGCTTAGAACTAATTTAAGTTATCAAATTACTGGTTTATAGGGTTGATAGTATGATACGGGTTACACACCTCTCGTCGCCTAACCCTGTTATTATCTAACTACATCGTTGAGCGGAGATAAATAGACTAACTGGAGAGCATTTATATTTCATCCTATTTCGTAACCAAACAAGGTGTTCGTCTGGCCGTCACTCCTGAACACTAATCACCTCAATTTAATGGGTGGACCGAGCTCTCTATATTCTCTGGTCTATCTAATCTCTCCTCAGGTAGATTTTAAGATTAGACAACAGATTTATCTCATGGTGATCAAGCACAAAATACTAAAACAAGCATATAAAAGTAACTTATAATGACAACCAAAAATTCATTCAAAATGCCGTTAATAATCAATGTTCAGTCCGTAGCTACAGCCCCAGAACAAAGGCTTTAGCTACTAATCTCTAAGAAAACAACAAGAAGAAAAGAACCCTAAAAAGTATTGACGACTTTCTCTTTCAAAGTACCTCCTCTAGATTCCCTCCTCTAAATTTCTCTCCCCTAAAATAATTATTTCTATGGATTATTTATAGATGTAGAAAACCCTAAAGAAAATAACTAAGTCTAAAACAAATTGGGAAATCAAAACCAAGTGAAACTTGACTTTAAACATGCGTGAACCGCCTTAAATTTGGAGGGCGTTGATTGGCTGCCACGTGGCAGCACTCCTTCACTGATTCCTAATTTGCAAATTGCAATTTGCAATCTTCTTTTGCCTTATATATTATATATATTATTATATTCAATTCAATCCAATAAAATGTCTGCTTGATTTCCTTCTATAATCTTTCATCTTTAATTCGTTTTAGCTTCAAATTTCTTCAACTTTACACCAATTTCATCCTACAAATAAAATACACTATTTAGCACAATTCATTAAATTTATGCTAAAAAAGGACAAATATAAATAACAAATGTGAGGTAAATAATGATTAAAATATATATTTTTGGCCTCACATCATCTTCAATAGGGTGATCAAAGAACATTTGGCAAAAATAGTATAATGCCAACAGGACAAATTTGGCAAGAAAGCTGGATGATGCTCTATGGTCATACCAGACAACTTTCAAGAAACCTATTGGTATGTCTCCATATCAATTGGTGTTTGGAAAAGCATGTCATTTTACTATTGAGCTTGAGCATCGAGCATTCTAGGCATTGAAAGAACTAAACCTCAGCTAGAGTGAAATAACTAACTTGAGGTTAGATCAGACAAATGAGATGGATGAGTTCCGTCTAAGAGCTTATGAGAGATCAACATTGTATAAGGAAAGGATGAAGCTATATCATGATAAGCATATTGAGAAAAGAAGCTTCACTCCCGGTGACTTGGTGTTACTTTTCAACTCCAGATTGTGTCTGTTTTCGAGAAAACTGAGGTCTAATTGGTCTGGACCTTTTAAGGTCACACATGTATTTCAATCTGGGCTATTGAGTTAGAAAATTAGAAAGGAAAGAGATTTAAAGCTAACGGCCAGAGAATCAAGGCATAAATGGGTGTCTTGTAAGAGGTGAAGATTGTGCAGGAATGCAAACTTGATGAAGTATGAACTATCAAGTAACCTGTGTCGCGACGCAAAGTTAAATTGTGCGCTACTTGGGAGGCAACCCAAGGTGTAATTGTATTAGTTATTTTCATTTTTTTCTTATGTTTATTTGTTTTATAGAGTCACTGTGTGCTGATATGTGATTGAGGGATTAGGTGAAAAATTGCAGAAACTGGTGCAATTTGAACCTTATGGATAACCTCATAGATTGTGGTGCCCTTCACGGGCACTTTCACGGGCACTTTCACGGCCCGTCAACTTAAGGACCAACTAAGGTTTCTACTGAAAATTGTATAAAAAAGGTTCACAGATGGGTTCACGGTCCGTCACAGCTTTTACGGACCTTCTAGCCTTTGGTGAACCTCAGGTATGAATATCGAGGGTCGTAAGTCACCTTCACGGGATGCTTGAAGGACCGTGGTGCTCTTGACGGGCAACTTCATAATCCATCTTCTGCCTCAGGTAAGTGTCATCGTTGAAGTCAGTTTCACAGACGATCTCACGGACCATAAATCCCTTCTCTGGCTTTTTCACAGTTCGTAGTTTATGACCCAACCCTTTTAAAACCCGACCTGACCCACTATTGGACAAAACTAGAAATTGAATGTATATATTTGCTCAAGCGCCGAGTTTCAATATTTTCCCTTTCTTTCTTTCTTTTATCCTCTCTTCTCTATAACGACTATCCAAAATCCAAGTCGATCACTACATACCCAAGAATCAAAACTCTAACTTTTCAGTGGTGCAAGAGTGTTAAGTGAGTTCCTGACTTTGACTTTGTGTGCAAAACCTCATTGTTTCCAAGTAAGTTGATTGTTCATAGTTTCTATACTTCAATCTTGTATAAACATATATATTATCACTCGATTTTCTTGAGTTTGGCATGTATTTGTGATGATTAAATGATAAATGATACTGATTGTAGTGGGTTAGTCAAATTGGAAAGTTTTTATTTGTTTTTCCATGGATTTGTCTAATTGTTCTTGTTTTTTTTTTTCTTTTTTCGGTTAACAACTAGTGTAATTAGTAATTGGGCTAACTATTTTACACATAGAGAAGTGTGCTTTTGTGTACAATTGTGAAACAATTGCTATAACAGTGTGTAGGGATAAAGGTAATTGTATCACCGGTCAAGTGTAAGACCACGATAGGCTTTACGAACCGTAAAAGATGCCACGGGTCGTGAACCTTGTCGTGGACCACACTTGAAATCCACCCATTCCTCTGATACAGTTCACGGACAACTTCACGAACTGTGGTACTCTCCATGGGTCGTGAAAGCTTCAGTGAACATTCCTTTGATAAAAATACCATAGCCCATTGTTCACCCTAGTTCTGTCACAACTCCACGAGGGACTTCACGGTCCGTGGTACATACCACGACCCGTGAAACCTCTCGTCAAGTTTACTTCAGTATAACTTTTTATAAGTTTTATATATTCAATTTTGATTGTTTTTGATATCGTAAGCCTACACAGTGATAGATTGGGTGATGAGTTTCTTAAGGCAAGGTGTCACGATGATTTTACATAGGGGAAGTCTTAGTACCCGATAGTGCGCCATTTCATTGGGTAAATACTAATGATTGTGCTCTTATGCAAGTACGATGCCTCCAAGAAGAAAGAACCCAAAGTCACGTTCCCCCCTAGTGCTTCTCAATCGAAGGGACATGAAACCTCTGAAATTAGTGGTTCCGAGGTGCAAATCAATGTTATACGTGGGAATCAATCACCTCCGGCTACTAGATTACTAGTCAAAAGACGCATCCTCAGGACACTCCTTCTTAGTCTGAGGAAAAAGGCAGTTGTTCTGAAAATGAGGTCAGGTAGCCAATCTGAGGCTAATGCTGCTAGCCCATCTGATGATAACTCGGGGGCAGTGCAGCGTCTGATAGCAGTTCTCAAGCTGATCCACATAACTCAGGAGATAGTGCAGATGATAACTCTGGGGTAGGGCAACATCTGATAGCAGTTCTTAGGGTGATCCACACACATTTTCCTCATGCGTGAATACAAAAAATGAAACTAAAGCTCAAGCGGCTGCATATAGGAAAGTGATTGATGAAGTTCTAACTGACGATGAAACCATGGTAATGTACGTGAATTCTGAGGTACCACATCCAGCACGGAGGGAGCAACTGATTGCCTATTATCGTACCATGTGGACTGTGGACCGGGAAAAATAGTTTTTCCATAGAGGAATTGTGAACATGACTGGCAGTTTTAAGGGCCGAGCAATCATGCTAGAGTCTAGGGTGGTAGTAGCTGATATTAATACATTCCCGAACTTCTACCGGATATTTCAGCTTCATAAATTCTGTTGGGTGGACAATGCACCAGGTAAATGCTCCAGCCACCTGACCAAAGAGTTTTACACCTTTTTTGTAGCTACTTTAATGAATCTTGCTGCGAACATAGATACCACAAAACGTTTACAGAATGACCTAGCTAGTACATTGGATCCACTCAACTCAATCATAGTTCGGGGAAAGTCAATAAATATTTCAAAAGCATCAATAAATTGAATTTTGCATAACCCAGAATACTCCACTCTAACATCACTTGGTCTTTTCGAGGGAAAACACCATGAGGTTACTAGTTTGGCCACTATGGAAGAGCAAAATTCTTGCGAAAGGGTGTTACATTGGATTGCAAAGCATATTGCCATAGACGGAGAAAATGTAGTTTAGGTCACAACCATGTCGACTATCATTACTAAGGCTTCGTTGAATTTTCCGTCCAAGGTGTGGTGGGCTATCGTCCGGGCACAACTGCAATCGACAACTAATGATGACACTTTATCACCTTCTCTAACTTTGTTTGTGGCATGTCTGCTGATTGGTTACCTCGTCAATACGGGGCGAATTATAGCGACTAATATGAGAGACATGACGCTAAATGAGAGGGAATCATTCCCTTTTCCCTGTCTGATAGGGAATCTATGTCAACAAACATAAATTCCTCTGAACAACTTGGTTGACAGATGGGGTGAGATATCCAGACTTATCCAAATTTCCAAGATCAAAGATTTAGCAAACCATCTATTTGGTGCTAAGTCTACAGTCATGGGTACTCTAGCTATTGTTCCTCATGCTCCCCTTGATATCCCCCAGGCATACACAGTTCCAGAGCATGGCGAGTAATCCAACCCTCCACAAATGCACCATCATTAACCTCTAATCCCATACTTTAGGTACTCTTGTGACAATCCCTTTGCTTTTTTTCATGAAAAATCGGTTGCAGATTAGCACCAGACCAGAGCATTGGCAAACCAAATTGTCATTTGGATGCCTCAACTAATCGATACTGAGGTGTTATCTGCTAAATAAGAATTCCATGAGGAAATGCGGAATGAACTTGCTGTTCTAAAAGACAAAATGGATGGACTGGAAAATCTTGTCCAGGATCGCTTACAAGCTACAGGTTCAGTAGAGACCGAGGAGATCAAGTCCCAATTGGTTGATATGAGAATGCATATTACTAAACTTGCTGAAAAACCAAGCCCGATACTCAATCCTGCATTGCCCGATTCTTTGATGCAAATGCTAAAGTAGGCTCCCTCCACTCAATCAATTGATAAACTGTGGGGAGAACTTCCAACAAGTAAGGCCGGAAAGATCAAACATGGAGGTGCGGAACTTATTTAGGAGGACCCCATTGACCCAAAAAGAGTCAAGAAAGGAAGAAAAAAGAGCTCGCAAAGCATCAAGGAAGGAAGCTCAACAAAAAGAAGCCTGTGAGCAACAGGAACGAGAAACAGTGTTTGGTGTTGCTTTTCGTAATGGAGCACCTACCATTTTTGAGAGTGGAGCACTTACCTCTGTGACTAATGACTAACCTACTCAGGTGCTGAGTTCTGGGATTGCACCCGGTGATAAGGGTGCCGATACTGAATCGATGATCGACACCTAGAGCTCCGCAGGTATGACCCCTCCTCATAGTCGTATGTGTTTTACTATTCTGTATTAACTTTGAAGGCAAAGTCCTTTTTTGGGGGAGGGGGTGGTGAGAAACTTTCCATAGCTGCTAAATAAATAATGGAGGTTGACTCTGTGTATCTATGACTTTTTTTTTGAAAGATTTTGTGTGTTGAGTTGTGTAGAAGCTAATCTTTGATAAATGAGAACCAGAATATGAGTTTAACTGTTAGGATCTTTAGATGACATCTTAGATACTGATGTGTTGAGCATAGATAATCTGAACAATTGGTGAACCAAAAAACTGAACGAAGCAATCTTGTGTTGTGTGTGTGAATTTTGATTACTGTCTAGGACTAGGAGCATAATCTAGAACTCGCCTAAGTAGTCTTGCTTTAATATGAGAATAACCGGGCAGGAAAGGATCAGTAGGCCATATTTTTTTAAGCCAGTAAAAGCCAAAATCAAAGAACCAATTGAAAAGCTTACCACTTGAACCCAATTTGAACCTCGATTCATTCTTTGTTCTTACCCAAAATATATCATATTCGTGGTTTTACGAAGGCAATATATCACAACTCAAGAGAAGGTTCAACTAGTGAGCTGAATGCTTATCGAAATGGCATATAAAAAAGGTGGAAAAGAAAAAATAATAGTTATTAGGTTGGGTTGAAATAAAGAAAATGAGGGTTTCACTCGGAAAAGAGTATGTGAAAATGATACTCTGGAAAACCAAGGGGTTAGTCATTCACGAAACCAAACATCCATTACCTAGGCTTGAGCCTACGTAACAAGCCAATAAAATTCCTACAGAGATCCTATTTCGAGTTTTTGAAAGATAGAGCATAGGAAACAAGGGCAAGCCTATTGTAGTTTGTTGTTAGTGTTAGAAGTTCATTGGGAACGTGAGCGTAGTATTCAATCAACTATTTTGAGCGAGGGACTTCTTTGGTGTGAGGATACAGTGAGTGCATTTAAAAGCGAATAGTGTGATCTGATAATTAACAGACATAAGCGTGAATGACTATAAGTAATGAGACGTCATGTATTGATCCTTACATGTTAGATTCAAGGTTGGTATACAAATTGTTCTTGGAATAACTGCTGCATAGTGTCAAAAGTTTGTAGAAAATTGGAGGGTTGTTTGTACAAAGTTCTCATCACTTGAGGACAAGTAATGGTTCTAAGTTGAGGGTGTTGATGTGCCGCAAAATCTTGGCACATTTGATACTTAAAATTGAGGAACTAATACTAGAATTAAGTATATTGTTGTATACTGTGATATGTTTATTAATGGTATATGCAGGATCTGATATATGCAGAAAAATGGAAAAACAAGAAGAGAATGATGATGATCAAGTGAAGTTCACGGCTAACTTCACGGACCGTGACCTTCATAACGGTCTGTGGTTGAGCCCGTGAAACTGAACCAGAGTGAAGACATTGAAGAGTAGAAGACACTTGAATCCCAAGTGAAGACCACAGACCACTTCATGGGCCGTGGTCCTCACTACGGACCGTGGTAGCTCTGGAGGCGCATTTTCCAGTATCCAAGTTTTTAAGAGAAACTTTTGAGAAGTTCCAAATAAAGTCTACCGGCGTCTTCATGGGCCGTGTATTCTATGAAGGTCCGTGGTGCAGTTCGTGACCCTTGTTCCAATGTGCAACATTGAAGACCTAAAACTTTGGGAAGTTCCAAGTAAACACCACAGACGTTTTCACGGGCCGTGGTCCCTTTGATGGTCTATAGTCCAGCGCGTGATGCAGATTCCAGTAACCAAGACCGAAGACCTACTACGCTCTAAGGGAAGACCACAGAGGACCGTGAAGCCCTTGACGGGCATGGCCATGAAAGAGCTCGACAATTCAATCCTAATTTGATTAGGACTCTTTTTAAACATTCTATTTTGAATAATTAGGTCATTTTTGGGGTTATGATTGAATATCTTACGGTTTACGAAGGAGAAGACAATACCACTCCAAGTTTTAGCTTTAGAATTTGAATATTTTGTTATAAGTTGAAGTTGGGATTTTGATTTTCAGATTATCAAAGTGGTTTTCGATTTAGCAATTTTTTTTATGTATTTCTTAACATGTTTTCATTCTCCATTATTGATTCTTTATGTGAAAACATGATTCGCTAAACACCATAACCAGGGGTGTGGGATCTATGATGATATTCTATTCGTGATTCCGTAAAACGAGTAAAACACAATCTTTATTTACATTCTGTAGGTTACAACTTTCAATATCATTTTAGTCTATTGTGTACACATATTAGACAAGCCTGTATCTGGTGTTTGTTCTAGAGAAAAACACCAGTAAGGAAAAAGCTGAACTAAGTTAACAAATTTGAGTTAAAGTTGGAGTTCGAGAGAATAAATCTTTAACACCAAATTTATGAAAGCGAGGTTCATTGTTGGTAACACTTTGAGTTTGAGAGAATAAAAGTCAACATTATCTGATTAGGCTGAGAAGCATTGGATAAATTAAACTCGCAAAGGTTCTATAAGTATTAATTTTCCTAACACTCAAACTCCAGAAGAGCACTAGAACTAATGTCATAGTGAACACGACCCTGGTTTCTATAAATCAACTAAATCAACTTTACAACAAGATTGTTTGGTAACTGCAAGTCTGAAGTTTTACAGTAAGTATTGGTAAAGAGAGTATTTCATCTAAACCCACTTTACTTTCAGTTATTATTTGCTTAAGAGATCGTAACCGCATTCAAATAAATGTGATAGTGAAACCTAATCTGTAAGGAAATTCTCTGTGGGATCGACCTCAACTCTAGTTAAGTTCTATAAATTGACAACTACTGTTTATACTTCTTATTTCAAGTGTAAGCTTGGACGTATCAATGTTTAAACCCTAAACATTGTGTTTTAAATGTAGGAGTCACTCCTACATGTTTTCACCCTCAAACAACACTCCAAAACTTCAACGACAAGACCCTTACAACTCGCTAGTTGAAATGACCAGTTTCTAGACGTTTCTCAAAGTTTGACCTCTAATATCCACAATGTAACTTCAAAAGCCATTTTTATTAATTAATCAAGTTTTCAACTATAAACTCACATGTGTGGATCTAGTTTCACCTACTTGATTCCATTAGACAATAGCTAGGTCTAACTAGGTATTTACGGGGTATTACAACCTGGGTCCATCAATAGTTCTCAAGTGTCAGTCCCCATCAGAGTGTAGGCTCGGGGTGTAAAAAACTTGGTATAAGAGCATAGAGTTCAAGAGTCCTAGGAAGTCTATGAAGTCGTGTTTTTAGAGTCTTAATTATCGGTGTGAAGCGCGCACATCTATAATTAGGAGGCTGCAACATTTAGGAAATTATTTCACTTCGTTCATACTTATTTTGTGCGATAGAGTTCATCTCTATGCAGTTTCTTTCTATCTCGTGCTTGTGCATAACCGATTGTGAGATGGGCTCTGCATGAGGAGGCCTTTATGAGGAGTTCTTCCCCCGTGATCTTAGAGAAGCAAAGAGATAGTTGCTGACATAAAGTGCATGATGATTTTATTTTTTGCTGGGTTGTAACGACTGTCAAGCAAGGAAGGCAAGACAACTATGTGGATAGGTGACATGGACATAGCATGTCTAATTATCTATGTGCAATAAGTTGCGAAGGATAAGCTGAGGGATAGAGAAGAGTTTAAGAGTAAGAAAGCTAAGACAGGAAATGAGTCTGGGAAGCAAAGAAGTATTGTGAACCAGTTTTTTTCCGAACATAAGCATAATGGACCTGCTCCATCATTTGCTAGTACACCTGCATTAAGGAACAAATGTGAATAAAATCTTTATAATTCTTAGAACTTCAGATCTAGATATGCTCTTTCGCAAGGTAGTATGACACAAGGGTGTACTAGGACTTCTGCATGTGCTAAGTGTGGTAGAAGCCACTCAAGGGTGTGTTGTGATGGCTCCACTAGTTGCTTCAAGTGTGGCCAAAACGGTCATTTTATGAGAAAGTATCCTAAAAGCAGACAGGGTTGCATCTAGATGAGTTACTTCAAAGGTAGGCAGAGAAAGAAACCGTCATTATGCTATCACTAGTCGCCGAGAGCAAGAGGATTCACCAGATGTTGTCACTGGTATGATCCAAGTCTTCAATTTTGATGTTCTTCCTGAGCAAATTTTTGAACCCTTCGGTGTTTCTACACTTGTTGGTGAGGATATTCTATAAAAGAGAGTCCATTGTGATTGTACAATTTCCATCAATCACAAGAGTACCATGGCTGACTTAGTTGAGATATGTATGGTAGATTTTGATGTAATCTTAGGTATGGGCTGGCTTCATGCCTGTTACGCATCAATAGATTTTAGAACTCGAGTAGTCAAGTTCCACTTTCCTAATGAGCCACTTATAGAGTGGAAAAATAGTTAAACAGTTCCTAAGGGTTGTTTTATTTTGTACTTTAAGGCAAGAAAGTTAGTTTCAAAAGATTGTGTCTATCACTTAGTTCGAGTTAATGAATTTAGTGTTGAGATGCCTCATATTCAGTTAGTTTCAATAGCAAAAGAGTTTCAATAGTAAAAGAGTTTCCAGAAGTCTTTCCAGATGATCTACCCCGAGTCTCTTCTGAAAGAGAGATAGAATTTAGTATAGAAGTTCTCCAAGATACTCGTCTTATATCTATTTCGCCATATAGAATGGCTCCAGCAGAGTTGAAAGATATTAAAGAACTATGGAAAGATCTCTTTGATAAGGGCTTTATTCGACCAAGCATCTCACCTTTGGGCCATCTTGTCTTATTTGTGAGAAAGAAGGATGGTTCCCTTAGGATGTGTATAGATTACTGTTTATTCAACAAGGTTACCATCAAGAATAAATATCCTTCCAAGAAATAATGATATTTTTTATTAACTTCAGGGTGCCACTTGTTTCTCTAAGATAGATCTTAGATCTGGCTACCATTTGTTAAGAGTGAGGGAGTGTGATATTCCAAAGCAGAATTGTCCTAGACCCACATCTCCAACTGATATTAGGAGTTTCTTGGGTTTGGATTGATATTATAGAAGGTTTGTCGAGGGGTTATCGTCTATTTCTTCCCCTTTGACCAAGTTGACTAAGAAAACAGTGGAGTTTCAATGGTCTAAAGCTTGTGAAAAACTTCCAGGAATTTAAACAGAGGTTGAATATTGACCAATGTTGACCTTACCAAAAGGTACTCAAGGTTTTGTGGTGTATTGTGATTCATCAAGAGTCGGTTTCGGTTGCGTGTTCATGCAAAATGGCAAGGTTATAACTTATGCCTCTAGACAGTTGAAGGTTCATGAAAAGAACTATCCAACCCCTGATTTAGAATTGGCTGATGTAGTATTTGTTTTGAAAATATGGCGCCATATCTGTATGAAGTTCATGTGGATGTATTCACTGATCACAAGAGCCTATAGTATGTGTTTACTCAAAAAGAGCTTAATCTCAGACAGATGAGATTATTAGAGTTACTCAAGGATTATGACATGAGTATTCTTTATCACCCAGGTAAGGCTAATGTTGTTGCTTATGCTCTGAGCAGGTTATCAATGGGTAGTACCACCCATGTTGAGGAAGAAAAGAGAGAGTTAGCGAAAGATGTGCATAGACTTGCACGCTTAGGAGTCTGAATAATGGATTCCACAGAAGGAAGAGTAATGGTGATAAATGGGACTGAGTCTTCATTAGTGCCAGAAGTGAAACAAAAGCAATACCTAGATCGCATTTTGCTCGAATTGAAAGAAAAATGTTCCTAAGCAAATAAGTAATGGCTTTTGAACAAAGGGGAGATGATGTGTTGAGGTGTTAAGGTAGATTGTGTGTACCTAGAGTGGATGAACTCCAAGAGAGGATCATGGAGGAAGCTCATAGATCCAGATATTTCATTCATTTGGGTTTCACAAAGATGTATCACGACTTGAGAGAAGTCTATTGGTGGAGTAGTATGAAGAAGGGCATTGCTGAATTTTTTGTTAAGTGCCTGAATTGCCAACAAGTTAAAGTTGAGCACCAAAGGCTCAATGATTTGACTCAGAATGTAGAACTTCCAGAATGGAAGTGAGAGTTGATTAATATGATTTCATCACAAGCTTACCAAGGTCTTGTAGTCAACATGATTCTATTTTAGTGTTTGTGGATTGAATGACCAAATCACCCGCTTTTTACCGGTAAAAGACTACCCAATAGCAGACGATTATGCCAGGTTATATATTCAAGAGGTGGTAAGACTTCATGGAGTCCCTATTTCGATTATATCAGATAGAGGTGCACAATTTACTGCACAATTTTGAAAGTCATTCCAAAAAGGTTTGGGTTTAAAGGTGAACTTGAGTATTGACAGATGGTCAAGTAGAGTGCACCATTCGGACCTTAGAGGATATGTTGAGGGTGTACATGATCGATTTCAAAGGTAATTGGGATGATCACTTGCATCTCATAGAGTTCATTTACAATAACAGTTTCCATTCTAGCATCCAAATAGCTCCTTATGAAGCTCTTTATGGGAGAAGATGCAGATCTCATGTGGGATGGGTTGAAGTGTGTGAAGTTGGGTTGATAGGACCAGATTTAGTTCATCAAGCTATGGAGAAGCTGAAAATGATTCAAGAGAGGTTGAAAAGGGCGTAGAGTCGTCAGAATCCTACATTGATGTTAGGAGAAGGGAGTTAAAGTTTTAAGTAGATGATTGGTATACTTGAAAGTTTCACCCATGAAGGGTGTTATGAGATTTAGTATGAAGGGGGAAGGTTAGTTCCCGGTATATTGGCCTTTGTAGAATATCCAAGAGGGTAGATAGTGTAGCATATGAGTTAGAGCTACCACAATAGTTAGTCGCAGTTCATCCGGTATTTCACGTATCCATATTGAAAAAGTACATGGGAGATCCTTCATTTATTATAACAACTAAAAATATCGGTATCAAGGATATGTTATCTTACGAAGAGATTCCGGTCAAGATTCTAGATTTCCAAGTTCGCATGTTGAGGTCTAAGGAAGTAGCATTAGTCAAAGTCCCATGGAGAAATCAATTTGTTGAGGAAGCTACTTGGGAAGCGGAGGAAGAAATTAAGAAGATATATCCACATCTCTTCGAATCCAGAGTAATTCGAGATCAAGGTACTAATTTCTTCTTAGTACTCTTTAATTTGTAAGTTAGCATGTTGTAATTGCATTGCTTGATTAGGTGTTTGAGTTGTTGCATGTCACACCCTTAGACTAGTAAGATTAATCTCATTCAAGGACAAATATTCCCAAGGGGGAGATATTGCAACATCTCGCAATTTGAAATAGCTAGGAAGAAGCTAAGAGATGGAAATAGTCATTTTTGGAAATAATGAAAATCTGGAAATTTGTTTAAGTTAGGAAAAAATGAGTTTTTTGATCAATTTCAAATGTTCATAACTTTTAGCTTAGGATGAGTTGGAGGTACTTCCAGATATGGTAGGAAGCCGATGAGTTTGCAAAATTCCAAGTTCGTATGAGTGAGTTATGCTTTTTGGAAGTTGGGTTGTTGGAATAAGAAAAGTCCAATCTGGATTTAGGAGGGTAGTTTGATATTTTCCTTACCCTTTTATTTTATTTCATTTTTGGTGATTACGTAGGGTTCTAAACTGAATAACTTAGTCAGTTTACGCTTTTGGATAAAAAGCTAGGGTTTTGAGAAAAGAGAAAAGAAGAGGCGAAAGGAGGAAAAAAAAAGCAAGAATCATCAAGATCTTCGAGAATCGCTTGTGGATTTCGTTAAGGAATGATACCTATGAGGTATGTGAGTCCTTCATAGCATTGATTTCATTCACCACGCGCCAATCACATTTATTACAGTGAACTTTATTCTAGAAAATTGAAAGTTGATGAATCTTGAATGTTATTTTTGAAATTGATCTTCGTTCTTGAGTTTGGTTGAGATTGAGAAGTTCCTTATGCTTAAATGTTGTTCCCATGAGTTCTTCGAGTTATATTCATGTGTATACATACTGGGTATCTGAATTTTAAGAGAACTTGAGAATAGTAGTTGAATTTAGGCGAATTAAGGCAGGAAAACGAACAAGGAAAAAGTCAGGCAAATTTGGTGCCCCATGCCGCATCACGGACCCACCCTACAATTTGGAAAATTCATCCCGCGTCGCAGAGTGGTCACGGACCGTTCTGCCTCAAAATTTATTCGCATGACCAAAATTTATATGTGCCTCTGCATCGCGGAGTAGGTTCGCAACAGTGATTTCTTGATCGATTCTCATGACTAACTATCTAAAATTAATCGTAAACATCATGCGATCTTTAAACATAAGAGCTAATATAATATTTTTGGGAGTAGTATTGAGCACCGATACGGGGGAGATTTAAGAAAACTCCCAACCTCCATAAACCACGTAGTTATCACGGGTAGAAGAGGGTCATACTTTTTAGATGATTCCTTTAGTGCTTTTTGGAATAGACTAGTGGATCCACTTTGTAGTTCACGTTCTATACTCATGGAAAGGTATAGGACGACCCTGACAACATGAGGCAAAATGTTGTATCATCACAACTGCTCTTACGTGATGGTTGTCGGTTAGAGAAAACCCCTGAGAAGCAATTGTATTCTGATATACACAGTTTATTTGTATTTTTGCATACATATCAGAGTTTTATGTATATTTGCATACACATAGAGTTGACATCATGTTTTAAACAACTTTTCTTTATATTGCACTTGTTTTAAACTGCTTTATATTGAAATGAGTTCAGTTATGTTTAGTTGAGTTGAACCAGGTAAGTCATCAGATTATTTTCAAGACTATGTTGTATTTAGTATTCCAACTCGCATACTCGTACATTCAATGTACTGATGCCAGTTGGCCTGCATCGTCTGATGATGCAAACACAGGTAACAAGGAACAGCACGCAGCGCACCGTTGATCTAGTGAGCACTCTAGAGGCAGTTGTTGAGCCTCTTTGCATTCCGGAGAACTCTTTTTTATTGCTTTCAGTTCTTTTCAGTAGTTTATTTACTATGTATACGAGTAAAATGATATACGAAATGATTAAATAACATAATTTTGACATCCTTTAACATAACAAGCTGTTATTTCTGGACACCCTTTAAGAAATTTCTGGCTCTGCCACTGTCGGTCCCCAACATGTTAAAACATCATAGACTATGAAATATTGTGGTGTATGTAATTTTAACTTTAAATGTAACTTTACGTTAAGCTCTTTTTTCAATTCTTTGTATGTTATGGCCCAACACGTCAAGGGCACAACTCTCTTTCTTTCCAAATCTCATTAATATTTAATAGGTGTACTTTGTAAAAACACATGATTGCCAATGTGATACTCTAACTATTGTTTCCTTGCATATTCATAGGGCACTACGTTTAGCCATCCATCTGCATGGACAAATAAGTTGCGTCGATAATGTAAACAAGTAGGTTGTGAGTCATGTGATATATGTGCAAATGGTCTATGAAGCAAATAATATTTAGACAAGTAATTTATGGTACATATGATCCATGAGCTAGTAATTTATAATATCTACAATAGATGAAATACTAATATATGATGCTTACAAAATATGGACAAGTGATCTATGGCAAGTAATTGGTGAACTAGGATAAGTTCATATAAAAAAATATGACAAAAAACAAGAGTTTTATGAAGCAAATAACACCTACTTGCAATTGTTTCACGAAATATGTAACATATGGGAAAATAATCCATAATGAGGTATAAGAAACGTAACATGTACAATAATATAAGCAACCAAAGCCCTTGTAAAACAAAGTGACCTACAAATCTTAAATGCAAAGATACTACCGCTAGTTCTAACCCACGACTAGTGTAGTTTTGCTTGTGTTTCATTCCTCATCATAAAACATATGCAATTTTTCCATCTTGTCTTATAACCTTGAGAACTCTTATAATTGGTATTCAAACCATCAGAACTAGCTTCATTATAATTCATTAAAATTAATGGAAAAAAGACAAAGGATAAATTATCTATATTTCATTTAAAGAGGAAGAGGTTAATTGAGGCCAACTCTATTTTGTTACACCACTTAATTGAGGGGTTATGAGAGCTTGCTACCTACCATACCTTTGTTATACTATAATATGTTATGAAGTCTTTGAGTTTGGGGGACTTTATAAGAAGGTTGTATAGTATAACGACTAGAGAAAGAAGGGAGGAAAGAACATCCTTGATTTGATAAGTCAGGGATTTTACTTCCCGATTTCTATTTTGGAGAGATCAATAACTTATATTAGTTGATTAGCTACTAATAATAATTTTATGACTTATTTCATTGTAGATAAATAATCAAACGGAGATAAGATTAAATCATTGTAATACAAAAGTTGTGCAGCGATGTATGTACGACTATTCAATTTCATATAAGTCCCATACTCTGTGTACCAACAAACTAAGATTTCTAAGTGATCCTCATGGTAAAAGATACTTTGTGATGGTGTACAATTGCTACTGTAGTTAAGGATTATTCTCTCACCATTCATGATTTCACAAATGTGTCTAACTACTCATATAGGTGTTCATTATCCTTTATTGACATGATTATACTTCAATCACTAGTACAACAAAGGTACTCAAAAGAGTAAGTTTCGTGAGTTACTTATAATTCAAATGAGGATTTATCGTGTCAATAAGATCCTACATTACACATGTTATGAGTGTTCATATGATGGATACATTTTATATGAATTTACGCATAATGTAGATGTGTTCCTTCTTTTGGATCTGATCACGTGTCTCATTAGTTCACATATTTATTCACCCTTTCATTTGACATCATCTACTAACTGTTTAGCTATCATATTATTTTATATTTTATTTACCTCTCTATTGGAGGAGTTATAGTCTCTATTTAATGCATGTATGCCTCCATTAGAGATGTCCAAATGTGCTAGTAGAATCACTTGCTCAAATGTTATACCACTTATTGAATTATTTTCTACATGTCCTCGTGTTCTCACTTGTCGCATGTCTCTGTGACTCATTTCTGAATATGTTTTAGCCTAATAAAATTCATTGTGTCATATAGTTTCCTATGTATTACTACATTGATGATACATTTGTTTATTATGTCATTATTTCTGCCTCAAGTCAATTATTCACACGTTTACATCACTGGTCTATATTTTCAAAGTTCAAAATAGTTATGAAGAATCTAAAAGGTTAAGAAAAATATGTAAAGCAAATATGTATTGTTATAGGTGGTAGCCAGGGGCTGATGTTGACACCAAAATTTAGTTTAATATTTTTAAAGTTAGTACTTTTAAATAATTCATTTGTTAAATAGTTCAAAATACATGTTATGCAATTTTAATGCAATTTGTTGATAATTATTCTTATTTCTTAAAATAGTAAGATTTTTATAGATTAATTTTGATTTAATTATTTTTTGTCACAACCGATTGAGTAAGTTTAAATATTTGTTCATTTTTTGATTAAATTATTATTTAAGTTAAATTGCATTTTTTACATGCCATAGGTTACATTTGTTACATTTTTTAATATTCATTTTATTCTTCACATTTGTTAATATTAATTTTAATATTTTACGCAGTTCAAAAATTCATTCAAATATGGATATGATTTCATACACAAAAGATTTATTAATCGCTGGTTTTGGCCTACGGTTTTAAGATAATGGTATTGTACTATTGGTGGTTTCTGATTTCCTAATTAAACAATAGCTTAGTCATTAAGTTAGTAGTGGTGGATGAAATTTTAGGAGTAATTTTTCAGATTTTTTTAGTCTTCAAAAATTTCTCTTATTGTTCCTTATTTTTTCCAGCAAGTCACCAGAACTTCGCCGGAATCCAGCGAATCCACCACCCCAAGACCCCCATTTTTCCCCTTCTTATCCTCTCTGCCTCACGCTGCCAGACCTTTCCATCCGTGAGAAAAATTCTAAACCCCTCATTTATACTATGAACCACCAGTCACCAACACGCTCGATCCATACCTTCATCACTATCAAAATCTACCGAAAACCACCTCCGAAACTCAGCTGAAACAACCAATCAAATAAACCCCTTTTCCGGCAGCTCTGATAACAAGATGAAACAACGAACTCATCTCCAGACCAGACCCCAAAACCACCTCTAAAACCCCTTGATTTTCTCCTTGTTCATTGCAACCAACAACTTCGGTGAGGAGTTTCAAACTCTGACTGACCGGAGCAAAGCAGACCAAGTCGCAGCCAATCCCTTCCCCTTTACACTATTCAATTTGTTCTTTATATTTACAGGTATCTCAGTCCAAATTCTGTCCTACCAGCGAGCTCGAGGCTCACTACCAACAACATGCGAATAGCCACCCTAAGAACTCTGGCGAAGATTTTCAAACTCCGAAGAATCGGAGCTAAAAAAGGCCAATTCCCTTTACATTTTCCATTTTCGATCTTTTGTTTGTTTGTGTTTTGCAGATCCAGTGTGAACCAGCAGCTCCCACATGCTGCTAAACCACAGGAACCACCAGATTTCCAAATTTTCTTGGAAGAACAACCCTGCGCCTCGTATTTTACATTTTTATATCTATTTGTGTCAATTTTTCAGCTTTCTAATTCTAAAATATTGTTGTTACGAATGAATGTTTTCTATGTTACTTCCACGTAATTGTTATTGTTTAAACATTACTAGTTGTTTTTACTTGTTTTTGGTTTCAATACTCTTCCCCTTTTGTGTTAAACTCTGTTGAGAAAATTAAATGAAAGGTGTCAAATAAGTCTTGATTTTGTTTTTGGTAACAGATAATCCTTTGTAAAATGTAATTAAGTAAATTTTGGATCAGATTAACATTTAAAAATCTTTCTTAATCTTTTATAAAATACAAAAAAACACTTCAATTTTGAACTTCTATAATTCAATCCAAATCATTTTAACAAAAATAAATTATTTTCATCTTCTTCCACCGGTCTCTCTCTCTTTTGTTCTTCTCCTTTTTCCTTTTTCAATCTGAAAATCCGACTAGACTATCTCCATTATCTTCCTCTTCCTCTCCGACTATCTCTATTATGTTCCTCCTCATCTCCAGCATATGTATTGTAAACATTTAGTGAAAAGTCATTTTTGTTGCTTTTGTTGTTCTTTTTGTGGCCATTTTATTTATATGATTTAGAAATATAGTCTTGTTCAGTTGTCCAACATATATTTCATTTGTTGAAAGATGTATCGTATGTTGCCATATTTTAGTGATATGTTGGTGCATATTCCAACATTCATCATACGTTCTTACATCTCACTTATGCGTTAGGGCAACAAAATGGTCATCTGTGGCAACATAAGATTCATTTGTGGCAACTTAGGATTCATCTATGACAACAAAAAATTCATTTGTGGCAAAAATAGGTACATTTGTGTCAACATATGATTCATATGTGGCAACATAATATTTATATGTGGTAATAGAAATTTCATGTGTGGCAACAATAGATACATATATGGCAACATAATGTTAATTTATTGCAACAGACTATCCATCTATGGCAACTTAATGTTAATATTATTTTATAATGAATTGTAAACTCTCAATCTTATTTTATTTACATCGTAGATGAAATGATACAAGAAGTTTCATCCATGACAACAACTCAATCTTTTATTAGTCTTGCTTTCTCTTCTAACATCAAATGCTCTTTTTGTCTATGCGAAGAATGTGAGCAACAACATTATTATTTTATTAGTCGTATTAAAATACTCACTGATATTTTTAAGGAAATGTCTCATAATATCAATATCCAAAGATCCAAGAAAAATTCACAGCCTTTGAAGTGTAGGAGGTTGAAAAAATCTATTTTCTAAGCACTTTCTATAATTAGTGAGAAGAAAGAGAAGGAGAAGAAGGCAAAGAAGGAGAAGGAGAAAAGAAAAGAGGAGCAGGAGAAGGAGTTAAAGGAGAAGGAGATGGATAAGAAGAAAGAGAACGAGAACGAGAAAGAGAAGGATAAGAAGAAGGAGAAACAGAAAGAGAAGGAGGAGAAGGAGAAGTAGAAGTAGAAGTAGAAAGAAAAAGCGAAAGCGAAAAAGAAAGAGAAGAAAGTCGTAGTCGTCATTTGTGATGTGAAGCGAAAATATACATTTGAAGGTTTTAACATTGACGGCGAGGGTCCAACTGAACTAATGTCATTCTTTTTGCAATGGATAAACAAGGGTATTACAAGCATCATGCAAAAAAGTAAGGTCGTTCTATTATTAGTATTTCTTCTTGTTGTCCACTAATTAATTATTTATAATGATTACACAATTGCAGAAGAGACAAGGACGATCACTACTTATTGCTCGAAACTTGATTTTGACCAACTTGATTTTGTAGTTGCATTTTCAAAGAATAAAGACTGGTTCTACGTAATGTCTCAACCCAATAAGTGTTGGACTGATGAGGTAAATCCATGCCCACTTTTATGTTTTGATTAATACATGAATATATACAAATAAATTGATACAGAGATACACTTGTTTGATGCATCTGTGCGGTATGTGGATGTAATTTTTTTACTATTTGCGTAAGAAGTCGAAGCAACAGAGTCATTCTAAATATCAATATACCACTACTAGTTATTTCTTTAAAACATACATTGACAATGCTAGTGTTGCTCCTGAATATGAGGATAAAATTATTGGCACTATGAAAGGGTTTTGGTATAGCTTGTGGACTGCCTTGGGACTTGACAGATGATGTTTATGTCCCTGTAAATAGTAATGTGGACTTCCATTGGGTCTTGGCAGTCGTTGCATTAAAGGAACGATGCATAAAAGTATATGATTCGATGTCCTCATCCAAGTCTAACATAAAATTGTCCTCCGAGATTCAAAAGTTGTCTACAATGCTGCCAAAATACCTTGAGTTAAGCAAATTTTTTGAGCAAAAACAGCGAACCAACTGGTCAATTCTTGAATGTTACCAAGGAAAGAACAAATCTCACCTATTCGAAGTCAGACATGTTACTGGTATTGCCCAACAAGAAAGCAGTAGTATGTAATTTTCACATTATTTTTTTGTCTTACGACTATCGGAATGTGATGTTATTATACTTTCTAATTGATGATATACCATGCAGAGATTGTGGACATTTTATCGCTGCATACGCCGAGTTTTTGAGTGATGGACTAGAAATACCATCTTGTGGACTTAATGCTGAAACCCTTCGCATGCGGTATGCTTCACTCCTATGGAATTGTGGGATTTCAAAGTCTCGAATTGACTATGTTAGTAACAATGAAGAGCCACAGAGGCATAGACCTAAAAAAGCAAAGATCGATGAAAATGTTGTGGTTAACACCATTGATTAGATAGGTGGTTATGTATATCATTGTGGATTAGCTTTTTGTTGATAAGTTGTATAAAATAATTGGTGAAGTGTTAATTTTTGCTGATAATATTAATATAAATGATTTTTATGATTATTTTAATTTTGTTAGAAAAAATATCAATTATGATGGAAAGGAAGAATTGTGGTGTCTGTGGCAACATATTTAACTTTTATTGTAAAAAGCACCGCATAATTATCTGCATGTGTACCAACAAAAGGATACATGTGGCAACATATTTCACAGAAAGGAGATATGTGGTAAGATATATCACAGAAAGGATATATGTGGCAACATTATACTATATAACATATGTTACAGAAAGGTGGTACGTGACCCAACAGAACGTATATATGTGGCAACATATGTCACACTTTGAATTGTCAAAATTCAAAAAAATAAATTAAAACAACTTTAGTACAATCATCCCCTTCATTTTCCCTCTCTCCTCTCTCTCTCTCCTCTCTTATATAAAAGTCGTTTCATATTACAAATTTTATTTATTTTTACTAATTTCAGTTTTCTTTTCTCTTGTTTCTTTTTTTCTCCTCCTCTCATTCCAGTATTCCTTCCTTCGCAGATCATTGTTCTTGCGATATTTTCTAAAACATCAGTGGTAATTTGTTCCTCTTCTACAGCAAGGCGTCGTTGTCCTCATCATTTCTAGTTTATCATTGATATCTTCTCAGGTAATATTTAATTAGGGTTTGAAATGCACGCTTACTTGTTTGCCCTGTTTTTAGTGGTTTTATCACTTTTTTGACTGTGTAGTTTTTCTTTTTGAAGTATTTTCTGATTTCAAAAAACTTCATTGTAGTCCGTTGGATAGGGTTTAGGGAGGGTTTTGTGGTTTATTTGTTGATTCATGTGTGGCATTGAATTGTATTTGTTGTTTGTGTTGTTGTGTATTGTGTTGTGTATTTCAAAAAGCTTCATTTGTAGATCATGTGTGGCATTCAAATATTTTATTTTTGTGGTTTTAGGTACAAGGGGTACAAATATAATGAAGAAAAATTGATACATCATACACAACAAAGATCCAGAAGAAGGATAAGTCTAAAGTTCCTAGGAAGAGGTATGAAAATACCACTCTTTTAGAAGAACTTGCATCTGGAGCAGTTTCTTCTTCTCAAGTAGAACTAGAATTTTCTCAAAAAGAATATGAAGAAAGAGAAAAAGAAAAAAATGAGCTTGTTGATGATGGAGAAAGAGCAGAAGCAGTTGAGAAGAAGAGGAAAAAGAAAAAGAAATTGAGGAAGAACAAGAAAAAAATGTAGAAGTAGTTGACAAAGAAGAAGGAAAATATAGAGAAGTAGTTGAGCAAGAAGAAGAAAAAATAAATGAAGTTGATGATGAAGAAGAAGAACTTCATGAAGTTTGCAATGCTACTGGTGATGATGAGATTAAAATTATCAAGCAGACACTTTCCCTGTGCATCTTCAGCCTAATGCTAATGGTGATAGCATTATTAGGTCAGTCCTGGGAAAACCTTTCAACAACTTCAGGGCTATCCTCAAGAGAAATCATTTGGCATGCTAGTCTTCTTTGGCATAAGAGAGTTGTCATAGTTACAGGGTTAAAATGTCTTCCTTCTCTTGAGCCCGTTCCTGAATACATTGTCATAAAAGAATCATGAAGAAGAAAGAAAGGAGTAAAAGAAGAAGCAGGACAACAGTCACTGTCAATTGAGGAGCAGGACTTGATGTCCCTTGTTGGCAAAAGCTTCAAAAATTCTGACTTAATATATTTGTTGGAACACGAGGATACACCATGAAGCATAAGGAGTCATTGTGCTTACTTTGGTTTACACATAATATACCTTTGGCGAAAGATCTCAATAACAACATACTGTTTAAATGGATGAATTTCTGTCAGGATATTGAGGCTTTCAACAACTACCCTTGGGGTCATGAGAGGTTCGAATTAACTCTCAAATACTTGTTGTAACCTTAAGGAGCAAAGACCAGTAACTTGTTTGGCTTTCCATGGGCTTTCATGGTAAATCTAAATGTTCTTAATATTTTTATATTATATTGAATAATTCAACATTTAATTTGTGACATGTTTTCCTTTTTTATAGACTTGGGCATTTGAAGTGATGTGAGGCCAAAATACATACTTTTAATCATTATTTGCCTCACATTTACTATTTATATTTGTCCTTTTTGAGCATGAATTTTATGAATTGTGCTAAATAGTATATTTTATTTGTAGGATTAAATTGATGTGAAGATAAAGAAAATTGGAGCTAAAACAAATTACATATGGAAGGTTGAAGAAGAAAATCAAGTAGACACATTAATGTATTAACTTGAATATAATAATAATATTTTTTAAGATATGGAAAGATGCTGCAAAATGAGAATTTTGAAGAAATTACACATGCCACATGGCATAATGAAAAACACTTCAAATTGAAGGTGGTTGAGCAGCCTAGCACGACTTCACACAGTGAAGAAAAAGGAATTCAACTCCTTTTAGATTTTGAGTTCTTAATTTGATTTGGACTCAATATTTTTTTTTAATTTTCTACATCTATAAATAGTCCATAACAATAATTATTGGAGGAGGAGGATATAATGTAAAAAGTAGCTTTTGATTTAGGGTTTCTTTTTTTCTTCTCTTTTCTTTATTTTACATCTTTTCGTTGAATGATGGGTTGTTATTGCTCTATGTCTATGTGGAGTTAAACATTTCGTTCTTGGATTATATTTACTTACACTATAATTTTTTAGTGATTTTAATTCGGCATGTTTTGTTTATCATATTAGTTGTTCTTATATTCTTGTGATTACTATTTCGATGCTTGATCACCATTGAAATAAACATATTGACAAATTGAACTCGAGAGAAGAATAAGAGGATAGAACGTGGAATATAAGGAGCTTGTTTAACACTAAGTAGTTAGGGTTGATTCGTTTCTAGGATAGATATATACCTAGAAACCTTGTTTGGGTCACCATATAGGAAGATAACTTAATGCTCGGTATTTAATCATTCTATCACCGCTCAACGATGTAGTTAGGGTGTTATTTATCATAGGCAATTAGAGGTCGTGAGACTATGATCATACATCTAACCCTGTGATTCAATAACTACATAATCAAATAAGTTGATGAAATTAATGTTAAACATGATTGTTAGTAAATTATAATCCTAGATCGATTCATTCATTGATTGTGTAAACATCTATATTTTCTTAGTTAATTATTTTTTAGTTATTTCTATTTTTTAGTTTAGTTGATATATTCATCTTTTGAAATCCTCCCCTTAAATAAATAATTAGAATTAGTATAATTTAGTAAATAGTTAATTGACAAGTCCTTTGGGTTCGATAATTCGGTTCTTTTAAGAGTCACTATATTACTTTTGTGACCGCGTACACTTGCGTGTGCAATTGGAAGCAACAATCATTCCTCATTTGACCCATCAAGTAATTGCAGAAGAACATATCTCATCTCCAAGTATATTGAGATGGTTGAGATAAAAAATTAAATCTACCAAAGATGGACATATTTCAAGTCTTTTTAACCCTCTTCTTGATGCATCAAGTTATTAGTATATTACACTCTTATGTTGCTACAGATGATTCTTCTGTTGCAACTTGTGACAGAAAGGTTGCTACAGATGCCCATATGTGTCAACCTATCGCACATATTAGCAACATATGATACATATGTTGCAACATATCACCCATCTGTAGCGGCATATGACCCATCTGTGGCAACATATGACACAAATATTGCTACAAATGCCTATATGTGTCAACCCATCATACATCTGTTGCAACATATGGCACATGTGGCAACATATGACCCACCGTAGCAACATATGACATATCTGTAGCAACATATGACCCAAATATTCTTACGGATGACTTATTTTTATAATTTTAGGTTGTGCATCCATGGCTTGTACCAATAGAAAACAAATTGCAAATGACATGTCTAATTACTCTAGGGTTGGTTGAAACCTTATTTGATCGTGTTGTGGATAGAGTTAAAATGGAATTGGCTGGAGAAACAACCATCAAAAGAGACAAAGATAGAGTTGTTAATGAATTAGTTGTTTTCGATGGTATTAATGCTGGTGTTGGTGTTGGTGTTGGTGCTGATGCTGGTGCTGATGCTGGACAAGAATAAGGGGCTAACTCTTGTAGAAGATGTTGTGGCTTTCTCTGTGAGAAGTGCAAGAAACAAGATGAAGATTCTATCATGTATCTTCAAAAATTGAGTCAAGCTGTCAATGAATTTAAAAATAAGAGGGGGTCAAGGGCATTCTATCAAAGAATGTTCGGCATCCATATGCTCCATAGGCCAAAGGATGAAAAAATCATTTGACAAGGAAATACAAAATCTGAAGAAGAAGATGTTTGGAGAATTGCTAATGGCCATAATAGAGGAAGTGAAGGAGTACAAAAAGTCGAATATTTATAAGCGTGCAACTGTAGATGAAAAAACCAAAGTGTTGAGTCTGACGAGTGCAAAGGATATTCAGATACAATACGACATGTATGTTTTTACAGGACAAGATTTCAGGAACATGAAAAACACGAATGTTTGGTGGGAAGACTGGGTAATCCTTCAATTTATAATGCGCGTTTGTTTTATATTTTCAATGACTACTCTTCTTTACTCTTTAATATGTTTTTTATTTCAGTATATTGATGAAATCCTTAACCTCATGCGTCAGAGGCATGAGACATACCCGGAGTATTTTTATCCCAAAGAAAAAATCCTAGATCTCAACTTCTATAGCAACTTCCAAAAAAAATATAAAGAATTGAGCGATGAGTCTACAATAGTTGGTGGCAGAAGCTTTAAACAGTTTGTAAATGAGTTTGAATGGGATGAAGATATGATTAACTATATCAGGGGCATTAGGCCATTTCCTGGAGGCATGGATTGGATTGGTGAAAAAAGGGTTTTGACAGTCATGAACCTGAAGAAAACCCATTTTGTGACTCTTGAGATATTCTTGCACGAGGGTCGCATGAATGTTTATGACTGCTAGCTGATGGGTATGGAACATGCCGAGCTTTTGACATACATACAACCTATCTTCGAGTTGCTGCCCAAATTGTTGAAGCAAAGTGGAATTATGAAGCATTTGCTAGAGAATTTTCTCGATGAACCATGGGAATTTAAAGGTCGAGTGGACCCTATGATCAAAAATGAAACTGGAGCGGCGTGCGGGTCATATTCACTTGCATTCATTGAACATTTGATTAGCGGGACAAATATTCAACCTCCCAAAGCCCTGCTGTGTGACAATCTAGTTGGTCGAATGTAATGGGTTTGGGCTTATTAGATAGTATCTGGGAGCTTAAAGCCTTGACAATGATGTGTTTGTAATTAAAGACATTGTTTTATTTTAGCACTTGTGTTATTTTAATTTATTTTATATTGAGAGCAAGTACATATTATGTGATGTGGATAGTTCTCATATGTAGCAACATATACCTCAAATGGTCAAATATTTCTACATAAGGGTCATTTGTAGCAACATATGTGACATATGTAGCAATATATGGATCATATGTAGCAACATATGCCTCAAATTGTCAAACATTACTACATAAGGGTCATCTGTAGCGACATATGGATCATATGTAGCAACATATTGATCATATATAGCAGCATATGCCTCAAATGGTCAAACATTGCTACATTTGAGGCATCTGTAGCAACATATGTGACATATGTAGCAACATATGCTTCAAATGGTCAACATTGCTACATTTGAGGCATCTGTAGCAACATATGAATCATATGTAGCAACATATGTCTCATATGTAGCAACATATGCCTCGAATGGTCAAACATTGCAACATTTGACACATCTGTAGCAACATATGGATCATATGTAGCAACACTTGCAAAACTACGTTTATTTACTTAAACAACTATGATAAAAAAAAGTAAATATTGGACCAGGAATGCAAAACTACGTTTATTTATTTCCAAAACTATGGTAATTTTAATGGTTGTACACAATTACATAAGAATTTTCCATCCTTTACACTATTCTTCTTGGTAATGCTTAATAATACCAAAAAAACAACAAACAACACCAAGATTAGCTTCCACATGCTACAACATTTGGTCTTCTTCTCCTTCATCTCCCATTCGTTACTTCTTTTAATATGACTTTCATCATCAGTTTCCAACTCCTTAATTTTGTTCGCCAATTTGAGAATAACGAAGTTCGTCGTATATCAACATCTTCACGATCCCTCATTCTAAAGAAGTTGCATGCATTCTCCTAAAATACACACCACAAAGAAAGAAATTTAAATTAAAAAAAAACAAAATAAAGAGATCTTAAGTCTCCAAAGACTAAGATGTAGAAATGTACATACACGATAGCGTGGACAAGACCAAAATCTTTGACCTGGATTGTCCTTCGACCATGAATTTTGCATTGAAAGTAAGTCTCCATGTTTGCAATAGATTTTCACACCCAACATGGTATCATTTTCATCATTACAAATTCAATTTAATATTGCGTTTGACATCATGTCAAAAGTAACAAAAACAAAAAAAAACTCATTCATTAGATATATATTTCAAAGAACCACATTCTTACCCAACCAATATATTGCAAAATTAATGATTTCATTGATTTAAAGATACGGCAAAGTCTCGAAATTTGGTTTAACCAAAGGCTAATCAAATTAGTTGCGTGTTAAAAACAAAGAATAGAAAAGACTGACACATAAAAGATTGATGAAATAAAATGACATCATTACATCCCATTCACTCGAGAGATCTTAGATCTATGCAAAGCGAGAGGTCATATAAGAGAGAGAGAAAAAAAGCATCAAGACCGAAGCAGCAAGGAAGAAGAAATTGAAAACCCTATTCTTAAAATGAAAATGAAAACTCTAATATATATATATATATATATATATATATATATATATATATATCCCTTCTAGAAATGAAATAATTGGTGGATTGGGTCAGTTTTTGTTTTAGTTTTACAGATTGGGATTGCCTATGGTTGGTCCAGTTTTATAAAGTACTTACGTTTTATAAGTTGTTGCCACATATGTCAGGTCTGTTGCACTTATGCCAATAGAACCTGCATATGTTGGCATAGATGAAGCATCAAGGAGGTGCTAATCAGCGAATTGAGCGATTTAAAAATGGAAAAATGTCATGAAGGACCAAATTTTATTATGTCAGGTCTGTTGCACTTTTGCCAATAGAACCTGCATATGTTGGCACAGATGAAGCATCAAGGAGGTGCTAATCGGCGAATTGAGCAATTTAGGAATGAAAAAATATCAAATTCGATCAAATTTTATTCATTTAGGAAGTAACCCATAAATTTAACTACTTCATCTAATTCAAAATCACAACGACATAAGTTACAATGATATCGACCGTAAGAGAACTGGTCTTTTTCCAATTTTTTGAGGTTCCTCTGGCAACATTCCATGTAAATTACATTGGAAATACTCTCGACATCTTCTGAGCCATGGTATACTCATGTTGCCAATGAAACTTGTGTATTCTCTCATGGATTCACCGCCTTTGAAGATTAAAATTATGGCATGCACATATCCTGCATAAAGGTGGCCACCGTCTGCTGCTCGCTTAAGCAGTCCCAATCCATTTGAATCGCTACGCTTGAAAAAATCATACTAACGAAAAATAACACATTTAAAATGCAAAATACATTGATAAAAATGTGAATACATACGAAAAACATTAAAATTACCACGCCTTTTATGTATAAGGCTTCTAAATTCCCCGATTCGCTACACTTTTCCATGAAAGAAGTGCATCTTCAATAGAATGAAGATGACCATATAAATACTGAAATGCTGCATAAATTTAACTTTTTGACATACATAAGGTTCATTAGCAACTTCATTTAGGAGCCTGGAACTTAAAAATCAAATCAAATGGTCAGGAAATTGAATTAAAGAACGAAAATTGTATGAGGAAGAAATTTAACTAGATAATCCAGTTCTAAATCACAACTACACAATTCACAAAGAATATCATCTTCATCGTCGCTTTCCCTAGACCAACCATTCCTACGGGCGATTTGATAGGGTTGATGAATAGTGCAACAAATAGGTCTTTCTCATAGCAAATTAGGTTCTGGCAGCCACATTTGATTTAAAATGTATCACAAATGGTGTTAACATCTTCTCACTATTACTGACACGATTTTTTTCATGTTGGCAATGAACATCAAGCCTTCTCTCATGGATTCACCGCCTTCAAAGATTGAAATTACGGCAAGCACATACTCTGCACCACTGTGGTCACTTCTGCTGCTTGTTTAACCATTCCCATTGTTGTTGGATCATTACAGTTGAAAAAATCAAATTATAAAAAAAAAATAACACATTAAAAATAGTAAATACATTGATAAAAATGTGAATACATATGAAAAGCATTAAAATTACCACGCCTTTTCTGTATAAGGCTTCTAAGTTCTCCGATGCTATTCACATTTCTAGGAAAGAGATGGCTTGTTGATTCATTGTCCATTTAGGTTCAGGAGGAAAGCTGACCAATGTTACCTTCTGATATACAAAACGTTTATTAGCGACTTCATTGAGGAACCTGGAACTGAGAAATGAAATAAAATGATTAGGAAATGAAATTAAAGAGCAAAAATTTATTAATACATACATACCTTAATTTAACCCTCATTAAATCTTGTAGGGAGTAGGAAACAACTCTTTCAACGATACGAATTACTAGTTCACTCGGAAGAGATTCAATGTAGTTTTTTCTAGTTGAAACCATTTTTGACAAAATTAAATGAAGAAGAAGAGAAGACAACTTTGACTTCTTCCTCCATTATGTTATGTTCTTATAAAATGCCATGAAATTTGAAAAGTTGCAAGAGAAGAGATGACTTTTCAAAACAGGGTAAAAAATTGAAGAGTCGTAATTTTTTTAATTTACTAAACCTATTTCACTGACAGTAATTATTGATTGATTGATTGTTGACAACACTTACAAGTAATTATTTTTTTAAAAATATATTGGGACAGATGCGTAATTATTTTTTTTAAATTTATTTGACATATCTTACAACATATGCAATATACCATTGTAATATCTAACACATAATTGACATATGTTGGTACAGATACATTATGTTGTAATATCTAACACATAATTGACATATGTTGCGACATATGCAATATTCTGTTGTATAATGTAACACATAATTGTCATATGTTTACACAGATAAATTTGTTCAAAATTAATCACACTTTTTATTTAGAGATAACGATCAAATTCAAAAATCATTGCAAAACAAAGAAGGACAACATTTTTCACCATGAATTTGCAAGTTATTTACATATGTTGTCATAGATGGCAATTTAATTAATCCCTCGTATGAGACAGAAAATTAACTAGATAATCTAGTTCTATATCACACCTACATAAATCACAATGAATATCATCTTCATTGTAGTGTCTTCTCTAGGGAAAATCATTCCTGCAACCGATTCGCTCAAATTGATGAACAGTGCAACAAATGGGTCTTGTTCCCAACAAACGAGGTTCTGGAACCCACATTCCACATAAAATATTTCGCAAATGATTTCGACATCTTCTCACTATTACTGACTCAGATTTTTTCATGTTGGCAATGAACATTAAGCCTTCACTCATAGTTTCACGCCATTGAATATTGACATTATGGGAAGCACATACTCAGCTCCATTGTGGCCATCGTCTGCTGCTTGATTAATCATTTCCAATGCAGTTGGATCGCTACGGTTGAAAAAATCATACTACAGAAGAAATAACACATTTAAAATGCAAAATTAAAAAATAATGAATACAATAAAATATTAATAATTACCACGCCTTTTCTGTATAAGGCTTCTGAATTCCCTGATGCTCTGCACATTTCCAGGAAAGAAATGGCTTGTTGAACAATCAACCATTTACGATTAGGAAACTTGACCAATGTTACCTTCTGATATACAAAACGTTCAATAGCTACTTCATTGATGAACCTGGAGCTGAGAAATGAAATAAAATGATAGGAAATGAAATTAAAGAGAGAAAATTGATTAATACATACATGCCTAAATTTAACCCTCATTAAATCATGTAGGGAGTAGGAAGCAACCATTTCAATGATATCAATTAGTACTTCCCTTGAAGGGATTCAATGAAGTTTTTTTAGTCATAGTCATTTTTGAAGATTTCTTATTCATATTGAATATTCAGTGAAATTTGAAAAGTTGGAAGAGAAGAGAAGAGACAAACTTCTGACTTTTCAAATGCATGTTCTTATTTTTTTTTTGAAAAAACGATAATATTTGAAGGGTCGCGTCATTAAGTTTTTTTTCTTGAAAGTTGTTCCAATGACATTAATGATATCATCCCATTACACGTAAGAATTTTTTAAAAATATGTTGGTATATATTCGTTTTGTATGTTACTTGTAAGACATAATTGACATATGTTGGGACAGATGCAATTTTATGTTGTAAGATCTAACACATAATTGGCATATGTTGCCACAGATGCAATATTCTGTGTTAAGTGGCAACACATAATTGTCATATGTTGTCACCGATGCAATATTTTGTTATAAATAGCAACACGTAATTGACATATGTTGCCATAGATGAAATATTTTGTTGTAAGTAGCAACACATAATTGACATATGTTGCCACAAATGAAATACTCTATTGTAACTAGCAACACATAATTAAATAAATCACGCATTATATATAAATAACATCACATAAGTAGATTCTAAATAAGATAAGAAGATAGGAATCATCCTCAAATAAGAAAGAACATTCATTAAAATTCGACAACACTTCTTATGGGGAATTTCGATTTGGACATGTAATTTTTTTGTGGCCAAAGTCCCTACATTCGGAACACTTATTTTTTCTTGTTGGAAATGATTCACCAACTCCACGCCATCTCTTATATCTCCTTCTTCCAGGTTTACTTGGATCAATATATAAAAGATGTATTTCTCTCTGTATGATATCCAAAGGGACATTCCAAGAATCTTCAGGTGGCACCGGGTGAATTTCCTGACAATATGTCATTATGTATTTTTTCACCGAATAATATGGAGAGGAGTACTCATAAATCTGATTTCCAAAATTGGCACCATGTTGGGGTCGAAGCGCTGCCATGGCATGTGGACAAGGTATTTTGTCCAAGTCAAAAATTCTATAAGTATAAGTCTTCTTTGTAGATCCAAAGTAGCAACATCACCATGACTAGTGACACTGAACTTGTAGTTAGCTATTTGATGTGCCAACAACTTGTTGTCCGCATTAACATACTCCGATATGTCTTTTTCAATTGAGGGAACAAATATATTTGCAGAGTGCACCAGCTCCATACGCCTCTGGTGAAATAACAATGCAAATCTCCTATTTATTTCATCAAATAGAGAGACAATGGGAAATTCTCTTTCAACATCAAACATAGCCTTCACGCAATAAAAAATAAAAATCAAACAGAACACATAAAATAAAAATAAACTCAAATGAGATGGTACCTATTTCCCAGGCAAAATGCCTTACTCCAGGTGTGGAATCCAATAAGTTCAAGAGTTTCAGCCGACTTTGGTACCAAATCTCTTATTTGGTTGAAATGACCATTGAACTCACATCTATCGTACGCCTTTGCTGCTTTATAAAAATGGGATACTACCTTTGAATTGTGTTATTTCAAATATTTTCCCCAAGGTGTCTCATGCAACAATCATAATGAGATGCATGATTGATTCTCATAACCATCTTTTGAATACTTGGATGCCTATAAGAGATAATGCACAACTCATTAGTATCATCTACAAAACTTCTCATATTTTGAAAGAATATTCATATGAGTCATCGCATTCCTGTCCACGACATAAAAAGCCACTGGAAATATATGATTCTCAGCATCTTGTGCCACCACCGATAGCAAAACTCCTCCATACTTGCTCCTCAGGAATGTGCCATCAACGGCTATTACTTTTCTCATTTCTTGAAAACCAATTACCTAAGCAGCATATGATACAAAGAAATATTGGAATCTACCATTTTCATCGAGCGATAATGCCATCTTACTTCTTGGATTTGCAACTTCAAGCATATAACGGTACTCATTAAGCATTGTGTACCCGTGCGTATGTGCTCCCGTGACATTAGACTTAGCATGATCCATGCTCTTATAAGTCTTTAAATAACTTAACTTACAACCCAATTCTTTGCGGAGTTGATTTGACATGTCTCTTGTGGATGGACCTTTACCATTGGGAAACCTATTTTCAAAGTACTTACCTATGACTTTTGCCGTGACATAGGGATTATGGCTTGTAAGATGCTGTGAACCACACGTATGGTACTTTTCATATATCTTAATGGCAAACCTGTCGCTACTTGTAAATTTCACAGCCCTCAGCCAGCAATTGCAATCAGGATATGAACATTTAAAGAAAAACACATTATGAGAATTGATCACCTTCTTCAGTCTAAAATCTTTTTTCAAGCAAGCAATTTTCAATGAATTTGCCATTTCTTGCTTGTTCTTGATTGTCATTCCCTTATAAAAAAATGTTTCGTCATCTCGAACATTATTCACACGTGATGATTGAGAATCACATGAATTGTTGCTGCAACCATATGTGTAGGAGGAATGTTGCTCTCAAGGTTCGGCACTTCACCTGCACCTTAACCTATTCCAATTTCATCATCGGGATTATTCATGTCCGCATGATCAAATTTAACATATCTTGTTGGCCTTCGTCTACATTATGATCCTCATCGATAGGATTTTCTTCCACGTAGACTCTTAATATGGGCGGTTTCTCTGCTCCTCCCAAATAAACAAGCAAACTAGGTTGATCAGTTATTCTAAAATGTAAAAACTTCTCATTATGAAAAAAATAGGGAATGTAACTCATGACAAGATCTTCCGGTTTATAATTGTATCCAGACTTTTGGACGACTAAATTGAAGAAATCATCATACAAAATATTTCTTTCGACATACATCCCTACTGAACCGACTCCCGTTTATTACTATACTCCCAACGCCATATGAATCGATTTTTATTCTCGACACATTCACCACGACAATCAATCCCTACAAATAATAACTTCATTTATTGTTCCTGAAGAATTTTATTAAAAAAATAATTAGTAATTATGAAGAATAAGTATATGTTGCAACATATGACTAGTGTGTGGCGAGATGTAAGTCATATGTTGCTACATATGATTGTTCTATTGTGACGAATAAATCACATGTGGCAACATGTTTATGTTTTATGTTGCCACATATGGCTTTTCTGTTGCGAAATGTAAGTGATATGTTGCTACATATAACTATTATGTTGAGTCTGATCTTCTCGCTTAAGAATATGCGATTTCTCCGGAGTGAAGTTGTTGGGGGGAAGAGTGCGATTGAAATAACCTTTATGTTGCTACATATAACATAAACATGTTGTCACATGTGATTTATTTGTCACAAAAGAACAGTCATATGTAACAACATATAACTATTCTGTTACGATTGAAATAAATTTTTTGTTGCTACATATGACTATAATATGTTATAATAGTGAAATGTTGTAACATATATAACCATATGTTGGAAACACGAATGCAAATTATTGAAAAAATGAAGGTACCCAGATCAGATGATGATGAATGATTTCAAATAACTATTAATTTTACTTACCAAAACAATGGTGTGTGTCCCAATCGCTTATGAAGTAATTCCAATTTATACAAAATGAAATTTGGTCCACTGGTTACAGATTAGCTAAATCTGATTCAAGAAGAAGAAATCTGAAGCACTGGCAACCAAGACCCATAATGTACGAAAAGAAGAAGAAGAAGATGAATAGAGCAGGAAGAAAGACAAGAGTAGAAGAAGAAGAAGAAGAAGAAGAAGAAGAAGAAGAAGAAGAAGAAGAAGAAGAAGAGAAGAAGAAGAAGAAGAGGAATACGACGGCTGGAGGCGGGGGAAAAATCTTTTATTTCCCCTTTTGGCTTGATGGTGGCTTCCATTTCCCACCAAAATTGGTTAAATTAGGTTTGGTTTAGTCAATTTACTCTTTTACCCCTCATTAATGACCACCAAAATTGGTTAAATTAGGTTTTAGTGAATTTACCCTTTTACCTTTCATTTAATCAGTGGACCAAACTGTCAACTTATAAACTTGACGGAAACTCCACAATTCATAATCATTAATCACATAATTGTCACCTACACTCAATACTTAAGACTTATGTCACCGCCCATTTATTTTGAAACCTATTATCACTTTTTTTTAAAAATCCCAACTTTTTTTATGTTGGTTTTATTAAAATTATTTGAAAAAAGTCTTTCATTTCTATTATTGATATAAATATATTTGTATTATAGTGAATATCTAATTATCTGGAGTCCTTTTATGATATGGTTAGGAATCTTACTTGGAGACAAAGTTAGTTTTCCCTATAAATAAAAGAGTTTTCATTCATGATTTAAGGTTATACTTCAAGATGAATAAGAAAGGTTTTCTTTTTTCCCTACTTTATTCTTTTTCATGTTTATATAGTTTCATAACACGTTATCAACATGAGTCTCTTTCATTCATGATTTAAGGTTATCAGGTATTATTTGATCTTGTCGTATTCCATTGTTGGATTAACATACGATATGCGGGAACTAAATAATTTGACAAGAAATATTTTCCTTTTCTTCTCATGAATGTTGCAAAATCAGGTGGTAATTGACCCATTAATTTAATCTTAATTTAAGTATACATTCTCTGCTTGTAATTGTACAAATGCATGCCTTACACAATTCGACGGGGCCACCATATTAAGTTGATTTGGAGAAAACATGTCACTATAAACTTGGATGTCTACTTGACAATTTGTATTCATATATATTACTATGACATGATTTTAGACTTATCTCTAGATGAGATAAATTTTTAAAGTTTAATTAATATTGTTATATGATGTCTCATATCATTAGTTAATTATTGTTAACTTTGTTATGTGATAGTTTAATATCATATATGGCTAATTATTGCTCGTCTTTTTACAAGAAATTTATGGTCAATAAAAAGGGTAAATAGTTTGTGTCTTGATGGACCATGATAAATATATTGGATTCATGTTTCATCTATTTATGACATAAGACACCTTTATATGGGTAAGACATTAGATTTAAGTACCAGTGCACTGCTATTGATGATATGTTGACTATTAAAGAAAACAATGTGCTTTTAATAAAACAAATAGTCATGAAATCGCTCCATTCTCTAAAGTGAATGTGGTAGCAGTACATATTATGTCTGAAAGAAGACTCATGATTGAATAATGCATAAGAATGTGGAATGATACACTAAGTATCATAATTTGACTTACTTAGATGATTGTGTTGCATTCACGAAAAAGGAGAAGTTTTGATAAATGCTAAAAATACAAATTGATTCTCTAAAGTGAATGAGGTGTATGCCCAGGGAAGACCACAATATTCTTCTTTTTGGGGTTAATGTTTTCAACGGTGAATTGATTATTCAATATCCTTTTCCTTCTGCGGCGGAATGGAAGAAAAGTAATGAAACCTGCGATGGCTACTGAATAACCTCCTTTTACTTTCTCAATAAGAAAGCCTTTGATCTTTGCCTTCGTTCGCTCAATCTTGTTCAGTTCCATCCAAGCTCGGTTTTGTCTGAATCTTCATGGAAGAAGAAGAAGCAGTTCACCAGCCACTACATCTGTAGATCCCACCAAATCATTAAACCTGGCGGCTGCTCGCTCTTTGATCAGTGATTCACCGGCCACTAGATCGATGAAGAATCTCTCCAAAATCTGCTCTTTGATCAGTGATTCACCGGCCACTAGATCCAGGAATCCCACCCTATTCTCAAACCTGGTGGCTCGGTTGATTGGCACCCCTGTAAGCTCATCTTTCATACAAATTCTGGGGGTCCCAAGTCCTGCACGTTGTATCACTAAGAATGTCTCTAGGCAGACATGTGCTATTTTGTTTTATTTGTATTGGACAAGATTGGTGACACATTCTATAGTAAATCAAAAGTTTCTTACTTTCAATATTTTTGTACTTTGTCATGATCGTCTGGGACATCATCGGTCTATAATGATGAGATGAATTATAGAAAACTAAAATGTACATCCATTATAGAACCTAAAGATTCTTTTAAATGATAAATTTTCTTGTACTGCTAGTTAGCAAGGCAAATTAATTGTGAGACCATCATAAACGAAAGTTGAGATTGAGTCCCTTACATCTGAGGAACGTATACATGAGGATATTCGTGCACCTATCCACCCACTTAGTGGGTTGTTTAGATACTTAATGGTCCTAATAGATGTTTCTTCTATATGATCTCATGTGTGCACACTATTATCTCGCAACTTGATGTTTGCAAAAGTATTGGCATAAATAATATGATTACAGACACAATTTTATGATAATTAGATTAGTCTATTCAGTGATGGGATCACGACTCACCTTTAGAAGAGGTACAATAATTGAGAAAAAATAAATCTGAAATTTACTCCCGGAGTATTAAAGTTGAATTTTCTCATATGATAGTAATAAAATGGAAATTTACTAAAGAAAAAAGGCACATGACATAGTAAACTTGGAGTTTATGAGTACTAATAATTTATTAGTTGGCATGAATAATCCCTAAATTCTTAAAAGTATTAAAGGTGAACATGGGTCCGTTCACCTATCATGTGATATGATAAAGAGATGTATCTATAATATAATCACATGTCTGTTTGTTATCAACTTGCAGTTTGACATTTGCAAAATTATTTGTTCAAGATAATTGAGCTAAAAACACAACTTTCAGAATATGAAATCAAGATAATTCATCTTGATAATATTGATAAAAATATAAGATGATGTGACATTAAATGTCTCACATAGTGAAATCTCTGCTTATGAAAATAAATCTTCAGTTGATCTGAAATATGATACCACATACAAAAGTAATAGTATACATCAAATCAATAAATTCTGATCAAATTTTCTTTCAATTGATTTATGGTCAGGGACTAAATATTTTTCATCTAATTATTTTTATATGTAGCATATAATCAATGAATATACAATGATGCACAAAGATAGATTCTCCAAAAGATTGAGATATATGTTAGTTTTTCTAACATAAGGGGAGCTAAGAAGCAACACAAGATTTATAAATGCTCCCATTGAATGTTTCCAAAGGATAGAGTCTACGAGATGCATGAAGCATGATAGACTAATAAAATCTGAATAAAATAATCCTTGAAAAAGGGGGAGGATCAAAGAATTAAAATGATCATAATAAGGAGACAATGTGCTCTTGGAGAGACTACGACATAACCCTTTATGAAACCTCATGAGAGGGGTAGCTACCTAAAATTAATAAAGTGACGAGATCTCAATAAGTTATGTTGTATTGTGAATCAACACAAAATGGTATATTGTTGACAATATTTTTTGATATAATAGCACGCAATATTGTAAAAGATTATACGACTATTAAAGCATGTTGGTGTAGAAATAATTATCAAGTGAAAACTGGAATGATGCATCTTGGTAAGCATAAAGCTTATTTGACTTGCAATCTAGACACTAGAAGATGTCAAACATTTGATATTGAATATTGCCACTTGAAAAAATTGATATGAAAATATCCAATAGGTTCAAAATATAAAGCATATACAAGTTTTTTGAAAACTTGTTTATCATCTCCATATGGATTAAATAGATTGAAAATGCATAGAGCATATACAAGTTGTAACACTTCGAAATCCAAGACGTGTCTTAAAGCCTAACATAGATGTCATGAGGTCTAGACACTATTTTAAGGCCTACTTTAATGAATATAGTTCATTTAGGAAGTCTAGAAACCAAAACGTCTAAGAATGTTCATGACGTCCGGAAACTAGTTCTAGGAGGTACTAGCGTGCCTAAGCCTATTTGACTAACTTTAGGAGTCGGAAATTCATGAAATTTAGTGGAAAGGTGTATAACATGCGTTAAAGTTGTTTCATGGTCGAAATATCCGGGTACGACTCCCCAAGGACCAACCAAGGGCCCTTGAGGAGGACCCTTGCACGTTAGAGGCAACACTGCCTGGGTAGTGTGCAACCATAAAAGGGCAATCGACGGGGCGTGTGTTGATCGACGGGGCATCGATGCCAACCTTCGACCAACACTTAGCCAATTTTTTGAAGGCCCTCACCTACACAGTCTCTGACAAGGACGAAGGATGTGCAGCACGGAAGAGGGGCAGGTCCGTCGACTGATCCAAGAGTAGAGATACTAAGAGGGCAAGATCTTTTGATGGAAGCTCTTCAAAGAATAGGCTTGAGATACAAGACAAGCCTAGATTTAAGAAGTGGGTTTCTAATCAAGTTCCTTCAAAGTTCCCTAAGGCTAGTGGTGATAGGGTGGCTAACCCTAAGCCTAAGAAGGGAAAAGGCATTAGTTCACCAACCGAAGGGTCTATGTATACTCGATATGAATATATTATGTATATGTAGAGGTCTATGTACACTTCCAAGTAGAAGTAATGAATAGTTTTAAATCTTCCGCTAAATTTTACTTATGAATGGAATAATGTAAGACTACGAGGCTAGTCTTTGTCCTCAATGAGGACGATGACGCCGGTTACGTCTAGGGGGTAAACCCGGATGTGACACGAGTATTATTATGCAAGTTGATGACTAGAATTATAACTTTTGAAGAGTTTTCAAAACACAATAGATTATTTGCTTAAAGAAGTTGAAGTAAGGAATTCATCAAAGGAGAAAGAAGGAAACATATTTTATCAAAGTTTTTCTACACTCATGAGCTCCCAAGAATGGTGATATCAACATGCAACATGTTTGTTCAAGTAATACTATAGTTGATTTATTAACCAAGCTCTACCAACTACAACTTTCAAGAAGATGGTGCACAAGATTGAAAAACGAAGATTCAAGTCTCTGGATTGATGTTCTCATTAGGGGGAGTTAATACGTGATGTAATCTTTTTCCCTCACACGGTTTTGTCCCATTGGTTTTTTCTTGTAAGTTTTTTGATGAGGCAACCATAATATGTATTATTATATATGTTTACTCTTTTGCCTTCACTAGATTTTCTTTCCCACTGAGTTTTATCTAGTAAGGTTTTAATGAGGCACATAATCTACCGACATTTAAGAGGGACTGTTATAAACATATTTGTATTATAGTGAATGTCTAATTATGTGGAGTCCTTTTAGGATATGGTCAGTAATCCTACTTGCAGACAAAGTTAGGTTTACCGTATAAATAAATGAGCTTTCCTTCATTGTAAAGAAGATCCATGAATTCTGAATATACTTCAAGATAATAAGAAATCTTTTCTTTTTTCCCTAATTTATTCTTCTTCTTGTTTATATAGTTTCATAACAATTATGACTATTTCTTTGTATTTTGTTCTAGTTTGATTCTTAGTTTGTTGCTTTATTTTGGTATATCATTCATTTATGTTTCGATCAATTCTTAAGTTAGATTTAGTATATTATTATTCTTATCTCGTTTCTTGGCCACTTTTATATTTATCACTATTGCTTATGCTATTTACAATTGTTTAGTGATTAACATGATACTTGTTATTTATTACTATTTATGTTCTTATACACCATTATAATTATATTATTTATTATTTTTTTTGTTTGGGTACTTCTTTTCTATAATTCCAACTGCTGCTACTCTAGTAATTTAATAGTAATTCACTTGATGTTTGAGATCACATATTTTAAGTTAAAATTGGTCAAAGAAAAAATTTCTTTATCAGTTTTCGATGCCTCCCAATTTTAAAAGACTGAAATTTAGTTTAGGTTCATATTCTTTGTATGTTAAAATTAGCCGATGAAGAAATTATCGTCGATTTCCAAGGTCTCTCATGTTAATAAGACAAGTTTTTATTTGTTAAGTTATTATTTAATCATTTATTTTTATTCATATTTATTTATTACTAACGTTTTTACTAAGTGTCTTTACAAGTGCATATGGTTTCTTCCCCTTGAAGTTGTTCAAATTTAGTTCAAATGACATTCTTTGTTAATTATTGTGTATATTATTGATGTTAGGAAAAAATTAGACTGTTTCTTATATTATTGATTCATGTTATTATTTGTGTATATCACATCATTATTTATACTTGTATATTATTTTTTATCTCCTCCTCAATTTGAAAAAAATAAATTCAGTTGGGACCCACAATTGTGGATTTCGAAGGATGCGTAACACCTTTCCTTTGATATAAAATTGTTTGAAATTTTTTAAGTTGGGTTGTCCATCCTTCTTCGTGACTCACCGGTTTCTCATTCTTGCTAAGTTTTCTTTAAATAATTTATTTTTTTTTATTAAATTTGGGTTGCGCGCTCTTTTATTTGGCTAATTGATTTTTCATTTCTATTATTTTTCTTTCAAAAATTTTAATTATTTTTCAAAATATATTTTATGCCACATCTAAACGAACTACGCAAACATGATTCTCATCACTAAGATATGTAGGCAGCCCTTCTAGGTTTCGGTATTCTTTATTTAAAAGATTTTTATTTTTTTTTATTCTTGTGAAGTTTATATTTTTGAAATCATTTTTTGACTTGGTTGATGCCAACACAGATAGAGTGTGAGTGTGAAAAATAACTGATAAAATAGAGGAAGATTAACTTGTTGTGAAATCATAGATTCTTTGGTAACTGTCATTCATACTTTTGTTACCCTTGTAAATATTCTCTTACATACATTCAAAATTATAACAAAACCAGATTCATTGTTTCATGTGAATTATGTGGTGAGTGTTGAACTAAATTCAATTGTGTTGCTTTATTGATCTAGAACTTGGCCTGAATGAGGCAAAATTCTAAGTAATGATTGATTTGAAAAATTATTGTAGGCGTTCTTTGACTCGTTTGTGCATTTTAAAAGCTACCAAATGACATTAATACTTAGTATGTCCCCACATTGAGTCTTAAGACTTTTCTTTGGATAACCATATTTTGAGCCTATGTGAGTGCTTATATGCACTATCTCTCTTTTGGCTCGACTTATTTGAGCACACCAAAGACGTGAAAGTTATAAAAAAAGATTCAAAGTTCAAATTTGTCAAAGATAAAAGTTACCAAAGTCCTTGAAATCAACAATGCAAAAAAGACTTCAAAATAAAAACAAAAGAGTTGAAAATTCCTTATAGGTTCAAACGAGTCAAATTTCAATAAAAGAAGAAGAAAACACCAAACAAACAAGAGAAACTTCAAGAATGATGAGGGGGGGGGGGGGAGGGGGAAGCTCAGACAAGCAAAGCTTGAAAAGAAGTAAAAAAAAATACAAAAGACAAGGGACAACAAAGAGGATCAAACGCTTAAAAACCACAAATTCAGTGCAATGCTCAAAAAAAGGATTTAGTCACTTTTCTCCCAAATAAAAATCCTACATGTCCCTAAGCCTAAATTACGAGCCATTTACAAGCCCTACATGATTTCAGTTCAAATATTCTCATATTAGTGAAGATTTACATGAAGGTCAAGCCCGTGGTGTCACAAATGCATTTGATGAACTTTTTTTGAGTGTGAGTGGATTTTATCAAAGGTCTTCAAATCGAAACACCTTAAATGTGTGTAAATTGTGACTCTATTTGTGGTGATGACATTTAAAACATGATGTTACGTCTAGTCAGAAGTAGATTCAGAATTCGAAGGTTGTGGGTGCCATATTGTCTATATAGGGTAAATGGACCAGTTCCTTTAATTTTATATATACTTCGAGCTATTTAGTTTATTTTTCAATTTTTATAAACAAATTGATCAATTACGAGTATTCGGTAGTGTTTTCTTTTAGATATTCTAATACTAAAGATATACTCTAGTAGTTTTTTTAAAAAGAAAATAAGAGACCTTATTCACTAAATATATTCTTATTAATATTTATGAGACACTAAAGATAAATAATATAGTTATTCTTAATAAGATGAATAATTAATAACAAATAAAGAACTAATGGAAAAAAAACCCCACACATAATGATGAAAAAGAAAAGAAGAGAACAAAAAGCAGTGGTGGCTCAAGCAAATTAGTGGCCTAAATCCAAATATAAATAGGAGGCCTAGCTTTTATATTTGAAATCCAAAGTTATTTTTTCTTTTTAATGAAATTTCTTTACTTTATATATATATATATATATATATATATATATATATATATATATATATATATCAAAATATTTTTAAATTTTGTGATCTTAAATATGTCACGTGGAAGACAAATATACAGCGCTGTTGTAACAAGGATTCGAACCCTCAACCCTTGCAAATTACATTGCGCCTTTAGCAATTGCACCATTGAAAATTATGTTTGATGGGTGGAAAGCACATTATATACATATTATATATATACATATATATATATATATATGTATATATTATATATATACATATATATATACATATATATATATATATATATATATTATATATATATATATATATATATATATACACAAAGTTTTAACCGAGGTTACTGGGTGTCGTGGAACCCCTACCTATACCTTTAAATCTACCCATGCATGCATCACATTCAATAGGAAAAAGTAAAGATAATAAGTAATAAATGGTTCGGTCATCGGAACAAGATAACTCACTAATCTTCAAATGTACTAAAATGAACACTAGCCACGGAGATGATGCGGAGTGGAAACGTCAGACCCTACATTAGTAAAACAATGTAGGCAAAAGTATGCGTTAATACATGGAATGTACCAAATATGAGGGGATTGCAATAAAGCATGAGACATGATCATAAGGGGACATAATCGAAAACATGAAATACGTGACCAAGTTAAAACACACTAAAAATCATTTAGAAGATTCATGAATCATGAATATGGTCAATACATCTTTAAATAATAAAGGACGCTTCATAAAACATTAGAAATCAACTTAGTTCTTTTTGTGGGAAGTATATTGTTAACAGACATATAGACCATGCGAGCTATAACATGGAATACAGTGCCTGCCCCACACCGAAAAGAGGTGTCCTACTTGTAAAGGTAAGGACACATGGATCCACTAGCTTACGTGGATCCACTAGCTTAATGTCTATCTAAGACCATCATCCAATAGTGTAACATAGTTATGGGACATGGGTGGTTGCCACTTGTCCACTTGATGCTAAGCATAAATCCCATGGAATAGTTATTAATCTTAACTTGTCTTATAATTATGAGGCACGGGTAGTTGTCATTTTTCTTATCATCTATGGAAGAGTACAATTAAGATACTAATCCATGCTAGAAACATCATAGTATAGCTCCTTAGACCATGCGTGAGAAAATCTTTCATCATCCAGATCTTTTAATATTGGGAAAAGGATTAATATACCCCGGAACTATCGTAAATGGTATGTAAATACCCTTTGTCATACTTTTGAGATATTGGTACCCCTACCGTCCAAAAACTAGAGCATATATATCCTTTATACTAAAGAACATACACATGTCATAATCTTATCCACCGAGCCAACATTTATCGACGGGTAAGATTGCGCCACGTGTCTCTATTTAGTCTTCCGTTAGATTGAAGGGCATATATGCTCTAGTTTTTGGACGGCAAGGGAACGAATTTCCCAAACATATGACGAAGGGTATCTTCATACCATTTATGATAGTTCGGGGGTATATTTGTCCTTTTTCCCAATATTAAAAGATCATGGATGATGAAAGATTTTCTCAAACATGGTCTAAGGAGCTATACTGTAATGTTTCTAGCTTGGATTAGTATCTTAATTGTACTCTTCCATAGATGATACGACAAATGGCTACTATCCATGCCTCATAATTATAAGACAAATCTAGGCTTTCAAACTCCTCTCCAAAATTTATGTTCTTCCATGTAAGGCTATCATAGTGAGGAACTCAGTTCGTCCTCAGGCCTTATATCTACAGTTTCAATTAGTAAGATCAAAACAAAAGTTTTGATTTTATGCCTACTATTTTGATTTTCTCTATAATTTCTCATTATTGATTCTACTATTTGAAATCATTGTAATTTCATAGGTGTCGTTGGAATTTCAGGTACAATTCAAGGGATACTTGTGTCCTATCTTCGAAATATACTAAAATAGTCGACGAAGCTTAAACTCTTCAATTTTGAATTTATGATGACAAATAAGACGAAAGCAATGTAAAACTCATTAAATTTTAAATTTTTAATCACATGTCCAATTGTGTGACTAAAGTTTTATCAGTGAGGAACTAATGTCACATGATGTATATTGCGACATGATAATAGAAGGTTAGTATTATTTAAAAGTGTTAAAACGAGAAAATAAGAACAAAGAATCAAAAGGAGGTAAAAATTAGAAAGAACCTATTGGGATTGCTCATGATGATCTCGTGTATTCATCGTGAGAAGGTATCAAAAGGCCTAGGTAAACTATAATACGCCTAAAACATCATGTGAGAACTGCATATAATTCAACATTACCATCCAAAAAGGCTCATGATTTGAGCCTATTATGAGAAGACAAAAGTCTAGGCATGAGAGAAGGACAAGAGCCAATGGAAAATTCATTAGATTTTAAATTTTAATTATATGTCCAATTGCATGACTATAGTGTTTTCAATGAGAAATTACTCTCACGTGATGTATTTTACGACATGATAGTAGATGATTAGTATTACTTAGAAGTGTACTAAATGACAAAATAGGAATAAAGCGTCATGTGAGGTCAATCATTAAAAGAATCTACTGAAATTTCTCATGATAATCCCATGTATTCATCGTGAGAAGGTATTAAAAGGCCTAGGAGAATAACAATACACTTAGAAAATCATGCGAGAATCGCATATAATTCAACATTATCAATTTAGCTCAATTGTGAGAAGACAAAAGTCTAGGCACGAGAGAAGAATAAGAGCAATGTAAAATCTATTAGATTCTAAATTTTAGTTATATGTCTAATTGCGTAATTAAAGTGTCATCAATGAGTAATTAATGTCACATGATGTATGTCACGACATGATGATAGACAGTTAGTAATATTTAGACTATTACTGAAATGACGAAAAAGTGAAATAAAACATTGCTGATTAATTGCCTATTTTACTGAAATGACGAACTAGTGAAAAAATCTGAATCTTCTTCATGGCATTTTTTATTGAATAAAGAATAAACTTCAAAAACTCAGACTCCTCAAGAATCTTCTTCAGATTCTTTTGATGAGCATCAGTTGCAGATTCAAATTCCGACATAGAATATGAGGTTGTATCGGTTAACTCTTTGGATTTGTCCCATGTCCTGCACATGTTTGACTTAGAAGAAACAACCTCATATGTTGCATTCAACATACGAGTCCTCTTCTCCGCAATGATAACAACATCATGATCACTCTCCACCTTCACATTCTTCTCCTCCTCCTCCTCCGCAACATTAACAACATTAGGTTCAGTCTCCACCTCCTTCTCCTATTTCGCAACGTTAAAAACATCAGTATCACTCTCCACCACCTCATACTCCTCCTCCGTAACGATAACAACATCAGGATCACTCTCCTCGTCCTCCACCTCCATAACGATAACAATATCGGGATTACTCTCCTCCTCCTCCTCCACCTTAGCGATAACAACATCAGGATCACTGTCTTCCTCCCCCTCCTGTTCATACTCCTCAACAATAACGTCTAGGCTTTCAAATTATAATACACCTAATAATCATGTGAGAATAACATACAATCCAACATTACTAGTCCAGGGGCGGAGCTATAGCACATCCGACTCAACAAGAGTCGGGACCTAAGTCAAACCTTAATGAGGGGCCCTAATATTTTTTTGAAAAAAATAAAATAAATTATCATATATACTTTTATTTAAAGTCTACTTTTCTAGCCTTTTTAGATGCGAAGTCATTAATTCCTTTTCAATTGATAATATAGCTAATTCATTCAATCACTCATGAGACATTGTTGATCTTAGAAAAGATTTTATCAATTTTAATTTGAAAAACTTCTTTTGACTAAGACAATGGTTACATGAGTTGTTAACATTATTATATAAGCAATATATGCATTAGGTAAAGAATCAAATCTTTTTAACTAATTGAGTATTTCATTATATCATTATATTCTACTTGTATTATTCCTCTTTTTGTAAAATTGAGATCATATCTTCTAGTTGACATATTCAAATATAATAAATTTAAATAATAACTAAAACTGGAATATGTACTTATGAACTAAGAATATCAACAATAACAAATTTTGAATAAAAACTATAAAATAAAGTCAGAATAATAAAAACATGGCTCACGAATTTGATAAGTTGATATAACAATATCGAAATATTATTGAGTTCCTCCAATACAATGATTGCTTAATGCACTTGAGATTTTGAAGAAGACATCCAAAAGCAAATTTTGTTGTTTTGTAACTTGTAAACAATAGTAAATCAAAACAAAAGTAGGAGAGAGTTAATTATTGAGAATAAAAATAATAAAATAGAGAATAAATAAGATGAGTATTATTCAAATAATCATATAGGGTCAAAATTTTAGGAGAAAAATAAGAAAGCACAACTTCCCACTTAAGGAACTTATTCCCAAAAAATGTCCCATTCCCTTAAAAGAGTGGAAAAACTAACAATCATTTTAATTTTATTTTGTACTTCTCACATGTTTTTTAAAACAATTTAAAAGTACATATGATTATTTAATAATGTGTATAATTATTTTTTTTTAAAAATAATTAACCCCCCCCCCCCCCCAAAAAAAAAAATATGGGGCCCCAAACAATGGCTTAAGTGACATAGTGGTTAAGATGACCTTGAGCTATAGCCACCCTAGGGTGTCCAACTGGACACCTTTCATTGGAAAATTATGTTGTATATATATGTCAAATTTTGCTTTTAAATGATATGTATTTAAAGTTGGAGACCCTCGACAAAAGTTAATCCTTTGGTGGAGTGGTAAAGGCTGTTCATTTGAATCAAGTTGTTCTGAGTTCAACCCCATTATTCTTGAACACCTTTGATAAATTTTCTAGCTAAGCCACTGACCAGTCCGAAAACGCTCATGATTTGAGCCTATTGTCAGAAGATAAAAGTTTCAGCACGAAAGGATATGAAAAAAATATAATATGACCAATCATGAAAATATCGTAAAAAACATGCCTAGGCAGGTCAATGGGCCTCACAATGTGAAGCCCAGCACAAGAAAAGCAATTTGGTCCGGCCCAAATTTGAGCCCATGTCAAAAGAAAAGACCTAGGGTGTTTTTTTGTTATATAAATAAGAGAGCGCGCCGCAACGTAAATCATTACTCTCAAGTACCCCTGCTACTCCATAAATCCACCCCCCCCCAAACCACACCACCAGAACATCATTTTTCTAGAGATAGGAAAATTTAGAGTTGGTGGATTAGATTTTAATCGTTAAAAGAGATTTGGATCAAGAAGGCAATAATCTACTCTATCAATTGAGGTATGTCATATATAATAAATGAGGTATTTACTCTCAAGTACCCCTGCTACTCCATAAATCCCCTCCCCCCCCAAACCACCACCACCAGAACATCATTTTTCTAGAGATAGGAAAATTTAGAATTGGCGGATTAGATTTTAATCGTTAAAAGAGATTTGGATCAAGAAGGCAATAATCAACTCTATCAATTGAGGTATGTCATTTATAATAAATAAGGTATTTACAATTCATTTATGTTAGTCCTAATCCCAAAATTCTAAATTTTGCGATGTAGAGCGGATACACCCCTCAATAATAAAATGGTGTATATATACCCTGTCGTCTATCAAATGATTCTTATTTACCATTAGAGATGTCAAAATGGGCTTGTCCCGCTAGTCCTACCCAACCCAACCCTTAAATTAAGTGGGGTTGGGCCTAATTGTTTTGGCCCATTTAGGAACGAGGTTTTTTAGCCCAGTCTAATTTGCCCTACTAGCCTCGTAGGCCCAATCCACAAGCCTCAGAGGTCAGCCCGTGGACTATAGATATTTAAAAATATTATATAATATATTTTAATTAGTGTATTATTTGTAAAGTTTTTATCAATATATATCTTAAAAAATAAAAAAAATCAAGTGTTTTAAACTAGCTAGTTTTTTTGTGGGAGGAATGGTGGAATGATCAACATTTTCCCCCTAAATCTTATGTTGACTATTATGTATTTTTGTATGTATTCACCGAAGTGTGTGATTCATAAATGTATTTTGTAAGTATTCAACAAAGTGTGTGATTCATAAATGAAAATTAGTATGTATTGATGTCGTGTTCATAAATGTCAACGTTTGATACTCTTAGATACTCTTTCAAAGAGAGTAATATTGTTAATTTTTTGGTTGAAGGGTCAACCCGTCCCAACCCGTGGCCCACTTAGGGCTGGGTTGGGCTGCAATTTTATAGGCACTTTAATTAAAAGGGTCAGCCCGTTCCAATCCATTTAACTCTCTAGTCTGTTAGGGTTAGGTTGGGTCAGTCCATTTGTACAACTCAGACTGGTCAGGGTAGTGTGTGGGAGTGGGGTGGGGTAAAGAAAAAATCAATTTTTTCAAAAGAAAAAAAAATTAACTTTTTTTTTTTGGAAGGGGCTGGAAGGGGAATGGGGTGGGGTGGTAAGAAAACTTTTAAAAAATAAAATTAGGAAGGGGGCGTCGGGGGGGGGGGCTGTAGGGTGAAAAAAAAACTTTAGAAAAGAATTTATTTTTATTATATAGAAAAACAAACTATTCTTTTTTAACTTTTTTTGGGATAGGGATTGGTGGGCTAGAACGGGTGGTGTGATAAAAAACACTTTAAAAATATTTTGTTTTCAAAGTTTTTAACAAGATCTCTACAATAATATGGATATCCATATTATCATTGGGTAACTCGTTTTTACCCATTTAAGAATGAGCCGAGTCGAGTACTTTATCCATTTATTTTAACGCGTTTTTGATCGACTCAACTGGCTTGTTTGTCACTCCTACATCCCTAAAACAAAAATAACTTTTAGCGGCAATAAATAGATACATTAATAAAGATGGATAAAATCTTTACTAACATTAGTTAAGTGTCATTAGATCCACTGTTTCTAAAGACTTTAGGAATATATACAAAAAGTGTTAATGGCCGCTAAAACTACATATTTAGCGGCAATTGAGCAATTGCCACTAAAGATCATTTTTTATGTAGTGACTTATTATCAATGTTATTCATCCAATGTAGGTGGATTTAGTCACAATATTTGTTTCGTACGACTTCCTCAAGATATTTGTCATTTTGGAAATCTAAAACGAACTTAATTATTTTCTCTTCAATTTTTAGTATGCTGATGGTTATGCGATTTGACTCAGGTGCATAGTTATGGATTCAGGAGATGACTCTGTTTCAAGATGGTTTTTTCAAAAGTGTAAGCGTCCCATCACCAAAAAGGGATAAACAACTTGTGAATGTGGGTGTAAAACATGGGTGGACGATGGGACTAATGAGAAATGGCTCGTCGTGGATATCCCATTGGGGAGTCCTCCACTTAACAATAAAGGTCCAATTCATCTAAGTGATGATGAGGAGCCTGAAGAGGATTGTGAGGTTGTTGATAATGTTGGAGAGGATAGAAGGAAAAGAAGAATGGTGGAGCCTACTGAGAGTGAAAACTACAACAAAGGCCGAACATATTTTCTTCGGCCACGCTATATAGACAAGTCTAAGAGTAAGAATGAGGAGGAATCTGATGATGAGGAGTCGGATGAGGAGGGGTCTGATTACGAGTAGTGTAAATCCTCGTATAAAGAGGACTGCGATGATCATAATAAACTCTCTCCTCCTGAAGAAAAGGAACATGTTTCTGTCAAAGAAACACTTCCTTACATATTCCGATTTAAAGACGAGGAACCTGTTTCCCTAGTAAAAGAAGAATGGGTAAAGGAAAACGAAAATCTTTTTGCTTAAATGGAAATGGGAATGTTGGAAGAACAAATAAGGCTTACAAATTCACCTATTTTTCAGATGCGGAGTGAAAAATTAAGTGACTGTTAGATGGGGAACCACAAGCTTAAGCTATATGAACAAATTGGACACATCTGTTCAGTTTGTTCACATGTGATTTTGGAAATGAAGTACATCTTCCCTAATTTTGTAAGTATACGAGTTTTGTTCTGTCAAACACTTTTTTTTTTAAAAATAATCTGCTGCACATATTCTACTTAATCTAAATGCGTGACAACTTTTTTTCTGTTTAGTTTATATTTTGTTCACTATTAAAATTATGAACTTATGTGAAATTTGCAAGCTAGAAGACCTCGACAAAGGCATAGAAGCAAATATCTCCGAGAGTCGCCATCACTCTTGGATGTTGAGGCTTCAGAGCTTCTGTTCTTCTGCAGACCATGATTCTTCTATTTATGAAGAAGAAGGAAAAGTGTGGGATTTAGTTTCCCCAAATGTTAAAGCGGCAATGTATCCTCATCAACGTGGAGGATTTGAGTTTATGTGGTGTCAATTTTTTGCTGAATGCCTCTCAAAGTGAGAGTATTTCCATTATATAGAGAGAATAAATATTACACATCCCTAAAGATCCGTCATTCCTATCCCTAAAGATAAGTTATTCTATCTCTACAAATCTGCTATTTAATCCCTATAAATCTGCTTTGCTATCCCTCTAAATTCGCTATTCTATCACAATATTTATTCCTTTGATTCTACAACAAATATATATGATCATGCTAATTTATATCACTATATAATTACATTAATATATACAATTATTTAGATGTCCATCATGCTAACATCTCCCCTCAAATTGATGTCGGTGGATCATGAAGCATCAATTTGCCTACTAGAAACTGATGACGTTGTCGTGCCATGGATTTTGTAAACGCATCAGCTATTTGAAGAGCACTGGACACATGTGGGAGAGTAATGACTCCTTTATCTACAACTTCTCGTATATAAGGAAAATCTACTTCAATGTGTTTGGTCCTCTCATGAAAAACTGGATTAGTAGCAATCTAAATAGCACTTGTATTATCAGTATGGAGAAGAGTAGGATGAGATTGAGGAAATACAATCTCAGCAATTAATCCACGAAGATATACAACCTTGGAGCAAGCATTACACATAGATCGATATTCAACCTCTGTTTAAGATTTTGACACATGATCTTGCTTTTACTCTTCCAAGATATTAATGACTCTCCAAGAAACATGCACCAACCAGTTACTGAACGACGAGTATAAGGACATCCCGCCCAGTAAGAAACACTAAAATTATTAAGACGAACTGGAGAACCACTTGGAAAGAACAATCCACGAGTAGATGTTCCTATAAGATACCGAATGATGCGACGAACAGCCACCAAGTAGAGATGACGGGGAGCTTGCATAAATTGACTGACTTGTTGAACTGCAAAAGAGATATCAGGACAAGTAATATTAAGATAATTCATACTCCCAACTAATTGTCGAAACATAGTTGGATCAGGAAGAATATCGCCAACCTCACGACGATACTTCACATTCAATTCCATTGAGTATCTACGGAGGAGGAATTTTGAAGACCAGCCAAAGAAATCAGATCCTGAGCATATTTGTGTTGGTTTAGAAACATAACCGAAGAAATATTATGAACTTCCAATCCCAAAAAATATGTAAGAGTACCAAGATCTTTCATATGAAAAGAATCTTTAAGTTGTTGTTGGAGGCTGGTAATTAGTGAAGAATTGATTCTTGTGATAATAATGTCATCGACATACAAGAAGATCACAACCTGTAGATGTTTTCCGAAGAAACAAAGACGATTCATATTTACTCTTCTAAAAAGAAAATTGTAGCAAAGTGGATCGGAACTTATCAAATCAAGCTCTTAGAGCTTGTTTTAATCCATACAAAGACCGCTACAACTCGCAAACATCTGTTGTAGGCGATGAGAACAAACCAGGTGGTGGTTTCATATAAATATCATCTTTGAGATCACCATGGAGAAAAGTATTTTTGACATCCATTTGATAAAGAAACCAGTTTTATGAAGCAGCAATGGCAATAATAGTTCGCACCGTAGTCATTTTTGCTACGGGTGCAAAAGTCTCCTCATAGTCAACCCCATACTTCTGTCTATTACCAAGAACAACCAATTGAGCTTTGTACCGAGAAAGAGTTCCATCATAATGAAGTTTGATGGAATAAACCCATTTAAATCCAATAGGGCGGACATTTGAAGGACATGAAACAATGTCCCATGTGTCATTTTCTTTAAAAGCCAAAAGTTCTTCCTCCATTGCTTTCTGCCAACTTTCATGCTTGGAAGCTTGTGAGTAACAAGTTGGAACAGAAATGTTGGATAAAGTAGAGAAAAAGTCATACCAATTAGGACTACGCGATACTCTGGTAGAGCGTTGAGTAGGCTCAAGAGTACCAGATCTTGAAGAATTCTTAGACTCTAGTTGTGGTACAGTTTCAGGTAGTGGATCAGTGTAGGGATAGGATAAAGTTGGTCGACGTCGTTCATACACAAATCCCAGTTTGAACCTCTTAAAAGAAGATGATAAATCCTCAAAGTAGAAAGAAGATGAGAAGCATAAGATGAATCTACATAGGAAAGAAATACCGATTCTCAAAGAAAACAACATTTCTAGAAATACGAAATTTGTGAGAACATGGATCATAGCAAATAAAACCTTTTTATGAAGTACTATAACCCGTAAAAGCAAATTTAGTAGATTGCACAGAAAGTTTATTGCGCTGAGAGGGAGGCAAATGCACAAAACAAACACAACCAAATGTATGAAAATCATTATAATTAGGATTTTAGTGATAAAGACGAAAATAAGGAGGCTCAAGACTTAGCACTTTATATGACAATCTATTAATTAAATAGACATCAGTAGACAAAGCTTCCACCCAATATTTAGATGGTACAAAGGACTCAATCAACAAAGTACGAGTGACATCTAAAAGATGACAATTTTTACGTTCAGCAACTCCATTTTTTTGGTGTATATGGTCAAGAGTGTTGCAAGACAATTCCTTTATCAAGTAAGAATTTTTTGAACTCATAAGACATATATTCTCCACCAGAATTACATCTTAATAATTTGATGCACGTAGAAAATCGAATCTCAATGTAAGCTAAAAGTGTCTTGAACATGGAAAATACATCATATTTGGATCGATGAAAATACACCCACGTAAACCAACTATAATAATCTATGAATGTCATAAAGTATTTGAAATTAGCATGAGAAATAATTGGTGAAATGCCCCAAACATCACTATAAATGACATCAGAACACTTTGTAGCACGACTATCAAAATTAGGAAAATGAAGAGTTTTACTTTTGCCTAATTTAAAAGTAGAACAATCAATAGAAGCAACTGAAAATTGATTTTTATTTCCCAATAACTTTTTTTGACAAATGAGACAACACAACAGAATTTGGATGTCCTAGACGCTTATGCCAAACCCCAGTCTTACTAGCAGTAGAAGTACAAGGAAAATATAGAACATGAGGAATGGAAAAGTGTATAGGAAACAATCGTCCAACTTTAGGCTCCTTTTCGGTTATCGTCTCCGACACCTGATCCTGCACAAGACAACTATTACGAGAAGAATTCACATCACAATTGTTATCTACCAATTGTCCAACTGAAATAAGACTAGTTGACAGCTTTGGCGAAACAAAAACATTCTTGAAAGTTGGAGTAATATCCCCAACCTTGGTAATGGGTAAATTACTACCATTAGCAATCTGTATTTGTGATGGACCTTGATACTTACGAACGTTTTTTTGGGATGCTCGTTGAGTTGGTCATACGATTGGAAGCACCTGAATCAACAATCCAAAAATTAGATGTAACATCATTACCTTGTAATCACAATGCTGAAAAGGCTGATACGATTATTTGTTGTACCATTTCAGGAGTAAGAACTTCTCCTAAAGATGAGTTATCAATAGTGGAACTATTTATCCCAACTTGAAAAGCATTGACCCTATGATTTTGAGGGCGCGTGGGACACTCTTTGATACTGTGTCCTTGTTGTTTACAATACAGAACTTCTTGCTACAATTTCTAGCAATATGCCCATATTCCTTGCAACTGTAGCATTGAGTTCTAGTCATATACCTGCCCTTTCCTTTACCTTGAGCATCAAATGCAACAGTGACATCATTTTCTTTCTTGAAAGCATTTTGTTTGACAAGACGTTGCTCTTTACGAAGTAATTTCCTAAAGCAAACATCCAAAGAGGGAGACGGGTCACGATTCATCAAGTTATAGCGAACACTCTCAAAGTCAGATCGTAATTTCATCAAAAATTGTTCTCGCTTGCTTTGCTCATGAACTCCCTAAGCAAAGCAAGCGAGACCAATTTTTTTATGAAATTACGCTCTAACTTTGAGAGTGTTCACTCTAACTTGATGATTCGTGACCCATCTCCCTCTTTGAATGTTTGCTTTAGGTAATTACTTAGTAAAGAGCAACATATTGTCACACAAAATGCTTTCAAGAAAGAAAATGATGTCACTGTTGCATTTGCTGCTCAAGGTAAAGGAAAGGGCAGGGATATGACTAGAACTCAATGCTACAGTTGCAAGGAATATGGACATATTGCTAGCAATTGTAGCAAAAAGTTCTGTAATTATTGTAAACAACAAGGATACATTATAAAAGAGTGTCTCACGCACCCTCAAAATCGTAGGGTCAACGCTTTTCAAGGTAGGATAAATAGTTTCACTATTGATAACTCATCTTCAGGACAAGTTCTTACTCCTAAAATGGTACAACAAATAATCGTGTCAGCCTTTTCAACATTGGGATTACAAGGTAATGATGTTACATCTAATTTTTGGATTATTAATTCAGGTGCTTCCAATCATATGACCAACTCAACGAGCATCCTGAAAAACGTTCGTAAGTATCAAGGTCCATCACAAGTACAGATTGTCAATGGTAGTAATTTACCCATTAGCAAGGTTGGGGATATTACTCCAACTTTCAAGAATGTTTTTGTTTCACCAAAGCTCTCAACTAGTCTTATTTCAGTTGGACAATTAGTAGATAACAATTTTGATTGTGAATTTTTCTAGTAATGGTTGTCTTGTGCAGGATTAGGTGTCGGGGACGATAATTGCAAAGGGGCCTAAAGTTGAACGATTGTTTCCTATACACTTTGCTTGTACTTCTACTGCTAGTAATATTGAGGTTTGACATAAGCGTCTAGGACATCCAAATTTTGTTGTGTTCGTCTCATTTATCAAATTCTGGTTTGTTGGGAAATAAAAATCAATTTTCAGTTGCTTCTCTTGATTGTTCTACTTGTAAATTAGTCAAAAGTAAACTATTCCTTTTCCTAATTTTGGTAGTCATGCTACAAAGTTTTTTGATGTCATTCATAGAGATGTTTGGGGAATTTCACCAATTATTTCTCATGCTCATTTCAAATACTTTGTGACATTCATAAATGATTATAATCGGTTTACATGGCTGTATTTTCTTCGATCCAAATCTGAGGTACTTTCGATGTTCACGACATTTTTGGCTTACATTGAGACTCAATTTTCTACGTGCATCAAATTATTAAGATCTGATTCTAGTGGAGAATACATGTTTTATGAATTCAAAAAATTCTTACTTGACAAAGGAATTGTCTCATAACGCTCTTGCACATATACACCACAACAAAATGGAGTTGTTGAACGTAAAAATTGTCATCTTTTAGATGTCACTCGTACTTTGTTGATTGAGTCCTCTGTACCATCTAAATATTGGGTGGAAGATTTGTCTACTGCTATCTATTTAATTAATTGATTGTCATCTAAATTGCTAAATCTTGAGTCTCCATATTTTCGTCTTTATCACCAAAATTCTAACTATTGTGATTTTCATATATTTGGTTGTGTTTGTTTTGTACATTTGCCTCCATCGCAGCGCAATAAACTATCTGTGCAATCTACTAAATGTGCTTTTATGGGTTATAGTACTTCACAAAAAGTTTTTATTTACTATGATCCATGTTCTCACAAATTTCGTATTTCTAGAAATGTTGTTTTCTTTGAGAATAGTATTTCTTTCCTATGATTGTAGATTCATCTTCTGCTTCTTCTTTTCTTCCTACTTTTGAGGATTTATCATCTTCTTTTAAGAGGTTCAAACCTGGATTTGTGTATGAATGACGTCAGCCAACTTTATCCTATCCCGACACTGATCTGCCGCCTGAAACTGTACCACAACTAAAATCTGAGAATTTTTCTAGATCTGGTCCTCTTGAGCCTACTCGGTTCTCTACCAGAGTATCGCGTACTCCCAATTGGTATGGTTTTTCCTCTACTTTATCCAACATTTTTTTAACTTGTTACTCATAAGCTTCCAAGCATGAATGTTGGCAGAAAGCAATGGACGAAGAACTTTTGGTTCTTAAAGAAAATGACACATGGGACATTGTTTCATGTCCTTCAAATGTCCACCTTATTAGATGTAAATGGGTTTATTCCATCAAACTTCATTCTGATGGAACTCTTGATTGATACAAAGCTCGATGGTTGTTCTTGGAACAGAAAGGAGTAGGGGTGGACTATGAGGAGACTTTTGCACCCGTAGCAAAAATGACTACGGTGCAAACTATTATTGTCATTGCAGCTTCACAAAACTGGTCTCTTTATCAAATGGATGTCAAAAATTCTATTCTCCATGGTGATATGAAAGAAGATATTTATATGAAACCACCACTTGGTTTGTTCTCATCGCCTACAACAGATGTATGCAAGTTGAAACGGTCTTTGTATGGATTAAAACAAGCTCCAAGAGCTTGATTTAATAAGTTCCGATAGACTTTGCTACAGTTTTCTTTTGAACAGAGCAAATATGAATCGTCATTGTTTCTTCAAAAAACATCTGCATGTTGTGTTCTTATTTTGGTGTAGGTCGATGATATTATTATCACAGGAACTAATTCTTCACTAATTACTAGCCTCCAACAACAACTTAAAGATTTTTTTCATATGAAACATCTTGGTATTCTTACATATTTTTTCGGTTTAGAAGTTCATAGTGTGTAACACTCCGAAAATCCAAGACCTAGTCTAGAGCCTCACATGAGTTTGTAAGGTCTATAACACTGTTTTAAGGTCAATAATAGATTATAAAAGTCATTTAAGAAATTTTAGAGTCAAAACGTCAAGGAACGTCCATGATGTCCGGAGACTAGTGCAAAAGGTGCTAGTGTGCCTTAGCCTATTTCACAGTGTTTTAGGAGTCAGAATTTGATGAAATTTGGTGAAAAGGTGTCTAACACATATTAGAGCAGGTTTAGGGTCAAACCGTCCGGGTACGATTCCTCAAGGACCACCCTAAGGGTCCTTGAGGAGGACCCTTTCATTTTGACCCAAAGTTGTGAAATGGAGTAGTGCAGGTAGTGTCCACCTACACTTTCCATCGACGGGGCGTAGGTGAGACGATGGGGCGTCAATGCCTCCGTCGTTGGACACTTAGACATTTTGGGAAAATGTCCAATTTGACAGGTCACTGAAATTAACGACGGACCTGCAGGACGGTTGGTCCCAAGGCCCGTCGACTGACCTACGGGCCGTATGTCGTGGTCTCGTAGGTTAGGCCTGCAAATTCGCTGGAGAGTTTTAAAGGCTTCATTTAATTAAGTTAGTTAGTTAGGGGTTTAATTAGTGATTAGGGGGTGGTTAATTAGGTTAGTTAAATAACTATATAACCTACCCTAAGTCTAAACACAACTTTACACCCCCAAATTCCCAAACCCAATTGCTCTTCCTTCTCTCTACTTTCTCTCTCCCAAAGAAGAACTCCATTGAAGGGCTAGGTCAAGGTCATTAGGGAAGAAATAAGAGTGATTTTCTCCATCAATCTTCAACAAATAACAAGGTATGGGAACCTTTCACCTTTGGGATTCCTTTCCCCAAAGGGTTCTTCCAAAATTGGTTTTCAAAAAGATGGTTTCATATGGGTTTCTTCCTAATACGAATTTGATCTTCTAAGTTGTATTGTCTATGGTTTCCTTGGATTATTATTCTTAGATTATGATGTATTATGATTCAATTATACTAGTTCTTGATGAGTTAACCTAGTTTTTGGAATAGATCATGAAATTAACCTAAGTCCCTAACCCTATGTCATGGACTAGTATTGAATTGAGTTGTAGTGATGTAATTGACTTCATTATTATGTTAATTAATATTGATTGATGTTATTACACCTATTATTGGATTGAATTGACTTGGTTGATGGTAAGACCATGATCATGTCTTGATTATGTGATTGTGAGATTATGCTTAAGATGTAATGATATAAGGTTGGTTATGAAGTACCTATGTGCCTTACAATGATATAATGATGTTAATGTGCTAATGTCACATATGAGGGTTGTAATGAAAGATGTTCTCATGCAGTTAATATTGAGCTAATGACTATGACTATACAAGCAGCTATTCTCCTATGACCTAAACTAAGTTATGATTGTTCAAGAAAGACATTTCAAAATAAACTCTAGCTTAGCACCGAGTGAACTAGTAGTGAGGAGTGTCCCTTCCCACATAAGTAAGGTAGGTTCACTACTGTACTCATGAGATTGGAGACTATAATGCATGTAGCATAAAGAGGGTCCCAAACACATCTCCTAGTTCTTGGACTATGTTGCCCCCATAGGAATACTAGCTAGTGGATCCACCTAGATGCTATGTTCATGTTTTGGTACTACCTTGGCAAGTAGTCCACCTTCTTTAGGTGTACGGATTCATGACACTAGATTCCACATTAGCTCATGTGGTCTATGTCGGTTAAGACAAGATGTTCCCAAAGGTAAAATGAAGTAATAAAGTTAACTCTAACTAGGATGACTTAAGGGGTTTGACTTAGTCTAGGTAGGGGTATGGGACTCTACCTATACATTGCACTAGTTAGCCTTGAGGGAAGTCTTAGAAGGATGTTCTTATGTTCCCATGCTCTTATAAAGTGAATGAAATGTATGTGTTGACTTTGCATGTTGGTGATACTATTAGATGTTGGCTTCATGTATGCACATGTTATTGGTCTATTATTAGTAAACTATGATGATGAATACTCTGAATGCTAGGTTATGTGATGTTAGGCATTCTTGTGATCCCTTACTTGGTTTGCTTGATTGAGTAAGGTTATGGGGATTTACTTGGTCATTGCACTTGTAGACTTGATGGGGGGAGGGGTTATAAGTAAGGGTCTTGCATGTGTTATTATGGCATAAACTCTTATACATGCTTTGTTGATTTAACATGATGTGGGAGTTGTGTTGGCTATGGATCTGTTATGCTATTAATCATATTGACTTGGTTATACTTGATGATGTTGGTCTTGTGTTGAATATGCTATTGTCTTGGTGAATATGTAGTTATTGTCCTATATGTGTTCTTGATTGCATAATGCTTTTCAAAGTAACTTGGCATGGTTTTGAACAAATGTCCTTTTTAGAATGATTTCTATGTTGGGTATGCATATGTTTCCATACTTAGTACAAGTGATGTGCTAACCCCTATTTCTCTCTTTTCCCCAATATTTTAGGTTCCGGTCGTTGAAGGGTTCGTGACCACTTTTGAAGGAAGACTTGGATCATTTCTCCAACTGTGGGTATGTTCTCAAGTTTCGAGGATGATGCCTTTCTCTCACTCTACCTATGTTACACTATTATAGTCTAAGGACAATCATTTCTCTCTTGTTATTTCAAGATATTATTATAAGCCCTAAGTGGCATTTATACATTTGTGTAAGGGCTATGCCCACATTGTTCTATTCCGCTTAAATGGTTTAATATGAGACATCCCTATTAAGACTATATTGTGTATTGTACATATATGTGACATAAAAGTAGAAGACTATGTAATCTTCTTATACGAGGAGTCTAAGTAAACTCGCTATGTATATATTATGTGTATGTGAGAGGTCTATGTAAACCTTATGTAGTAGATGTAGATGAAAAGTTTTAATTTTTTGCACTTTTTAACTTATGAATGTAATGTTGAATGCTAAGAGGCTATAGTCTTAGTCCTCTCCGAGGACGACGATGCCGGTTACGTCTAGGGGATACTTTTCGGATGTGACATAGTGTTTCTTTAGGTGTGTTTCTAAGACAACAAAAATATGCTCAGGATCTGATTTCTTTGGCTGGTCTTCAAGATTCCTCCTTCGTAGATACTCCATTGGAATCGAATGTGATGTATAGTCATGAGGAATGCGATATTCTTCCTGATCCAACTATGTTTCGACAATTAGTTGGGAGTCTAAATTATCTTACTATTACTCAGGTTGATATCTCCTTTGCAATTCAACAAGTCAGTCAATTTATGCAAGCTCCCCGCCATCTCCACTTGGTGGTTATTCGTCGCATCATTCGGTATCTTCTAGGAACATCTACTCGTGGATTGTTCTTTCCAAGTGGTTCTCCTATTCGTCTTAATACTTTTAGTGATTCAGACTGGGCCCGAATGTCCTGATACTCGTCGTTCAGTAACTGGTTGGTGCATGTTTCTTGGAGAGTCATTGATATCTTGGAAGAGTAAAAAGCAAGATCGTGTGTCAAAATATTCAACAGAGGCTAAATATTGATCTATGTCTGTTGCTTGCTCCGAGGTTGTATGGCTTCGTGGATTACTTGCTGAGATTGGATTTACTCAATCTCATCCTATTCCTCTCCATGCTGATAATACAAGTGTTATTCAGATTGCTACTAATCCAATTTTTCATGAGAGGACCAAACACATCGAAGTAGATTGTCATTATATACGAGAAGCTTTAGATAAAGGAGTCATTTCTCTCCCACATGTGTCCAGTGCTCTTCAAATAGCTGATTTGTTTACAAAATCCATGGCACAATAACGCCATTAGTTTCTAGTAGTAAAATTGACTTCTTGACCCACCGACATCAATTTGAGGGGGGATGTTAGCATGATGAACATCTAAATAATTGTATATATTAATGTAATTAGATAGTGATATAAATTAGAATGATCATATAGATTTGTTGTAGAATCAAAGGAATAAATATTGTGATAGAATAGTGGATTTGGAGGGATAGCAAAGCAGATTTATAGGGATTGAATAGTAGATTTGTAGAGATAAAATAGTTAATCTTTAGGGATAGGAATGACGGATCTTTAGGGATGTGTAATCTTTATTCTCTCTACATAATGGAAAGACTCTCACTTTGAGAGGCATTCAGAAAATTAACAAGAAGATATCGTCTGGATCCTGATATTGGAGTAAAAACTAAGTTTGTTGTTGAATTAATCAAATTCTGTGATGGGCCGAAGGAGAGGGTTATAATATTTAGCCAATTACTTGAGCCTCTAAAGCTGATCAAGGAGCAACTCAGTTCTCTCTTTTGATGGACTTTAGACCGGGAGATTCTGTATATGGATGGGAAACTTGATGTAAAGCAGCGGCATATATCAATAAATTCTCTTAGTGATCCTAAGAGTGATGTCAAAGTACTTCTTGCATCAATAAAAGCCTGTTCGGAAGGAATAAGTCTTATAGGGGCATCAAGAGTGGTTTTACTTGACATTCTCTGGTATACCTCGGTAGAACAACAAGCTATCAGTCGAGCCTACAGGAAAGGTCAGACTAAATTTGTGCAGGTTTACTATCCAGTAACATCAAAATGGGAGGTTGACAAGATCGAACAACAGACGAGAAAAAGTTTCAGTCAGATGTACTATTGTCTAGGAATGAAGTCAAGATGGATCCTTCATGTTCTGTGTCATATGATAACATATAGAATCCATGGTTAAGCATGAGGGCCTCCTACATATTTTTGAAGACCTATCTCATGCACCAAGCAGTTAATTAGGTTAGTATGTGCTTTAATTTCTTCTCGTTTGCTGCTACATGAAGTAATCTGACTTGTTTACTACCTATCTTTGAATCTTATTACTTTCTTTTGGGTTTCAGGCACTTTGATGTTATTCTGGTTTCAAACTTTGGACTAACTACACAGAGAGTGTCGTACAGCTCTTTGATGTTATTCTGGAACGGAGTTTCAGAAAAAAGTATGTGCTTCTCTGTTTCAACCTTCTTCAGTGCTTTCCACACAAGGTTGTGCTCATTCCGAGCAGTGTGCACCTCTTCAAGGACCAACAGACTAGAAACTTTAAGAGTATTTCTCTAAGCTCTTTGGCCCTCTCCATCTTCTCCTGTGAGAATCCTGAACAAATTGTAACTAATTCCCAAAACACTCTTACTTTTCACCCAGGATTTCAGCTTCACCATCCGTATAAGGTGTGGATTTTTTCCCGCAACACCGTATAAACGTGAAAGACACCAACAGTACCTTCATCTTCCTTTAAAGAGATGTTCTTGTTGTTCAAGTTGTGGAAGGGAATGTTCACCACACATTTCTGGAACTCTACTTCCCAGTTAAGAAGCAAATTTGATGGAGCTATGACTACAGGCCGCACTTTGGGAACAGCTTCCGATATGACTGAAGAAACACTATGGTTAGTTGGGTTTTTCTAGTGCCAGTTGGGTGCGATATAATGCACCCTCCCTAACTCTCCGATAGGGGATCTCTCAGCCTCTCAATCTTTATATATCCCGCTATGTTGTTCCATATGAACTTGAATCCTCCACGTTGATGAGGATACATTATAGCTTTGGCACTTTGGCGAACCAAATATCACACGGTTCCTTCTCCAAAAATGGAAGAATCCTCAGCTGCTGAAGAATCAGGAACTCTGAAGCCGTCAACATCCAAGACTTATGGGGATTCTCCAAAGCATTTTCTTTCGTACCTCCCTTGAGTTCTCTGAGCCTGCAGATGACCCAGAAGTTCAATAATTAAGGGTGAATCATAAATGAATTGGAGGGAAGATGTATTTACAAAAATATTTGAAAAGAAAAGTGCTTGACAGAACAAAACTCGTATACTTACAAAAAGAGGGAAGATATATTTCATCTCCATATGGACATATGAATAAACTGAACAAAAGAGTCTAATTTGTTCATCTAGAACAAGACGGTTGTTCCCCATTTGAAAATCACTTAGTTGTCCACTCTGCATCGGCGAATCTGATGGATTCGTAAATCCAATATGTGATTCCAAGATACACATGTTCATTTCAGAAAAAAGTTCTTCAATTTCCTTTACCCATTCTTCTCTCTGGGGGAACGGGTTCCTCGTCTTCAAATCGGAATACTAAAGGAAGTGTTTCTTTGACAGAAAAATGTTCCTTCTCTTCTGGAGGAATGACTTCATTACGATCATCGACATTTTTTATTGAATCAACAATAAACTTCATAAACTCATACTCTTCAAGAATCTTCTTCGGATTCTTTCAAAGAGCATCAGTTGAAGATTCGAATTCCAACTTAGAATATGAGGTTGTATCAGTAAACTCTTTGGATTTGTCCCTGTCCTGCACATGTTTGACTTAGAAGAAACAACCTCATCAGTTGCATTCAATGTTGGAGCCGCCTGCTCCTCAATGATAACAACATCAGGATCACTCTCCTCCTCCTCCTCTGCAACGTTAACAACATCTGGTTCAGTCTCCACCTCATCCTCCTCCTCCGAAATGTTAACAACATCAGGTTATGTCTCCACCTTCTACTCCGCCTCCGTAACGATAACAAAATCAGGATCACCCTCCTCCGCAATTCTAACAACATCAGGATCAGTCTCCACCTCCTCCTCCGCAATGTTAACAACATCAGGATCAGTCTCCACCACCTCCTCCTCCTGCGTAACGATAAGAACATCAGGATCACTCTCCTCCTCCTCCACAATGTTAATAAAGTCAGGTTCAGTCTCTGCCTCCTCCTCCTCCTCCTTCGCAACAATAACAACATCAGGATCACTTTCCTCCTCCTCCTCCTCCTCAACAATATCAACATCAGGATCAAGATTAGTCTCCTCCGATGATGAATCATCATCATCAGATACTTCCTCAACGAAAGTCAAATTTGTTAAGTACTCAGAAGTTCCTCGATTGAACTTACTCCTCCCATTATTTTCCACATTTCTTTCATCACCTCCAGAACTCTCCATCTTTTTTCTTTTCCTTCCATTCGTAGAATTCCACTTTGACTCAACTCGTTTCTCTTTTCAACTATCTCCACCATATGTTTTAAAGATTGTTGTCTAGTCCTCCTTTTTTAAACAGAGTCGTCCCCTGAATCCATCTTCCTCACCTGAGTCAAAATACACCTTCCATTATCAATCAAAATCAACAAGCATACACAAAATCTGAACTGCATTTACAAATACTAACCTGAAAGCCCTTTTTTCTGCCGAAATTAAGAATGCATAGCTTTGAATTCTTCCAAACTGTAAAAAAAACAAGTAATAGAGAGTGATGTATTTGAACTGAATGCATAGACACAACTATTTATAGAGTAACAACATAAACAAAACGTGAGTTAGACAAACCTTTTACCGTGACAGAAAAAACTTATGTAAAGTGTGTTCATTTCGTGATACAATATTCCGAATGAATCACAATGATTTAAAGTGTGAATGTTAACTCTTCAAACTGAGTCACATGAATTGTCAATAAAAAATTGTCTGTCTTTAGAAAGTGTATTTGGGGAAAAAATTAAAAAAAATAGTTTTTTTGGTTCCACTTAATTTAATTAGTGAATTTCTTTTTCAAAATTGTGGGAACGACTTTAGTTTAATTCATATCCTTTAGTTGAATGTCGTCGCTCTTATTTGTGTAAATTTTCACAATTACCTCGAGTAAAAAATTGTTGTTCGATTAAGAAACATCCTCATCAGTTACCTCATAATAGGTTTTGGGGAAAAAGAATGAGATCGATGATTATAGACCACTCATCTAAAAGGTTTCGGGTTTGTTTATAACCTAGAAAAAGTAAATTAATAGGGAAATAGTTTTGAAAAATAAATGTTCTGCTTAAGTTAGTGACAAAGAGTGTTTAAAATTTTCTTAGAACATGTTACAAAGGTGACCGAATCAATATAGAGGGTAAGGCTGCGTATCGGTTGGTACGGTTCAATTTTGGAATTTACGGTTTAACTTATCGGTTTGTAATCATGCTCTAACGGTTATGGAACTGTTAAGATATCGGTTATCGGTGAGTGGTTGTTATAGGTTCGGTATTGGTTTAATCATTAATAGTTTGCACAATTTTAATTGAGAATTACTAATGAACTAATCACTAATCAACAATACGCAGTAGAAAGTAGTCATTGATGAACTTTTCCCTATTAGTCCATTACTACATAAACACTTAATAAAATTCCATATTAACCTGGACAGAGATATAAATATTGCCTAATATTGCCTAGTCTGGAAAGCTAAAAAGAATTCCTCAAAACAACCAAGCCAATTTTGATATGAACTATAAAGATAAACCATTACAACACTACTGACGAAAACCACTAATGATCATGAGACCATTACTAATAAAAACTTTTTCATTGCAGATTGTAATATTGCAATGTTGCAGGCATATCTCACTAAATCGCTCATTGTAATGAGAAGATAAAAACAAAGACTTAAAGTAACGGAACCAACCATTAGAACCTCAATTTAGACACTTAGAAAATGATATTCAATATAACTCGCCGGTGTGGGAGTAGTGACAGTGAATCAATGAGTGATATCACAAATTTCAAATATTATTGTGAAATTCAGGATTCTCATTAGTACTATCAAAGTACTTCTCATCATCAACAACATCGGCATCGGCATCGGTATCACCACCGCCGTGAGTTTTCGCGATGGCGGAGTCATAGAACGGAACTACCGGAAAACGCCCATGCCGACGAGCTAACGGATTTGCAGAATGAATATTACAGTCACACGTAACGCAGAGAGCAACGGCATCCTCTAGTGTCAACTATAAAATGAGTGTAAAAAGTCTAAAGATTGTAAATCCTAAAGGCTAAACGTGTCTAAGGCCTTTACCGATATAAATGTAATTAATTAAACTTCTCATCGGATTATCGGGCACCCAACTAGAAATATGGCCAAACTGAAACCCAAACCGATAAGCCGATTAGAAGTTTATGGTAAACTGAGACTAGAACTGTGAAGCCATTAACCTAAACCATTAACTCAATAACCAAATTATCGGTATGGATTATCGATTTTGATTTGATTTTGAATAGCCCTAATAACAGGTGGTAGGCCATAAAACGATTTCACTTGACAATGTCTCCGTAGTCATGTTCTTTGCATCAAATTTGCCTAACACAATTAATATATCTCATGTGATTTGTGAGTTACTGCATAAAAACGAGTTTATATAGTTCGTACATGAAGAATAGCGGGGGTGGGTGACCAATAGTGTGAAACTCTATTGTGACCAGAATGTGATAATTCAAAATTAATTACAAAGGTTAATATTGCACATTTGGTATTTGAGTAGGCAATAAATTTTGATTTTAACACTTTTAATATATGACTCAGTATATTTTATCTTTTATTAATCAAAATGTTCCTTTTTTATAGAAAATATGTCATATTTTGAGTAATTCTAGAGGTATTATCATCAAATAGTGAAGTAATCATACAAGTTTAACATAAGTCGTGAACTAATAAACGATAAAACAATTAATATTTTTGAAAATTTGTAAATATTCCCAAGAGGCTAAATTTTTTTGATAAACCTATCCTAAATACGTAAAAAACAGAATAACAAGGTCTGATTGAAAAATCATACACTAATATAGAATTAGAAAAAAGAAACGTGTCAAAAAGAGGGGGGTGGCTGGTGTTTTAGGTTTCGTTAAGGAGGAGAAACGACAAATGAGAGAGAATATATAGAACGTCAATTTTTTTCTACAAATGTATATAAATTTTTTCTTTCACGTATACAATGAAAAAAATGTGTAGTAATATTGCTTTAAGATGGTACAAAAACAAAAATCTTCAAAGACTAAAGTAGATAAATATTTTGTGCATTTTATGACATTGAAATCTTTCTTTAGCTTCAAAGGAACGAGGATGATATGAAGCGTTAATTTTTTAATTTTTTTGAAAAAAAATCACTTAGTGTTTGGTATGAATTTTTTTACAATTTATAACTATGTCAAAAAGAATATTTTTCTTTCGTCTCGATTCATATGATGCTGTTTGATTTGATACAGAGTTTAAAAATAGAGAAAATTACGTGGTTAAGCAAACTTATACTATTTAATTACTCATCATAGCTATAATTTGCTATAATTACCACTCCAGACTAACATTATACATTAATTACGTGGACTGACTTTGAGTTTGTATAATTAGTCACGTTTGTATATGTATAATTCGCCAGAATATACAAATATATATGTAGAATATACAATTATCTAACCGATATATATATACAATTCACCTCTCTCCTACTCTCTGCCCTCTCTTGCTCGCCTCTCCTTCCTCTACCAATCTCGCGCGTCTCTCTCCTCCCTCTCCCAATCTCGCTTGCCATATATACAAATGCATATATATAATATACAATTATACACATATACAATTCACCTCTCTCCCACTCTCTTCCCTCTCTCGCTCGCCTCTCTCCTCCCTCTCCCAATCTCGCTCGCATCTCTCCTCCCTTTCTCAGTATCGCTCACCTCTCTCCTCCCTCTCCGAATCTCTCTTGCCATACACAGATACATATGTATAATATACAATTATCTAACCAATATACATATAAAATTCACCTTTCTCCCACTCTTTTCCCTCTCTCGCTTACGAGTCTTGCTCGCCTCTCTCCTCTATATAACATGTAGCTATGAATTGTCATTATCAAACTATAGTTATGGAGAGTAATAAGGTTATTTTTAAGTGGTTATATGTGAAAGTTTCCCTTAAAATATCATGAAAAGCTCACTTGGGCACATTAATAAGCCTCACAATGACAAGCACATTACGAAAAAGTCTACCTAATCAGGCGATAATTAGGGTTTGCATCAAAAGCAGATATTAAGGGGTTCGATTATAAATAAGAGAGAGTTAGAGATAGTAACGAGTAATTTGGAGTTAGCGCGTGGGATTTGGAATATTGAAAGAGATTTGCACCAAGAAGGAAAAAATCAGCCCTACTAATTGAGGTATGTTGTTTGTTACAATCTGATGTAATTGCAATTCATTTATGTTAGCTCTATCCTAGAATGTATGTCTTCATTTATGCTATTTGAAGGTAGAAAATTGAATAGGAAAAAATAGTGTAAACGAAGACAGACGTTCTAGGATTAGAGTTAATAAAAATGAATTGGAATTACATCAAATTGTCACAAACAACATACCTCAATAAGTAGGATTGATTCTTCTCTTTTTGGTCCAAATGTCCTTCAAAGTTTAAAATCTCAAGTGCTAACTCTAGATTATTTCTATCGTTTCTATCTTTGACTTTCTCTTATCTAGTCAAGAAGCTCTTATTATTTACTTCTGACGCGAACCCTAATTATCGCCTAATTAAGTTGACCTTATCGTAATGAGTTTGTCATTGCGAGGCCATTAACTCGCCTAAATAAGGTTTTCATGATATATTCTTGATTAACCATGATGTATATTCATGTCTTTCTCTTTTGCCTTGACTTTTGCATTCTCGCAGTAGGTTCACATTATGAGCCTTCTTAAATTGACAAGGATGCATTTTTGGCGATTTGTCTAATTATATTGTCATATCCCTAGCTTTTTAATGTATTCTCATGATAAAGACATGAGTCGTGTTCTCAAAAACAAAATGAGGAACATCTATTCTAAGTAGGCATGAGCTAGAATCCTTCTATCTGCTTGGTTGTTCAAGGGAAAGTGTTGTTTTATGACCAACAATCTAAATTTGTGGTGAAGTGGTAAGTATTTTTTTATTTTTAATCAGTGGTCTTTGGTTGGGCTCCAATATGGATAGCGGGGATGGAAGATGAAAAAAGAAAGTATTGTCCTGCGGAGAACCTAAACACTTTAAAAAATGTATATAGAAATATATTTACAATTGTATACAATTTTCAAAATTGATAAAAACCATCTAGTTCAACTATATATGTACATTATAATGGGGAGGCTACGTAAATGGGCCACAAAAAATAAAAGGGCAACTTTCACATATAGCAAACATAAAATTCATATTTGTATGCTATAGCAAAGTTTGCATAATTGCACTCCATAGCAAACTTATAAATGTATAATTCCCTATACATATACAATTGAAGTGAATTGTATAAAACAAAGTGTATAAAACGAGAAAGAGAAAGAGACTTAGGTAGAGAATTGTATAAAACGAATTGTATAATTATAAGTGTTTAGAACGATTATATACAATTTGAATTTGTATAAAATGAGAAAGAGAGAAATGCAAAAGAGACTTAGGCAGGGAATATACAATTGAATCGAATTGTATAAAATGAGAAAGAGAGAAATTATACAATTTGAATTTGTATAAAACGAGAAAGAGAGAAAGGCAAAAGAAACTGGAAAGGGGAGTATTTTTATTGTATAATTATAAATGTATAGGACGAAAATATATGTATTTGCATGTGTATGTACAATTTTCTCTCGCTTTATACAAACAGAAACGCAATTTATACATTTCGTTTATGTTTATATAAGCGAGAGAGGCGAGGGTGGCGTGCGAGATTAGGGAGAGTGGCGAGCGAGATCTGGGAGAGGGGAGAGAGGGGAACAAAAATATATGTATTTATACAATTTTCTCTCGCTTTATACAAATAGAAACAAATTTTATACACTTGTGTTTGTATAAAAGTGAGAGGAAGCAAGCGAGAGATGGAGCGAGAGAGGAGAGTGGCGAGCGAGAGTTTGAGGGAGAGAGGTGACTGGCAAACAGTTTGCTACGGGACACAATTAAATCAAAGTGTGGTTATAGCAATTAATTTGATTTATTAGTTTGCCATTATATATAATTTTCCCAACATAAAATAATTACAATTTTATAGTCCAACTCAAACTTATTCAGTAAACACGCACTGACCCAAAATATTAATCTCAATAAATTACAGCCTATACCTCCTTTAGTTTAGGTCAAATTTCTCTTTGGTCCCTTTTAAATTTAGGCCCAATTTCGACTCCAGCCTTCTAAAATTTAGGCTCAATTCGCCCAACCCAAAACTTTTGTCCTATTATTAATAATTTTTAATTTTTTTCTTATTTATTATTTTTATTTTATCATTAATACTTTATTCTTTCTCATTAATTATTTATATTTTGTCTTTTATTCTTTCTCATTTATTAGTTTTATTTTTATTATATATAATCCTTTATTAGAGTTACAATTTGGTAAAATTTTGTTTATTTATTTATTTTAGTTAGTTTATCTTCTTTTTGTTTTTTGTTTGTTTCTATACTTTACCTTTTTAAGAAAATAAAATAAATTACTTGTGTTCTTTCTTATTTATTATTTTTATTTTTTCTTTTATTCTTTTATCATTTATTATTTTTATTCTTCTTCATATTATCCAATTGGGTAACAATTTTATTATTATTTTTATATCATTTTTCATTTTATCCTTTATTAGAGATATCATTTGATAATATTTATTATTTATATCTTTGTTCTTCTTTTTTATTTTCTTTTTTCCTTTATTAGAGATATATTACCATTTGGTAATATATACTTTTATAGTATCATTTACTAATGAGTAATTTATATACAAGATACATTAATGATATCACGGTGTGTGTGTGTGTATATATATATATATATATATATATATATATATATATGTGTGTGTGTGTGTGTGTGTGTGTGTGTGTATCTGTATATACATTTGGTAATTTATACTCTAACAGTATCATTACCAATGAGTAGGGCTTGAACAAGAAACTTTAATGATACTAATACAGTATATGTATATATATCATTTACGCGAAATTATCACTTGGGGCATCTATTGTAATATTCAGGGGGCATCAATGTAAGGGGTATATATTTGTAATTAATGTGTATTTATGTGGCATTTGTTTAGTTTCCCCCATTATAAAATACTAAGCGTCAGTTTGGCCATGTGATACGAAATCAATATAAGATGAAGTTGAAGTTTTGTTTAAACATGCAATTTGGATTTTTAAATTATATTTTTTGCTCATAAACGTAAAAAAATCATAGGTTGTGAAAACTATCAAAACTGTCTCAATTTTTCATACAATCTTGCCAAAAAAGCAAAAGTCCATACCAAAAAAAAAGTTCATAACAAAAGTACAATACGTCATCACAAAGCTATCCTAAAAAAAATATTACTCCCTCCGTTTCAAAAAGAATGACCTCCTTTCCTTTTTAGTATGTTTAAAAAAGAATCACCTCTTTCTTTTTTTGGTAATAACTTTCCACGTGGCATATTTAAGACCACAAAATTAAAGGAAAATTTTCTACATTTGACATAACTTTAATTTAGAAACACATGATCAAAAGTCTTCTTTATTTTCTTAAACTCCGTGCCAAGTCAAACTAGGTCATTCTTTGTGAAACGGAGGGAGTAGCATTTATCGATCAAATTTAGTTCAATAAAAAAATTTGAACATAAGTTGTAGTTTGCTATATTTATTGAGGCGTTTGTTGGTCAAATCATTAGTAATTATATCATCATGTTTATATTCCATGAATATTTCATCACTCCTATAACATTCTCAAAAAAAAATAATCTAGATGTAAGATGATGAGTTTTTTTTTTTTTTTACAAATATAAACTTGTGTGTCAATTTTTATATATGAAATATTTGAAATCATACTATGAAATTCCCAAATCAAGTTTTTTTGAAGAATTTGGAATTTAGATAAAGATGAAATCGCATGTTCAAATATTAATTCCATCTCAAATTTCAAATTACAAGATGAAATCGTATGACCAAACACCTACGTCTCATAACTCATATATGAATAGATGTAGAGTTGCATTGTTAAGATTTTTAGGTGCCACACAGAACAGGAGCTCAATAAGGAGTCACAAAATTTCTTGCTATGATAACTTGAAAAACAAATGGATTTATTTACACAAACACTACAAGTACTTGTATCACTTATAATAGAAAAAGAAAACTTCCCTCCTTTTGCCATACTCTCCCTAGTGTAAACATACAATTTTGAGGCTGAAATAAGTTTGGTCCCGTGATATGTGGAGTCTTCAAGCCTGAAATAGCAAGTAAAGAAAGTTAGACAAAAAGGTTCATATTAACTTATTTTGAGTAAGTTGTATAGACCATATTTGAGTAGACTTGCCTGAGTTAAGGGGATCATTGGTCGTGTAGTTTCGGAGATGGTCTTCTTTTTGAGTTGTTTAGGTAAGGGAAGCTGTGTAGGCCTAGATGCACCTGCACCAATAGCTTCAATAGAAGTTGTTTCTTATGATTCTTGTACTGCCTATGTCAGTATCTCAACCACTTCGCTCATTTTTGGCCGCTCTTTGGCGTTCTTGTTTAAGCAGCTATCAGCCAATTTTGCAATTCTCTTAGCAGCAATAAGTGAGAAGTCGTTTTGGAGCCTCGAGTCAATTATCATGCTAAATCTTCTACTATCAGCAGGAAATTGTTTTACCCAATCAAGAAGCTTCTGCTCGTTACAGGATTGTTCCTTTCCAAAGTTCGCCTGCCTGAGAGGATCTCATAGAGGACAACTCCAAAGCTCCATACATCACTCTTAACTGATAGATGTCCAGTTTCAACATATTCAGGGGCAGCATATCCTAAAGTCCCTACCGGCTAAGAACAAAAAGTTGTGTATTAACAATCAGGCCATGAGAATTGAAGTCTAAACCATGACTAACCTGTGCAATTCAGGGCCTAAAAATGATTGTAAAGATAAACTATATTAGCTAGTAAAGTAATAAAGCACACGGTCAACATAAATAGCTAGAAATCAATGAAAACAAGCAGCATGGTAACTTGAGACTGTAAAGAGGTATATGATGGTTCATCATAGCGAGAAGCTAATTTGTTCGGACTCGTGTGTGGGTGTTCGATAAGGGTGTGCATCTAGGGGTCAGATCCTTCATGATCTAAATCTTAAGATTTAGGGTTGTGGATCCAAGTTTAGATACGGGTGTGGGGATTCGGCTAAAAATTAGAGTTATATGTCTAAATTATGAGATATTGTGTGGAAAACTTACAAGATATTCCGAAGAAAAAATATTGATCAAGACGAGAATCCCCAAAGGTGATACAAGCAAAAGGACTGACATAGAAATTTCTCTATACAAGGTACTCCATTTTCTTCAATTTCGTCTAAGTTTTTGTCTTGATTATAGAAATCATTGTGTCTATCACAAACTTCTCTGTTGATTTTGGTAAACGTACCCAAAGTAGATTGACCAAATCTGGTACAGATCCCATACCCACGTCGTGTCTACACGGGTGCGACACTGAAAGTGAAAAGTCCAAGCAACTTAGGCGAGAAGAAGACATAAAAAGGCAGTCCCTTCAAGTATTAGCCAAAAAGGCAGGTATATCTCAAATGTACAGAATTTGGCATAACAATTGTCATCCACTATAAAAGTTCAGCATCCATGCAAAATCGAACATTGTCATGACTTACCGCTGTAGACACATGACAGCGGTCACCAGCTGACCCTTCCCTTGCAAGCCCAAAATCTGAAACCCTAGCACAAAAATTCTCATCCAGAAGCACATTTGATGACTTGAAATCTCGATATATCACCTTCAATTTAAACCAAAAAGTATTCATTAAGAAAGGAAATGAAAGAAAAAGTTCAAGAGTTTTATATATAGATAGAAAGAAGAAAGATGCTTTTAGGAGCACAAAATGTTTTTAGCTTAATTGGTGTGAATTATGATCATAAACATGCTATATCATGTCAACCACGCCAACTCATTTCATCTTTCTGGGCTTCAGAACTTAGTTGGAAATACTGATACATGTGAATTAACGAAGTTTATTTGTTGCAAAGCATGTTAGCCAACTCCGGACAACGTTAACAACATCAGGATCACTCTCCTCCTCCTCATCCTCCGTAACAATAACATCAAGATCACTCTCCTCCTCCTCCAGCTCCATAACGATAACGATATCAGGATTACTCTCGTCCTCCTCCTCTGTAGCGATAACAACATCAGGATCACTGTCTTCCTCCTCCTCCTCTTCCTACTCCTCAACAATAACAACATCTAGGCTTTCAATTATAATACACCTAATAATCATGTGAGAATAGCATACAATCCAAAATTACTAGTCCAGGGGCGGAGCTATAGCAGATCCGACTCAACAAGATCCGGACCTAAGTCAAACCTTAATGAGGGGCCCTAATATATATATTTTTTTAAAAAATAATAAATTATCATATATACTTTTATTTAAAAACTACTTTTCTAGCCTTTTAGATGCGAAGTCATTAATTACTATTTTATAATCAACTAGGTAATTTGCGCGCGCTCCGCACGATTATAAATAATAATTGCATTGAATTTGCAATTAATTTTTTACTAATATCCATACATTGGAAATAATGGGAAAATAGGTTCTTAAAAAATGTTAGCAATATTCCAACATGAATTTGATTATTTGTCATTATCACATAACTCAAGAACCTCTAATGAATGAATTATTCACGAAATAATAAATCATTGGTTCTTTAATAAACATTAAAGGAAAATAAATAAGAAAATAAGAATATATATAAAAAGACATTTCGTAATATAAAGAAACATTTAAGTTGCATAGATTATAAGTGAGATATTTCATATCTATGTAAAAATAGATATGTAAGCTTATATATAGTACTTTTAAGTTATAAAATTTAATATAGAATATCAAAGCATAAAATCTTGAAATTGAGTACTATATATATTTTCTGCACAATGAACATATGTACGATATGCGTATATGTTCAATATAATCAGAGACGATAACTTTGTAGAAACATAAAACTAGAGTTTAAAACATGTATGAAAAAACATAAATTAATGAATGTAAAAAATTATACCATGATATATAAAAATAGAATGAAATAGAAAGGAAAAAATTGAGTCCACTGAATGCACAATGTGACCCTTAAGAAAACTATTCTCCTTCAATACCAGAGGTTTAAATAATTACATTCTCTCAGGATGGAACAATTTTATTCACCAACTTATTGATACAAAAACAATAGTGCCAGTAAGTCACTCAACAGAAACAAAGTACACGAATATTTAATTTTGCGATAATAGAAGAAGAAGATCAGATTTTTTGTTGTTTTAAAATGAGAGGAAATACCTCTATTAATAGACAACAAAAGTAGTGTGAACAATTGTTTATTGTGCTTTGTCAGAAAGGTTACAACTATTTGATAAAGTTGCAACCCTTCGAAAAGTTCACAACCTTTCATAAAAGTCACAACATTTCATAAAGTCACAAACCTTCATCAAAGTCACAACTTTTCATAAAAGTCACAACTTTTCATAAAAGTCAAAACTCTTCATTTAAATTACTTTTCATAAAAGTCACAACTTTTGATAAAAGTCACCAACTTTCGATAAAAGTCAACTCTTTATTAAAGTCACAATTTTCATAGAAGTCACATTTTTTCATGAAAGAGGAAGGCTAGTATTGTAAATAAATAAATTTAAAAGGAAATTCTTGCTTTTGGTGGTGCCACATAGGCGGGCCTAGGATTCTCTTTTATATAAATACATGATTTGTGTTAATAATTCCTCTTCAATTGATAGTATAGCTAATTCATTCAATCAATCTTGAGACATTGTTGATCTTAGATAAGATTTTATCAATTTTAATTTTGAAAAACTTCTTTTGACTGAGACAATGGTTACATGAATTGTTAACATTATTATATAAGCAATATATGCATTAGGTAAAGAATAAAATCTTTTTATTTTATTGAGTATTTTCATTAGATCATTATCTTCTACTTGTATTATTCCTCTCTTTTATAAAATCGAAATCATATTTTCTAGTTGACATATTTAAATATAGTAAATTTTAATAATAAGTAAAATAAGAATATGTACTTATGAACTAAGAATATCAACAATAACAAATTTTTAAAAAAACTATAAAATAAAGTTAGAATAATAAAACATGGCTCACAAATTTGATAAGTTGATATAACAATATCGAAATATTTTTGAGTTCCTTCAATATATTGATTGCTTATTACACTTGAGATTTTGAAGAAGACATCCAAAAGCAAATTTTGTTGTTTTGTAACTTGTAAACAATAGTAAATCAAAAAAAAATTAAAATTGCAGGAGAGAGTTCAATACTGAGAATAAAAATAATAAAATAGAGAATAAAAAAGATGAGTATTATGCAAATAATCATACAGGGTCAAATTCTTAGGAGAAAAATAAGGAATCACAACTTTCCACTTCAGGAAATTATTCCCGAAAAATGTCTCATTCCCTTAAAAAGTGGAAAAATTAACTGTCATTTTTTAATTTTATTTTATACTTCTCACATGTTTTTTTAAAAAAATTTAAAAGTGCATATGGTTTTTTAATAATATGTCTAAGTATTTTAAAAAATAATAATTGCCCCCACCCCAAAAATAATAATAATAATAATAATAATAATAATAATAATAATAATATATATATATATAGGGCCCCAAACGATGGCTGTAGTGACCTTGTGGTTAAGACAACCCTAAGCTATAGCCACCCTAGGGTGTATAAGTGGACACCTTTCGTTGGAAAATTATGTTGTATATATATATGTCAAATTTTAATTTTAAATGATATATATTTAAAGTGGGACACCCTTGACAAAAGTTAAACCTTTGGTGCAGTTGTAAAGGGTGTTCATTTGAATCAAGTTGCTCTGAGTTCAAATCTCATTATTCTTGAATACCATTGATAAATTTTCTAGCTCCACCACCGACCAGTCCAAAAACGCTCATGATTTGAGCCTATTGTCAGAGGATAAAAGTCTCGGCACGAGAGGACATGAAGAAAATATATTATGATCAATCATGAAAATATCGTAAAAACATACCTAGGTAGCCTCACAATGTGAAGCCTAGCACAAGAAAAGCAATTTGGTCCGACCCAAATTTGGGCCCATGTAAAAAGAGAAGACCTACGATTTTTTTGTTATATAAATAAGAGAGTGCGCTGCTACGTAAATCATTAACTCTCAAGTACCCCTGCTAATCCATCATTGAAGACAACAATAGATGATAAACCTTCCCCCTCCCCACCACCAGAACGTCATTTTTCTGTTAATGTAATAGAGATATAGGAAAATTTAGAGTTGGCGGATTAGATTTTAATCGTTAAAAGAGATAAAGACAATAATCAACTCTATCAATTTAGGTATGTCATTTATGATAAATGAGGTATTTACAATTTATTTATGTTAGTCCTAACCCCAAAATTTGCCTTAAATTTTGCGATGTAGCGCGGATACAACCTTGGTAAAAAAAATGGTGTATATGTACCATGTCTTCTATCAACTCTATCAATTGAGGTATGTCATTAGATTTTAATCGTTAAAAAAGAGTTGGATCAAAAAGACAATAATCAACTCTATTAATTGAGGTATGTCATTTATGATAAATGAGGTATTTACAATTTATTTATGTTAGTCCTAACCCCAAAATTTGCCCTAAATTTTGCAATGTAGAGTGGATACAAACCTTGGTAAAAAATGGTGTATATATACCTTGTCGTCTAACAAATAATTCTTATTTACCATTAGAGTTGTCAAAATGGACTTGGCCGCTAGGCCGATCGAACCCAACCCTTGAATTAAGTGGGGTTAGACCTATTTTTTTTGGCCCATTTAGGAACATGGCTTTTTAGTCCAACCACATTCGCCCCGCTAACCTCATAGGCACAACCCGCAAGCCTCAGAGGCCAGCCAGTGGACTATGGATATTTAAAATATTTTTTATATATATTTTAAATAGTGTATTATTTGTAAAGTTTTTATCGATAAATATTTTTAAAAATAAAAAATCAAGTCTTTTTAACTAGCTAGTTTTTTTGTGGGAGGAATGGTGGAATGATCAACATTTTTTTTGCTAAATCTTATGTTGACTATTATATATTTTTGTATGTATTCATCAAAGTGTGTGATTCATAAATGTATTTTGTAAGTATTCAACGAAGTGTCTGATTCAAAAATGAAAATTTGTATGTATTGATGTCGTGTCATAAACGGCAACGTTCGATACTCTTAGATACTCTTTCAAAGAGAGTGATATTGTTCATTTTTTGGTTGAAGGGCCAACCCGTCCCAACACGTGGCCCACTTAGGGCGGGTTGATTTGCTATTTTATAGGACTTTTAATTAAAAGGGTCAGCTCGTCCTAACCCATTTATCTCTCTAGCCCGTTAGGATTGAATTAGGCTAGTCCATTTTGACAACTCTAGACTGTTCATGGTAGTGTGTGGGAGTGGGGTAGAGTAAGGAAAAAATTCATTTTTTTAAAAAACAAATTAACTTCTCTTTGGGTAGGGACTGGAAGGGGGATGGGGGTGGGGTGGTAAGAATAAAGAATTAAGTTTTTTTGGCATGGGAAAGGGGCGTGGGGTGATAAAAAATTGTTGAAAAAGAATTTCTTTAATGAAAAAACAAACTAATATGTTTTACTTTTTTTAAGGGGGGGGGGGGATAGGGGGAAGGGGGCTAGTACGGGGGGTGGGGTGATACAAAAACACTTTAATTTTTTTTTGTTTTTAAAGCTTTGAACAAGATCCCTACTATAATATGAGTATCTATATTTATTCATATTATCCATTGAGTAACTTGTTTTTACCCATTCAAAAATGAGTCCAATATATTGATTTTTGTTTAACTCGTTTTTGATCGACTCAAGTCGCTCGTTTGTCACTCCTACACATTATTATCCTTTGTAATTAAGTATTGAGTTATGAAATTTTGATCACATTAGTGTTTCACACTATTCTCTTGGTACGACTTCCTCTTTCTCAAAGTATTTGTCATTTCTTATCAAATTTTAGTATGCTAATGGTTATGCTATTTGACTCAGGTGCATGCTTATGGATTCAGGGGATGGTTCTGTTTCAAGATGGTCGTTGTTGTGTCTGAAAGCACACGTAAGTGCACGTGGTCACTCAAGTAGTAAAGCAGATCTTTCAAGCCAAATGTTCGTACCCAAGGGACTTCGAATCAACAAATACAAATTGTTAATGCCCAAATAAATTCACTCAAGCGGCAATTAATGTGAGAAATTTGTCTAAACTACTAATTGAATACTAACAAGACTTAACTACTTTAACCAAACAATTTCAAGCAAGGAAAGTTCACAATTTGGAAAGGTGTTCCAAGGTTGTAGCATAAATCGATTTGCGGTTTAATATTTATTTATTCTAGTATTCAAGGGGTCAATTTCATTGTGGGTTAGCAAGGTTCATTTTACGATTATGATCTTCTGACCTCTAATCGCCTACCGTCATTGACAACCTAACTACATCACTGAGGGGTTGTTAGGTATGAACCAACAACAGAGCATTAAGCATTCATCTTGCAATACAACCAAGTGTGGTATATAGGTATAATGACATCCTATACACAAAGCAATCTAGAATTCACCCTTGAATGAACACACCTCTTACAATCTTCGGTCTATCCCTCTGTTCATATTCCAAGTTTAAGAGTGGACACAAAGTTTATTCTAATGCGGATCAATCATTAAAATAGTAAAACAAGACTGCAAGCACAAATCATGAAAGAACCTTTCTCATACTAAAAACAAGTTCACATCAAACCATCAAACGTAGCTACAACCCTAGATTAGGGCGCTTTAGCTACTCATAACACAAAATATCAAGATAAAATGTTTTAGAAGCATACAAGACTTTACCAAGATGAAGAAGAAGAAGAAAGAAAACCCTAGAAATAATAGCAAAATCGTCTTCAATGTGGAGATCCTGACTTTTTGGAATTCAATGTGTAATGAAATGACACTTAAACTATTTATAGTCTAGAATAAGTCACGGACATGTTCCCTCGTACATATTTGCACATGGCAGAAACCACTTCGCGACACGCTCCCAACGCGAAATCCACTGTTATGACGAGTTCCTTCTCTGCATGGATGGACTGGCTCCGAGATGCGGATGTGTTCCTTCGTAATGCAATTTCCAACTTCTTGGCCCTTTTTCTCCATCACTTCGTCTTCTACTTTCCGACCTTTGTTCAGGTGCTCTCTTTTAGTTCATTTTCCATTGCTTTTCAACATGAAATATCTAATCTTATTGGTTAGAAGAAGCAGCATCAAAAGACTCTCAAAACTTAACTACGACACCAAAAATTCCCTCAAAGTCGGCTATATATATAGGATAAATTGATTATTATAAATACGCCTAAGATCAGTCGCGTCGAAATTATAACCGTCCCATTACAAAATTGGGATACACAACCTGTGAATGTGGGTGTGAAACATGGGTAGACGGTGAGACTCACAAGAAATGGCCTTTCGTTGTGGATATCCCATTGGGGACTCACGAGAAATGACCTCTCGAGAAATAGACTCATGAGAAATGGCCTGATGTTATTATTGTTGAGGAGGAGGAGTACAATGATCATAATGTTGTTATCGTTGCAGAAGAGGAGGAAGAGGTAGAGACTGAACCTGATGTTGTTATCATTACGGAGGAGTAGCTAGAGAGTGATCCTGATGTTGTTAACGTTACGGAGTGGAGGATGTGGAGACTAAACCTGATGTTGTTAACGTTGCGGAGAAGGAGAAGAGTGATCCTGATGTTGTTATCGTTACAAAGGAGGAGGAGGTGGAGACTGAACCTGATGTTGTTAACGTTGGGAGGAGGAGGGGGAGAATGAGGAGGAGGAGAGTGATCATGATGTTGTTATCATTGAGGAAAAGACGGCTCCTAGGCTAAGTGCAACATATGAGGTTGTTTCTTCTAAGTCAAACATGGGCATGATAGGGGACAAATCCAAAGAGTTTACTGATACGACCTCATATTCTAAATCAGAATTTGATTCTTCAACTAACGCTCTTCGAAAGAATCCGAAGAAGATTTTTGAAGAGTCTGAGTTTCTGAAGTTTACTGTTGATTGATTAAAAAAAATCTGAATCTTCTTCACGACATTTTGTATTTAATCAAGAATAAACTTCAAAAACTCAGATTCCTCAAAAATCTTCTTCAGATTCTTTCGAAGAGCATCGGTTGAAGATTCAAATTCCGCCATTGAATATGAGGTTGTATTGATTAACTTTTTGGATTTGTCCCCTGTCCTGCACATGTTTGACTTAGAAGAAACAACCTCATCTGTTGCATTCAACATAGGAATAGTATTATCCTCAATGATAACAACATAAGGATCACTCTACACCTTCTCATTCTCCTCCTCCTCTGCAACATTAATAACATCAGGTTCAGTCTTTACCTCCTCCTCCTCCTCTGTAACGTTAACAACATCAGGATCACTTACCACCTTCTCTTTCTCCTCCCCCGTAACGATAACAACATCATGATCATTCTCCTTATCCTCCTCATCCACCGCAACTTTAACAACATCAGGTTCAGTCTCCACCTCCTCCACTTCCTCCATAGCGTTAACAACATCAGGATCACTCTCCACCTCATCCTCTTCCTACTCGATAACAATAACATGATCACTCTTCTCCTCCTGATCTTCCTCCTTCTCCTCTGCAACGTTAACAACACCACATTTAGTCTCCACCTCCTCCTATTTTGCAACGTTAGCAACATCCTTATCACTCTCCACCACCTCTTTCTCCCCCTCCATCTCCTCCGTAACGATAACAACATCAGGATCACTCTCCTCCTCCTCCACCTCCGTAATGATAATAATATCAGGATTACTCTCCTCCTGTTCCTCCTCCTCCGTAGTGATAACAACATAAGGATCACTGTCACTTGGAGAAACAAAATCCCATATTGTTCCTTCTTCTTCATAAATAGCAGACTCTTGGTCTGCAGAAGAATCAGAAGCTCTGAAGCTCTCAACATCCAAGAGTGATGGCGACTCTCGGAGATATTTTCTTCTATGACTTTGCCGAGGTCTTCTAGCCTGCAAATGACACATAAGTTCATGCTTTTAAGAGTGAACAAAATATAAACTAAAGAGCATGATCGTTTAATTGGGATGGCAAAGCTACAGAAAAAACTAGTAGAATGAGTGCAATAGATTTTATTTATTTCTAAAAATGTGCTTGATAGAATAAAACCCGTGGACTTTCAAAATCACAACTATATATATAGAGTAACAACATAAACAAGACGTGAGTTAGACAAGCCTTTTAGCGTGACAGAAAAAACTTATGTGAAATGTGTGCATTTCGTGATACAATATTCCAAACGAATCACAATGATGTAAAACGTGAATGTTAACTCTTCCAACTGAGTCACATGGATTGTCAATAAAATATTGTCTTTCTTTAGAAAGGGTATTTTGGGGGAAAAAATAAAAAAATAGTTTTTTCGGTTCCACTTTAATTTAATTAGTGATATTTTTTTTTAAAATTGTGGGAATGACTTTAGTTTTAATTCATATCCTTTAGTTGAATGTCGTCGCTATTATTTGTGTAAATTTTTATAATTACTTTGAGTAAAAATTGGCGATCGATTAAGAAACATCCTCATCGGCTCCCTCATATTAGGTTTTTTGGGAAAAAAAGAATGAGATTGATGATTATAGACCACTGATCTAAAAAGTTTCGGGTTTGTTTATAACCTAGAAAAAGTAAATTAATAGCAAAATAATTTTGAAAAATAAATGTTCTGCTCAACTTACTGACAAAGGGTATTTATATTTTCTTAGAACCGGTTACAAAGGTGACTGAATTAATATAGCGAGTAGGGATGCGTATCGGTTGGTTCGGTTCGGTTCGGTTTTGGAAGTTACGGTTTTACTTATCGGTATCGATTTGTAATCATGATCAACGGTTATGGAACTGTTAAGATATCGGTTTATCGATTAATGATCAATATCAGTTCAGTTATCAGTTTAATCATTAATAGTTCGTGCAATTTTCATTGAGAATTACTAATGCACAAATCACTAATCAACAATACGCAGTAAACAGTAGTCACTGTTGAATCTTTCCCTTTTAGTCCATTACTACATAAACACTGAATAAAACTCCATATTAACCTGGACAGAGATGTCAATATTGCCTAATATTGCCTAATCTGGCAAACTCCAAAGAATTCCGCATAACAATCAAGCCAATTTTAATATAAACTATAAATAGAAACCAGTACAACACTACATTTGAAAACCACTAATGATCATGAGACCATCACTAATAAAAACTTTTTCATTGCAGATTGTAGTATTGCAAAATCGCAGGCATATCTCACTAAATCGCTCACTGTAATGAGAAGATAAAAACAAAGACTTAAAGTAACTGAACTAACCATTAGAACCTCAATTTAGACACTTAGAAAATGATATTCAATATAACTCACCGGTGTGGGAGTAGTGACAGTGAATCAATGAGTGATGTCACAACTTTCAAATATTATTGCAAAATTCTAGTGTCAACTATAAAATGACTGTAAAAATCCTAAAGATTGAAATGTAAATCCTAAAGGCTAAACGTGTCTAAGGCCTTCACTGATATGAATGTAGTTAATTAAACTTCTTATCGGATTATTGGGCACCCAGTTAGAAATATGGCCAAATCGATACCCGAACCTATAATTCAATTAGAAGTTTATGGTAAGCTGAGACTTGAACTGTGAAGCCATTAACCTGAACTATTGACTCAATAACCAAATTATCTGTTCAAATTATCGATTTTGATTTGATTTTGAATAGCCTTAATAACGGATGGTAGGCCATAAATCGATTTCACTTGACAATGTCTTCGCAATCATGTTCTTTGCATCGTATTTGCCTAATATAATTAATATCTCTTGTGTGATAGGTGCATTACTGCATAAAAATGACTTTATATAGTTCGTACATGAAGAATAGTGGGGGTGGGTGACAAATAGTGTAAAACTCTATTGTGACCAGAACGTCATAATTCAAAATCAATTACAAAGGCTAATATTGCACGTTTGGTATTTGAGTAGGTAATAAACTTTGATTTTGACACTTGTAATATATGACACAATATATTTTATCTTTTGTTAATCAAAATGTTCCTTTTTATAGGAAATATGTCATATTTTGAGTAATTCTAGAGGTATTATCATCAAATATTGAAGTAATCATACAAGTTTAACATAAGTATGACACATGAACTAATAAACGATAAAACAATTCATATTTTTGAAAATATATGAATATTCTCAAGAGGCTAATTTTTTTTTGATAAACCTATCCTAAATACGTAAAAACAAAATAACAAGGTCTGATCGAAAAACCATACATTAATATAGAATGAGAAAAAGAAACATGTCAAAAAGAGAGGGGAGGGGGGATGGTGTTTTAGGTTTTGTTAAGGAGGAGAAACGACAAATGAGAGAGAATATATAGCACATCAAATTTTTTCTACAAATGTATATAAATTTTTTCTTTCATGTATAAAATGAAAAAAAATGTGTAGTAATATCGCTTTCAGATGGTACGAAAATAAAATCTTCATAGACTAAAGTGGATAAATATTTTGTGCATTTTATGAAATTGAATCTTTCTTTAGCTTCAAAGGAACAAGAATGATATGAAGCATGCATTTTTTAATTTTTTTTTTTAAAAAAATTCACCTAGTGTTTGGTATGAATTTATTACAACTTATAACTATGTCAAAAAGAATATTTTCTTTCGTCTCGATTCATGTGATGTTGTTTGATTTGATACAAAGTTTAAAAATAGGAAAAATTACGCGGTTAAGCAAACTTAACTCGAGTTTTTTTCTACTCCTATGCGTCTCCCATATATGCTTTCTTTGCATTTTTGTCTTTTTGACAGAGTTTAATGGGTGTAGTCGGTGATTTGGTTGTTTAGGGGAGAGGGAACACAAAATTTGTGTTATGAGATTGCTTGCTTCATGTGAAATTATGCGTGTTTCGAAATCTTGAGTAGAGCACATTGATTTTATTGTTAGTGGTTGAATTGAAATTGTGGTTAGGGTAATTTGGGGGTGAAAACTCATGAACTGTTTGTGTTACATTGTGAAGGGGAAGAGAAATAGGGTTTTGTTATGCTTGATTGTTTTGGAATTCTTGAGTCACACAAAATGAGTGGATTATTAACATGGGTCGAGACCTTAATTAAATATGGGGGTTTGATTTAGGCTAAATGGATTCATTTTTCTTGTTGCTGTTGAATTCTTGAGTAGATGATAAAATTGCATGATATATCCTGTGCTATGTAATATATATGGAATTATGAAGTAGCACCATATAGTCGATTGTGTGGGTGTCCTATGATATGATGTTTAAGCAAGTGATGCACATCCTGATTGTCTGAATATGTTATGCTATAACTTGTGGGAAGTCTGAGTACCTAAGTTTGTAGTAGTATAAACTAAGTGTGGGGTGGTCTATGCACACCACCCACATTTTGTTTATGAATGCAACACCAGGGACTTAATTGTGACATATTATATATGTAACTATGTCTACGTCACAACGCCCCGGGAAAGCTGTCCCTCAGCCCACGCAAAAGAAAAGGCTAAGGAGCTGGAATGTCCCACTAGCACCTCCGGCTCTCAAGGGGCAGACGTGATGATATGGAGCCAAGGCTGTGGACAAGGAAAGGAAGAATTGGTACAAGAAGCATAACGAGGCTTCTTACTTCTCCGATGTTTATCTTGAATCATGATAGTCTAGCTCGAGATTTCCCGCAGATCGTAAGGCGAATGAGAGAGCTTCACATGGGGTTCGCATTCATTGAGCGGGCTGAGTGAAACCTTAGCATTGTTCATGAGTTCTATGCCAATTGGGTTCCGAAAACGCGCTCTCACTTTGTCACTGTCTGAGATAGGAATGTGCCTATCACACCGGCGAGCATAAATGCTATATTGGGCACGGCTGAAGACACATACCCATTGGTTCTAACCCGGCTAAATATCAGACCTCCCTACCAGGCCATCCACCACTTGTTTTGCGGACCACAATCCATGGCTCAGTGGACCAAACACAACAACAAGAGATATCACAAATCTCTTCCATATGCCCACATGCTAAGAGAGACGAGGATTTGGTTGAAGGTTGTGATGAACTGCCTGATTTCAGGATTGCACTATACAGACATTACCCGTGACCGGGTGTGTTTGTTGTATGCATTGATGAAGGATACAGATCTCAACATAGGGGCTATCATTAAATCAACTATGCGGAAGGCTCAGGTTCACAAGGTTCACATGTATGCATTTGGGGGCCTCATTACAAAGATGTGTCATCTTGGAGGTGTTCCGGAGGAGAGCCTAGACTACATGTCACCTCTGTAACCATCATCAGTGGATATTACACGTACCAAAGGGCTTGACACTGATTTGGGCCCCACTCTTACCACGGCGGAGTGTCACCAAAGAGATAAGTTTATCATGACGAGAATGTATGGTTTAGTGATGCTACAGAACAGTACTCGTGGTCGACCATCTAATGTGGTAGAGCTTCTTGAGATTAACAGGTGTTATCCACTGAATGCTTATGCTGAGGCATTATTGGGCATTTGTCTGGAGTTTCGAGAGATGACTGAGGATGATATCCCGACGGATGAGGAGAACTTGTGCGTTGGTTCAAATGTCGACTAAGATTCTGAAGAAGAGTTGGACCCCACATTGGTAGGTGACGATGCCAAGGGGAACGAAAACATGGAGGATTGATCAGGGAGTTTTTTACCTGACCCTTTGAACTTGGTTGAAATTTTTTGTAATGCACTGCGAACAGTGCTATTGTATAAGTGTGGGGTGGGATGTATGTCTTACTGTATGATTGGTGCATTATGGTATGACTTTCATGTTTTGTTTTGATATTGGGTTCTTTATAGTTGTTTACGGTTCTTTAGCTGAGGATAGTCCCTTTGTACTGTACAAAAAAACTTTTATTTTAGTAGTAGGATTGAGTCTGTAGTCATAGATCGAGTCAAGCTTCCCAATGATAGTTGGATGACGACCGTCTTAAGGGAAATTTCGTCATTTGAGTCATAGGTTGGATTGTGCTGAAGCTATAACTCTTTGAAAATCATATGTCTGAATAAACATGGTTGAATTGATGTATGAATGCAGTGAAATTCTGGGCATGTGATGAAAATGTACAACTTAAGATTAAATGAACTTGCAACATAACATGATTATGTGCTGAAATTGATCTTTCTGAATACAACTTGTGCCATGAGCGGTGACCTTTTTAATATGATCCATGATAGGCTTTTGAGTCTAGAACTTCCATAAGTTGTAATTGAAGCGAAATAAAGGTGTTATTGTACTTAAAAAGATGACAACATGCTTCTTTAGAAATGGTTTAGAAATTTAGCCTTTCAATATCCCTAGCTTATCCCACTTGAGCTTGTAACCTTTGTTTCGTTGGAACCTACAGAATAAGCTGAACCCCTTTCATTGATCCCATAATTTTGATCCTGACCTCTAATGCACTGTGTTAGGCTGAAAGGTAGAAATAAATGAAAAACATATAGAGAAGGTGATGATGCGTAGTTGTGAGGGTAAAGGAAAGTAAAAGGTAAGGAAATGCCCCAGGAATAAGAAGCTAAGGGACTACCTTGATGATGGACCTGACCCTAACAAAAGGGTATACACCTTAACTAAAGAGAAATCTCTAAGTCAAGGATAGCTTTCGTTAAGTGTTTTAAAAAAAGGAAGAGTCAATAAAAGGGGCAAGAAACCAAATGCAAAGGAAGGTTAATACTTGAAAAAGAAGAGGGAGAATGAGATAGAAAAGTTGTGATTGTAGAGAAAAAGCTGAACATAGTGCAATAGGGAGAACGAGTCATTACTATCATTTAAATGAATCTTCCTTGACCCTGAGCATACATTACAACCCGAACAAGTCCTGTTTGATTTTGAACACGATACACTTCATTAGTAGAGATGTACATAATGGGCAAGCTTATGGTTCCCAATGCGTGCAGGTGAATTCTATTCTTGAGTATGAGTTGTTTTGAATGCTAAGTCCTTAATCTGTCGTCATTTGGAGCTTGTGTGTGTGGACTGTTTATTGGCGTGAGGGGCACTTGTTGTAGGAAGTAAAGTGATAATTAGTGGTGCACATGTTGGTTAAGAGCGTTGGTTGCAAGAAGTTGTCAAAGCATGCACATAATATATGCATATCATGAACTGAAATGTGTTGAATGAATTATGAACAGAGTTTGTGAAGAGTAGATGGTGGAAGCGCAATCCAATGTAGTGAGTCTAGGTCTAGGTGTACTGAGTAGTTTTTCGAGGACGAACAAAGCTTTAAGTGTGGGGTAGTGATCTCGAGCATATTTATATGTCCGTCATGCTATGTATGTCCACATTTAAGCTTAGTTTGAATTCATAAAGTATGTGTTTAAAGTAGTATCAAGTCATTTGTGTATTTCTGAGCTAACCAACATGATTAGTTGTGTAGGGAAGCTACTTGGGAGAAATGTGCACAAAAAGGACGAAGGAAGCAATCTGAAGATTTGAGGCTAAAGTAAGCAAGGAATAAGATGAAGGAAATGCTCTAAGGCAAGGACTTGCTGGCCTCGCGTTACGCAAAAGAGATAGAAGAATCCATTCAAGATTTAAATTCGAGGCAGAACACCTCGTGTAGCTTGTGCGTCACGCGATATAGCCTTATAATTTGATCTGGAATCTGATGATTGTTGCGCATCGTGCACCTGAGGCCCCAAATTAGCCACCTCGACTGTTAGTATAAATAGGGTATTATTTTAGTTTTATGAGGAATTCTTTTTCTCATTTTTAAATGGAGAACTGAAGAACTACGCTGTGGAGTTTTCTAGGGTTAATTCTTTATCTCTTTTCCTTTCAATCTTATTTGGATGATTCTTACCCATTGTAAGATTGCTTATCGGATCATGAGTAGCTAAATACCCTAGTTCTAGGGTTGTGGCTACAGGATGAATGTAATCTTTTGAGTTTGGTATAAAGTTTTTCAGGAATTATCGCATGAATCTCTCTTATGTTCTTGCTTTTGGTCATTCATGCTTGATCACTATAGAAATAAATCTATTGTCCAAATTGAACTCGGATAGGAATAAGAGGATAGAACGTGGGGCATAAGGAGCTTGTTGAACCCTAAGTAGCTAGGGTTGATTCATTTCTAGGATAGGAATATACCTAGAGACCTTGCTTGGGTCACCATACAGGAAGATAGCTTAATGCTCAATATTTAATCACTCTATCCCCACTCAACGATGTAGTTAGAGTGTTATCTATTGTAGGCGATTAGAAGTTGGGAGACCATGATCATACATCTACCCCTGTGATTCAGTGATTCGATAATCCAATGAATACTCATATTAAATGATATTGATTACATGATTCCTGGGAAGAGCTGCAGTGCTGCATCTTTCTCAAATTATTGTTCGAAACTCACGAAATTGAATCGTAGTAGTCATATTTCAGTTTAAGGTAGAAGTAGGCAATAAATAACCTTTAAAATCTTGAAATTGCACTTGTGTTGAATTACAAGTTAGGAAAATTGATAAGTTCTGATCTTAAGTGCTGTGGGTACGATACCCGACTCTCTAAAAGAGCAACTTTATTACTTGTACGATCACGTGCACTTGCATGTGCGATTTGACCGCAACATACAACTCGTCAATTTATCTTGTCATTCAACACTTAGTCCATTTTCTCAGTAACTCACCCATGCCTTCCACATATGTCTAGTCGAAGGAACGACTTCTTGAAGCTGGGTTCATCAATCACCAGAATTCCTGTTATTTCAACACTTTGATGGCCAACTACTCCAAAAGCTATTTCCTATAGAATCAAATCAAAATACCATCACATCTATTAAAAAATGCCTAAGACTCGTGCAAAACTTATAAGTTTAAATGCATCAAAAATATCATAAGTCATGGTACATCAAACACGAGAAGTGAGAGACTTATTTTGAGAAATTTGCACCAATTTGGATCGGATGTACATAATTTTTCTAACAACTCCTTTTCTTGGTTGCTAACTCTCACTTGTATAGGAGCGCATAGTGGTTGCTTCTTGGAGAGGCGCCTCAAATGACTCATTGATAATTATCCCCGTATGTTTTTTTAAGAGAGGAGTAGGAGGATATTCCCTATCAAATTTAATATCTATAGTCACAACTCGCTTCTCATTTGTTTTAGTCATTTTCTGCAAGGCAAATCATACAAACATAGATGCGACGAGGGTTAGTTGGAATCAAAATTCAAGAGAAAAGAACAATTCAAAGATTATTTTGAGGGTCACTTACTGGGAAGGCACTCTGCCTAACAAGTTAGGCGATCTCATGGTTCAGGCGAGCTCTCTGAAATGGATAGTACAAAATTTCAAAAAACTCAGGCAAAATAGGTGGAGTCATCTTCAACTTTGTGATACACTGAGTTGATTTCGGTGGGCTAAGACAAGTTAACCTAAAGTAATAGTGCAAAACTAAAGAGAACAAATATAAGAGGCGATGCAACTCCCATTTGGCAATTCGTAGAGTGGGTTTCAGCAAACTAAGACAAGACCACCGAATGGAATAGAAGCCCTGTCACATATCCAAGAAAGAAAGGCGAGTCGAGACTTATTCGACGATTCTCCTAACTACCTAAGAGAGATAAAGACTTTTTTGAACTCTACTATTAACTCTCTCTTGAATGAAAATTATGAATTCAAGAGTTGTGGTTCATGATATAAAGGATCTCATGATGATAAAGTAGACTCGTGAATAAATTCTCCTCACTCTCATAGTCACTTGCTCGAGTCTTGAAACAAGTTACTAGAAGTTGTAAAGACTCCATAAAAGGACTCAAAGGAACTTTCTTAGAATGTTCAAGAGAATTATCAAAACTTTACTCTCAACTCTATATTGAATTTGAATTATCTATTCAATTTTATGTTCATGTTAGGAATGATTTTGGTGTTTAGAATTAGCTTAGAGTAGTTTGACTCAAAAAAGAGTGAAGGTACCCTTCGAAAGAACACCAACAGAACAACCGATTGCAAACTGGATGGGGCAGGCAACCCTGGAGCTATGGGTTGAGTGGGGATACATACCCCAAAGTTCAAATAATAAATTGGGGCTATATGGCTGGTGCAACGCGCCAGGCCCCAACCCAGAAGACTCGACGAAATTCTTTGCTCGTTTTCTCACCCTAATTCGCCTAGAATCGAACGGTTTCTTCCCCAATCACTTTGATTTGATTACTTAACATAATTACACTCTAATATACTTAAAAAATATCTAAATTTCATCTCAAGAAATCATCAAAACCCCAAAACTACAAGATTTAGAATGAACTACAAGAACACCTATCAAGAACTGATTAAAAACTCTAATCTTTCAACTTCAAGAATAAAATTTTGCTGAAAATAATATAATTGGTGTATGGGTGAACTAACCCAACACTATGGAAGGTTACATATCTCTTAAGGATTAAACCCATGGCGAAATTCTGCAACAAGGCACAAGAATCTCGACGAATGCTTGATCATCTCCTTTTTTCTCCTCTTTCTTTTTATTTCTCTTCTTGAACTCTCAACTAAAACCATAGGTGTATATTAGGATTATAAAACTGAAACTAAAAGTATTAGACCCTTAAAATATTATAAAAATGAATTAAATCTGATTGGCTAAGGAAAATACCAAAATACCCCTTCATATCTCACTCATGCGAACTTGAAACTTAACAAAATTAGTGGCCCTGGAAAGGTAATTAAAAGACCTTTCATTGGGTACCATGTACCCTACCTAACTCATTTTGTACTGAAAGTTATGGTTATTTGAAGTTGACCTATAACTCATAACTTAAGCATAACTTGTAAAATTTCATATTTTTCTATTTCCAATTTAGTTCTTCTTGGAACTCAAGGTTCTACATCAAGTGACCTTAACACTCAATAAAATTTTAAATTCCTTGGTAAAAATCTCACTCACTACGAAGAACGGTTCGAGTCTTAGTTCAAAAATTTTCTGGGGTGTGACAAAAAGATTGAGCACTCTTCTTTGTCTTTCATTTGGGCTATTTATAGTTTCCAAAACTTTGGCCTAAATTCACCATTTGACCATTTCAACGACGTTGGTCGGGCTCGAGAAACACATTTGGTGAATCTTTATTTGCTCCTTAGCTTACCTTTCGCTTGCTTTAGGCCTCAGGTGTTTGAACCTCAGTTGGCGAGCTCGTTCGAGATTGTCTTTCACATTCAACAAATTGTTGAACACTACCTTTATTCGTCTTTTAAGCCTTCAATTTTTCTCCAAACCCTGCCACCTTCAGCGTTGGTCAGTTGATTCGTCCTTTATGTTCAGTGAGTCATCATTCTTCTTCAAGTTCTTTGACCTGACTCAATTAATTCAAGTGTCGAGCACTGTCACTTTAGGAAAGGTCATCCCCATTGAGTGATCCGTCCTTCCTAATAGGTGATCATCAATGTGGATTTTATAGTATTTTCATGTTTTTGGTCATTCTTCCAAACATTCATCCTTGTCTTATCATCTGAGCCTTCGTAGCTGCAAATCATCAATATATAAATTGAACTAAATATGAGCCAAATGAGTGTAAATTTATCATTCATCAATCAACAACAACCAAAACAATAGAGGTTAACTTTATATAACAATCCAAATATGATTTTCCGACAGTCTAATCGTATGTCCTAGATTACATAGCCTAGCTATTACTTTGATTCACTCAAATAAATATGAAGAGTTATATTATTTCCTAAAAATAGCAGTAAGACGCCAAATAAATGAGACTTCTTCTCCTTAGAGAATCCTTCAACCCATAAGCAAAGAGGAGGAAACGAGTAGCATAACATGAATGAACTTTCTAGTGGGTAAATCACCTTGAAGTCTTATAATTTTTTGTATTTGGTTGAAGGGAAACTGTTAGAGAGACTTAGAAATTCCTTTATTCTGAATTGGGCAAAAAAAGAGTTAAAACGAAGCTGAAATGTAATATATATCCAATATAATTTTCACCGAGTTAAGGGCCTCACCTATAGGCTGTCTGCGCAGTCTCACTAAAATACAAATATCTTTGTAATCTACTATCGTATCAACAAATGGTTTATTGAGTTGGAAACCAGACTCATAAAACTTCAATTTGATATGTTGTAGGTTATCTAACTCATTTTACATTGAGAAATATGCTTGTTCAAAGATAGACAATAAATGAGACTGTTATGGAACCCTTTGTCACAATGAACCGCTTGCTCAAACATTTGTGTTAAGGATTTCCTTGGCCTAAAACTTGGTTTTAACATTTCAAATACTTCCATATACAGTTTTTTAATAAACATGTCACTTTATATGCTCATTTCCATTTGTTGACATCAACTTAGCAACACATGTACTAATAGTTACAGAGTGTTACATATTCACCCTGAAAATTCGTTACTAGAATAAATAGTTAGATTTAGCTTAATATAGTAAATATTTAATTGATAAGTCTCTATGGGTTCAAAATCATGCTTCTAAGAAGATCCACGTTGTCACTTGCACGGTCGTGTACACTTGCATGTGCGTTTGGACACAAGAAGTTTTTGACGTTGTTGTCAGGGATATAGAAATTAATTATTTTTCTAGGTTATACTTTTTCAATTAATTTATTTTATTTATTTTGATAAATATTTTGTACAAACATATTTGCGCTGAATAGAAAAAATCATAGTATTTCATAAAATTTATAACCCTTCAGAAATATCACAATTCATCGAAAAAATACAACTCTTTGAAAAAGTCACTACCCTTCGAAAAACTCACAATTCTTCAATGTGAAAATGCTTATACTTTTAGTATAATATATAATATAATATAACTAATCATATATTTATATAAAAGAGAACCTCAGGCCAGACTATGTGGCGCCACCACAAGCAAGAATTTCCTTTTCAGTTTAGTTATTACAAAACAATACCTTACCCCTTTCATGAAAAGATGTGACTTTTATGAAAAGTTTTGACTTTTATGAACAATTGCGACTTTTTTTGAAGAGTTGCAACTTTTATGAAAAACTATGACTTCTATGAAAGGTTGTGACCTTTCTGAAGGGGTGTAACTGTTCCAAAGAGTTGTGGCATTTCCAATAAGACATAATAAGCATTTGTTCACGCTACCCTTTTTGTCTATAAGTAGAGCGATTTCCTCTCATTTTAAAACAATTAAAATTCTAAACTTCTTCTTCTTTAGAACAATTAAATATTTATGTACTTTGCTCCTGTTGAGTGGCTCACTAACAGCATTATTTTTGTATCAGTACACTTGTGAAGACTATAGATTCTTAATTCACACGATATCACATAATTTAAAATTCGATAAAATAATTTATTTCTATTAGAACTATAAAAATAATTCAAATTAAAATAGTAAAAATACATGTACAGAATACATACACCCCTCTTGAAAAAAAAAAGTTCAAAAAGTCTTCTATGTAACGTCTGAAATATGACGGCACATCAGTCATCAAGTATTCAAAAGAACTTTTCATTCTCACCTACTTTTCCCTCCTAAAATAGAAAACACCACTGTTTCTTCTTTGTTTTTCATTCCAGTTTACTGTAAGCTAAAAAAAATTCCATCTTTCTTTGTTTAACAAGATGACATCAAGTAGTCAAAAAGGAAAAGATTTTATGAGACCTACAAAAAGTGTAGGAGTAGAATTTAATGATAAACATCTATAGAATTATTTGAAAGTTATTTTAATTGCTTCAAATGGGGGCGGGAATAGAGCATGCTCTTGTAACTATTGCAATAAAATAGTTATGGAATCATATAATACAGTGAAAGCAAATCTTTTGAGATTATCGGGCCGTGTAGTTCAAATATGTAAAGAAAGCAGTGGTGATATATTTGTGACTTTGAAGATGGATCATGAACAAGCCGAAAGAAAAAGAACCAATGTTCAAGTTGATTATATATCACTTCCTGAGGGGACTAATTTAATTCAACAAAAAAAGAGTTCGAGTAATGGAGCTATAGGGAAATAATTCTGCATCTATGAGAGAAATACAGCCGACAAATAGCCGCTAGGATGTTCTACGCATTAGATTTATCTTTTAACTTTGGAAACTCTCCTTATTTTAAAATAGGTTCGAAGTTTCTAGCCGAAAATATCATTCCCAGTTATATTCCCCTATCATATAATAAATTGAGGACTACTCTTTTAGCTCAAGAAAAGACACATATTGATAGAAAATTGTAACCAATTAAGAGTACATGGAAAAAGAAAGGATTGTCTATTTATTTGGATGAATGGTCCGATACTAAAATATGACATTCGATCAATATAATGGCATCATATAGTGGAGGTTGTATGTTTTTAAATTCAATAAATTATAGTGGAATAGTAAAATATGGTGAATATATTGCTAACTTGTTTCATTGAAGCAATAGAAAATGTGTGTTCAAATAATGTTGTTCAAGTTATCACGGATAATGCAAGTAATATGAAACAAGCCGGTACTATCGTGGAGAAAAAATATCATCATATATTTTGTACTCCTTCTGTTGTTCATTGTTGAATCTAGCTTTGAAAAGTATGTGCCAACCTTCGGAAAAATCACCTCACTTTACTAATTGTAAATCGATTTTAGAGTTACTTAGTGAAGTGAGTAATTTTAAGAACTTTTTTGTGAACCATGACTTGACACATGCACTTTTTCAAAAACATTCGGATTTGTGTTGTTGAAGGTTGGTGAAAAATATTTGCCTCACACATCATTATGACCAACCAAATTCGCAAAGTGAAATCTTCATTGGAGAAAATGGTCATGGATGATGAATGGAAGAATTATAAGGGGATAAGGGAATTGAAGCCAAAACTCGTAAAATAAAATCCCTTATAATGAATGATGAAAATGGGATAATATTGATTGTTTCTTGAAATTTACTGAACCAATTGTTGATATGCTAAGAAGTGTTGACATTAATGGTCCAAAATTACATCTCATATATGATATGTGGGACTCAATGATTGAGAAGGTCAAGAAAGTAATCTTTGAGCATGAGGGGAAAGATCTCATTTCCTGTGAATCAATTTTTTTTTGATATTCATGATATTCTTGTGGATAAGTGGAACAAAAGTAACACACCTCTACATTGTATGACACATTCTTTGGTTCTCAAATATTATCCTGAATCATGGCTTCAAGGAGAGAATGGACGTCACGCTCTGATAGAACCCCATAGACGTGACATGACGTACTTAACCCCCAAGTGGTCTCATAAATCCTCTTAGCATACATTAATCACATAGGTTATAGAAAATAGTGCAGAATAAACTTTTCCTAATAAAACCAACAATCGAAAAATCATATATAAAGCAGCGAAATACTTAAGGTCTTACATGGCCATCTTAGACCCAATCTCAAAACAATATAGGGACACGACCCTTTATAATTAAAAAGATTACTAAATGTCTATTACATCAAATTGAAACATAAAATTTAGGTCGTCAAATCCTTGAGGACATACCAAGTCTTGGACGAATAGCAATCCAAGCCTTCAACTAGAGAATCCACTTAGTTACCACAACCTACACTTGTAGTAAAAACATGAAGAAATATGGGTTAGCACACAAAATGTACTAAGTATGATGACCATGCAAATACATGCTTTGAAGTAGACATTTTGTTTGAAAGTCGTGCATATGCCATTTTGATAAATCTTCATGAATATAAGCATAATAAGCATAACATTCAAATATAACCAACATGCAAGTCATATATTCACATTTGAACTCAATCACTTGTATAAACCTTTACCTTGAGCCTCCACTTCAAGTGACCATTAAGTTATACCTTGTGCAATGCATAAATAATGTCCCATACCACCACCTACACCAAGGTTGCCACGATCGGGGAGCACCCCTTAGACTTAATCGGCGTCTTCGTCCTCAAAGAGGTCTTAGACTAGCCCTTAGCATACATCATTGCATATCATAGGTAGAGAAAATTCGGAAAAATTAAAATTTTACATATGAAGTTTAATTAGACTTCTCATTTATCAAAATATTCTACATAGTTGTTTCACACAAGACCATCTAACATAGGAGTACAAGATTTGGGACATAACCCTTACAACATTACAATAAAGTCTAATAAGAGAATACAACATTGTCTTTACAATATATGAAATAGAACAAATGTCTTTAGGCTTAATCAAATAGCATGGATAAAATAGTAGGCTTCATCCTTAGATTTGAGGACTCACCAACAACTTGGGAACTATCCAAGTCTTCCTTGAAAATGGTCTTGAAATGCTTCAGTGGCCCGAACCTACATTATTGTAGAAATAGAAAGAGATATGGTTTAGTACAAACCACATGTACTAAGTATGGATATATGCAAGTAAAAAATTTAGAAACATGCTAAAAAGGACATTTTTTTTATAAGCATGCTAAGTTACTTTAAAAGTTTTCATGCAAAATCTAATAGCATATACAAGTTCATAGTAACAACATCATTAAGACATATGCATATCCATATACAAGAACAACATCATAACAAAGCCATATCAACATTTCATCAAAGCATTACAAGACCCTTACTCACAATCCCCATCCAAGCCTACTAGTGCAATGCTCATGTGAAGCCCCATAACCCCACACAAACTAAGTAAACTAGTAAGAAGACCATAAGCAATGCCTTTACCTTATATAACATCATATCATGTGTAGTTATCATCATACATAGCAATTTAGACCAATATCATGTTCATCAAATAAAACCAACATCATATAAGACCAACATTTTGTAGAACCAACATTAAGGCATTTCATTCATAACATAAGTACATAAGAATTCCTCCTAGGACTCCCCTCAAGGCCCACTTCTGTAATGCATAGGTAAAGTCCCATACCCTTACCTACACTAAGTAGTACCCCTTAGGTCACCCTAGTTAGTGTCCATCTTATTACTTTCATTCATTCATTTTACTTTTGGAAACATTTGCCATAAGCGACGATAGACCATGTGAGCTAAACATGGAATCCGGTGTCATGAAACCCTACACTGAAAAAAGGTGCTCTACTTGCCAAGGTACAACCATACATAATCAAAGAATCTAGGTGGATCCACTAGCTAGTCTTCCTATGGGGGCACATAGTTAAGGAACTAGGAGATTAGTATTGGAAACCCTTTTTATGCTAAATAGCATTGTAGTCTCCATCTCATGAGAACATTGGTGACCTACCTTCCCTATTGGGAAGGGACACCTCTCATATCTAGTTCGCTCGGTGCTAAGCTAAATTCCCATTTTGAAATATCTTTTAGCCATCCTTAACATTAGTTTATAGTATAGGACTTACGAGACTAACCCCTTGTATAATCCTGATCATAGCTCTTAGGTTTAGAATGAGAACTTCCTTTCATCACAACCTAACATTTAGTGAGATCATAACATCATAGTCACAATAATAAGGTGTACAAGAGAATCACTTTCAATCTTTCATGTTCACACCCTTATCATCATCTCACATTCATCATATTCATAACATGACATCATATTTATAATCTCATCATCTTCCTATCATACTCACATATTCATACTCCAATTGAAAAACAACATCAAGAATAGACCAACATAATTGAAGTAAAGTATTCATGATCTTGAAAGTCTTACCAATAGCCTCCAAGAATCTCATCCAAGATCTCACCCTCAATTCAAAGATCTTTAACCAACAATTCAATCACCAACATTGTATAATAGCAAATTAAGCAATAACACATTCAATTACATCATCCGTAATCATCAATCAACCTAATTCATAATTTAGGGTTAGCAGAAAAGGGACATTCATGGGATCTTCAATAACTAGATCAAAAACCCAATCAATACATGATATATCGCAGTCCCTGAAGAAATAATACAATTAACACCAATATAAAACTCATATACTCATCATCTTCAAGTAGTATATCAAACAAGATCTAAGATTTATGGAATTTAGGTAAGAACATGGGTCCTATAGAATTTGGATTAAACAACAACAATGAACCATTATTATACTCATAAACTATCTTAAGTAATCGTAATTCAACATAATTTATCACCAATTTTAGTTTTAGAAGGAGACCCATATGTAGAGAAAACCCTTGATTTTTGGAAGATTAAAAAATCAAATTTGAATGGACCTCTCGGGGAAAGGAATCCCAAGAGTGAAGAATCCATACCTTAGTGAAGACTTTATCCACGAATTTGAGTAGAAAAGTTGAGAACTTGGTCCTCTTATTCAAGCTTCCAATGCTCTTCAATGGAGGTTGAGTAGAGAGAGAATTTAGAGAGAAGTGAGAGTGATTTGGATTTCAATTTGGGGAATTTATTTGGGTGGGTAAAATTTACTTAAAAACGACGCGATCAAATTTGGTACATGGTTGCGCGTCGCGGGGGCACCTCCAAATCTTTTTTCTGGAATCCAATGTGAGGCAGAATGGTTCGTGACAGCCCCGTTTTGCTAGCCAATATTTTCCTTTTTAGTGTGAAGCTGTGCAACGTGCCACCACTCTCAAATCTGTGCTGTTTTGCAGGCTGCTTTGGTAGCCTCCTTGCCAACGCTTGGGTCCTCCTCAAGAACCCTTTGGGTGGTCCTTGGGGAGTCGTAGCTGGATGTTTTGACCAAATAAACATTATTTTACCTATTTGAAGTATTTTTACAAGCTTTAGACTTTATACGACACTTCCAAACCTTCAAACCTAAGGATGTCTACTAGTTCAATTTCGCTAGTTTCTGGACGTCATGATCGTCCTTTGACATCTAGGCTCTAATACTTCTAAATCAAGTTTATTACATTAGTATAGGTCTGTCAACATCATTTTAATCATTATTTAATATGTGAGGCTCTAGTCTAAGTCATAGAACTTCCGGGGTGTTACAAAGGTACCACCCTAAGGTCACCAAAGTGAAATTCACAGTTATCCTTTTCACCTTTACACAATAAAGCATTTAATATACATAAAAATTTCACGAATTACATTATCACATTAGGACCATCATCTAGGACAACTTTAGTCATACTTGTGCAATGTGCAAGTAGCATCCCATACTACTACTCACACTAAGTATTCTCTTAAAACCACCATAGACTAGGCACATTCAATTCATTACGTCATGACAAGGAAAGTAAAGCATAAGTACAATCCAAGTAAATCATGCGTAATCTCATTTAGACTTTAAGTCATCATTATTCATTAGCTTGCATTGGGACTCTTTCATTCATTAAGGAAACTTTCATTCATTATCATAAGGACTTAAGAACTCACTATGACCCTCTTAAAGCTTACTCGTGCAATGCATATATTGCATTCCATACTACCACTCACACATCATAGAACATCTCAAAAACCATAATCCACATATCACGTGATAGGAATAAGCGTTTAACCAACGTAGACCATGAGAGATAAATCATGGAATTCGATGTACTATCCCACATCGTAAAGGTTGATCTACTTTCTTAAGGTAAAACGGTAATTAGCGTAAGTGGATCCACTAGCTAGACCTATGTGGGCACATAGTTATGCAATAAGAAGGTTGCTACTAGACACCCCTCCTCTACTCATGGATGGGCATCGACCTCAAGAGATTGCTACTAGGTACCCCGCCTCAACTCATGGATGATTACCCATCCCATTAATGTAATGACGGGGATCACCCCCTAGAAGTTACCGGGGTCGTCGACCTCTCGAAGGTCTTGGACAAGCCTCTTAGCTATCATTCATTACATAAGTATGAAAAGTAGTGCAGAATTAAAACTTTTCACAACAATTAATAAGAAACTCTTTTATAAAAACCAAGGAACAAGTCTCATCATCACAAGCCAACTTAGACACATCTTAAATATCATAGGGTCACAACCCTTCACATTGAAAGAAAACACAGTAAGTCTTATACAAGTCTTAAAACAGGAAACTAAAAGAAACATAGTCTATGTCCTCGAACATATAAAGACATACCTATCTTGAGAGAATCGACTTCCCAAGCCTTGCCTTCTAAGAAACATTCACTTGCCTTCCACCTATACTTATAGAAATATAGAAGAGTATGTGGTTAGTACAAACATTGTTTTAAGTATGGCATTATGCAAAAACATGCTAAAGAGGACATTTTAGTTGAAACATACTTTTCATGCTATTTAGTAAAACCTTCATGAATCAAGTCACAAAACATCATATAAATCATCATTTAGCATATAAGGTAAAACTTCCATACTTCTCAACATAAAGTCATATTTAACATTAAACCCATTTATCATATAGACTTTTCCTATCCAAAGTTATTCTAAGACTCACCTAGGTAAGACATGAAGAGATCACCCATACAACCTCTTCAATACACACCTATGTGATCCTTAATACTGCCAAAGATAAGCATGCTTCATTCCATTTAACAAGTCAACACTTAATTGCTAAGGATACTAGAAGAAACATACATGCATTAAGGAACTTCAAATAAAGGACCATCCTCCAAGACAACCCCCAAGTTACACTTAGTGCAATGTGAAAGTATCATCCCATACTACTACTTCCACCTTAGTGCTCCTTGAGAATTCCCTTAGACTAGGCACCTCACATTCATCCTATACATAGCTTCCATCATACAAGACATAATATCAACATGCTTCTTTAACATTAGACATAAAGTCAACTTACTTCATTTACATCATATAGTAACCCATTCATACATTTTCATATAAGGACACACCAAGACTCCCTCCAAATATCTACTTGTGAAATGGATAGATAGTGTCCCATTCCACCACAACCCAAAGTAGTACACCCTTTAGAAGACTTAGTTCATTTACATTCATTTTTGGGGGCTAGCTTTAACCGACATAGACCATGAGAGCTAGACATGGAATCCCGGTATTAACCCCTACCAGATAAGGGATCCCTACTTGCCTAAGGTAGGGTCATACTCTTTTAGCCTTTACATGGATCTCCAATAGCTATACCTATGCGGGTGCATAGTTAAAGGATAAGGAGATTTCTTCTAAGTAACTCATATCAAATCATAAAGAATACTCATCTCAAGAGGTACTTTGGATACAACATCTCTACACACGAAGTGTACCCACCCCTTCTTCAAATCCTCTCAGTGGTAAGCATAACTCCCCCACAGAGTCTTAAGCATTCCATGACTATAGGTTAAGGGATAACTATTTAGTACCACATCTCAACTATCGAACAGTACTTATCCTTAGAGGTTACTTTTGAATACCACATCTCAACTCACGAAGCGTATCTGACACGCCCTCAAAATGAAATAAGGTAGCTAGAGCCTCACATGTGCCTAAAAAGGTTAATAATATGTTAATAAAGTGTTTATAGTATGCATATTTGATTTGAAGTCATTTGGAGGTCAAAAATACAAGAAAGTCCAAGACGTTCGAAAGTTGGTCTTTAGACGTGCTAGTGCGTCCTTGTATGTTTGGCTTGATTTTATGTGTTTTTTGGAGTTTAGAAGCAGTGTAGTTGACCCTAGTACCTTAATAGACATTTTAAGGGTCAAAACATCAGGGTACGACTCTCGAGGACCAGCCGAAGGCCCCCCAAGGAGGACCCGAACCTTGGACAAGAGGCTGGCCAAGGCAGCATGCAGGAGCAAGATTTGGACCTTGCCCTCGCGACGCGCGCCTAGCACGCACCTCACTGCCTCAAATTTTATTTCGGGCAGAATGGGAAGGCTTCTCCGCGAGGTGCAGCCTACTCCCAGATCCGATTGCGTCGTTTTTAAGTCAATTTTGACATATCTAAGAGCCCCAATTCGTGTGGGAGTGTTTTGGTAACTTAGGGGATGTTTTATTAAATATTTTTACGACCTTTTAAAACCCTTTACCAATCCAGAACCCCAACACCCATTAAGAAATCAAATTCTCAAAGTTCTCTTCTCTTCTAAAAACCCAAAAACTCCATTGAAGACCAAGCTCAATAACAAGCTATGGAGTTGGATTATTGGAGCTTTCTATTCAGATTTTCATGGGCTTTTTAATGTATAAGGTATGGTGATCCTTCATCCCTAGATAACCATTCATCTATGGAGTCCTTTCAAAGGTTTTCAAAATATGAATTCTAAGTAAAAAAATCCTATCTTCCAATCTAGACATTGGTTCATTCTCAAATTGATTTTAAAAGCATTCTAACGATGAATAAGTTTATCTACTGATTTTATGATGAATTTCTACCCAATTTTATGAAGAACCCATGATCCTCCTAATTTCTCAAATTAGCCTATGATGTGAGTCTTGTGATCTTGACTTGATATTTATAGAATTGTGATTAGATTGTATTGAATTGCTTATTGCTATTACTTTCTATATAAATTGAATATGAATTGTGGAGGAATTATCAAAGATGATCATAAGCTTGGAGATTTGGTAAGTGGACTATTTCTTCTAATTAGCCTAGAATGTACATTGAATCGTGTTGATTGGTATGGTCCATCTTTGGTGGAGGTGTTTACATTCTTGTACATATTTATGTGTTATGATCATGGACTTGAAGGCAATATATGCAATATGAATTAATATCATGATTTCTATGTTTAGGAAGTTGAAGGATTTAGCCTTGATTCTAATATCATGTCTAAGTAAATTGATGTTATGTGAAGTTATGTGTATAGTCTTCTACACTACTTGTTTAATGTAGGTGTGGAGATGATGTTATATGTATATGTGTGATGATCATGTTAGGGTTAGGTATGGTCTTTATGGCTAATGATAACAAATATCTTTGTAGCATGACCCCTATCCATATGAACCCTATATGAATGTTTGATCAAAGTATACTAGGAGTCTTATATTCTATTGTTGAATATGAACTTGCCTCCTATGATGTAATGTAAGTGTGTGTAGTCTATAGTCCTTAATGCTCTATATGTGTGTATGACTTGAGACTTGAAGAATATTGTACATGTGTTGTGGTGTTTAGAGGGTGGCTTCCTCAATATTATGTGATAGCCATTATTTGATCATATTGACCAATGTACACACACACTTCATGCATATCCATGAGTAGAATAGATTCATGATGACTAAGGAAAGGAATAGTTCTCCTATGCATCATTACCTATTTATATGCATGTAAAGTATATGATCTATGAACTTATGAGCATGTGTGCCTAAAGGTGTTTATGTGAAGGTAGATCTCACATATATGTACACACACATGCATGTTTGAATATGATATGATTATGTGAAAGGACATTCTCAATTAAGGTAGCTTCTATGGTGAATGTAGAATTCTCACCCTAGATACCTTTGAGCTATATGATATATGAGGGAGTAAGTCCCTAAGGCCTATTATTTATGAACTAATGTTATCTAAAGGCTTGATGATGTTTAAAAGGGAGTTATTCCTTAGCAACGAAAGGGCATGCAAATGAGATGGAGGTCTCACGTTAGTAAGTCCGGCCTCCCACATGGGTTTCTTCACATTAGAAAGTTCGGATTTCCAATATATGTGTTGTCTCATGAGATGGAAACCCTCACGTTAGAAAGTTAAGATTTCTAGAACCAATCTCCTTGTCCCTTAACTATGTGCCCACATAGGACTCTAGCTTAGTGGATCCACCTAGATAAGCTATGTACGAATGGTTGCACCTTCGGCAAGTGTTAACCCTCTCTTTTCGGTGTGAGAGTAGAACACCGGATTCCATGTAGCTCACATGGTCTATGTCGGTTATGGCTATGTCTCCCGAAGGTTAATAATTAACTAAGATAAGAATATGAACTCTAATCTAAATTCCTTGAGGAGTGTACTTGGTATAGGAGGACTATGGACCTTACCTATACATTACACTAGATGACTTCAAGAAAGGATAGGATTGGAGACCCTTATGAAGTAAAGACTTATGTTATGTATGACTTGTATGAATGCATCTTAAGTGACCTTGTTATGTTAAGATATGAATTATGACTATGCATGTGAATTACACTTATGGCTTCTAAATGGGTTTATTTAGTATGTGTTGGGGTATGGGACTCCATGTGTACATTGCACAAGTAAACTTGTGAAAGGAGTTATGAGGGTGGTCTGCCTATAACATGTATTAAATGATTTATGACTAAGGTTGTAGTAAAGAAAAGAGTCCTTATATGATTATATGAAGTATGTGGCCTTATGTCTAATTGTGAGTGAATATGATATAACTTGTTGAATACGTAATGACTTGATGAATATGTTGTGCCTAGTCTAGGGTGACTTCTAAGGTACACTTGGTGGAAGTAGTATTATGGGATGCTACCCACACATTGCACTAGTGTGACTTAGGAGTTGTCTTAGGTGATGATTCTTATGTGAAGTTGATGTCTATGAGATGTTTATGACTTATGAATATATGTGCTTGTGTTATGAATCATAATATGAATGACTATTGTAAGGTGACCTCAAAGTGATACATTGTACTAAGTACACTTGAAGGTTACTTAAGGAAACAAGTAAGATAAAAGAGAGGTAATGTATGGTATGTGTTGAATATGCTTTCAAAGTATGATAAATGGATTTATGTGCTATTATGAGTATTATCCATGTCTATATTATGTATGTGAACTATATTGAGCTTATATGTGCCTATGTTCATGAAGTTTACTTAAAAGACATGTTGCATGATTTCAAAAGAAATGTCCTCTTTAAATGCATATTTTTGCATGGTTGCCATACTTAGTGCATTCTTGTACTAATAGCATTCTTCTTCATCTTTTTACACAAAGTGTAGGTGGTGATGGCTAGAGGATGTCTCCTATGTGAAGAGCTTGGATAGATCTCCCAAGTTCAAGTAAAGGGACCCTTGCCTATGTGAAGATGTTCTTAAAGTTAATGTAATAGCTTAGACTTATATTTTATGTTGTTAAGGGCCGTGTCCCTATTCTATTCTATTCTATTCTATCTTAAGATGGCAAAGGGACATTAGAGTCTAACTATGTATCATGAAGTATTTATATATATATATATATGAAGTAATGTTCTAGCATATGATGTGATATGAAAAGTTTTAAATTTTCTGCTATTTTTATTATGAGTATGCAATGAAGGTACGCTAAGAGGCTTGTCTTAGACCTCTGAGAGGTCGACGACGCCGTGTTAAGATTGGAGAATACCATAACTTGTAGAGTATACCCTCGGCTCGTAACAAACTTGGTATCAGAGCATAAGGTTTTGTCTTTTGTCCTTAGGTTTCAATGTCTCGTGTTGCCACGTCTAGTAGAGTCTCGTATCATTGGTGGTGAGTCGCGACACATCAAATGGTACGGGAGGATATAGGACGATAGAGTTTCCCTTATTCACTATTCTCATGTCGTGCCATAGAATTTAACTCTATAAGATCTCTATCTTATGTTTCCTTGTCCGGTAGTCTTTTAGATGTGATTGCTTGGAAGGGATTATTTCTCAATGCTTGAGGGAGAAAAGGTGAGTTTTTGATACTTACCTTGGTTTTATGGTTTGGTGAGTATATGTGAAGGTGTATTTAGTATATGTGGATATGGTGCCAATTATGGCTATATGTGGCTTATGGGGAATGAGATGTTATGATAATAAGTTATATTAAAATATGGTTATAGCTTGTTAATAATTGTCATGGTTGAATGAAGTTCCCCTTGGAATGATAGAATGTCTTATGATTATGTAGAATGGTAGCATTATGTTATGATATTGGTTTGAAAAGTCTTGGAGAATGTGGTAAATAGGGAGAAAGATGAATGTTACCCTTGTATATGTGAAATGCTTCATAGTTGTCCTTGTGTTGATTTGAAACCTTTTGTATAGGCTTGCTCCTAAGGACGGGAGATAGTGTGTTGAGCCTTGTAAGGTAAATTGTGAAGTATGCTAGTTAATGGTAGAAACCTTATGACTAGTAATGATTCCCTCTATGAACCTATTTTAGGAGTGGTAAGAAGGGGAATAGGTAGTTTTACTCCATAAGTGGAAAGTTTGATTACCCTAAGGTGACTTAGGGGGATGTATGGTATGTACCCCTTAGCTCTTGAAGAGAAGGAGAGAATTGAGGTTGACCTACTTTGAAGTGGTTAGTTGTCTTTTAAGCTTGAATTTAAATATGGTCAATTGAGAAACTGCTTAGATTGTACCTAGGCATGGTTGGTTGGAAAGTTCCACCATAAATGATGACCCTTGTAGGTTGGTCTTGCCTTGCCTTGACCTTGATGTTTAAGGGCATGATGTGATTAGGCTTACCCGAAGTAGGGGATAATGTGCATAGATGGTAAGATTTTTAGTTCCCTTGATGTCCCTATGTTGAGCTCTCTTGAACTTCTCTAGGTTGATAATCACTTTGTAGTGATGGTAAGAACGGTGTTCATAAGCTTAGATCCCAAGAGAGGGATGATGTGCTTAGTTAAAAAGGTTGGTAAGTTAAGATTCCCCTAGAGTTGAGAGGAGTTGATCTTAAGTGAGTTTACCCTAAGTGGGGGAGGATGATTTGAGTAGTAAGGGTTTAGATATCCCTATCTTTTCCTTCTATTCTTACTCAAGCTTGAAACCAAAGAGTTCCTTAGTAGCTTGTTCATGATAGGAGTCTTGCATAAAAAGATAAGTTGCATGTTCTCTATATGTCATGCATGCCTTAAATAACAATATGTTATGAATGTTGTGAAAGGTCATTATTGCATGAAAGAGGAAATTTTTTAAATTTGCATGTCACTCATGTTGTTGTGCATTCTTATATGATACATGTGCAATTTGATTTCATGAGATATCTTAATGAGCATGCTTGATGTCACTTTAATGTGTGGTTCCTAAGCCTCAGCATGAGAAGTTGAGTCTCCTATAAATGAGATATGGTGAGTCTCTTTGAAAAATGGGTGACTTTTGAGATTTGAGAAGTATTATTATAGACTCACTCTTAAGAAGTGATGGTTGGTCTATCCTATGTTTATTGGTGTGCCTATAAATTGTGATAAATTTCCCTAAATGATGCATGCTTATGAAATATAGTGATGTGCTAGAATAGAAAGCTGTAAATTTACTTCCTAATGTTGTGATGTATTTGGTGTGACCTACCATGTTGATTTCATAAGTAAGGAAGTATGAGCATAATGTTGTTTGGAATTAAGAAATCCTTCTTATTATGAATTGACCTCTATGCATTGCTTTTATGTGAACTCTATGATGCCATGTATGTATGTTGTGACTAGGAGAAGATAGTCCCTCCTTGAACAAAGCTAAGCATGGTAATGTGATATATGACCTTGATGTTATTATGTCTAGACTATAAGATTGTAGTTAATCTATCTTATTCATAATTTTTGTGCAACTAAATTAATTGTTTGAATTTTCGCATGCGTTGAAGTGGGGATTATGCCTAAGTGTGTAATTGGAATCCATAGTATGTTCGAACTTGTTATGAAATAATGAACATGCCTAAAGTTGGAGAAGGTAGTTCCTCCAAATGGCAATGAATATGAAGAAGTATGTATGCATGGAATGAATTATAGAAGTAGTCCATGCTTAATTATGTTGCTTTAAATGCATGCTAGAGTTAAGTTACTGTTCCTTGTAAGTTTGGTGCATTGACTTTTATGTGATAACATATTGAAGTGCTGTGAGCTGTTATGGAAGTCATTAAGTCCTTGAAAGTGTTTAAAATGTTTTAGTGTCATTCGAGGAAGAATGTTGTTTTAAGTGGGGGAGTATTGACACGCCCTCAAAATGAACTAAGGTATCTAGAGCCTCACATCTGTCTAAAAAGGTTAATAACATGTTATAAAGTGTTTTATAGTATGCGTATTTGATTTGAAGTCATTTGGAGATCAAACATACAAGAACGTCCAACACGTTCGAAAGTTGGTCTTTAGACGTGCTAGTGAGTCCTTGTATGGTTGGCTTGATTTTATGCGTTGTTTGGAGTTTATAAGCAGTTTAGTTGACCCTAATACCTTAATAGACATGTTAAGGGTCAAAATATTTGGGTACGACTCCCCGGGGACCACCCGAAGGCCCCCCAAGGAGGACCCGAACCTTGGACAAGAGGCTGGCCAAGGCAGCGTGCAGGAGCAAGATTTGGACCTTGCCCTAGCGACGCGCGCCTAGCACACACCTCACTGCCTCAAATTTTATTTGGGGAAGAATGTGGAGGCTGCTCCGCGACGCGCAGCCCACTCCTAGACCCGATTGCGTCGTTTTTAAGTCAATTTTGACATATCTAAGAGCCCCAATTCGTGTGGGGGTGTTTTGGTAACTTAGGGGACGTTTTATTAACTGTTTGTAAGACCTTTTTAAAACCTTTCCCAAGGTAAAACCCCAACACCCATTAAGAAATCAAATTCCCAAAGTTCTCTTCTCTTCCAAAAACCCCAAAACCTCCATTGAAGACTAAGCTCAAGAACAAGCTATGGAGTTGGATTATTGGAGCTTTCTTTTCAGATTTTCATGGGATTTTTAATGTATAAGGTATGGTGATACTTCATCCCTAGATAACCATTCATCTATGGAGTCCTTTCAAAGGTTTTCCAAATAGGAATTCTAAGTCAAAAATCCTATCTTCCAATCTAGCCATGGGTTCATTCTCAAATTGATTTCAAAAGCATTCTAACGATGAATATGTTTATCTACTGATTCATGATGAATTTCTATCCAATTTTATGAAGAACCCATGATCCTCCTAATTTCTCAAATTAGCCTATGATGTGGGTCTTGTGATCTTGACTTGATATTTATAGAATTGTGATTAGATTGTATTGAATTGCTTATTGCTATTCCTTTCTATATCAATTGAATATGAATTGTGGAGGAATGATCAAAGATGATCATAAGCTTGGAGATTTGGTAAGTTGATTATTTCTTCTAATTAGCCTAGAATGTACATAGAATTATGTTGATTGGTACGGTCCACCTTTGGTGGCGGTGTTTACATTCTTGTACATATTTATGTGTTATGATCATGGCCTTGAAGGTAATATATCCAATATGAATTAATATCATGATTTCTATGTTTAGGAAGTTGAAGGATTTAGACTTGATTCTAATATCATGTCTAAGTAAATTGATGTTATGTGATGTTATGTGTATAGTCTTCTACACTACTCGTTTAATCTAGGTGTGGAGATGATGTTATATGTATATGTGTGATGATCATGTTAGGGTTAGGTATGGTCTTTATGGCTAATGATAACGAATATCTTTGTAGCATGACCCCTACCCATATGAACCCTATATGAATGTGTGATCAAAGTATACTAGGAGTTTTATATTCTATTGTTGAATATGAACTTGCCTCCTATGATGTAATGTAAGTGTCTGTAGTCTATAGTCCTTAATGCTCTATATGTGTGTATGACTTGAGACTTGAAAAATGTTGTACACGTGTTGTGGTGTTTAGAGGGTGGCTTTCTCAATATTATGTGATAGCCATTATGTGATCATATTAACCAATGTACACACACACTTCATGCATATCCATGAGTAGGATAGAGTCATGATGACTAAGTAAAGGAATAGTTTTCCTATGCATCATTACCTATTTATATGCATGTAAAGTATATGATCTATGAAGTTATGAACATTTGTGCCTAAAGGTGTTTATGTGAAGGTAGATCTCACATGTATGTGCACACACATGCATGTATGCATATGATATGATTATGTGAAAGGACATTCTCACATAAGGTAGGTTCTATGGTGAATGTAGATTTCTTACCCTAGAAACCTTTGAGCTATATGATATATGAGGGTGTAAGTCCCTAAGGCCTATTCTTTATGAATTAATGTTATCTAAAGGCTTAATGATGTTTAAAAAGGGAGTTATTGCTTAGCACCGAAAGGGCATGTAAATGATATGGAGGTCTCACGTTAGTAAGTCCGGTCTCCCACATGGGTTTCTTCACATTACAAAATTCGGATTCCCAATATATGTGTTGTCTCATGAGATGGAAATCCTCACGTTAGAAAGTCAAGGTTTCTAGAAGCAATCTCCTTGTCCCTTAACTATGTGCCCACATAGGACTCTAGCTTAGTGGATCCACTTAGATAAGCTATGTACGAATGGTTGCACCTTTGGCAAGTGTTAACCCTCTCTTTTTGGTGTGGGAGTAGAACACCGGATTCCATGTAGCTCACATGATCTATGTCGGTTATGGCTATGTCTCCCGAAAGTAAATAATTAACTAACATAAGAATATGAACTCTAATCTAAATTTCTTGAGGAGTGTACTTGGTATGGGAGGACTATGGACCCTACCTATACATTGCACTAGATGACTTCAATAAAGGATAGGATTGGAGACCCTTATGAAGTAAAGACTTATGTTATGTATGACTTGTATGAATGCATCTTAAGTGACCTTGTTATGTAAAGATATGAATTATGACTATGCATGTGAATTACACTTATGTATTCTAAATGGGTTTACTTAGTATATGTGGGGGTATGGGATTCCATGTGTACATTGTACAAGTAAACTTGTGAAAGGATTTATGAGGGTGGTCTGCGTATAACATGTATTAAATTATTTATGACTAAGGTTCTAGTAAAAAAAGAGTCCTTATATGATTATATGAAGTATGTGGCCTTATGTCTAATTGTGAGTGAATATGATATGACTTGTTGAATATGTTGTGCCTAGTCTAGGGTGACTTCTAAGGTTCACTTGGTGGAAGTACTATTATGGGATGCTACCCACACATTGCACTAGTGTGACTTAGGAGTTGTCTTAGGTGATGGTTCTTATGTGAAGTTGATGTCTATGAGATGTTTATGACTTATGAATATATGTGCTTGTGTTATGAATCATAATATGAATGACTATTGTAAGGTGACCTCAAAGTGATAAATTGTACTAAGTACACTTGAAGGTTACTTAGGAAAGAAGTAAGATAAAAGAGAGGTTATGTATGGTATGTGTTGAATATGCTTTCAAAGTATGATAAATGTCTTTATGTACTATTATGAGTATTATCCATGTCAATATTATGTATGTGAACTATATTGAGCTTATATGTGCCTATGTTCATGAAGTTTACTAAAAAGACATGTTGCATGATTTCAAAAGAAATGTCCTCTTTAAATGCATGTTTTTGCATGGTTGCCATACTTAGTGCATTCTTGTACTAATAGCATTCTTCTTCATCTTTTTACACAAAGTGTAGGTGGTGATGGCTAGAGGATGTATCCTATGTGAAGAGCTTGTATAGATCTCCCAAGTTCAAGTAAAAGGACCCTTATGATTCAAGTGTTGCCTATGTCAAGATGTTCTTAAAGTTATTGTAATAGCTTAGACTTATATTTTATGTTGTTAAGGGCCGTGTCCCTATTCTATTTTATTCTATTGAGTTGTGTCTTAAGATGGCAAAGAGACATTAGAGTCTAACTATGTATTATGAAGTATTTATATATATATATATGAAGTAATGTTCTAGCATATGATGTGCTATGAAAAGTTTTAAATTTTCCCCTATTTTTATTACGAGTATGCAATGAAGGTACTCTAAGAGACTTGTCTTAGACCTCCGAGAGGTCGACGACGCCGTGTTAAGATTCGAGAATACCATAACTTCTAGGGTATACCCTCGGGTCGTAACAGTATCCAACCTCCAACCTATCTTGGAAAGATCTTTGGAATAGTGAGGTTTCTACTAAACACTTCATCTCAACTCACGAAGAGTGTTCACCCCAAAATTCCCCTTTTCATTGCTAGATTTCTTTAGGAATAGTAAGGAATGGTCTAGAAACTTCATCTCTACTCACGAAGAGTGTCTACCCTAAAATACCCCTTTTTCATTCATAGAATTCTTTAGGAATAGTAGGGAATGGTCTAGAAACTTCATCTCTACTCACGAAGGGTGCCTACCATAAAATCCCCCATTTACATTCATAACTTCATTCTTTCATTCATAGTGTGTGTGACTACATGTGAGAATGCCTTTCACATAATCACCATATTCATAACATTGACTTCTAAACATGATCATAGTATATTCATCATATTTCACACACTATCATGCTTGTCATTCACGTGATACCTCATTAGACATATCATCTTCAAGATACACATTTTCAACTTCCTAAGACATATCATGCATATACATTATAACATCTCTTTACTTCACATTCAATGCCTTCAAGGCCATACTCACAATACACATATATATATTCATGTACTTCAGGTAAACACCGCCACCAGAGGTGGACCATACCACTCAAGATCGATTCAATAAGAACTAAACCATATAAACCAACTTACCCTTCATCCAAGACTTAGCCTCTTTTCTCAATACATCACAAAATCATCATAATAAACCATAACAAGGCAGTAGGTAACCCACAATACAACATAAGAAACACAATTCTAACATTATCTAATCATATACATTAAACCCACTTCATAAGTCAAAAGTTGAGAATATGCATGAGCATGGGTTCATTGGGATTTTGACCTTAAAATCATCAACTAACATTGAAAATTACATATTTCATTCATTAAAAAGTTTTCATGCAAAGACTCATGCTTAAAATTCAAAAGTAGAAGAATTTAGAGTTTGAAACCCTTTTTGAAAATCCTTTGGATTGGCTCCTTGGATGATATAAGTTTCAAGGATGAACTACCACACCTTAATATGAAGAAACCCACGAGATTTGGTGAAGAAATCATCCAAAACCTTCAATCCTAGCCCTTCTTTAAGTTCTAGTTTCAATGGGGTTTTGAGAGGTTTTTTCTTGAGAGAGGGGTTTTGATTTTTCTAAATGAAGTCTAACTTAGGTTCTAGGCGTATAAACTAACTTAAAATACCTAAAATCCCTTAAAACAATCGTACATGCTTCATAGAAGAGTTGGGGTGAATTTACCAAAACACCCCAAGCTTGATCGAATCAAAGACAACTTATGCAGGTGCCAAACGACGGACCCAAGCTAAGGGGCATTGTTTGATCGACGGCCCGACTTGTTGGGCTTCGTTTGGGTAAGAAGCTGTTTTCTTGGGGGCTAAGCTCCCACCACTAAGGCTGATCTACGCCCAACACGACGGAGCGTCGTTTGATCAATGGCTCATCGATGCTAGGCATCGTTTGGCCAGTGTTTGACAGACTTCAAACTAAGTCTTGGGTCCTCCTCAAGGACCCTTAGGGTGGTCCTTGGGGAGTCGTAGCCGGACGTTAAGACCCTATACATTGTCATCTAGTTATTAGGATCCTCTTCTATCAATTTGAACCCCAAACAACTCACAAGACATGCAAAGACATACAAGAACACATGCAAGCACAAAGACGTCTAGTCGTCGAACGTCTTGGACGTCCCTTGATGTTTGATTTCCAAACTAACCAAACTGACCTGAAACACTAAAATTCACTATTTTAACACATTATTAACTCATGAAACACATGCGAAACTCTAGTTCAACCTAGTTCGTTATAAGGGTCGCTACAATTCAATATTTACTCGGTGCTTAGACTACATTCCCATAGAGTGTTTCATTCATTAAGGTAAAAGAGATTGTTATTGGATACCTTGCCTCAAATCATGGATGAGTATCCATCCCCTCCCTATAATCATTCATTTGATAGCTCAAGGAGTATTAAGATCGTTACTAGACACATCGCCTCAACTTACGGAGGAACATCCACCTCAAATCCCACATTCATTCATTAGGAAGAGATATAGAGATTGCTACTAGACACTCCACCTCAACTTACGGATGAGCGTCCATACCCATTCGCACATTCATTCTTTCATTAGAGTTCAATTGAAAATAAACTTTTGATAGACTTAACATTCATTAATACTACTATAAAACTTTATTAATTATTCGTTCATTCTTCATTCTTGAGTGTGTGTGAGAGAGAGAGAGAATAGCCTTTCACATAATCATCGTCATCATTCACAAGTGTTAATCAAGAATAAGACTCCTATCATAAAACCATTACTCTTGACATAATCATAAATTACATGGAAGTAAAAACCTCCACCACAAGTGGATCACACAACAATCTATCAAAATTCTATATCATTAAGAATCAATCTCAACCCATAGATCCAAGATACAACAAGACATAAGACAATTGACATATTTCCATAACCAACCCATCATCCACATAAGCAATTCAACATGAACTCATTCATAACTTGCATTTCTAGGTTTTATCTTCATATAATCAATACATCATTAATCAACCACAATAATGTATAACTAATGACATGAATTCATAAACTAACTTCATATAAACACATACTATTCATTATACTTCCAGAATCAACCAATTCCAATCAATTTCCAAAATAAAGAATTTTAGTGGAAGACATGGTTCTTGAAGGAATTAAATAAGAAAAATCATCTTTAAATCATCAATCAAACCACAATTCATCGTTATAATGATTTGAAAACGTTTTACAAGTGAATACAAGCTTAGATTAGAAAGTAGGATTTTGATCATTGAAAGACCTTGAAATCTATTTTGATTTGACTCCTTGAATGAGAGAGTAATCAAGGATGAAGGATCACCATACCTTATAATTTAAGAATCCCACTAAATTGACTTGAAAACTTAAAGAATTTGACCTTGGGACCTTGTGTTCTTCACCTCTAATGGAGGTTCTTTGAGAGAGAGTTTTGGAGAAGAGAGGTTTCTAACTTTGGGGTTTTAAAAATAATAATTTCTAAAATAGGTTTAAACACTTTTAGTACTCTTAAAATATCTTAAAATACCTAAAATAACCTGCCATGCACTTTAAAAGACTTGGGGTGAATTGGTAAATTCACCTCTAGCTTGGTCGAGCCTTGCACCAGAAAGCAATGGTCATTCACGAAATCATGAATGGGTTGACGGCTCTGTACTGTCCATCCGTGGATTGGTAATGATACATGGTATTGGGGATCATGAGATATGGAGTCCATCTACGGGCGTGGATGAACCTACGGGGCTTGAACCCCATCCGTAGGTCACCCTAAGTTGGCACTTAGGGTCTTGGGTCTCTACTTAGGGTCCTCTTCAAAGGACCCTTAGGGTGGTTCTTGGGGTGTCATACCTTGACGTATAACCCTTGGACACCTCAACCATGACTTGGGACTACATACAACAACATCAAACACTCTCAAACTTCACACCAAACTCAAGCTCACACAAAAGAGGCTCTAGTTTCACTAGTTCGATTTTAGGGTGGTTACATGGAATTGGAAAGCTAACTCCTAATGAAGATAGTGAAATTTCATTGAATAGAGTCAAGTGCTTTCAAAAGTACTTTAAAGATCCTAATGAAATGAAACAAGTCTCATTGGAGTATGGATCCTTTGATAGAGGAGTGTCCATTTTAGTAAGTCTCATGTGATTGAGGCTATGATGTATGAAGATTCTATTTATTGGTGGGAAGTCATGGTGTCTTGGCTTCACTTTTGTAACAATTAGCTTACAAGTTGCTTACTCAACCGACCTCTTCCTCTTGTTGTGATAGAAATTGGAGTACATATTCTTTGATTCACAATATCAAGAGTTAGCAACTTCAAGAGCCGAAGATTTAGTGTTTGTATATTATAATCTCCGGTTGTTGTCTTGCAAGAAATAGAAATATATAAATGGGCCAAACAAATATTGGGATGTTGGTATGTCAATATTTTATTTATTATTTTCTTCAGTTATTTTATTCAAGTGATGTTTTTTTTCTTTTTATATAAAATCTTCTAATATATTTATTATTTTAAATTTATTTAGGTGGAGATCGCTTTGATATTGAAGAGACAACTAATGATTTAATCGAGCTTTCAATAGATGAACCTCAAATTGAAGGTGTGATATTTAAGGAAGAGTTTGAAGATTTGTAAGAAGTTAAAGAAGATGTGGAAGATGTGGAAGAGATAGCCAACTTAATTAAAAACTTGATAATTGACAATATTTTTTTGTTATTTTAATTTTGAGTTATGGATTAAGTTGAGACGATCTCTTGATATTTATTAAATAGTATGTTTTACACTTTTACAGTTTACTTGGTGTATTGAATATTGATTAGTAATTATGAATATCTAATTTGTGGATAAATATCGTTGTGTATATCTTAAATATCAATAATTTTAGTGTTTTCACTTTCACTATGTTTCAAGAGTTACTATCCATGTTCTAAGGTTAATTCTTCTTTTCATTTTTTATTGATTCTTTTAGTTATAGTTATTCTATTGTAATTTGCAAATGCTTTTAATATTTAGTTTCTATTTTGTTGTGTCTTTGTAGGAAGAATGGAAGAGTAATCTCATCTTGAAGAATGGAAGATTGAATTCGACAAAATACATGTAAGTTTATCACAACATATCTTTCAAATTTAGAATATTTTTATAACTATATTATTATGATATTGAAAATTTTTAGTCGTATCCCCGCACCCGTATCCTTACTCGGTTTCACACCCTCGAATCTTAAAATTTGGATTTTGCGGAATCCGACTCTCGAATTTGCATCCGTCTCGGATACCCGCACCTGAGCCTGAGCAACTTAGCCAAAAGCACCCTCAATTATAACCAATTCTTAAGATACATCCTTTCCCTATCATAATAATAATGATAAAAAGCATCCCTAAACTATCCAAAAACTTGCAAATTACATCCCTCCGTTAGTTTAATGCTAAGATATAAAAGTTTCAAGAATAAGCACATGAGTATCCCTTATCAAACGATTGCCATTTGGATTCTTGACGATAAAAAAATTCAGCAAATCTTAATATCAAATTAACACATTATTGTTCAGTTGTAGAAATAAAAATTAATGCAATAATATTCTTACCAAGAATTGATAAGGATATTTATATGTTTGTTAATTTCAACATGTAAATAATTAATCTATTAGTATACATTAAATTGTTTTGTAAATTCCAAATGAATAACTATTAATTATATATAAAAGTCTTCAAGTTATAAAGGTAAAAGATGGATTATGTATCTGATTTGTACACGATGTAAACTATTAATTATAAAAATCTTCACAATATAAGAGTAAGACTATGTACACACCACCCTTTTCATATCCACTTATAGAATATATATATATATATATATATTATAAACATTAAAATTGGAATATAAATGAGAAAGCCTATATAAAAAAATGTAAAGAGAAGAAACTATTTTTCATGTTATTCTGAACATTCCATAAATTAATCTCACCAAACATCTATTCCTAGTAGCTATTGGAAAGCAAGGTATGGGTGGAGTATTTATCGTCCACTTTTTCTTATCTATATTTTTCCAAATGATAAAAATTAAAGAAACATAAGCCTATCTTTTCACTTTTTGCTGATGAAGGTAGGGAGAGGGGACAAGAATGGTAGATTTGTATGGATAAGTCAAGTGTATGACATATTTTCTGTTTGAATCTGTTAGATTTTGACAGAAAACTAAGAGAGGGATGTAGCTTGTAGCTTTTATGATAGTTCAAGGATGTTATTTGTTTATTGTTATAATATAATTATGTAGTTTAAGTTTGGGTTATAATTGAGGGATGCTTTTGGCCTTTTACTCTCATTACTTTCTATGATATTACTAACCAATTTACAGTTATAAAATATCTTTAAATTGACACATATATTTTTCAAGTCAAAGTTTATTTAATTCGTCAACTAAATAGAAGTTTGTTAATTTTAATTGTTAACTTTTATTTTAATTAAAAAAAACTATCTAACCACATGTAATTACACTTGTGCAACCTAACATTATATTGGAAATTACACTGTTATTCCACCGGATAATCGTGCTCAGGGATGGACGCACGTGGGTTTCAGAGGGTTCACCCAAACCCCCTTAGTAAAAAAGTACACAGTATATATAAGGTAATCTTCTGTATTTATATGAATACATACGATTTGAACCCTCTAAATGACAAACTGAAATGATAGCCCAGTGGCAGATCCCTTAGAAACCGACCTTCATGTTGAGGTTTTGTTTCAGTTTTTCTTTTAGTTTCACTTCCAAATTTCACCTTTTTTTTTCTATTTTTTTATTTTATAAAACATGTTAAAAGTGTGGTTTTAAACCAAAAAAAATTCAAGGGTCCACCACAGAAGTTATATACTACTAGTTCCTTGAAATGTTGTTTTGTTGACTTATATACACATTTATACTTTTATTTATGAATCTCCTGGACGAAAATCCTGGGTCCGCCACTGGTGGTGCTATGCCTTTTCTAGTTGCTCATTTGCCTAATTTGATTCTTCCTTACTCCACCAATAAGCATGTGGAAGAAAGAGAGGGTCCTAGTTTTGTAGGCATGGACTTCTAGCTGAACATAGAGTGTATTCTTTAATTAACTGTATGTCCCTTCCTTTTTTTCACAGAGGCTTGTTTAATTAATTAATTATGTATGTCCTAATTCTGGTTTCTCTCTGTTCATCATTAGTTTAACTTGGACCTACACATTGTTTTAAGTTGACAATGTAGTTTCTTTTGGAATATTTATCTATGTCTTTGTTTTCCCTTGGTAAATTGATTGTCTTCACTGAACATAGAGTGTATTCTTTAATTAACTGTATGTCCCTTCCTTTTTTTCACAGAGGCTTGTTTAATTAATTAATTATGTATGTCCTAATTCTGGTTTCTCTCTGTTCATCATTAGTTTAACTTGGACCTACACATTGTTTTAAGTTGACAATGTAGTTTCTTTTGGAATGATTTATCTATGTCTTTGTTTTCCCTTGGTAAATTGATTGTCTTCACAACTGGTCCCATAACACATTTGTTTTTCTTGTTCTAGTTTACAGCGCAGAGGATGTTGACTCTCCAAACCATTTCTATCTTGAACCAATTGACTTGAATCAATTTATTGAAGACGATGAAAGAATATTTGGGTATAAAGGTCTGAAGGTAGGCCTCCTTCCGAGAAGTGCTATTTGTAGCAGAGTTGTTCGAATTGATTTCATTTACTCTTTATGTTTTCTTTTATATACACCTAAAAGAAGAATTATCATATCAAGAAAATAGTGGAAAAATTTTTCATTCATAGTGACTTGAGTGCTTGTATGGCATGAGTGTCCTGGCTGCATTTGTGTTGGACATGTGCCAAGTGGTGTTGGTATTTGACTTGGTAGTACCCAAAACCTGCTATTTAGTATCTACTTCTATGCTACAAATATACTGACCTACCCTTTTATATTCTCTCTCTTATACATCTTTTAGTGGCTGAAGATATTGTTCAATGAGGTTAATTGTAACACCCGAAAGTCCCATGACCTAAACTAAAGCCTAAGACGTAGCCTAATGACCTAAGGAGGTCAAAATGTAAGGTGAAGGTTCTAAACTAATCTACCTAACTCTAAACTAGGGTTCTACTACTTAAACGTCAAGACACGACAACCCTAGGACCCTTCCAAGCACCCAAGGAAGAGTCCAAAAAGCTGTCAAAAATAGCTTGGGGTCGACGAGCTCATTAACGAGTCATCGATGGACTCACACCCCGTTGATGGGAGTTGTGAGTCCATACTTGGTATCCACCAAGTTGAACCCCAAAACCAGGTCTCTTTCCCAAACGGCGCGTGCCAGGACGGTCCGTCGATGCATCGATGCCCCGTCAATGGGGACTCGTCGATCGGGACTGCACTCTGCCTTCACACCGCTAAGGTGAGGGTTAGTTAGGTAATTAGCTAGTCATTTAATTAACTCTTAATTACGACATCCATTAGTTAGTTAAGTTTATTAAAAGGTATTAAAACAATAAATAAGTCTTCCACCTCACAACTCCAAATCAAAAATCAAAACCCACTTTCCCTCTCTGACAAATTCTCTCTCTAACCCACCATTGAAGAACAAGGAAGAACTCAAACTAGGGCACTTAAGATTAAATCTTTTTCACTTCAAACTCGTGGAATATCATCAAATAATGTATGGGGATGTTGATTCATGGATTAGTTTCTCCATGAAGCCCATCAAAACTTTTATTTTCTAAATCTATATTGTGACAAAAAACTAGGGCTTGTGATCTAGCAATGGGTTCACTCCAAAAACGTTTTCTTTATTTTATGTGCCTTATATTATGAATATATTGGGATTTATTGATGATTTCTATTGTGAAAGTATTCCAACAACCCATGTGCAACTTATGACCTAATTTCATGAATGTTGATGGATGAATTGAGTAGATATGAACATGATGCATTGTAATTGATGATTTCCTAGTTATAGAATCTTTCTTTCATGCCTATTGTGATGAATATGGGGGTAATTATGATAATTGATCCGTAATATTGAAAATAAGGGGTAAATTCTAGGGTTTGTATATATGATGAAGAATATTGTACATATACTTTGATTTCCCTTGCAAGGTACATGGCTTACGAAAGGATGCAAGTAAGGTAGTGTGGGATGGTTTCCACTCTCTTGAACCTTAACTATTGTGTGGCAAGAATTGTGTATAATGGAGTTAGTCTCTTGTGTTGATTGGAAGTATAGTTATCATGAAAACACTATGATTAATATTCTGAAAGTGCTATTCACAAATGAATGTTGATTCTAGGATGAAAGTGTATTCTCACCTAATCAATCTAAGAGCTTTATGCTAAATTGTATTGAATGAAGAGGGAATACTTATTCACACATGTAGATACAATTAAAAAGACTAATAGCGGTAAGTTGGGAAAGTATACCAAGCACCGGGAGGATATGGCCAATGAGGAAAAGACCCTCCCATTAATGCAAGAGGTTGGGTCATCCTAGAGATACTCATGAGATGGGAGCTCCTCCATTAATGCAATAGGTAGTCCCTAGGAACATTCTCGCTATCCTTTAACTATGTGCCCCTAGAGGACTTAGCTCGTGAATCCACATAGTAGCTAGTATGTACGTTTTACCTTTGCAAGTATAACACCCTTTTTTCGTTGTGGGGCTTTATGACACCTGATTCAATGTAAGCTCTCATGGTGTATGTCGGTTATGGTTGATCTTCCCTAAATAATGAAATAACTAATGAAGTATGAACTAGTCTATAATATCTTAATAAGTTTATTAAGTATGAGTGGTGGTATGTGACTTCACGTATATATTGCACTAGTAGTCTTAGAAGGGTGTTGTGGGAAGTTCTTTGTAATTATGAATTAATATGAGAATATGTATGTTAAATGGATAATGGTTCAGCTGAACATATCCTTATATGCGAATGTTGTTCATGAATGCATGTGTTTCACTTATGATCATAGAATGTGATGGAATGTAAAGGTAATATGTGTGGCCAAGGTGGTTTCTAAGGGATGCTTGGTAGGGTTAGTATTATGGGATTCTAACTCTACATTGAATAAGTGGATATTAGGAAGTGCTATGGTCATGCCTTCACGGTAGCTTGGATGTTGTTGGGATATTGTCTTATGTGTTGTGTCTGTAATATAAAGGGTTTTCAAAAACCTCATAAATGCATACTTTACATGTAAATGTCCCTTTGTCATGTTGTAAAGGTTTTTATGCATTTCTCCATACTTAATGCAATAATTGTACTAACCCCTTTCTCCTTTTTTATTATGAGTATAGGTTTCGGCTAATCGGTTTGCTCCTACATACTTGAAGAAAGCTTTGAATTCTTATCACCAAGACTTGTGGTAGGTCCTCAAAGATCCGAGGACTAATGCACTTGATGCCACATTATGATTTCTCTATTGATGTAGTAGACTTAGTAATCCTTTCTTATGTACTTTTTTTTAAAAAGACTATTGTGTCTAGAGGTCTAAAGACCCTATTTGAAGACTTTATGTTGAACTCGTGTTAATAGATGGTGTATGTGTGACAATGGTATTAGATTCTTACTATTTTGCTTTATGAAAAAGGAATTTTGAACTTTTATTGTAAATAATTCTAAATTTCGCATTATATCAAGTTCATTATGCAGTGACGATTATGCTAAGGACTTGTATAAGACCTCTTTGAGATCGAATATGTCGGTAATGTCTAAGGGGGTACTCTCCAGTCGTTACAAGTTTGGTATCAGAGCATATGGTTTTGGGATAATGTTAGGGTTGATGTCGCACACCACGTCTAGTAGAGTCTTATTCATAAATGTGAAGCGCGCCACCTTTATGAATAGGAGGCTTTGAGATGATTAGGAACCTTTTTTCTTCATTACTCTATGATAGTGCTTGGAGTCTTAACTCTATCTAACTCTTTACTTCTAATCCATTTTTTTGTACTTATAGACCATGAATACAGGAGGGAATAATGCTAGGAGGGTCAAAGAGGAGAATGTGAATGAGGCGGTTCCCCCTCAAACCCCTAAAAACCCTCAATCTCCTATTGAAGAAGGTGATATGTCCAATGTTGAGATAAGGGCTATAATCCATAGTTTGACTCAAGTGTTGGCTACCCAAGTTGCTAGAGATGCTAGGGTGCAAGTGAACCCCAATGCTAGCACCGCCACATCAAGGATAAGGTATTTCACAAGGATGAATCGACATACATTCTTTGGCTCCATTGTGGAGGAAGACCCGCAAGGGTTCATAGATGAAGTATTCAAGGTGCTAGATGTCATGGGTATGAATTCTAAATAAAAGCCGGAGCTAGCCGCCTATCAACTTAAGGATCTTGCTCAAGTTTGTATGAGCAATCGAAGGATGAGAGGCCGGTTAGAGAAGGTCAGGTTACTTGGGCGACATTCAAAATAACTTTCCTTTGATAGGTTCTTCCCTTTGGAACTAAGGGAGAGAAAAATGCAAGAATATATCAATATGAGTGTGAAGCAGTATAGCCTCAAGTTTACTCAATTATCCAAATATGCTCCTACTATGGTGGCGGACTCTAGGGCAAACATGAATAAATTTGTTATGGGGGTATCTGATCTTGTGGTGAATGAATGTAGGTCGCTATGCTAATTCCAAGCATGGACATTTCTCATCTTATGGTCCATGTTGAACAAATTTAGGAACAAAAGCTTAAACAAGTTGGTAGGGAGTTGAAAAGGTCAAAGACCGATTAAGGAAATTTTTCCAAGGCTAGGTTTGAGGTACAAGACAAACCAATGTTCAAAAAGAGGTCTTATAATCCAAGACCCTCTAATGCTCCAAATCCAAATCAAGGGAGGAGGACTATCCCAAAACCTCAAGGAGGAAATAAAAGTGGTCCTTTTGTTGAAAGAACTAGTTGTGCCAAGTGTGCTAAAAAGCATGAAGGGAAGTGTTTTTCCGATATGGGCATTTGCTATGGATGTGGGAAAAGTGGGCACCAATTGAAGGATTTTCCAATCCGTGTGGCCAAAGGGAGAAAAGGCACCTAAGCTCCCACTAATGCTCTAAACTCCGATGCTCACAAGAAGAATTTCATCTATTCCCTCCAATCCAGTGGTAATCAAGAGAGCTCTCCAAATTTTGTTACCGGTATGTCACAAGTATTTTCCATTAATGTTTATACATTGTATCTGAGTGCCACGTTGTCTTTTGTAACTCCCTTAGTAGCTATGAGATTTGATATGCATCCTGATGTCTTCAATGAACCTTTTTCGGTTTCTACCCTGGTGGGTGATTCCGTACTTGTTAAAAGAGTTTATAGGGGTTGCCCTGTTTCTTTACCCAATAGAGTCACAATGGTTGATTTGGTAGAACTCGATATGTTGGTCTTTGATGTCATTTTGGGGATGGATTAACTACATTCTTCTTTTGCTTCCATTGATTGTAGAACTGGGGTAGTAAAGTTTCAATTTCCAAATGAACCCGTTTTAGAATGGAAGGGGGGAAACCTTGCACCAAAAAGTCAAATCATTTATGTCTTAAAGCTTTTAAGTTGATATCTAAGGGATGTCTCTATCATATTGTAAGAGTCAAGGATCTTGAGTCCGAGACTTCCCATTAGAGTCAGTCCCCAAAGTGAAGGAATTTCTGGAAGTCTTCCCCAATGACTTTCCTAGAATTCCTCCCAAATGGGAAATAGATTTCGGCATTGACTTATTGCAAGATACAAAAGCCATCTCGATCCCTCCTCATCAAATGGCCCTGGCTGAGTTGAAGGAATTAAAGTCTCAACTCAAAGATTTACTAGATAAGGGTTTTATTTAACCAAGCATATCCCTTGGGGTACCTCGGTATTGTTTGTGAAAAAGAAAGATGGGTTCTTAGAATGTGCATTGACTACCTATTCCACTCTCCTTTCCCCCCCACAAGGGGCTTATATATGTTCATTTGATATATTTCACCGTAAATCTTTGTTCCTGGCACTCAGAAAAATAGTCTTTGGTGGAAATTTTTCGTTCTTTAGGCTGTTTGAAAATGTTATGAATGCATGTAAATGTTTGATTGGGAGGAACGTTTTATTTCTCTATTTTGGACAAGTGCTTTTAGTTGTATTTTATTATTCAGGCATAATTAATTTTTAATATTATATATTTAGGTGGCACTGCTTAAAAAGCTAATGTTTATTGATACAAGGCAAAACATAAAGAAAATATTTGAGTGTAAATGTTTGATTATTATTATTATTATTTGATGGTGTACATGTGTTCGCAACAAATTTTCGTAGTCGCTGAAAATTAACTGCAAGCAAAATAAAAGGAAAAAAAATGTGATTTTTATTAATGAATCATTATGAGTACAATTCCGTTGTTCTCTTGATTCTCTCTCCTAAGTTTCTCCGCGATTCGAGGGCCTTTAGTAGCGTATTTCCCGAATGGTTGGATGATGTAGACCTCCTTGAGATGTTGTCGATCTCGGGGACGTCGGAAAGTGCTTCGTCGTTGTAGGTCGATCTCCGGGAAGAATTCCGTTGATCACTCCTTCGAAGAACTATTGATGTTGATGTTGTAGCTTTCTCCAATTTGCTGAATGCTTGTTGAAGAGTTTTTTTTCTGGGATCCCTTGAATGTCATGTCCATCCCCTATTTATAGTTGTAGGGAGTGGACAAGGTTGCTTGTGATTGGCCAAAGGATGTCATTTTGACACTTGGCGCATTTTGATTCGTTCTTGCATTTGACTGGGACTACCACCTCATTTGGACACGTGGCGTCACCTTGTTGGTTTTGGATGCCTAGTCACTTTGACACGTGGTATGGATTTGGGCTTCAAGGTGAAATGAACCTTGGATTTGAATTTAATAAGATGAACTTATTTATTTGTAAAGCCCAAATTAATTATTCAGCCCAAATGAACATGGATTTAATTCAAATTTTGTATGAATTTGATCCAATACAATTTATGTGTCTACAAATGCCCCTTACTTCGAGGCTTGTCGACGTAGAGGCTTGCCGAAGTTTGGCGACAAGACTAGAAGTAGTCATGAATGTGTTTCCCTTTTTTTTTTTTTTTTTTTTTGAGACTTCTCTGCGTGTAGGTTTGCCGAATTTTGACGACAAAAGCTGAAGTCTTCATGAGAAATGACCATGCCGATATGTTGAGGTCAACCTTTACCAAAGTCTTCATGACAACATTCTCTAATTTGTAAGAGGTCTTTTGACTTTCGGTTGTTTATCAACTCATTTTTGACTTGAAGTGTTTCAAACTTTTGAAAACTTATCGCTTGACATTTCTTCATAGTATGGTAATTTCATTTGGGTCATCACTACGAAATGACCGCCAATTCAATGAGTAAGGATTGCGTCCACAAGCTTGGCTTGGTGATAGAGATCATGTGGTTTCGATGCAAATTTTAGGCTTTCACTTGAATAGAACGCACAAAATTCAAGTTCTCATGACGCGAGTCGATTCTCCTTCGGGCATACTTTTTCATGTAGTTTCCGAAATTTTTTTACCATAATTTGGTTTTTTATGAAATTTCCATAATTTGATTCCCATGAAAATTTTTCCATAATTTAATTCTTATGAAAACTTACCATAATTTGGTTTCTATGGGATTCCCATAATTTGATTCTTATGGAAAATTTTCCATAATTTAATTCTTATGAAAACTTACCATAATTTGGTTTCTATGGGATTCCCATAATTTGATTCCCATGGAAAATTTCCATAATTTAATTCCTATGAAAACTTACCATAATTTTCATAATTTGTAGGAAATAAATTTTCCATCATTATAATTTTCCATAATTTGTAGGAATCAAATTGGTGTCTTCTTGTTTTGAAAGCTATATATATACCCATATTTGCATTGTCGTATCATCAAGTTCAATTGAATCCTCTCAAATTCTTTTCTACCTCTGATTTTCGTCACCCCTTTTCAGCTCAGCGCGACTTCGGTAGAAAATTCATATCTCATTGTAGAAATACTCAAATTGTGATCCGTTCGACTTTTCTGAAACTAGACTCGCAGTGCTACAACATATCCGAAAATCACGGTCAGAAGATTCTCGAATTTACTCAGGTGATTTTTTGAACTCAGCCTAAAATTCTGACGAACTGAACGCATTAGCTTTGCGACTTCGCGAAAAATTCATACCTCATCGTAGGAATAACGAAATCACAAGCCGTTTGCGGTGTTGAAAAGAAAATTCATAGGGCTATATCATGTACGAAAACCACGATTAGATCACCTCTGTGCTGATTCAGTTTTCTATTTGAAATCAGCCTTTCGCCAATCGCAAAAATTTTTTTGAGGTTACCCCCTTTACTTTGGACTTGTTCTTAATCAAAATTTTTCCTTTTTGTTTAATGTTTTCGCAGATACTTGATAGAGAAATACGACTTCGATCCCGCAACATGATGCACTTTCGCGACCGAGATTCGCCGCATCCTCTTCTTGAAATAGTGGGCGACGACCAACAAAATTCAAATGCCAAAGTTGTACTTCTGGAAGTTCAGTCTCCTGCTATCGGCGTCTTCTCTCTTGTTAGTGGGGCATATGACGAATCTCTTCTCCTTAAAGAATTGTCAAAAATTGATACCAACGACGTTATGAGAAATTTCTCGAGTAAGGCTAATAGCATGAAAGTTCCTTTACTGAAATCCGCAATTCATCATGACGCATCATCTTCCAAATCTTCTCATTCTGATGGAAATTTCAACAATTGGCGTGTTCCCTCTTCTAACTTCGGTAATGTTTGCTACACACCTGGCTACTGGGAATGGGTAGAGGACGTGCTGCCCCGCCACAAGGAGATTTTGGAGCTCATCAAAGTCTATGGCGCTGTATATTCTTCTTTGTTCACGTACGATTATGACGACAATGTACTCCATGCTTTTTGTGAACTTTGGCGTCCGTCTACGAATACACTTTCTACTTTCATTGGAGAGATGTCAATATCACTTTGGGATTTACAAGCCATTGCAGGTCTCCCCGTACAAGGGCATTTTTATGATGAAATCGTTCCCTCGGCGAAAGAATTAACATAGACAGATACTCAAAACAAATTGCTTATTCCCCAAAGTTGTCGCTATTTGTTTTTGGCCTTCTATAGATTAGCGAAAGATGATCTCCAAGAGGTGTCCGTCCATGATTGGGTGAAGTTTTGGTTTAGAGGACCTCATAGATATGCCGAGCCTCCGCAAAAGGTGTCAAAGGTACGATCCACAAAGCCAAGATTGAACCACAATCCTTCTGGACACATTGATTCAAACTTCCTGCCTCGGACTGACGAGGAGAATGCCCCTTTTATCGAGTTAGATGTGGAAGAATCGCTTAGAGATGAGACAAACTTGGCAGCGTTCTTTGCTTGTTGGCTTTGCAAATTTGTGCTTCCGAATAAGAAAGTCAACCATGTGCGTGCTAGTGTTTTCAAAATTGCAAGCTTGATGGCTCATGGAAAGAAATTCTCCTTAGCAGTCCCTGTTCTTGCAAGCATATATCGCGGCCTGCGAGAAATCTCTACTTCTTCAAACTTGAGTGTGGCAAAAATAATTTTCCCCATACATTATGTATATGGTTAGCTTGGGGAATATTTTGGGACTCATCATCGTGCCAATCGTTCACATCGATCGATACCTCTTTGCAAAATTTTGGGCGAGAAGATGGCCAAGTGTTTTGATTTTACTGACGCCCAAAAGTTATTTCAACAGGATGATGCCCGTCGCCTCCATCATTTACCAATGCTGGAAGGGAGGAATTTGCACCTTACAGATAAGGGCAAGCTTTCAAATTCGTGGAACGAATATGTCATAAGCCTTCGTTCAGGTTATGTAACTCTTAGGCATGATTCAAATTTCATCGTGGAATCCTACAGCCCTGTCGGATTTAGTCGACAATTTGATTTTTGCCAAGATGTCCCCGGAGATCTTATGGAGCGTCCTTACGATGGTACACTATTAACATTGGTACAACTTTGGAATTCTTCTTTTCGACTCAATACTTCTTCTAAAGTCATGATTCCAACGTGCCCATTGGAGGGTGCTCCTTTAATGACCCGCGAGTATGTAGATTGGTGGCCATCCCAAAGGATTAATACTTTCCAAGGAAACCTCCGCAGCATTTTGAAGAAGAGAAAACAAGACTCTGCATCCACTTCATCTCAAGAGGCTTCTGATCCACCAAAGGAAAAGTCACTTCTTTCTTCTAAATCTCAAGAAAAGTCAAATGATACTTTGCAAGTCGCTAAGACCTCATCCAAGTCCAAAACCTTGAAAGATGGGGATGTGCCCGCGAAATCAAAATCGAGACGCCTCACATCAGTCTCAAAGGCGACTTCACTTTCTTCCAAAGTTGGTCATGGTTCTTCTACAACAAATGAACTTCATATATCATCAGACAATGATAATGGCCAAACGTCAAACCTTGAGACGCCTTGTGATGATATTTCTCTTAGGTATGTTTCACCGAATGGTGTTGAACGACCCGATGCGTCTTCTAGTCCAACGGATCGTCACTGGAATCGCCCAAAAAGAAAGGCACAAGAGCTAGATGATGCTTGTCGTGGTATCGACATTTAAGATACCATTGTCATCGATGATAACGACTTTGTTGATGAGGATCTGAACTCGGCATCTTTGTTTGACTTAGCAAAACAAGTAAGACCCTCTCCTTTTTTAAAAAAAATAAAAAATAAAAATAAAAAATAAAATAAAAAATATTAAAATCTGATCATCTTTTTATTTCTTATAATATTTATTTTTTTAGTTGTGCCTTCAAGAACTACATGGTGACGACCTTAACAATGGCGCGGTTACAGATTTCATAGTAGATCTTAATGATCTTGATGCGGCTGCAAAAGACTTTCATTCTTCCATTAATAATGTGATGCCTTCATCGGAGGTAGTTCCACCAAGAAAATCACCTTCTAGTGACATGATGCCATCATTGTGACGCGGTGATCCAACTTTTGAGCCACAAGAAATCATTTACCGTGCCAAATCCTCCTTTGTTTCTGAGATGTGGGGTGCATTGTGTGAATGGATTACACAATTTTCCTTAGGTTCTTCAGATGGCTTTATAACATTGGCGTCAAGTGTCGCTTCAACTCTTGAGGAGATTAGAAAGGTAAACATTATTGATGTCTCTTCTTTGGAGGATGTAGAGAATTTCTTCAAGTCGTATGCAGAGTATGATACTTTAAGATCATCAAAGATAACTAAAGAATCACATGAGAAGGCTCTCTCTGATGCGCAACGTCGTCTTGATGGTGCAAAGTTGGCACATGAAAAGTTGAATATATCCATGGAGAAACTTCAAGCAACTCTAGCAGATGTGGAGAAAGACTTAAAAGCCTTATCTTCCAAGAAAAAGAAGGTCACCGAGCTCATTAACAAATATCAAGAGAAATTGTCCAAAAGTCAAGAGAATGTCACCACTACGGAGGGCGAAATTTATACCATCGAGGCAAATAATGTGATGTCTAACGACGAGGTTGAAAAACTAGCCAAGCTAGAAGAGGCAATTGAGAAAAGTCGCCAAGAAATCATAAATTTCAAGCCTTTGCCGTAGTTAAATTTTTTTTATTTATTTGCTTAGGATTTTCTTACTCACTCATTTAGGTGTAGTTTTTTTTTTTTTTTTTGTTAAGCAATAAAATAGTGACAAATTTTCTTCTCTTGAATTTCAAATTTTTGATTGTTTCTTTCACGAGCCTCCTTTAAGACTTCATATGCTAGCGTTTATTTGAGGATTGCAACAAAATGTTACTTTTTTCAGCTTTCTTCAACTTAGCGCACATGTGGAAGAAAATTCATAGCCTGAAGTAGGAGCACCGAAATAACAAGCTTCTTTTTTCGTTGGAAAGACAACTTAGAGATCTTCAATCTGTATAAAAATAAAATCCATGGGATTTATGGTTTAGTACAGATTTGGGTTCGAAGTTAGCTCAAAATTTGCATGCTTGAATCTTCAGCTTTTTTTCAGCTTTGCGCACATGTGGAAGAAAATTCATAGCCTGAAGTAGGAGTATCGAAATAATGAGATTATTTTTTTTGTTGGAAAGACAACTTAGAGATATTCAATCTGTATAAAAATCAAATCCATGGGATTTATGGTTTAGTACAGATTTGGGTTCGAAGTTGGCTCAAAAATCTGCGTGCTTGAATCTTCAGCTTTGCGCATCTTCGGGAGAAAACCAATAACTCGGCGGAGTAGCCTCGAAATGATGTGATTCTCATTCCGTTGGAAGCATAACTCATAGACGTGCAATATATATAAAAATCACATCCAAAAGATTTCCAGATTAGCACGGATATCTTTTCAAAGTCAGCTCAAAATTCTGCTTTGCTAAACTTTTTTAGCTTTGCGCAACTTTGGGAGAAAATCAATTACGCGGCGTAGGAGTCTACAAATTTTTTTCAAGTTGACTATATGCCTAGAATGCCATTTCCTGAACTTTGTGCGCTTTTGACGACAACAAAAGACTGTCTCTTGAACTTGGAGAGTTCAGATCATGATTGATTTTTTTTTTTGCTATGCCATTTCCATATAGAGCTTTGATCCGAAGGGTATTCTGATTTGATGTTGCAGGTAAAGATGCCCCTAATTTTGAGTAATTTACTGAAGCATCAGTAAATTACACCAAATTATCTACATCGTAAGCAAAAAACACGAGTATAATTGCAAGTCGCTTCATCTAATGTCAATGAATTCATCAGTCTTGAACTATCATAGTTGAAGATCCATGACCCAATGTAGGAGTTTCTGTTTACGAGTTTCTTCTTATTTGAGGATATGGCTTCAAAACTCTTCTACTTTGCTCGTTTGCTCCGCATTTGAACTAATTTGCTAGCTACATGATTTTTTTTTTAAAGAGCTAGTGTGATGATCACGCAAGACCACCAAACTCCTTTTTTTTTTTACTCATTTGACTGAACTCAGAGTGATTACTCCAAGCGCCTACGTACCTCGGTGAAGAGGATCAAGTCATATCGTAGTTTAAGAGGATGAGTTTTTTTTTTTTGGAGCCGTACACAGTTTATACTCTTGCGGGCCAGAAGTAACATGCAGTTTATGCTCATACCTTAAGGAGCGTAGCCAACCTTCATGGGAAATATTGTTTCACTTCTTCTGGTGTAAGAAGTGCACTAATGAAGATTGGACGTGGATCTTCCAGAGTGCGTAGATTTAATTCCTTGAGGTCGTCTACGGTTGATTGTACGTCATCCTCCAATTGAGGAGGAGCCTCTTGAACATCATCATTTGTATCATCAACGTCTGGACCTTCTTCCACTGTTATGTGATAGGATGATTCTGTCAAGTTTGAATCTTCCAACTCACTTCCCACGAAGACTGTGATGGCTTTATCTTCCTCCTTCTTGGTTTCTCCATGAAATTGGTTGGTGACAACAATTGTGCTTCTTCTCACCTTCAAAGAACCATCAGTGGTGATTGATAATACAGTCTTTCTCTTCATACGTGATGGAAAAACACTGTTAATCTCTTTGTAGTCAATTACATCACAAGAATCTTGATTTTCATGCTCTAGCAACCTCCTTTTGGATAATGATTTTCTTTTGGTTCCCAAGCGATGAAATACAGATGTATTTGAGGTGGTGGCATGTTCGTCCACTTGTTTAGAAGATCCTCTTTCATCCTTGTGGCCCAATCTTTCAAATGCAGAAACACGAGGTGTCAGTCTTCCAATGCGTTCAAACACCGAAGCTCGTCGTGGTGTTTTACCCTCCTTAGTTTCCTCTGTATTTTCTGTAGATGTGTAGTGGGATGAAGTGACTTCTTTCCCCTTCTTAGACGAAATTCGAAGAGGCTCTGGCAAGCTGAATCCTAACCCAAACTTAGGAGTTGCGACCTGATATCCCTGCTTTCTTAAGTGCATTTGAGACTTTGTAAGCCCGTGTATCTTTTCACCAGTGACTTCATCCCTGAGTTCTCCTAACTTCGCTGGATTTGAGAAATCATAGCCTGATTTTTCAAACAATGTGAAGACCTTTTGATCAAAGTTTCCTTTTATCTTACCAACTTGGATATTGCCTTTGGAGGGCTCCAAAGCGATACACGGGATTTGTGCGACTGGGACAGTCATTTTCTCCTTCAAATCTTGGAAGGTTATGTGACTAAGTTCCTTCCTCGGTGGCTGGACTTGTTGAGTGCAATCCTCTAGCAGTGATTGTCCCTTTTTTCGACGTTCACGTGGAATATATCCAAAAATTGGTTGCTCATCATCCATATTAGTCTGCACGTTTCCTTTAGACGGTGAAAGCTTGATAGAAACCTCTTCCGTTCTCTTCTTAGACATCTTGATAGCAGCCCATTGAACTTTACTATCTTCGAAATCAATTGAGTCGGCTTCTTCATGTTTTTCCATATTTGATCTTCCAGAATCTAAGTAGAATTTTGCATCTGCAAAATATGACTCTGTCTCAGTGAAAGGATTGATGTCTGCATCTATTTTGACGACTTCACCATCTTTCATATACTTCATGCATTGATGCAAAGTAGATGGCACCACTCCATTTTCATGAACCCAAGGACGTCCGAGCAACAAGTTGTAAGACGTTTTGGCATCTATGGCATGAATCAAAGTGTTTGATTTCATATCACCAATGGACAATCCTACACGAATCATTCCTATGGATCGTTGTCCTCCTTGATTGAAACCTTGGAGTTACTTTTTGACAATTCATCAATAGAGATTCCAAGTTTTTTCAGAACAACTTTTGGCATGATATTGACCGCCGAACCACCATTGATTAGTATGCGATTGAGACACTGTTCTCGAATAGACCCTACAACAAATAAGGGTCTATTATGTAGCTTGGACCCTAACAACAAGTCATCATCTGTGAAGGATATTGTAGCACAACATGGGGCAACTTTTTCATCAGTTTGATGTTCTTGTGTTATTGTTGGATTATGCGCACCTTCGCTTCCCTTTGTTTCGTCTGTGCTGGAAATAACATGTGTTGCACCAATTTGACTACCGCAAAAGAATGTTTTAGGAAAGAATTCATCCAATGTAATGGGCCTTCAAACTTCGTGCAATGAAGAACCATTGATCTTTCGGCTAGTACAAGGTTTGACGCTTTTTGATGGTTGCAGTTGATTCACATCACTCTTTGTTGCTCTTGTCTTAGGAAGTCGTATCCTAAGAACTGCTTGATGTCTCCGCTTCTTACGAGTAACCAAAGTCCAACCATCAACTTCACTTTCATTGTGGTTGTGTATCTCTAGCGAACCCTCAGGAGTTTTTGAGTTTTCCTTGGAATGTCGACTTCAATAGGCGCTAAACTTCCGAATCGCAAGAAGGTGGTGTTTGGAATAGACGACGACCTTGAGCACTTCTTTTGATTTGGTGCTACACTAGCATGATTTGCCTCCGCCGTTTCATCTTGGTCAATGATGATTTTTCCTTCACTTACCAACATCATGATTTTCTCCTTCAAGATAAAGCATTTACTTGTCGGGTGGCCAAGGACGCGATGGAACTTGCAATAGCTAGGATCACCAACCTTATTCATCTCTTCGGGCCTCTTTGATTCAGGAAGATCAATAACTTTTTTAGCTAGCAATTCCTCAAGGATCATAGGTACATCTGCATCTGGAAATGGGTAAACCTTTGCCTCTAGCTCCTTCAAGGTTGGACGTCGCCTCTCCTCTCTTGGATATTGACTTGGGGCTTTCTCCTCTTTTAGTTTATTCTTGGTGGCGACCTTCACAGAAGTTGCTTTCACCGCCATAGATTCCTTAGTATGGATCTTTGAGGTCATGCCTTTCTTGAACTCCTTCTTTTCCTTCGTCAGATCAGCAAAAGGAGATGCCTTCCCATGACTTGCGATGCTCAACTCCATGTCATGTGCTCGTGTAGCAAGTTCCTCAAAAGTTCGCGGCTTGATTCCTTGTAGTATGTATAGAAGTCCCCAATGCATACCCTGAATGCACATTTCTACAGCAGATATTTCAGAAAGACGATCTTGCAGTCCAAACTCAATGATCTCCGTCGATTGATGTAATCCACCACTGGCTCATCCTTTCTCTGCTTAGTGCCGGTCAACTCTATCATGCTTACAGTTCGGCGAGTACTGTAAAAACGATTGAGAAATTCCTTCTCGAGTTTCTCCCAACTATCAATAGACTCGTGTTCCAAGTCGATGTACCAGTCGAATGCATTCCCTTTCAGCGAACGAACAAACTGTTTTACCAGAAGGTCACCTTGTGTGCCAGCATTGCTACAAGTTTCAACAAAGTGGGCGATATGTTGCCTTGGGTTCCCCTTGCCATCAAACTGTTGTAGCTTTGGTGGTTGATAGTTTGTCGGCATGGATAGACAATCGATCCGTCTAGTATATGGCTTAGAGTAATACAAGGAACTTTGTGGTGTTCCCCCATATTGAGCCCTGATAGTGTTCGTTATCATGTCTTGCAACTGTTGGACAGATAGTGCAGCAACCGAAGCAGATTGTTTCTCCTTTTGAAATTTGGACTTTGCTAGAGATTCCTCAACATCCTTGTTTCGTTGATCAAAACCAGATGGATAAGTGGGAACGTGACTTGACTCTCCAGGTGTAAAGGCCTCCAACTTGTTCATAAGTTGAGCAATATGAAGATTTTTGTCATCAACGTACTTCTTCAAGGCCTCAATGGTTTGCTCCATCATCGCGAACTTGTCGTCTATGTCAGTTGAGTCCGCCATCAAAGCATTGACATTCATTGAAGTTGGAGAATCTATTGAATCTTCGGAATCACCAAAGTTGGAGCCAATTTGAGAAGATTCTCCGAAGAATACAGACGCGAGATTGCCCCTAGGTGTTGCGCTTACGACCATCGTATGAGAGTTGTTGCTTTTCAGCGCCTCCAAAGAAGTGAAGTATTCAGATCCATCTAGCCCGCTGTTTTTGAACTTACGCCGAGTAATCGGGCCAACGTGACTAAGACCAGCGAACACGACATTAGTAGAGTCCTTGACAGAAAAATCACAACTCTTTCTGAACGCCATTACAGTAGTAGCCTTTGTAGTTTCTGATTTGGAAGAGAGAGATGAAGAGAAGAATAGGTCCCACTGGGCGTGCCAAATTTGTTCGCAACAAATTTTCATAAACGCTGAAAATTAACTGCAAGCAAAATAAATAAAAGAAAAAATGTGATTTTTATTGATGAATCGTTGTGAGTACAATTCCGTTGTTCTCTTGATTCTCTCTCCTAAGTTTCTCCGCGATTCGAGGGCCTTTAGTAGCGTATTTCCCGAATGGTTGGATGATGTAGACCTCCTTGAGATGTTGTCGATCTCGGGGACGTCGGAAAGTGCTTCGTCGTTGTAGGTCGATCTCCGGGAAGAACTCCGTTGATCACTCCTTCGAAGAACTATTGATGTTGATGTTGTAGCTTTCTCCAATTTGCTGAATGCTTGTTGAAGAGTTTTTTCTGGGATCCCCTTGAATGTCATGTTCATCCCCTATTTATAGTTGTAGGGAGTGGACAAGGTTGCTTGTGATTGGCCAAAGGATGTCATTTTGACACTTGGCACATTTTGATTCGTTCTTGCATTTGACTGGGACTACCCACCTCATTTGGACACGTGGCGTCACCTTGTTGGTTTTGGATGCCTAGTCACTGTGATACGTGGCATGAATTTGGGCTTCAATGTGAAATGAACCTTGGATTTGAATTTAATAAGATGAACTTATTTATTTGTAAAGCCCAAATTAATTATTCAGCCCAAATGAACATGGATTTAATTTAAATTTTGTATGAATCTGGTCCAATATACAATTTATGTGTCTACAACATCTATATGTGACATTGAAATTGCAATTAGAATATATGCTAGGATAATGTTAAACCAGAGGAGAATGTGACTCCAGCCAGGTTTGAGCCTTTCATGTTGCAATCAGGTAATGGAAGCCAGGCCCAATGATTGTTGTTGTTATAGCTTAACCAAATAGTTTCCCATGTACCTTCAAGATTTGTCATCAAAATTGCCCTTGTTACTCCTTTTGATTTTTGCATACACCCCATCATAGCACCATATGGTTTGCTTATTTTATGAATCAACTCATTTGGTGCTGCTGATACAAATTCCCAATACCTCCCATTATTTCTGCTCAAACCCCATAACTCTATTCTCTTTATCTTTCTTTTATTACTGTTATTATTGACTTTGTCTGATCTAATAGTCATCATATTGCCATCACCATAGACGTGTAATAGATCTATGGAATTCCCCCAACTAAATCCAACGGCTAATCGATGATGTTGGTGCTCCTGCTCATTATTGAATGTTGGTCTGATGACAAGCGGAGTATTAGTAGTGATAGTAGTAGTGTTGCAGCATTCATGAGGTCGCACAACGCCTATGATAACACTTCCATTTTGTCCATTAGATGCACTTAAGAATATAAATTCATCATCGAAATAGTAGTCTTGGCTAACAACCTCATCTGTTCCCCAACAATATTCCCATGTTTCAACTCTTGAATCATACTCAAATAAAGTTGGACGATTTTGATGATATTCAGCAAACAAGAATCTAAAATGGTTGCAGTTACAATTAGGGCAAGACAATAATTTCATACCGGATCTTCGCCATGAGGATGTACCACGTGGACCTAAAGGACTTGGAGGGATGTTTTTGACAACCCTAGTCATAATATCAACTGACATGAGTTGTTGTGTATTATTCAAAGCAAAGAGGAATATATTAGCATTAGCAGTCAAAAAGTAGACATCTTCTCCTGGTGGTACTACTTGTTTCAACATATCACATATCAATATATTGAACCAACGATTGGAACAATCAGAAAAACCATAGAGAAGGGCTTCACGACGCCAACGTTTTTTATAAAGGAAGAGCCACGTGGCGGAGCTTGATTGATGATTGTAGTTACGAATGAAATCTCCATCAGAAATAATAGAGAAAATAGACTTATTAACAGATTTGAGTTGGATAATCTCTGGCAATGAAAGTTGAAGGATTATATATTCGATGAGTTCTGATGGAAGTAAGCAAAAACTAATGGCCTTTGTAGGCATGACTTTCCATCAACAACTTCTTCTTTGATTGTTCAATGCCAATGAGAAATTTAATACTAATAATAATGTGATTAATTTGTTGATAAGTAATGATTAGTGGAGAGGACAAATGAAGGTTAGAGGCCAGGGCATCCTATGTGGAATTGCCGTCAAATGAATGGTGGAGAAAGTTTAATGTTATTTATTTTCTTAAGTAGGTAACATAGTCACTAATAATACAAACATTTAAAATGATTTTCGAATTCTATAAATTTTGTCCTAGGCGTGCCTTCATTAGTCATATAGAGATAGGGGCCCTAATATGGACATGCCTCAATTTTTAAACAAGTATTAATGATTGGGTGGAAGGAAAAGATACTTAATAGAATAATACTTCACACCTCAATCATGCCGTCTTATATAGGTAAGTCTCATACTTATATTATTACTAGTTTTCTGACGATTACCAATTCCAAAAATACGTGTTATAGTAAATAGTATTTTTACATAAGCAGATATTTGAATAATAAGCTTAGCAAAAAATAATATTTCAGATTCTTTTATGAATGTTCAACGTGGATTGTCATATATATATATATATATATATATATATATATATATATATATATATATTATTCATATATATATATATATATATATATTATTCACGTAATCCTATGAAAATGGTCAACGAATAATCATCTTAGCTTAGTGCAATATTGTATATATTTATATCAATGTGACATATAATACTTTAATTTAGATCCAAATACTTACCCATATATAAATATATATATTTGCATTAAAGAAAATATTTATCTCACAAAATTAAATATTAAATAAATAATAATATTTAAACTAATACAAAGTTCAACTGGAGTTATTACAAGTTATATGAACTTTTCTTCATCTAAAATACTAAAATATTAAGAAATAGTAAATAAGTAAAACAAAAGGGCAATGTTTATAGTAATAATTTATTTGAAGCAAACTTCATGAGAGTCTAAATCACATAAGTAACATTGATAAATAAAGTCATTCTTTTGTCTTGAGCATCAAAAAAAAATCTTGACAATTTTCTAAATTTTAGAAAAGATATTCAGAAGCATATATCTACATCATAAGAGAAATTGTTAACAAAAACAAATGAATTTAGACTACATCATGTTAACATATATATATTGGATCATTACATACTAATATATATATTAAGCAAAAAAATGGTTATTATATCATCAAAATTACTTTCCTCAAGTACTCGAGGTTATGGAATATATCATCTTAGGATAGAACGACTTACTTCATTGGAATAGTGGTACGTCATATTTTTCTAAACTTCGAACTCACTCAACGACAATAAATCACACAAAAAAATTTTAAAATGCAAGAATAAGAAGAGTACAAAAATAAAAGTTATTGTTGAAATATGAGAGGAAGCCCCTCTATTTATAGTCAACAAAGGGTAGTATGAACAAATGTTTTTTTTGTGTCTTATTGAAAAGTCACAACCTTTTCGAGAAGTCACAACCCTTTGGAAAAATTCAAACTTTTTGAAAAAGTCACAACTTATTGAAAAAGTTACAACTCTTTGGAAAAGTCACAACTCATTGAAAAATCACAACCCTTTGAAACAAGTCACCACTTTTTGAAAGACACAACTCATCGGAAAAGTCACAACCTAAGTTAGGGATACTATAGTAATTTAATATTCAAGTTAGAAGTTCGTGCTTTTAAGATAATATAGATTATTATTATTATTGGCATTATCTTTCTATTTTTCTCACTCTCTTTTTATTTTTAAATAACAGTTGGCTTCTATATTGATTCTTGAAAATAGGGGTGTGCATCGCCACAGAGGTGAAGCGAGGTTTAGGAGTTTGGGGGTTCTAAATTTCGTTAATAACCGTCAATCAACTTTGTTAGGGGTTCACAAATAAATATACATAAATATTTGATTAATTTTCTAGTACATATTAGGGTCTACGAAAAAGCTATTGGGTTAGTCCGAACCCATGAACCCCCACCTAGCTCCGCTTCTGTGCATCGGTAGTTCGGTGCGATTCGATTTTATATATTATCGGTTCGGTTTATTATTTTTTATTTTTAAATAGGCTAAATCAATAATCAAATCTGAAAAATATCTTTTTATATGTTTGTTTCTTAACAGTTCGGTTCTCGGTTTAACCAATAAGAAAATAGTTATAAAATAAATATATGACTTCTCTAATAAATTTGACACGACAACACAATAAAGTAACTTTTGCAAATGATCATAAAATAGAAACAATTATAACAAACAAGTAAAGAACTACACAAGTGTAAGTCAAAGAGAATTAAGAGGAATAGGGTTCTTAATTTAGATTTAGACATTTTGTATACTGTGAAGTTGTGAATTGAAGGCTAAAGGACAAACACAATAACTAGTAAGGTATAGAGATTAATATATAATATTTATGTACAAGTAAAAGCAATAAATTACTAGTCTCACTAGATTATCGGTTTACCCAATAACCCAATTTTTATAAAATCAATATCGAACTGATAATCCAATTTTTTATAAAACTATTACAAACTGTTAACTCAATAACCCAATTACTAAAATAAATCAATAATATTTTTTCAATTCGATTCATAGATGGATTAGATTTTTGCAACCTCCCCACCCCTCCCCTCCCCACCCCCTCTATTTTGGCATTAAAACTCTAGCATGTTTATCAACTAGACAACTAGTAAACGCTTCCCACTCTATAAAACAAATTCATTTGCTTTATTAAAGAAAATGTTTTGAGTTATTTCTCATCTTAAACATATTGATTCTCACCATTTAAATATACCTAAGTAACTATTAGCTTTATATGATATATTTATATAAAAGAGAATCATAAGTTCGCCTACGTAGCGCTATCACAAATCAGAATTTTCTTTTAATTTATTTTATTATCAAAATTAGCCTTATTTTTTCATGAAAAATTGTGACTTTTAGAAAAATTTGCAACTTTTATGAAAAGTTGCGACTATTATAAAGGTGAAATGGTCTGATGGACTCTTATACTTGTATCAGTTTGTATTCTGGATCCTTTTACTTAGCCATTTGTAAACTGAACCCTTAGACTAAATTAAAATGAAACTTTTAAGCCCTTCAAACATGTGTGTAGCTCACTCTCCTTTACATAAATGACATATCATATCCACGTCATATATATTAGTGCCATATCATAATTATTTCATAATTATTGTTTAAGAGTGTTAATCAAAATTATTTAATAAAAGGTACAACAATAAAATTTTAATTTATTCTTTAAAGTAAAACTCCATACATCTGACTCTCCAATTTTCACTGTTCACGGCCAAACATCTATCGGAGAAGCCATAGCTTTCGCCGTCGTCATCACTTTTGCCGGTGTAATCGAATCTGCCTCACCTGGCTTCATCTCCGCCGCACACCCCATTTTCTTTCTTCCTCCAACCTTCACAAAACCAACAACATAAGCCACCACACCACTAGATCTGGCCGAGAAACCTCTTCGCCACCCTCACACTTTCACCCACCTCGTTCTTCTCTCCAATGACTAGTGTCGCCTCTCTCTCTCACTCCACTACTTCACAGTGTCTCTGGCGTGCACCACCAACATCGCTTCTCTCTTTAACTCCACTGCAATTTTGTGTGGCGAGTACCACCAGCGTCGTTTTTCCCCTCCACGGTTAATCAATGGACTCGATGTGCCCAAGATCTGGTAAGTTGATGTTTATAGATTGTGGAGAAGAAGAAAGAAGGGTTGAGTATGGGATGAAAACGGTTGAAAATGATGGATTGTGGATGAAGAAGAAGGATTTTTTGATTAATTGTTTTTTAAAAAAAATATTTCTTTTAAAATTTACTATATTTTAACCAGTTCACCACAATTGACGTAAATTGATTCTTCAAATCCTCCATCTCCTACGTAGTTCTCCTCACTGGAATCCACGACGGTGGCTGTAAAAAAGACCCATGAGAGCATCAACAAGAGGCTCGCTCTTGTTATGAATTTTGGCAACTTTATTTTTCACTTGTTGGAAGAAAGTTTTGATGATGTTGAATTTGATTTTTACAATTTTGTTGAGTTATTGTTCAATCTACTACATAGACTTTGATGTGTTAAAAATAAATAAATAAATATTTTTTTTTAACCCAAAAGTGTTATTCACTCGCCTAAAGGAGTGTGTAATTACACACTTTTGCCAACTCAGACATTCTAAAGCCACATAATTCTGGTCAATGGTCAGAGGGATCGGTTAAATTGTGTTTTATTGAATCTAAGAGTCCAGTTGACAAATGATTAAGTAAAAGAATCCAGAATACAAACTGATACAAGTACAATGGTCTATCAGACCATTTTGCCTATTATAAAAGGTTGTAACCTTTTCGAAGGATTGTAACTTTTCCAAAGAGTTGTGACCTTTCCGATAAGGCACAATAAACATTTGTTCACACTACCTTTGTTGTCTATAAATAGAGGAATTTTCTCTTATTATAAAACAACGAAAAATCTGAACTACTTCTTCTTCTTCTTCTTGCAGTTAAATATTTGTGAATTTTGCTCCAGTTGAGTGACTCACTGACAACGTTGTTTTGTATCAATATACTGGTGAATAAAATTGTTATGTCATGAGATGATTTATTCCCTTAAACCTCGGGTATTAAAGGGGAATAATTTTCTTAGGAGACACTGTGCATTCGGTGGGCTCAATTTTTTTTATTCTATTGATACAGATCCTAATATGTTTTTACAGTCATTAATTTATGCTATATTATTAGTTGTTGTTTTTGAGTACATGCTTTAAACTTTATTGTTTATTTTTCTGTAAATTTATTGTCATAAGTATGTTTTAGTGCAGATTAAATCAAGTGTTAATTGACTATTCGGGCAAGTTATCTCTACTTGAATTATTGAAGGTACGTTAAAAGAATCTCCACAAATCTCTAATTTCTTTATCAACAACGTCATTCTTTCACATACAAGGATGAGATTTTTTGTTAATTAAAAAATCATTTGAGAGTTCATATTTTTTTTTTATAATGTAAAGTATCTATATTTACTAAATTTTATCACTGGGTATTATGCATACTTTAAAAATTGAAAGTTGATTAAAGTATTGTATATGATCTCACTTTGACAAAGTTCATCCTTTTAATGTTTTTCTTTTTCCCTTCTCATTCAACTCTTCTAAATATTTTTGTGTGATTTATGACTATTTTCGGCAACCTTAATTTAAAAAATATGAAAGCAAACATACTATAAATAAATGTAATATCTCAAGCTACAAAAATATATGTCTATTAACATAGATTTGTTGTTCTCCATGTCCTAAGTCATTGCTGAGCATTTAAGTTATATAGGTTAGACCAATTTTTTAATTTTTTCATGTTCAAGAATATTTCTTTAACATTAGTCTACAATCCAACATTTTGATCTACTTGTACTTTCATAATACAACAATTATATGTACATATTCTGAAAAAGTCAGAAAATTGCATTGATGAAGCGTTTAGAAGGACCTTCAGAGCAGCAGTTTAATGAAGAATAATTTCTAAAAGGGTCAACAATATTATTTTGTTGTTATTTTCAAAGTAACAATAACGAAAAGTGATGAATGTTTGACCTCAGACAAGTAGATTTTCTCTAAAAAAATATTTATGTTGTTGTGGTGTACATTTTTACCGTTCTTCTAACCATAGAATTATCAAATTCTATACTTTTCATGTACAAAACATTTTTTAAAAAAAATGATGCTACATTGCTACATAAAAATATCAATCAATTTTAACAAGACAATTATATAGCAAATATATATTATGATAAATTATGTAAAAGATCAAAATAATTAGATATCAAGACATTTTTAATCTTTAGTTATATATTTACAATACTTTAGATATATGATAATGTCAAATCATTAAATTTCTATTAAAATGTTATTAAAACCTTCTAAAATTTACATTTTTCTTCTTTCTTATAATAGTCATTTGAAAAGATTATTCTAAGTTTAGAAAGATTATATAAATTTAAATATAAGATTAGGAAGAAGAGCTTCGCATACCCCTCCAAAGATGAATTTTGTTTTAACATAGTTTTGGGTCAAAATGTACAAGTTCTCTTGAAGGATGTATCCTTGTGTTTGAAATAAATAAAATTAATTAAAAATACTTGAAGGGTGAAATTTTAATATGTATAAAATATTAAAACGAACACTTGTTTTTTACTTTTTGTGGGTGGTTGTATCTTTTTTATTATTTTATAATAAATAAATAGTGGTGTTATTGTAGGATAAGAGCGTTTTTTTTAATAATAGTTGTCTGTCACATCACTGTTTTTGACAAGTGTTTTGTAGGTCCCCTTGTCAGCAGTCTCTTTCACAATTCATTTCGTCAAACTCTCCTACCTTCTACTTGAGTGTTCTTTTATATAATTCCTTTAATTTTCTATTAATATATAAATAATAGAAAAATAATTAATAAATACCCTTTAATTTTTAATTATGAGATAATTTTATTTTTACTATTAAAATAAAGTTATTTTTATCTCACTCACTACACTTGTCATTTATACTTTTACCAAAAAAAAAAAACTTGTCATTTATACCCTTAATTACATGAAAAATTCAAATCAATTCTATTTATTTAATTTCAATTTTTTCATCTTCATGTACTTTGTCATTGAAATAGAATGTCAAAGTTTTCTTCTTTTTCCTTGTAAATGGGTGTCTGCAGAATTATGAGGTTTGAGTCATGATGGCACCACCCTCATATTAGGCAAATTACGGTTGTCAAAGTGGGTACAATTACTACAGTGTAAATCATGATTTATGTAAAGATGGACATAAGGAGTTGATGAAGATTCAAAAGTGTTTCAATATAGAGAAGATTAAAGAAATGAGTTTGGAGATTTAATTTGGTATGAATTCACTTGGTTTTAGTGGGTTGGATTTGAATTAAAAAAAAGGAAAATTAGGTAATTTTAGTGGATCTCAAGTAGAATGGTATTTCAACAGAGGAAGATTAGAGAGATAGAGTTTGGGGTTCTGATTTGGTATGAATTTATTTAGTTCTAAGTGGATCGAGTTTGGATTAAAATAGAAAATCGAGTCATTTTAATTGAATTGTGTAATTATAGTTAATTGGAGATTTTTTATCCAATTAAGGAATACGAATAACAAGTACAGTAAATAATTAGGATAAAAATAACTTTATTTTAACTATAAGGATAAAATTAACTAATAAATGAAAGTTGAGGGATATTTTTGAAAGTATGAATTTTGACCAACATAGAAAAATTAAAAGATCGTTTGATACAAAGATTCATAATGCAATGTCTAGTAATGCAGTTTTTAGTTTTTATAACGTGTTTGGTTCATTATTCCCAACTAATATTGTGTTTGGTATAAAACTCTATAAAAAGCTTATTTCTTATTATAACCTTGAGTCTATTACATTTAACATGTCAAGTTAACTATTAAAATATACATAAAAAAAATATTAACTTTTGAGGTGTAATATGCCACTACAGATCCTTGATAGCACGATGTATTTCTAATTTTTTGTTGGTCAAACATATCTTAAACTTAACATAGATTTAAGGCTACTTAAACTTTTTACATACACGAAGCTTTTTTTAAAAAAAAAATCCAAAAGATCAATCGGCAAACTACATTTTAAAAAAAATCGTAAAGAAAAATCAGCCCAATACAACAAATCAAACATGGAGAAAAAAAATAGTTTGTGAAATCATCAAATTACATTGAATGGATTTGGAGAATTAAAAAGTACATTTATAACTATTTCAATATAAATAAAGAAGGATATTAAATTATAATAGCAATTTAGAAGAAAAGATTGGCGATAGTTTAGTCATTTAAGGGTCATATCAAAAGATTGTTAAACATTGATAAAATAGAAGAAACTAAGCAAATAACCCCATTAAAGCAAAATTATTACACACATATACCCCTTTACATTCACACCTCACTAAATAAGTATACTATATACCCCCTCCAATCGATTTCACTTAACTGTTACTAAATAAGTATATATACTATAAGATTGATGATTTCACTAAATTGATAATATATTAATATATTCATACTATATTTATTCAAAAATTACTCATTAGTCAGCCTTATTGATACCAATACAATATATGATATTGATTTAGTATCAGTGCAAAAATTATCAGTCTTAATAAAGGTGGTATGAACATTAATTATTTTAGATATTTCTTAAATTACTTTGGATTTGGGTATGGACTTATAATTATTTGGGAGAAGGCATAGATTTCCTACAACTTGTCCTGAAAAGTCAATTACAGGCTTAAACTATCACGGTAACCTAATACCCACCTTTACTACTCAAAATTGAATATATTTCCACCCTGAGACATGTAACACCACTCTCACATTATGTGGTGTATTACACGCGCTGCCACATCAAGGCTACATCATCGTCATGTCATAAATTATAATTTTTTATTTTCTTTTATTTATTTAATCAACTTTTCTTTTGTTAACTATATTTTAAGATAATTAATCCCCAATTAATTATTTTAATTATCTAATAATTATATCTTCTTCATCACTAAAATCTCACATATTTAAATTCTCATTTTTTTAAGAAAAAAAACAATCATATCTGTCCACCTTTACTATTGATTTTGTTCTTTACCACCATTATATCACTATCAATTCTTCTTTTTCTTTGTCACCCAACACCAAATATCACCACCACCATTATTAATATCAATTTTTCTTCTTTATCATCTTCAATTACCTCTTTTAATTTTGTCAACTGCCACCCGTCACCACCAAACCTGTAAAGCGTCTATCACCACCAAATCCAACAATTAATTAACAATCAAAAATTCTTTAGCAAAGTAAAAAAAAATATAAAAGATATAAATAATCAATGGAAACTTTTCTAGATCTATAAGAATTAACCTAATTGTGAATCAATAAAAAATTGTGCTTTAAGATTATGATAAAAAAATAAAGAAGTGTTTTGAGAATAAAGAATGAAGAAGGAGAGGACACTTGATGGGGTGCGAAGAAGAAGAAGGGTGGGAGGTGGAGGTGGGGGTGGGAGTGATTCTACCTTCTTTTTTTTAACTTTAATTTTAAACTAATGCACCTATTTTTTATTTTTGTTTTATTTTTTGTCACGTCAATTTGGGAGTAAGAAAATTCACTTTTGAGTAGTATAAATATGTAATAGGTCACTAAGATAGTTTAAGTGTGTAACTAATTTTTTGGGACAAGTTAAAAAAAAATTATGTTTTTTTCCCGGGTAGTGTTTGTGCTTTGTATTAAGAGTTTGGGTTGTTAACCTTTGCGGGCTTGGTGACATTGCTAGTTCTGTATTGACTATTTCGAAGAATAACAACAATACTTGCCAATGATATCAGCTTACAATGATTAAGTGATTTAGTAAGGTGTACATATATCTTAGTAATTAATCATTAGGTGTTCATGTGCAAACATATGTCATTCATCAATTTATTTGGTACATCCCATAGATGACATAATAACATCAAGATAAAACTGATACCATCTGTAAAATATATAGTGTAGTTCAACCCCGAGGAATAAAACCTAATAATACAATATAACTATCAACAGGCATCACTCATCAGTATATACAGAAAACTTGATACACAACAACACACCTCTAGCTAGCATTACAAATAGAAAAGCAGACAACTCATAAATCGCTTTATTCCTTTCTTACCCTTCAGCTGGTTTGGGCATGTGTTCTTTTGTATACACACGGTGCCGCCTTTCTCTCCCATATATCACCCAGAATGTAAGGGAAAGCAATACTGCTAAACCAACCATCACCAGTCCAATGTAAACCCATTTGCTGTAACGCTGAAGTCCGGGGCAGTATATGCGATATATATCTCCAAATGTCTGTCTAACAAAATCACAATCTTCTAGATCAACCAGGAAAGGACCATAATGGTACAACCCAAAGCTCACATTTACAGCAGCTGCCATCTGGCCGTAGATGATCGGAGTCAGACGGCCAGTTGTGGAACAAATGCCACTTGGGGAAACTTGACATACATAATTATCCCAGACCTGCATGATAGAAAAGCTTTAAAAGGTTGTAATAACTCTCCATTTTAGCTAGTATTACATGTGGGGGATAGAGAAATATGTCTTGAAGTAATTTCAACTTTTCAGGAAGAAGTTTTCAGGTGTACCTTTGTAGCATTGCTCAAGTCCACTTCACCAGGACTACAGGATCTATCAGTCAAATCCGAGTAAAACGGATTGCAAAGCATTGGCAATTTAGGTCCAGACTGATTGTAGTACAAAGGACGAAAGCTGGGGGAGAAGTTGTTATTGGAAATATTAGTAATGACCTGGTTAACAACATCGACCAGCTTAGAAGTGACTTCTTTGCTTTTTGTAAGGGTCTCTTGTGCAGTGGCATTGTCCACACACGGCAAGATATCATCTAAAGCAGTATGAGCAAGAGGGTGTTGGACCCATTGATTCATTGCTACACAAGAGTCTGCAGTCACACTGACATATCAAACACAAAACAATTAGACATGTTTCACAAACTACATTTATAAATCAAGATTGACATTAATAAGGAATGGACAAAGATGTGACTTAGAGGCTCCCAGTAAACACGGAAGACACAAATTCCAAACAGATAAGAGAGTGTCAATTCTCTACACATGTTGATCACTCAATAATGAGACGTTTCAAAAAACAAAAACGACCTACTTTCCTTTTTAATCTGTTTAAAAAAGAATGACCTCTTTCCTTTTTTGGAAACATATTAATTTCTGCTTTCCACGTGCCATGTTTAAGGCTACAAGATTAAAGGACAATTTTGTACATTTGACATAACTTTAATTTAGGACCACAATATTCAAAAGTCTTCTTTATTTTCTTAAACTTCGTACCAAGTCAAATAGGTCACTCTTTTTTGAAACGGAGGGAGTACTATTTTAGTATTTATGACCAGAGTGGGTATCAAGAAGACCAGCTAGAAGTATAACCAAAACAGGCATCTAAAATGATTCAATCAAAGGAAAAATACATAAGTTGCACGTTGTAGTTGTCCAGAAAAGTCATTTGAACACTTTTAACTTTACGGGCTACCTTTTATTCCCACACACCCCGAATTCTTGTTTGAAGGGGAATTAATATCTCCCTAAAATGACAACCAGATTTTTTCCTAGACTTGTATACAAGCACGGACATGTGTCATTTGAACCTTTTGCATATTTTCTCTCATTTTAGTCAAACCCACCCTAGTTCCGTTACCTCCTCTCCTCTTTTTCTCCATTCTCTCCCCAATCTTCATAGGAAATCCCATGTTTTTTCGACCAACAGGTAAAAGAAACTGATCAGAACACCTAATACATGCTACACCAGACAGAATAAGTCACCTAATTCTATGAATGGAAAGCATAAAAAAATCATCTTATTCCACTTAAATCATTTTAGCCAATAATATATCACAGCTATAATAATTCAGAAAACTCATGCACACCCTCAAGGAAATACAAGACAATGGCAGGTTTAAAACACAAACATAATAGGTTTTATTCAGCAAATTTGTTTTTGGACCCATTTAGGTACTTAATTGCTAAGTAAATCACAATTTTCAATTTCAACAGGGGCAATAGATATTTCCAACCAGAAAATCCAGCATATGATAGAAATTAACAGCTGTAGCAGATTCTAAGTTGTTGGCTCTCAAATCAGTGTATTTTACTGGAGTAGTTCACGGATGGAAGTTGTAAAAATTGGTGTTGGATTGTTTTCTCTATTGGCTTTACTTCTCTGCGTATTTCATACGTTTCAGGAAGGTGAGCTTCTCTGCCTGAAAAAACAGAAATGGTGGCACTAGCCGTGGTGGAAGTTTGGTGGTTCTGATGAAAACAAAAAAGAAAAATAGACCCAAAAAAAGGGAAAAACAAAAATCATAGTACAGATAAAATTGATTCTTTCTTTTTCCGTGGCTTCTCAGCATGAAAATAGACATGGTGGGTGGTGGAAATTTGGTGGGTCTAACAGAACAAAGAAAGAGAAAGAGAACAAAAGGAAAACAAAGAAGAAAGTGAAAAAGAAAACCAATTGAAGATTGGCACCTCAACAATTTAATCAGCTTTTAGCACTTTCTATGTCTCTCAAGCTCTTTCAAGAATTCAAATACACTTTCTCAGTCATATCATCATTCATGAGGATATTAATTCAACTTTAACCAATAATAGGAAGGTAAAAGGTCATCGGTAAATTTGAAGTGCATAAATAATCATAACACTAATATCTAAAGCCTGGCTGGCTACCTCAGCTGAGACCAGCAGTTTTATGTTGATGATGGCTGCAGAAATGCAGAACTAAGCTGAACCTAACATCACGTTGAAGATAACTTTGGATATCCTATCAGGGATAAAACAGCAGAACCAATCACTTGAAGCTGAACCCACAATGAGAAGATTTTCCACACACAAGAAAAAACGTGGTCTAGTTCTTACCAACTTAGAAAAACAGCACATGGTGAGAAGTAAAATACAGAACAGAACTTACTTGTGGAGAACAAGAAATATGCCACACAAAATTAAAGTCCCAGTGACAAGAATCCATCCAAATATTACCAAGCTGCCCAAAATAGAACAGGAGAACATGCGTTTAAACAGAAGAGCAGAGCCAAGGGAACGAAATACAAGAAAGAAAGAACATCCTAGTAATATAAAATGTTTGCTTACATATAAACGAAAGCCTGCATCCCGAAAATTGAAAGTACTGGAAGGAGAAAAGCAAACAGAGAATTTATTAGTAGAAATTAACTATTGCACTCAGAATTCTAATGTAATGGTCACCTTACCAAATCCCAGAAATGTCAAAAGAAGCATAATGGCTGATAGAATAATAAGAGCCAATCTCCTGCATAAATATTACCACTGGCATTTTAGAACACAAAACAGCAAAGGAATATGTGTGTTTGGTGGATTAAAGTGCAACTAGATAAGCAAGAACATAGCAAAGTATCTCTCAGATTGCTGAGTTAGAACTATTCAAATGGAAAGAACAAAGATGAGACACAAGAAGTTGACAAGCTAAAACTATCATACACAAGATCTAAAGACAAAACAACAAACCCAGTGAAATCCCACGAGTGGGGTTTGGGGAGGGAGGTGTGCACAGCCTTACCTCTCCCTAGTGAAGGTAGAGAGGTTGTTTCCGATAAACCCTCAGCTCAAGTAAAGCATCACAAACAACAAGTATGTAAAGTAAAAACAATGAAGAAGAGAATTATAGCAACAACCAATAATAAGATTGAAGCAAAGGAAAAATGTAATATTAAAATCAAAGAATATGCTAGTAGGAGAGTAATACTAATAACACTTAAAAGGCACGCTTAACTACCTACTGACCTTCTACCCTAACACTCGACATTCATATCTTCCTATCTAGGGTCATGTTCTCAGTAAGCTGCAGAAGTGTCATGTCTTGTTTTTATCACCTCTCCTCAAAACTTCCTCGGCTTACCTCTACCTCTTCTTATATCCACTATATTTTTTTTTGAAACTGGTACGATTGTATTATTCAGCATTCAGGGCATGCTGGTCACCACCAAAAGGGTCAGTTACAAGCTTCCTATCAAATCTACAATCTGGTCTATATCTACTATACACACTCTTTACACCAAAAAAGTAAGGATACTATTCAATTCCATTTGACCTTGTGAATGGAATTGGATCTATTTTCAAAACAACTACCATTTCTTTCCTTCCAAACTGACCACCATATACATGATGGTATTAACCTCCATCATCTCCTTTGGCTCTTACTGCGGTACTGCCTCCTCTCCTTACCCAGCTCTTTAACAACTCTGATGTATGTTGTGGCATTGTCCAATTCAGATTTGAAATGATAAGGAATAATTCCAGACTTGCTTGGTAAAGCTACAGTGCAAGAAAAGGTCATTGTTTGTTTCTCCTGTCAAGTTGCACAAAAAGCATCTGGCAACCATTCGCCTACTTCTGTAATAATACTTCCTGTGTTAAACAAGCCCTCTTTATCACTAGCCAGGTGAAACATTTCACTTTTGTAGGAATGTCCCCCTTCCAAAAATAGTTCCATTGATGCTTTGGGTCTCCAGCTATCAGTTGGTGACCTCTTCTGTAGGCACTGCTAACTGTGTAAAGACCATCATTTTTGTGCCTCCATAGCATCTGTCTGTGGCTTTTGTGTCTATTCTCATTCCACCTAATATCCCTAGTAACTCTGCAACCCTTTCCACCTCCCTAGTAATTTCCCTAGTAACTCTTCTTATATCCACTATAGTGAACCTCTTATAGCTCCTCACTAGGACATCTATGCATCTTCTACTAACATGCCCAAACCTTCCCAGTCTAGCCTCCCTCATCTTGTCCACCATGAAAGTCACTCCTACCTTGTCCCAGAAAGCTTCGTTTCTAATCCTATTTCTCCTACATCCATCTTAACATTCTTATTTCCGCTACTTGCATCTTCTTGACATGTGAATTGATCGGACGACAGTCCACCTCATATAACATAGTTGGCCGAACCACCACTTTATCAAACTTATAACTTTAAAGACATGACCCGCAAAAATAAATGCTTTGAATAGATAAACTTCAATAGTTTTGAATAGATGAAAGGAAAAAATTGATCCATCAGGGAGACCCATAGAAGTACGAGAACTCGATTTAATTGTGTAAGTTCTACAGATATAAATTGCAAACAACAAGCATGTAATGACATTCACTTACACAGACTCTACCAAACCAGCTATGTCATCTTTATTGTCTTCTGTTTTACTGGCAAGGGTATTAGCAGAAGAATTAATTTTTGTTTGGATGCGGTCTATGTCTGTTTGGACTGAACCAGGAAGCAAAACTTGATCCACAGCAATAAGTTTGGCTGCAGCTAGATAACCTGAGACGTTTCTGAGACTATCAGCTGTGGTATTTGCCTGATGAACCACATAATCCAACGTGTTAACTGTACTGCTGTGGAACTTTCCCTGGCCAATGTACAAAATGATACATCCAACACTGCACAAGGAACAAAATGTGCAAGTTACAAAATGGACACATCAGAACAGAGAGAATGGGAATGTGACGTGTATGTTTGCGAGTGAGCAGTTGAGCAAAGTGGCAGTATCCGTAATGCAAGAGCAGATATCAATTTTGTGTACACAGCCATAAGCATTTGTATATGCTAGGTGGAGAAAGAGAGAGAGAGAGAGAGAGAGAGAGAGGAAGAATACACTGCAGCAATGGTAAAAAGTATGAGGAGTATGAGGGACAGAGCATAAGCTATTCGGGAGTAGCCATAAGGAACTCTTCTACAGCAACAGTAGCAGAGACAGATGAACAGCAAGCACAGTGCGAAGATCACAAACCAGATCAGCGCAACGACAAAGAATGGAGCTGCAGTGAAAGCCACAGACTGCACATAAACAAATATAACATAAGAAACAATTGAACCTACAGATTTTATGCAACTAATTTTTTTAAGAAGGACAACCGAGTATATACTTCATTGCCAAAAGTCAGAAAAAGGAAAAAGTGAGAATGCACAGACAAGTACAGATTGCCGACAACTTTTTTAAAGTAAATATACAAAGTTTTATTTGTTGATAGTTGTTAGAATATGAATATGTTTATACAATCCTATAAGAATAGGAATAGTTTATACAATACTATTAAAATAGGAATAGGTTTATATAATCCTATTAGAATAGGAATAGGACTACTAAATAGTATCCTATTTGGTAAAGGATTGTATTCTATGGTCTATAAATAGGGTCTCATGTAATAATGTAGCTACAACAACAATTCAATAATATTATTTTGCTATATTTCTCACATGGTATCAGAGCCTCTAAGAACTTCAGGTATACGATCTTGGTAACAATCAAAGAGCTTCCGCTGTCGGCGGGCGGCTATTACTCATATATGCCGCCCGTCCGGCCAATGATTATGTTAGCAAAAGTTGGGTCACCGTGTATCTTTCTAGTGACTAGTTTCCTATATTTAATTTTGTAGCACCGTACCATCTTTCCGGTGATTACTTTTTCATATTTAATTTTGTAGTACCGTCCCATCTTTCCGGTGACTACCTTTTTTTTGCATATCTGATTTGCATAGCACCGTGCATCTCCCGGACTACTTTTCATATTGAATTTGTGTAGTACCGTGGATTTTTTTCCGAACTATTTTCTCATATCTGAGTTGCATAACATCATGTGTCTTTTCAGTAACTTAGATTTGATTTGCATAGTTCCATTCGTCTTTTTCAGTGACTCCTCAAATCTGATTTGCGTAGGGTTGTGCTATCATTCCAATCCTACCTATATAATTTCTCTTTTTCATTAGGGTCGTGCCATCATTCCGACCCTACCCATATTATTTCTCTTTTTTTGTCAATGGGGTCGTTCCATCAATTTGAACTATCCTATATAATTTCTATTTTCTAGTTGGGTCGTGACATCATTCCGACCCTACCTATATAATTTTATTTCTTGTGACCATTTTTAGCCATCAACTCTAATACTACGGCATATGAGCATGTTCCAATAAATTTTTTGGTGACTTTCTTATTTAATATTAACTCATCTATTGATGCAAACATGATCCTTATACTTTATATTAGATTTGAGCACTTCGTTGCTCAGGGGGAGTTTAGTAGCCTTGTATGTCGATTGTGTTGTGTCATCGATTGTGCAGATCACTCTATGGTCTAGAACAATTTTCCTCAAGCTTGGGTTGGGAAGTTCAACACCAACATTATGAATCAAATTCAGTATTTCATGCGAAGATTAAGCACATTGAGATTTACCGGCATTATGCATCAAATCCTTCAAATCCAGTATTTAATGAGAAGACAAGCACATTAAGATTGACCGTCAATTTTGTGAAGTCTGCAAATATCTCACCAAGCCCCTCATCGGTCCCCGTGTTAATTACATTTGTAACAAGCTAGGTGCATGAATTGTACGCACTAGCTTGAGGGGGAGTGTTAGAATATGAATAGGTTTATACAATCCTATAAGAATAGGAATAGTTTATACAATACTATTAAAATAGGAATAGGTTTATATAATCCTATTAGAATAGGAATAGGACTACTAAATAGTATCCTATTTGGTAAAGGATTGTATTCTATGGTCTATAAATAGGGTCTCATGTAATAATGTAGCTACAACAACAATTCAATAATATTATTTTGCTATATTTCTCACAATAGTAAAGATTGGAAACCCATTTATAAAAGATCATAAAACATTTGCAATACGAAAATTTTCTCTCTGCATGAATTTTGTTGACACAGAGACAATTTTAAGTTGTCACATAACACCTTATATAGCACCATTGAGCATGGACTAAATCTTTAATCATACTGAATACTGATAAGGAAAACTAAAGTTCAAGTCACTGAAGAGCATCTCTTTTCGAAGATGCAACTACATGCTTCTCTCTGATCAATCAAATGATAATGACTTTAATCTTTGAAATGTATCAGGACGAGAATGATACTAGATAGCAATCTCTCTGCTGATGGTTTGTAGAGTCTTGTGACATATATCAAATTATTGTCCAATTTCAGGTAAAGTATCTTCATTCTGGAGACCAAATGAGAACCTCCATTAACACTCATGTAGTCCATCATTGAAAATTATGGTGGTAATATAACTCATGACACTCGTCAGAGTAGTGGAAAGAAAATTTTCCAAAGACAATTGCCTGGACCATTTTACCATTCTCAAATTAGGCAAAATCTTAGTCATGTCTAGAGTAACGAAGACCCTGCGACTTGAAATGGTCTGCAATTTTGCTCCAAAAGCAAAAAATTCATGTCTGACTCCATATATTTGGGAAAAATGATAAGACGGAAGAAAAAAAACATAAAGTCAATCAAAGGGCCAGGGTTAATGGAGCAGTTAGTATGTTTTTTTTCTTTTTCCCTTTCCTCTTATCTATACAACCCAAGAAAAGAGGTGTTAACTTTTCAAACTAGCCTTCCATGATGTGTAAATAAAGATTTGATATGACTAAATTAATACTGTATTTACAGAAAAATTTGAACTTAAGTTTACATTCCAAGGGCAGAGTAGGTTGTGATTTTATGTGTGAATTCCAAAATTAGAGCAATTAATGGTGTCTTGGCAGCATCAGAGCATGTTACTACTCCATTATCAAGTTTGAAAGAAAAGAGAGATTTACAAATAAAAGGTTTGAATACTTACAGCCCAGTAATGTCGGTTACTGATATTCCATCCCCCAGTGTATCTTTTGAAATTGTTAAGAGGATCTTTTCTATATGTTCTCTTAGCAGCCAAGATAAGTGATGAGTTCAATGGAGGTTCTTCTTCAGTAAGTAACCTTTTTGTCCCCCATGAAACCACCACATCATGTTCACCTTAAAATGAAAACAAACCCATTTATCAGCACAAACAGAAAAACAAAAAAATAAACAAGGAAACTGCAATCATAGAATACCTGAAATGGATGTAGTTTGAAAGGAAGGAAAATCAAAGTCAGATCCTGCCAGGCAAAGGGTGACAGATGACAAAATGAAGAAAGCAGTTACAAGACAAAATGACAATGACGTTTTACACAACATTGTAATTTCTGGGGGAAAACCAATGTTAATTAATATCCTATCAACCAAATCTTATAGAGGAAGAGGAAACAAACATTCTCTAATCAACAAACATAGATATTAGATAGAGAGAAAATGTGATAATACAAAATTGATATTGAAGCAAAGCCTAAAGCAAGGAAATGTATGTACGAGATATTTAATGCCCAAAAACTTGCATTTCATTCTCTTTCTAATTTTATTTCCTCATTTCCCTATTTTTTTTCTTTCACCCTACTACTATACTTGGGGCGGTATCAGTCCATTATGAGTCCATTTATTTTAAAAAAAAGTTTGTGAATGGATCTGAAAATATTTGAATGAATTAGATTTGTGGAAGATTCTTGATAATAATTAGATTTATCTAATACGTTAGGAAAATCACATTGCCTATCACTTTCCTCGTTGCACGGCTTGCTCTTTCTCTACAAATTTCTTTTTCTTTTTTCTCAACTAAATATCATTATTTTTCCTTTTGAATGGATAAGTTTTTATAATCTTTATAAGTATATTTTTTTATATTAACAAAAAAGAATTGATACAATGATTTTTGCAAGAACTCTTGTTGTAATAATATTTTTGTATGTATTGATGTATATCAAAAAATTCAGGTTTCTGAGTTTGAAAAAAATAGTATTACTGATTAAAAACAATAACTATGTATATATATTTGAGGTCTCTCATAAAATTTTTGTTTTACGCCATTAATTTTATTGAGATACTATGATCATCAAATTGTTTGTGAGATTACCTAGATATATTATTGTGGTTTTACTATTATGATGCCTAATAATGAGTGCGACGGGTACATAAAGGTGAGTATTGTTTAATATTTTTTTTCTTCATTCTGTTGCAAAAAAAGGTTTGATGTTCCTATTAGAAGTATCCAAAAGCAAAGACATTGACAATTCACCTCTACCCTTTTTCAGATTTGTATACAAAAACTTTAAAGTTTTTACTAAAATAGGATTTCATGGTTGGAGCCCAAGATGTACCTATTCCGTGAGGGTATCTTTTGTATCTACTAATAATTCTCTATCTCAATCTTCAGTTTCAGTGGAAACAAAAGTTTTGGAGAAAAAAATAAAATCTCTTCGTCTCAATTGGAAATTGATGAGAAGATGAGTATTGTTTTTGAGTTATTCTTTAGGAAAATAGTATACCTAATTTTAAAACGTAAAAAATAATTAGATGGACTTGGATGGGAAGAATCATTATACAATAGAGTTGTTAGTATAATTTGTGAAAGTGACAACTAAAAAAAATCATGAAAGATGCTAGAGGTAAACAAGTTAGAGAATGAATTAAAGTCATCGAAAAAAATAGGAATTCTGTAATTTTTTTGATTATCTAAAAAATACGTTAGACATTAATGATGTAAAACCTACCTTATTATTTTTCGAATAGTATCTATCATACTCATTAAACTTTTTGATATTATATTTGTCACGATCCAGCTTCCTGATTCATTATGGCACCTACTAAATTCACTAATAGGTTAGTCGATTTGTACCTAGAATGACAAGTAGTGAGTACAAGGGAAGAACTAAATAGAACGTAATGCTAATATTAAGAAAAGACCAAAATGGAAAACAACCCAAAAACTCTATAGAACCCTTCCAAAACCTAGAAATCACGAGTACAAAGTTTTCTAACAAGATAAATACAAGTCCCAAAGTGGACCACAACAAGCCGTCTCAAAAGCAAAAGACAAGCTAACATAAGGGGACAAACACATCTAGGGACGACAAGTGCTCACCCTCGCCTCCGATATCCACAAGTCGCGAAAATGACATAAATGATCGACGCTTGTAGTTGGTATTCGGACTTGCATCATAAAAAGATGTAGAGTGTAGCATAAGTATCAAAACAAAGTACTCATTAGGAACTATAGGCTGACTAGGCAAGAAAGATAAAAACAATCTGAAAATATATAATCTAGACACAAACAGAGGTCAAAGCGGATATAAAAAGAAGGCCCACAAGTAGTGGCGTAGCCACCCTTATGTCAGGTGTCCCTTTGTCGGAAAATTATATTGTATATACAAGTAAAATGATAAATAAAGTGGTTAAATAATATATTTTTGACACCCTTGACACAATAATATGATGTAGCCTAGTGGTTTCAAGCGCCATGAAAGTGTAAAGACACACGAACTTAAAGTATTCATGTGTTCGAATCTCACAGGCAATTTGTTTTCACTTTTAAGAGGAGAGGATTGCACTTGGACACCCTTCGTGAAGTTTCTCGCTCCGCCATTGCACACAAGCATACCAAAAGTAAATCTAAATATAACTAAACTAAACCTAACTAGATCTCATAAGTCCAAAAATTACACTCATGCACAAGTTTAAATAAAACTCAAACAGTCCCCCATAAGCTCGACAGGTACACACAATAGGTGTACAATAAAAAATGTAACCACATCTGAATCTAAGAATATTAGTCAGGCTTCCATCCCAAGTAACCAAGAATCAATCAACTCCCAGCTCAACTAGAAAGAGTGACCATCAACCCAAGCCGCCCAACTAGACAACCCACTTCTAGGGGCGTAAGCCGCCCAACTAGCATAAGTTATACGGGGGCGTATCAATTCCGTAAAGATTCGGAGATATCAAGGCCACCCAGCCAACCAGTCCGCTTCCAAGAACATCAGTCTCTAAGCTAGCAAGAGTGTCCGGGAGCGTATAGACAGGCTCGAGCTCCAAGCCACCGTTGATCGACGCCCACCCTCAAAGATATCACAAAAGGCCACAAGCCTAAAGTGCTCCAATCCCTAGAACACAACCTCCAGTAACACATTGAAGTCGCAAAAGTAGGGAGAGAAGTACAGAAGGGCCAACAAGCTGCACAAATGCCAAAACTAAGCCTCATAATAATAGACCCAAATTTGATATTCTTGTCTACAAGGACCTAGTCCATCCGAATGATGTCGGAGACATACCAAAGTCATAAGGTTCACAAGTCTAAGGCAATATTAGTCTAACCAGACTAAGGCCAAACATTCTTTAAGAAACATGTACTAAAACAAGTAAATCACATAGCATGCGACAACACACGTACAACCCTAGCTAATCATGGTACTAACCTCAAAATAATAGTAATCAACCATAAATCATGGTTTCTAAGAGAAAACAAGGAATAACTAGGTACCCACCCCCAATTCATATTGATCATCATGAATTTACACATTCATGCTCAATCTAATATATAAAGAAATCATAGCCTACCTAAAGGTCGATCGCGCGCGCTTTAAATCACAAGTCCAGATCTTTTCCCTTCCGAACAATCTCTGAATGTTGTCATGCAATCAAGAATGGGATCACAAATTTAATATGGTCGTAGACAAACTAAAATCATCCAAATCTTAGATGAACCAAATTTAAGAGAAAAGGGTCAAATGCCCCCTCAAGCTTTGGCCATATTTCCAACAACACACTTAACCTTTGGCTGGGTCCTACTACCCCAGAACCTTTTTTTCAATATTAGTTCACCCTCAGACGTTGATGTCTCCACATAAACCAGATTTATAAAATTATTTGTATACACACGCTGTACACGTATATATTAATAGAACCCACGACTTTACACGATTTATAAATTGACATGTGTGACAGAACTTTACCTTTACTTTTTGAGAAAAGGGTCAAAACAAAAAATTTAACTTTGACCCTTTCTTCTTTCTTCTTTCCCTCCTAATCAAAACTAAAATCCTTTCTTCTTTCTATTTCCATTCGCGTTGATCTGCCATTGTTGTTGCTCGGAAAGCTTTCATACTATTTCTTCTGAGAAAAAGGTTAGATCTTCACTAGTTGAATACTATTTTGATGGTAGTGTTTGATTAGAGTTTTATTTTTACTGCGTATTCAAATGTTATTTTGACAGATGTGCTATAATATGTAGTTTATTAGGGCCTTTTAATATTTATTAGGGTTATTCTTTACCAACTGAATGTTGTCTTGATATTTTAGTTTTGATGGTAGTGTTTGATTAGGTTTTGTTGTACTAGGCATTCAAATGCCATTTTGATATGTGTGCCGTAGTATTAGGGGTTTTCAATGTTGATTAGGGTTAGTTTTAATTGAAGTTTATTCAGGTGAAACAATAGTGTTTTATTAGGGATTTTCTTTTCTTTTCTCCCTAGTTCTGCTTCTTCTGAATTTTTTAAGCAACTAAATAGTTATTTACTTGTTTTCGTGAACTTATACAGTCTTATTGGTAAAGTATAAGAGACGTTAGAAAACATAGTTTTTCATTTCCTTACTAGTGTTACCTTGTCCAGGTAGGAGATGAGTGGATTTACTTTGGTTACTTTAAGATGGTATCATGGTGGAGTCTTAGATTTGAGTAGTGGACAACCAGTTTACAGTAGTGGGCGAGTCACATAATTTTTGGATGTTGATGTGGATAGACTGTCCTATTTTGAATTAAGAGGGTACATAAAAGAATTGGGATACACAACAACTTGCAAATTTAGTAGCAAACCTCCTAACAGTGGCATTTTGGAAGATACTGATAATGATATGGATATTTTAGACTTAAGTTGTTTTTTGGAAGATGGAGATATTGTGGAGGTATATGTAAAGCACTTGATTGATGATGCAGTTGTGGACCCCATCCCTATTCTATTAGAAAATATCCCTCATGGGGATATGGAAGAATCTGGTTCAGCTTTTAATAAAGTAAATGACCAAAGTGGGATAGGTGAAGACCCTTTTATTACCTTTGATACAAGATCTAAATATACACCAACTCCTTTCACTACTCCTGCTGCTACTGGATCTGCTTCTACCCCAACCCTTCCCACTACAGCTGCTGCTCCTAAATCTCCTTCCACTACTACTCATTCCACTACAAATCCTCCCACTACAAGTGCTGCTCCTAGATCTCCTTCCACTTCTGAGCCTGTCATTGTTGCAAATCCTAGTTCTGAAGATGTTGATGATCTAGTTTCAGGCCCTGTTTGAAGGTTTACTTTAATACCCAAGTAAAATGTGATTCTGTAGCCAACAATATGTGTGAGTGCTTTAATTCATGGATCTTGGCACCTAGACACAATACAATTATCACTATGTTTGAAGAGATAAGATTAAAGATGATGACCAGAATAGCCAAGTTAAGAGAGTTCACAAATACTTGGATGTGTGATTTTTCTCCAATGTGTTTGAAGGTACTACAGGAGAATATTGATAGGTCAATGAATTGTAATATTGAATTTAATGGAGTTAATGAGTTTGAAGTGAGAGAGGAACCTTTTCAACACAGTGTGGATCTTGGTAGGTGGATTTGTAGTTGTAGGGTATGGCAGTTAAAAGGCATACCATGTGCACATGTTGTGGCTGCCATTTACTTTAAGAAAGGTGAACCCCTTGACTACATTGACTGCTGCTATAGGAAGGCAACTTACTTGAGGACTTATGCCAATGTCCTTCAACCTTTCACAAACATGGAGATGTGGCCTGAATCTACTAACCCCACAGTTGCACCACCAGAAATAAAAAGCATGTCTGGCAGGCTAGGTAAACTTAGAAAGAAGGAAGCTGGTGAAAGTTAAAAAATCTGGAAAGCTACCTAGAACTGGACTTGCCATGACATGTAGTAACTGTAATGTTAGAGGCCACAACAAGAGAGGATGTCCACAAAGGGTTGAGTCATCAGGGAAGAACCATCAAATATAGACAAGGGAAAGGGCAAAACTTCAGGTTTAAGCAAACCAAAGGTAACATCTTTAAATTTATTTTGGTACGTGATATTAATATCATATGTAATAATTACATTTATTTTTAAATATATGTATAGAAAGCACAAACAGAAGGTGAGCATTCTACAAAGAGGTCAAGAGGAGGACCACCTGCAGCACCTAGTGCATCTCCAGAACCTGCAAAGAAGTTAAGAGGAAGACCACCTGCTGCAACACCTAGTGCATCTCCAGGACCTCCAAAGAGGTCAAGAAGAAGACCACCTGTTGCACCTAGTGCATCTGCAACACCTACACAAGCTGTAAGAGGAAGACCACCTGCCACACCTAGTGCACCTAATGCATCTGCATTAACTGCAAAGAGTGCAAGAGGAAGACCACCTGCAACACCTAGTGCACCTCCTACATGTCCATCACTTGATAATAGTAACAAAGGAAGAGGAAGGGGTAGGGGAAACACAACCGCATAGAAAAGGCAAGCAGTCATTGGAATGGGTGTGTTTCAAGCTGAAAATGGATTCAAAACTCTTAATGTAAGTGTTTTCTATTGATTCAAATACACTATTTCTTAATGTTTAACTACAAACTCACTCAGCAATTATTTCATACTTTGAATACAGCCTGGGATGTCAAGTTGTAAGATCTTCTCTACTGGTACAACAAAGGTGATAAAATTTGCTGATGTTACTGGTGATATTGGTTTCAAACCAAGTACTGCACCCAAGTTGAAATGGAATGGAAAAGCAACAATCTCAACAAGAACACTTCAAGAAATGAGAGAGGAACAAAGAAAATCAAGAGGAAGTAGTTCAAACAATCTAATCTAGGAAGTAATGATATTGCATTACTGTTTTAAGTAGACATGAAAAACATTGCCCATTTTGAATGATGATGTATTAGTATTGAACATCAAATTCTGTTTTTTGTTTTGGTTTTTGGTTTTTGATTGTAATTTGACCTTATGTGAGGCCTGTTTTACAATCGATTATATCTATTAAAAGCCTTTTCTCTTACAAATTGTGTTATGTTTATCCTTATATATTGTAGTATAGACACTAATATAGACACTCTTATAAATGGTGTTATGTCTATTAAAGGCCTGTTTTACAATCGAAAAGATTCATGATATTGATATACAAAATTTCTCATATTACATATGGCAATCAAAAGCCAGTTTCAACTCATTTCACTACTCACTACTCACATACGTTATGGCAATTCAATTATTTCAATACTTGAATGAACCCTACTTTGAAATAGGTTGTGGATGAACAAGGCAACAACACAAATCAAAATACATAAAATGACCTTCCAATCAAACGTACACCATTTCAAATTTCTTCGTTTGAACCTCTTCTTTACTGTCAAATTATCAATCAGAACTTGTTGCTCATTGATTTGAATCTTTATCTTCCAAACTTCATCTTCCAATTCTTTGATTTTGTTCACCAATTTTGGGAGGATAAATTGGGATCTTGGATTGATTTCTTCTCTATCTCTCCATCGAAAAAAATTACAATTGTTCGACTGAAAAAATAAAAACAATATATTAAACGTTATTAACATTCACATCAGTTAAACCCAACAAAATCAAACAATTGAAGAAAAGTCACATACACCATAGTAGGTGCAAGACCAAAATCATCTTCCGGGATTCGACTTCGACCAAGAAGTCTGCATATGCAACAAACTTCCATGTTTGCATCGTACTATGGTTTTGAGCATAGGGTCTGATTCTTCCATGCATAGCTTATTCAATTTCACGTTCGACATTACTAACCCTAATTAACACAAAACGAAAAAAAATCAAGCTGTCGAATTTGGGAAACAATCAAGCTGAAATTCTAGAAAATTACAAACCCTAAATTCAATCTTAGTTGAAGAAGATACGACAACTTTTGTTAATAAGAGAAAATGGTGGATGAAGAACAAAGAAGAGAGCTTTCGTTCAAGAACAAAAGAAATGGAGATAAATGAATTGGGAAAAGAATAAAAAATAAATGTATGGTTAAATAAAGAGTAAAGTTACCGTTGGGAGGCTTATTTGGACTCCACATGGACATTTTATTAGGTTCTTAGGCGCCTCATGGAGGTGAGTTCACATATGTGGACACATCAGCGTCTGAGGATGAACTAATAAAAAAAAGGTTCAGGGGGGTAATAGGACCCCCACAAAGGTTAAGTGTGTAATTGGAAATATGGACAAAGCTTGAGGGGGCATTTGACCCTTTTCTCCCAAATTTAAAGTCAAACAGGAACCATGGAATCAGTGCAACAAATTTAGGAATTGACTTCGTCAAAAGGTCCTAAAGTATTCCTCGAACTTGTGTCACAAAATATGACATAATTTGCGGCCTAAAACAGTGGAAACAACAACACACAACGAAAACACAAATTAAAAAAAGAAGGGTAGCACCTTTCGTGCCAAATTTACATCTAACGAATTGTCACCAACACAATCCAATCACTCCACCATGTATACCCCACAATCACAAGAGTGTGGGAATTCAAATTACAAATATTGGATCTAAAACAAAGGAGATACGCAATCCTACCAAGGTAGGTCAGAATTGACTTTAAATAAAGAGTCCAGGTCGGTGGCCTTTGCGATCACGAGGCCGTCCAGACGCTCATAAATGTGGTCACATGTGCGCGAACACACACGCCAACCATTTGCAAACTCAGGAGTCTCAACTCATAGCTAAGTGCAAGGCCTCCAAAACTTAGACGAGGTATCCGAGACTCATTTGGAATCATGTGCATGCAACCCAATTATATTTTGCATTATAGATTCAAAGGAACCATCAAAACATCCATCTGTGATTGTTTTGATAAAAATGGGTCGCTCACCCAATTTCTATTTTAAGCTGAAATTCACGAAGGGTCTTGGAATCATCTTAGAATCCTCAGGACCTAAGAGAAGGATTGTTTTAGACCAAACTCAATGTTTCAGAGCTAACCATGCTGATAAAATTCTCATTTGAGCTCGTTTACTTAAAATGTTGACTAAAGTCAAACTTAGGCCTCAATTTGAAAGTTAAAATGCCTAATTGCACAGACTCACGCTGAAAGCCTTGGGAGTCGTGATGACTATGTTACTAGCATAAAATGACCATTCTGGAGCTAATGGAATCATCAAAATTGTATTCTGAGGTCATCTTCTTGAACTTCGGGTAGAAATGACCATTCAAGGTTCTAAAACTTCAAAACACTAAAACTCGCATTAAAACCAAACGAACGATCAGGTGATCGAACTGTCAGTTCCAACAAGTCATAAATGACTTTGTGTCTCTACATGAAATCTCTAAACGATGAAGAGGATTCATAAACACAAAAATTACTTAGAGGTCATTATATTATTATGCATATAATTTTTATTCGTGATACGAAATATGTTTATGTAGAACTCTTTCAAAAATCACGTAACAATAATTTTATATTGTTACATAATTTTTATTCACATATCATATAATTAATTTTTTAATGTAAACATATAAAATATTATTTTTTGTCAAAAATTAATATTTTGTTGTTGAAATGAAATTTTCGTACTATTTTTTTATATGATGTTTAATTAGATATTAACATTCAACTATTGAAAAGAAATTGTCTTAATCATTTTTTCACGATTCGACCTACACCATGGACGTGGTCGACACTCGAGAACCATTGATGACCCTCAAGTGAACCTTCATCCCGGTTGACTATAAGCGAAAGAGTTCACCTTTATCTTACCGTTAATAGTTTTCAGATGTCGTGGGTCTTGTCCCGATGTCCTTCTGTAATAGTAGGCTTCATATATAGACAAAGTTGAGGAGTCTCAATATTTAATTTTATTTTGAGTATTGTAAAGACTTTTAAAAAGGTTGAGTATTCGAGTTTATTGAATTTATTTTAGTTTTAAGATTTGTATGCTTGAGTTACTCATCTATAGTAAGCCATGATGAAGGTTAGCTTGGGGACTAGCAATGGTTCTCGAGTGTCATCCACGTCCAGGATGTAGGCTCGTGTCGTGACATTTTCCTAATTAATTAGTTCCTATACTACATTGATTTACCCTTCACTAAGACCCCTATATAAGCTTTTTCAACCCACCCAAATTAACCCATTTACTTCATTATTCCAATTTCACAAAAAAAAAAACAAATTCCTCTCCAAATATTCATTTTTAGAAACTTGAAGAAGGAATCATCTAGGGATTCAAGTCAAGGTCCCAATTTCTCCATTAAAGTCTAGCAATTGGAGTCAAGGTATGATAGTTTTCATCCATGGATTTCTTCCATCCATAGAGTTCCTAAATCTCTCTATTTCAAAAGGTAGAATTCCTCAATCGAGTTAGGGTTTTCTTCAATTATCATGGGTTCTTTTCATTATTGAGTTTAATTATTGAATTATGATCTCTTATGCATGAATTGATGATTTTATGAAGATTTCCCCATGAAAACATGTAAAACCCGTGTATTCAAGTTATGATTCATATGGTGTGGGATTTTGATCTTCAAGGAAGAGTTTATGAAATTGAGCATGTATTGCAAGCTTTACATGTATTTATGATGAAATCCATATCTAACCATGTTTTCTAAGAGTTGATGATTGAAAGTGGGTTTTGAACCTCAAGAGGTAAATTATGGGCTTATGCATTATTTTAAGAAATCTATGCAAATATTTTAAGGGTGATTTGAGAGTAAAGTACCAATAATGATATTGTGTTGTGAAAGAATATTCTCATAAACACATACTAGCATGATGCAAAAGATTTTCTCACATAAATTTGTTTTTTACGTTGAAAGGCTTTCTCACCTAATTGAATCAAAGGCAAGGAGCTATCTTAATGAAACTAGCTTGGTTTGGTTTTCCAAGTGCACTTTTCCATGATTAATGAAGTTAAGTAAGAAATGACTATTCCGTGCAATTCATGCTTATAAGCACCAAGTGCATATTGATGATAAGATGGAAGCTCCCCGTTAGTAGAGGCCGGATTTCTAGTAACAATCTCCTTATCCCTTAACTATGTGCCCCCATAGGTAATTAACTAGTGGATCCACTTAAGCTAGAAATTCATGATTCTTATCTTGGGCAAGGAGGATAACCTTTTTTGGTGTGGGAGACACTGGGGGATCATGTTATAGCTCACATGGTCTCTATGTTTGTTAAAGCTAATTAAATAGATTGATTTCTTTTGAAAGTACTTTTATTTTTTGGATTGTTAAAAGATAAACTAGATAACTTTTTGTTCCCTATTATTTAATCGAATCTGTTTCAAACTTTGTTAAATCTATAAAGTATATATTGACTTCATTTGTGCTTATGACCAAAAAGAATAAAAGAAGCCACAAACATTATATAGGATAAGTTGAAATTGTATTTTGTTATATGTTACAAAGAATATTTGAAATAATGTTCATGTTTGCATGTTCTTCAATACAACTTCAAAAGTCAAACATGAATTAAAAAGTATGTTATAACCTATTTTCAAAATTTGAAACAAAATTTAAGTTTGATTTTGAAATTTTAATTGCTCTCTCCTACTTTCTCCCCTCTTTCATTTCCATTCCCCTCGCTCTCACACTCTCTCTCCCTCTCTTTGTGTCACGACCCGAGAGCACCCCCTAGTCGTAACATGTTGTATTCGATCTCGAAGAGATCTTATACAAGCCCTTAGCATTCATTACATAAAAACATAGAAAATATGGAAGAATTTAAAACATTCTTTAAGACATAACTCGAAAAGTTTTCCATAAAAGTGGAAGTCTTTCTAACATCATTGTCTCAAACCATCTATGCATTACATGAATAAAAGTCTTGGGACGCAGACCACATAAAGTCTCGAACATAAAAGTAAACTACATAAAGGTAAATGGATATTGTCCTCGAAGCTATGAGGACTCACCAAGATCTTCAATCTTCTAAATCCTTGAAACTCTAGCGTCCAATAGCAACTCAAAGCTCCAACCCTACATTTGGTTAGAATGTAGGCAATATGTGTTAGTACAAAGATACTAAGTATGAAAGCTATCATAACATCACAAGAGCATCTCAAATGGTTAGTCAACATAAGACATAGGCATAAGAGACAATAACATATCATAATCATAATCTCCAACATAAGCATCATATAATACAAAGCCAACCTAAGACATAGTAAATGAGCATAGGAGAAACATAACATACATGGCATGGTCTTTACTTAGACCTACAAGGTTACACACCTTAACACTAAGCCTTTCATACTACAACTTAACTACTTCACAAGCCACCTCAAAGTATACTTGCGCCATGCAAGGATAGCATCCCATACTACCATCCAAGCTAAGTACCTCTCTTTGGTCATTCTTGGTCATAGTTCACTCTCATAGTCAATACCTAGGTTTACATGTCATCTTAACATAGTCTATATACATGGTCTATTCTAAATATTCTGTCACGATCCTCAAGTACATCCTAGAAGTTAGAGTATCCTTGAGTTCGTCACACGGCAAATGAGACTTCAAGAAGTCTCATCTAAGCCTCTCGTATCATTCATTGCATAATAAACATACTAAAATGAGTAAGAATTTAAAACTTTCTTCACACACGAAGAACTCTTTCTATAAACAATACACAAGCGGAAGACTTTCATTAAAACAGTAAACCTTTACAACATCCCATTGAACCATCTAAACTTTAGAGTAAACAACACTTGGGACTAAGCCCATACAAGACATAAAGTAAAGACTTAAGACATAAACGAACATGTGGATATTGTCCTTGAATCGATGAGGACTCACCAATACTTCATATTCAACTCTTAGAAACCTATCCATCCTCCATGGCACATCAAGACTTCCAATTCCCTACACTTTAGTCAAAAAGGGAAAAGAAGGGGTTAGCACATTAGATGTACTAAGTATGGAAGCCATGCAAAAACCATGAAAAAGGGACATTTAGTAAATAACATGCTTTTCATGAATTTTGATTAAAAAATCATACTATAAGCATAAGAACAACATTTATCACTTTAGAAATACATAAGAAATCATCCAAGCAATTATTCATATTTTAAAGTTCACTTTCCAGTGAACCACTTCACTGTACTGTGACATTCCTTCACTGTTATAGTGAAGTGCTTAGCCTTCACATTTGACATCTTCTAGCATGCAGTCAACCCACCAAAAGCTATCCTAAGACTCACTTAAGTCATACAAAGAGAGACCGCCCATGCACCCTCTCAAATCATGCCTAAACGATCCTTAAGACTACTTAGAATGAGACACATACACACTTACAATACATCAAGCACATAAACATGAGATCCTCCTACCAAAGGTGATTCCAAGGTTCACTTGGGTGAGTGTGGAGCGACCGCCCATATAATCCCTATCTCACACACACAAGGGATTCTATAGACTACCTAAGATAGAATCATTCTCACATAACATCATAGCATACATAGAACATGACATTCTCCTTTCAAAGGTTATCCAAAGACCTACTCAAGTAACTCAAGAAGAGAATGTCCATAATTGACCTCTTCAAGATTACCTAAGTAGTCCTTAAGACTTACCTAAGTTTGGATCATGTCCACATAATCAATCACAAATCCTTAACTAGAATCATTACTAAGACTTATCTAAGTAAGAGACGAAGTGACCATTCCATTGCCCCCTTTATACCTTAACTAGACAACCCTTAACTACTCTAGATAAGTACTTATTCATTTAATATATTTCCTTAACTTAAGTCATTACATTCATTAGTTCATTTAAGAGACATTCATCACATAAGGACATTCAAGTAATGGTCTTGGGTAAGACCTAGGGGCTCCAACTAACACCTTCAAAGCCTATTGTGCAATGTCTAGATAGCGTCCCATACCACCACCTAAACTTCATAGAACTTCTCTAATGCTAGTAAGTATCCCATATGATGAGAATAGGCAATAACCGACATAGACCATGGTAGCAAAGCATGGAATCCGGAGTTCTATCCTACTCCGATGAGGTTGTTCTACTTGCCAATGGTAGAACGGGGACACATCCCATGTAGGCACATGGTTAAGGAATATGAAGGGTGTGCTTTGTATTCTAGTCTCATCCTTTAACTAGAACTACTTTCCTTTTCATACTCACTCGGTGCTAGCCTTCATTCTCATAGATTAAATCACATTAAGATTCATACAAAAGGGTTCCATATCAAGTTCATAACCTAATTACATTTACCCTACCAAAGAAAGGTCCACTAGGGCTACCTCACAATGGCGACAAGAAGCTCATTATGACTTTCCTAAGGATTGATATGATGTCGTTCCAGCCAATCAACCTTAAGTCCATCATTCATTACATGAAGGATACCATTACGGTTTTCGAATTCAAGTTTCATAACCTTACCACAAGGTTCAAGGTTTCACATAAACGACCCTCTTATCATCATTCAGGGTCTCACCTATCATTCATTCATTCAAGACTAAGACGCTTTAGCTTCCTAAGTCAAGACATCACATATTCATATTCATACATGCATCAAGTAAGGGACACAAGTCTACCTAAACAAGACACAACATACTTCACTTTAGCACATATTACATGTTATTCAAGAAGCACATAGGAACAACCATTATCATCTTAAAGTCATCCTATACACTACTATATCATCATCATAACCATCATAGATTCATATAGCCAAGTAGGAAACAATCATGCATCAACTCTAAGACTACACACAATATATAGTCATTAGTCTAACGTGATTACCTAAATAGCATCAATAGAATAGCTCATACTTTCACATTACTTCACGTATAGGTAGATATGATCATACTTCACATAAATAAACTATACAAATTATCATAATACTTCAAGTAGTGCCGACAAGGCCATAATCATCAATATACTTAAAATAACACCGACAGGGCCACATCAATTCACATAACACCACCACCATAAGTGGACCATACCAATCACACATAATTCAAGAGCTAAATTACAATAGCTATACATAATATTAAGAGAATTAGGGCAGCATACCACCCACTTGATCTCACCACTTCAATCCAAAGCTAAATCATCCAATTCAATATCATAAGGCCTTTACCCATGATCATGAACATCAATTCAATACATAAATCATAATACTCAATGAATCTAAGTCAATTCAATATAGATTTACCAATCTAAGACCAATTAGATATCAATTGAATACAATTCTTACATCATTAGAAAGCCCATAGAAATCTACACTAGAATCTATAAGCATTAAGTTAATATCAATTCAATAGGCTTAACATGCAATAGATCTAAGAGTATTAATTACTCAATTAAACAAATTGAAATAGCCTATACACCATACATACATAATCTATACATGAATCAAAAGCCCATAACAATCTACACATGAATTCATGAATATCAAAGCATAACCAATTCACCCATACTTTAGTGAAATTTAGAGGTTTGAGAAGATCAAGGGTTCATGGAGAATTTGATTGGAAAAAATCAATTAAACATCAATAACATCATATCTTAAGGTTTGAAAACCTTTCATGCACGAACCCAAGACTTAGAGTAGAAATTGGACTTTTTCATCTTTTTGAAATCCTTTGAAAATCATCTTTGAAATTGTCTCTAAGGTGATAGAAAGCCTTAGATGAAGAACTCCCATACCTTATTTGAATAACCCAATGCTAATTGAAGAAGAAATCCATTGAAGACCCATCTTCAAGCTTCATCTTCACTTTGAACTCTCATGAAGTTTTTTGGGAAAACTTTAGGAGGGAAGGGGTTTTGATTTAGATGCTACGGTTTAAATAAGAGTTTAATCACTTATATACTCTTAAAATACCCCTTAACACTTAAAACAACCATCCCCACGTTTTATAAGACTTGGGGTGAATTTCCCAAAACCCCCAAGTCATAACAGAAAAACTGCCAAATTTCAGCACCATCGACGCCAGCATTGACGGTCCATGGTCTCACCCACGCCCCGTCTATGGGGTCTCGTTGTTTGCTTCAGAGGCTCCTCAACCTGCAGTCCACATGTCTCCATCGATGATACCCATCGACGGGCCGTCGCCTGGTCGACTGGCCGTTGTTTGGCCACTGCCTGGCAGTGTTGAGTTCCAAGTTGGGGTCCTCCTCTAGGGCCCCTTGTGGGTCCTATGTGGAGTCTTACCCAGACGTTTCCAATCCAAACATGTACGTATACGAGTTTAGGACCTACCACATGAGTTTCATCCAAAACGAACACGTAAAACTCAACGAAACATGCTTAGACACGCAAGGTCATTTCAAGGCACATCTTTCGAACGTCATGGACGTTCTTGAGCGTTTGACCTACAAACTTCACGAAACTTGACACACTGCCTATAAACATCATATAAAATCATTTAAGGATCATATAAGCTTATGCATCACACATAAACACATAGAACCACATATGAGGCACTTAGGTGACTTAGTCGTCGAACGTCTTGGTCGTCCCTTGACGCTTGAATTCCAATGCACCTAAACTCTTAGCTACTGCCTCAATAACACTTTATAGACCATTTTAGGACCTTAGACCATCATGACAACCAAGTTAGACTCTAGCTTCACCAAAGTAATTTTCGAGATCTTACATATTCTCTATGCCATAAGGTAACTATACTTCTAGGTAACCCCAAGACACACTTGTGCAATGCATGAAAGATATCTCATACTACCCTTCACACTAAGCATAGCCTTGAAGTCATCCTAACCATATCCACCCGACTTTGGCCTCATCATTAACTTCACCCTCTTACTAAGGAATCTCTCTCCTTTAGTCAACTATAACTAGGAAAGGCAACTCTAGTCCAATCCTATCTCAAGGCTTATCTTTGGTCACCCTAAGTCATACTTTGTGCAATGCACTCATAGCATCCCATAATACTAATCATTCTAAGTATTACTTTTAGGTCCTATTACTAGGTCTTTTTGGGTTGGAACCTAATTCCTCCTTTAACTCTAGAACACTATGAGGTACTCTCTCTCAAGAACATCTTAGTTCAATATTGAGTTGAACCCTAAGAGATACTTCATTAAGTAAGTCTAAGTTCCTTATTCAGATGGACCCTCTGAGATACTTCTTTAAGTATGTCTAAGTCCATCTAAACTCATGAACACTATGAGATACCACTTTTGGTATGTCTAAGTTCATCTACACTCATGAACACTACGAGTTACTTCATCAAGTAAGTCTTAGTTCATTATGCTTTGGAACACTATGAGGTTCTTCTCAAGCATGTCTTAGTTCATAGGATATGGAGACCTCTACTAGGAAACCTTGACTCAACTACGTGAAGGATCCCATCTCATGAGACCTAACTTTGGGAAAACCCACACTCTACTACGTAAGAGTTCCCCCTTAAACTTGGATAGTCATCACATCTACTAGGTGTGACTCTCCTTTTTTCTTGGAGTTCAGACCCTTTCTTGTGAGACACTCCTTATCATTGGCATATCCACTTGGAGTCAAGCATACACTCCAAGGTTTACTTGTTAAGCCTTGCTTAACACTTCTCTCATGGAAAGATGTCCTTGACAACCTAGACATGATCAAGTGATTCTATCACTTCATACATTCAAGCTTTCCTAAGATAGATTAGGTGAGTATAGGCCTTTCACCATAATCCAACCTATTAGACTTCTATCATCTTTTAGACTTTACTCTCAAGCCTTAGGATCACTAGGTAATCACATTATCCTCACCCTAGAGCCCTAGCCATCATGATCACAAACCCTACTCTCAAGGTTTCTTTCTTAATATCTTCTTTATAGCTAGATTTCATGGTGATTTGATCATCTCCCAATACTAGGTAATTCAAGTCTTAATTGATACTAAAGGTTCAATTCTATCATTATAAGTTAAGATCCTTCTTATTCAATCAAACCTAGTTCAATGCATATTTAGATGATCCTAAGTATGATCAATTAGTATTCAAGACAATTGAAATAAGAAGATGAATTTAGAACCTTCAACCTTGCCTCTAATGGCCTAAACCCACAATGATCACCTTCATCGATCTAGATTAGGATTCATCAAGGAATTCACATGAAACATCATATAATCATCATATAAACATAATTCAAACATAATTGAATGCTATCCACAACTTTTGAATCACAATCAAGCTTTACCCACAATGTAATCACAACCCTAACTAGATTGGGGTATTTTGGATTCACAAGTGTGTACAATAAATATAATGGAAATTACGTGAAAATCAAAATCAGAAAAGAAACACAAGAGAAAATTATCCTAGATTTTCACAATTCAATCGACACACTAAGGAGACTCTTAGTTTGTGAATTGTACTACGTTTTCTTTGAGAGATGATGTCCATCTTGTGGTTGTTCAGCTTTTGAGTGAATCTACAGCAAAGTCATTGTCAACGATTTCCATTTGCAATTATTAATATACACGTCTATTGTTGTTTTGCCATTAAAACCTCACTCATATGAAAATATTATGTATAATTTTTATCCTCTGTTGAGACTTAAAACTTTAGTCTCATGTAGTTTATTTCAACTTTATTAATTAGCTAGTATGTCACATGGGTGCATCATCTAGCTAACTTTCAAAAGGCGAGCATAGCCAAATTATATATTTTTAATGTCTAAATTTAAATGACCTACTTTTTTTTTAGCCAATTTTAAAATAAGAACTTAGATGAATCCATTTTCAAGAATTAGAACCAACCTTTATTCCCACTGAAAATGCGAACATCGGAGCCTCAGTGGGTGTACTGGAAGGGATGATGGTTGGGTACTCATAATAGGTTATTTCCCATGCATTTGATTATAATAGGTCATCCTCATTCATTCATTTGGTAATTTTGTTTAATTATTACTGTGATGAAAATCATTTTCACCTTTCAATTTTGTTTCTTAAAATCAAATGTCACCCTCAACCTTGAAGTATAATCAAATTTCCCTTTTATCCTAATCAAAATTTTAAAAACCTATTATATCTTTTCATTATCAATATATTACTTTTTTTTCGAAAAAAGAATCATGATATTTTCATTTTCTTAAATTCATGTAACAATTTTTTCATAAAAGCATGAACATTAATATATTTTGGATGAGTAAATAAGAAATATTAGTTAAGTATTTATGCTAATGATGCTCTACAATGAAGTAAATTATCATAATGAGATAACTAATTTATTAATAATAATCAAAATTCGGATGTTTATACAAGTGAAAATAATAGAGATTAATAAATATACACATATGAATAACTATATAAATATATTTTGATGTAGAATACCCTTTTCACCCATCTATTGGTACAAAACTACCCTTCATCCACCTATTGGCTTCAAAATACCCTTTTCACCATCTAATGGCTCCAAAATACTCTTGTCATCCACCTTAGGGTTAAAAATTGACCACTTATTTAACGGTTTCAAATTTAAACCATTTAAATATTTTTTTAAAAAAAATACTTGGCGCTCAACTATAATTTAATTTATTAACATCATTTTTAAACCAACCCACTACCCACCATTACTAATTAAACCCCACCCAATTAATACACCAATTCTAAATCAAAATCACCCTAAACACTACTAAAACACGATGAAATTACAGATTTCTGAAAATGACATTCAAAATTATTCGAGTCCGAATTGAAACCCCAATTAAATTAACGTTGAGCCGCTTATTTAGGAGGACACTTTCAATATGATTCTCTTTCAAGTTTGAATTCAAATTTTATGATTAAAGGTAAAGAAGAGTACATTTCGAATTAATTCATGCACTTTTTTAATATAATTTTATAAATATTTATTATTTATTTTAAATATTAAAACTTTAATATATTATTTTTAAAAAAAGTTTTCTATTAAGTAACATCATATAATTGAGACGAATGAATAATTAAGATGAACATAGTTAGACTTTTAAGTTTATCAGTAATTTTTAATTAGACACTTGAATTATAATATGTTTTGATTGAGGACTTGAATGTATGATAATCTACTTCTATAGACATTTTCGCCTCAAATTTTTAGAAACACTCATTGGCAGTAGATTTTCTGTTGTTGTATTAGTAATGGGACGGGTTTATTAATCGAGTGTGGTTTAATTAGTAATGGATGGTTAGTAGATTGATTTATAAAGTATATTAATAAGTTAAATTATAACAAATAGTTGAGAGTCATGTATTAAAAAAAATATTTAAATAATTTAAATTTATAATCGTTAAATAAGTGGTCAATTTTGAATCCAAAGATAGATGACAAGGGTATTTTGGAGCCAATAGGTGGATGAGAAGGGTATTTGGAGCCAATAGGTGGATGGAGGTAGTTTTGTACCATTTCTGATACTTCAAGAATATTTTAGGCCCTTTTCTGTTTATTTAATTAACGTCATTTTTTCAAAGATTGTATTCTTTATATTTTAAATTATTTTAAACTATAATTTATGACTTTATGTAATACATCATTAATGCAAATCAAAATTTGCTTATCTATATAGACAATAAAATGCTCTCGCCTCGACATTTATAGTACTTATCCTTATTCTAAAAATAATTGTTTTAATTTACTTGTTCAATTTATTTATATCATTAATACTAAATAACTACACAAAATAATAGTAGTCAATAAAGTTCTCAAGTATTATCAATAATGTTAGTTTAGTAAAATACACCTTTAATTAAATTTTTTAGGGGGTATCAACTCAAGAGGGATCAAGTAATATAAAATGCATGGAGTAAATATTGGAGAAAGTAAATAATATATATATATATATATATATATATATATGGATTAAAATCGCTATTTTCCCTATCTAGTATTAATAATTTAGGGGAAATTCATCTTTTTTTTTTGAAATAAATTAAGAATGTAAATTATTTTCACCTACTTTATTCAAACTAGTGGATTATATGTTTATATATATGTAATCTAGGGAATATTGACTCATACCGCAGTTGTAGCCTCTAAGTGGTATATGAATTTGCCCATGTGATTAAGACTATATATCATGGTTTGATGTTTTTCAATTATTGAATGATGGACAGCTCAACAACATGCTTATATTCTTTGAAATTGGGTACTAATATAATTTACATTTAGAATTAGATGCTGATAAGCTTTTCAAAAGCTCATAATGCATGGAATAAACTTTGAGTATTGAGTGTCTTCTTTTGGGTTTCTGATTTTCTTATAATACAAAAAGTATATTGATTACTTTGGTTTGAATGGGATCTTCTATTTTTTTCCCCATTTCTTTTGCCTTTTAGATTCCCAAAACACTACGAAGAAAAGTTTCAAAACCTAATTATTTTTTATAGGATCAAAAGATATCCTATTTGATAAATTAAATGAATTTCTTTTTGTTGTGATTATCATGTAAGTTATTTTAAAATTGGGGGATGTGTGCTAAAATACTTTTTCCTTTGAGTGAATAGCAAAACGTGTTTAGGATGGAAAATATTCTATTGAATATTTTCAAAATGTCAATATTTTAGCAATTACTAAGTGGAGAAGGGTCTAAAATGTCTCTCAACTATTTGAATTAGAACAGAACTACCTCTATCTACCTTTGGGCCCCCAAATACCTAGACGTCAACCTTTTGGCTCAAAAATACCGTTATGTCTAACGGATCATACTCATAAGGAAGATATAGGGCAAGTTTGTACCAAATATCATAGTTTGAGGTCATTTTAGTCTCTTTATTCGTTAAAATAATTTAAAATTACTTAATATATGAGCTCACATACTTGACTTGATATTTAATTTCATTGTAAATTAAAACTAAAAAAAAAGTTAGGCAGATCGTGTTCACCATTTTATTTTATTTTTCAATTTATGACAAACAAGAGAGAAAAAAAGAAACAAATAATGATGACACTCATATATAAATAATTAGTTCAATAAAAGATAATTATTATTAAATAAATAAAAGTAATTAACTAAACTAAATGAGAATAAAAAAAATGAGGAGAGAACTGTATGTTGCTCATTGATATAAGGAATTGAGAGAGGGAGGGCATTATCTCTATTTTCACTATAATATGACCATTTTATAGGCCTAGGAAATGAATTGTTTGGGCAAAAGGAAGAGCTATCGTAAGAACCTGGTTGTAGAGCTGCTTGTAAGTTGCTTATAAAAATCTGCTTGAGGAGTTATTTTTAAGTTGCCTTCTTAATTTTAAACTTATCAATAGAAATGTGTAATTGGTATCTACAATATGATGTATTCACTACTCATTGGAGTTCATCATAAATAATGTGCCCTGTTAAAATTTTAATAAGAAAAACCTCATGGGAGAAGTCCTGAAGGAAAAAGAGTACACATTGTTGACACCCAATTTTGACCATCCACAATATAGATTAATCATCGAGCTTCTTCAATTTCAAATGATTTAAAATAATTAGTTTTAGAAAATTTCAAAAAAATAAATTAAAATAATAAATAATAGTTTGCAGGTTAATTTAATAGTTTTTCATTTTAATAGATTTTAAATAATATATATGTTTTAAATAATTATGTATATAATTAGTATATTTTATGAATATTCGAAAATTTTCTCAAAAAGATTGTAGTTTTACTTAAATATGTTGTCAATTAGTTTGGTTTAAGTAATAGTTTAATTTTTAAATTAATTAGTCTATAATTAAGTTAGTAATTTTATTTCGTTACGATTAAGAAGCTCGTTAATTATTTAATATTAATTCATTTTATTCAATCTTTAGTTGGATTCACTAATTGAGTCTAATTGACTAAATTTTAAAGTTAAGTGGACAAATTTGCAATTCATTTGGTCATTTTTCTATTCAAATATAGCCATCTCTTGTCCCACTTCTTGGATAATTTTTCAAGAGAAAATTTGGCCCAAAACACAATCTCATTCCCAGCCCAACTCGTTTCAGCACTTATTATTTCCTTTTTGAAAAATTACTTGGATGAGTGCCTTTTAATAAATAATTATCAATTTGAGCAATACTTTTTATTTATTACAATTTATAACAATACTATGTTAAATCTGCAATATATATTCAAAGTGAATTAAGTATGCAATATATATGTATTATGACTGTTTTTAAATGTATATTATGATTGTTTGGTAAAAAGTTGATACAATATATTATAAGTGTATTAAAATGTGTGATAAATGTTAAAAATACTTCTCAATCTTATTTAATTCATAACGTCGATACATCAATATATACATGAGTATATTTTATATGACTCCAAAATAGTGTCTGTTAAGGACTCCTAATCTAAAACCAATTACACGATTTCTTTAAATACAAATAGACTTTCACTCAAACTGCTACATGACATTACCCTTACACTTCCCCTCAAGATGAACAGGGAGTTGAACAACTGTCAACTTGCTCTTCAAATCCAGAAATCGAACCTTTGACAAAGGCTTGGTAAGAGCATCGGCTACTTGATCATGGGAACTCACGTATCTGACTGATAAGGTCTTTGCAAGCCTTGTCACGAACAAAATGAAAATCTATTTCCATATGTTTTGTTCGGGAATGAAAAATGGGAAGCACTAAGATTATCACACCATAAGATTATCACACCGGGAAGAGAGGTAGTGAAGCATCCAATCTCTCGTTGGAGATGTTCGACCCACGTCATTTCAGATGTAGCAGCAACTAATGCACGATACTTTGCCTCCATGCTCGACCTTGATACAACTTTTTGCTTTCGAGAAGCCCAGGAAATCAAATGAGAGCCAAGAAAAATAGTGAAACCAATAGTAGACTTGTGATAATCAACATCTCCTCTCCAACCTGAATCACTGTAACCATGAAGTAAGGTGGATGACCCACGAGAAAAAAAAAAATAAACCATGAGATGATGTAGCCTTGACATAAGAAAAAGTACGTTTGACAGCAACCCAATGAGAATCCATAGGACAATGCATAAATTGTGATACTTTATTCACCGCGAATGGTATATCAGGTCCAGTAAACATCAAATATTGTAGAGCTTTGACATTACTTCTATATAGAGTTTGATCATGAAATGGACATCCACTAGTATTGGAGAGCTTGGACGAGGGTGAAGCGAGTGCGGAGACAGGACCACACGACCCCATTTGCACACGATTAAGGAGGTTTGTGACATACTTACCTTGTGAATAAATGCAATCCTTCAGGTTTCCAGTTGGCTTGAATGCCCAAGAAATAGGACAATTTTCCCAAGTCTCTAACAACAAAATGTGTTTTCAATTTGGTAATAAGAGCTGCAATATGACCAGAATTAGAGCCCATAACCAGAATGTCGTCAACATAGACTAAAAAAAACAACTTAAGATCGGCACTCGACAAATAGAACAAAGAACAATTAGTTTTGGATCCCACAAAGCCTAATGAGAAAAGTACATCAGCTAAGCATTTGTTCCACATACGTGGAGCTTGTTTGAGACCATAGAGGGATCTTTTAAGTAAACAAACATGATCTGGATGAGTAGGATCAACAAACCCAGGAGGTTGAGACATGTATATTATATCATCTAGCTTCCTATGAATAAATGCATTGGAGACATCTAACTGAATGATGTGCCACTGATGAGACACTGCCAAGGATAGTAATAATCGTATGGTAGCCGGCTTAACCGCTGGACTAAACGTATCAGCAAACTCGAGACCTGGTCGTTTATGATATCCTTTAGCCACAAGTCTTGCTTTATAGTGATCCAATGAACCATCCTACTTTAACTTCATCTTGAACACACATTTGCAACCAATAATATTTTGAGACGAGGATGGTGGAACTAGTTCCCAAGTACCATTTTGAATGAGTGCATTATACTTCTCTAACATGGTGTGACGCCAATAAATATCTCTAATAGTCTGTTAATGGCAAGAAGGTTCCACTATGGACGATGTTGGTGTCGTAGTAGACATCGAGAATGGTTTCTTTCACTTCAAGGAGCCTGTTTGTGTTCGTGCGACCATCTTTTGAAAAGGAGATGCTGCTGGGCGAAACATACCAGTAGCTGAAGTGTTTCTAAAATCAACAGAGTGACTTGTATTAGAAGAGTGAGGATTTTCTGCAACTACACTTAGTAAAGGAAAGTCTACACCATGAGAAACTCCATCGTGTGAAGGCGGATCAGTAGCAAATGTGTGTCCAACAATAGGACCAACAGATGATGGGGATATGTGATGTGTCAAGGATTCTATGGATGGAAAGGATGGGGGCTGAATCGATGGGGGTGTCAGTGGCGAAGTTTGTGGCATGGTTGGTGGAATGATTGAAGAAGAAACACAAGTGTGGAATGTCAATGTAACATTGAGTGGTTCTGAGTTAGTATTGATTATTGATGGAGGCACCATCAATAAAACTTATATTATATGTGAATAATAAATTGTTCTTTGTAATATGAACTAAAAGTGTATTATAAATGTATTAGAAGTGATCAAGTGAAAAAAAATGTTATTGGTATAAATGGTAAATATTTTTGATTTATATTACATTTATGTAAGTTTCCTATTATTTTTTCAATAAAACCCGACCCAATTCCAAATTCAAAAAGAAACCCGCTCACTCTTCTCTGCCAAAAGAAACCCGAAAATCCGACCCAACTCTTAAAAAACCCTATTGAAGATCGTTTTCTCTTTGTGTTTGAGGGTGGGAACTCAAAAAAGTTAGCAAGAAATAAATGAAAAAACACAGCTTGGGGGAGTACAAAAAACAAAGCTTGAGTCTCTTCTATTCGAATTCCAAGTTATTTTATTTTTCGGAGCTCATTGAAATTGGCTCACAGTGGTGGAAGTTTTTTGGTGGTTAACATCGTCGTCTCAGTTTGTTGCACTGAAAAAGGTGATTTCCTTAGTCTTATGTTTAGTTCCTTCTCTTTAGGATTTTATTTGTCGATTAATAAATTGTTGTGTCGCTTGACATGGCTGGAATGCCAAAAGTCTTGTATTTCTTATTTGTTGGTTCGCAAATGCAAATTTATGCAGTATTCCTTAGATTCCTTCTATGGTTGTCTCATTTTAGTTAAAATCCTTAGCTATTACTCAACTTGATTCTTCTCTAATAATGAAAGAGATTTCCTTCATGACATTTTAGTGATTTTTTTATTCAACACGGTTGGCGGTCTGTCTCTTTGAGTCCTACTGATATAATAGTTTGATTTTCTTTGAATAAGTCACTTGTGTTGATAATCTTTTCACTGCGTTTAGTAACTACCCGTGTTAAGTCAACATGTTGTTTAGTGAATTAGTTCATGACCTCATTTTTGTACACCTGCCTCTGTTTGTTTCCATAAGGATTAGACACTTTAGTTGTAATCTTTGTCTAGTACTCATGTTGTTTTGCTTATCGTTTTGTTCCAGTCATTGTGATTGCTTAGATAAATTTGAGTCGAATTCATAAGACTTTAAAGGGGTTTGCATGGAAAAACTTTCAATCTGTTACATTTTTCTTTAACATAGAAATATTGTCTTTTGTCTCTTTTAAAGATGAATGAATGAGTTGGTTTCATCAATCAATTTATTTCCTATTCCAGAAAGTGTTAATTTTAGCAAGTGGTTAGTTATCATGTCTGCTTGTGTCTTCCAATAATTTTAATATTTTTGGGTCACAAATGAATGCTTATCTTTTGATTTGTTCTCTTCTTATGTGACATCAACTCGAGTCCATTTTGGACTCCATGCTTACATATCGTTGAATTGTTTCGAGTCGTCCTCTTCTTTGCGGTGAAAAGGAAGTTGAAACAGATTGAAGTGGAGCTGCTGCAGGTCTTGAAATCAGAAAAATGATTCAGTATATATACGATATACAGTGATATACAACAGGAGTATACAAAACCAAAAATTCACAAGTCCCAAATCAGCAACAAGATTGACCCAATAGGGGGCCCAAATTCATCTTCTCTATCTCTTTTTGATTATTTAATTGTAATTATTTAATTTTATTTTGGTTAATACTAACTTTATTTTTTTGGTTTGAACTGAATTAAATCTCCTAAAGATGATCCACTTTTCTCAATGATAATTTATTTGAATAATTTTATTTAATTAGTTTTTTTCACTTGGTCATTTTTTGAAAAGGTTTACTTTTCTTTTTAAATTATTTCAAAGTGTTTAAGTTAAATTTGTTATAAAATCAAGCTCAAAACAATTTAAATATATAGAGAAGTAGATGTTGGAGAAGACTTTTCTTCTTATTCAATTGTATCTTACAATAGCAAATGATACCTCTATTTATAAGTAGAGAAATCACTTCAAATGATACTTTGATAAATGTCAAATTAATAGATACATCATTATCCCGTAAAGGTTCATGGGAAGACACTTATCCATGATAAGGATAAATCTTGGGAATACATAATTAACCATGATAAAGAAGTTTATGAATAGACTTAATGAATCATCTACTTAGTTCAATGGATTTATAATACTCACCCTTGGACGTCCATAGATAATGTGCCTCGTTAAAACCTTACTAAGGAAAATTCTGTGAAAAAAAAATTCTAGTGAAGGAAAAAGAGTACACATATCTTTTGATATGTATTATTTGTTGTCTCATTAAGAACCTTGCCAGAAAAATCCAATGGGACAAAAACTCGGTCAAGGAAAAAAGAGCGCAACGCGTATTATTCTCCCCGATTAAAACATCACTTAGTTTCTTATGATGATGTCATTCAACCAACTTCTAAAATATTGATATTGTCTTTATGATCAAATCATATTCACGAAGATGTTGCATGACAGAACTCATCCCGATATATCATTTTCTGATTTCATAGATATGACGAGGTTCTGAGCTTAGCCGAATGAAAATCACTCTATTCGTGACCTCGTTGTTGCAAGTGAATTGCTCATTCAACTTAGCTTGTTTACAACAACAATAATCTTGTGGACACTTTCATTTGCAGTTGGTTATCTTCGTACACTATGGTTGGTATATTCTTTTTCAAAGAAAAATCACACATTTCCTGAATATGGTGTGTCATTGATCTCAATTGGATGCACTCTCGATTAGTTTCATGGAGGGCTATTATTTCTGCATAGTTTGAAGAAATGTTGTGTTTGAGATCGAGCTTTATACGGATCAGACAAATATTCTACATCTACGTAGCCAATCAGTTTTGACTTGGATTCCTCGGAATAGAATAAACCTATGTCTATGGTCCTCCAAGGATATTCAAGTACGTGTTTAACACTATAAGATATGGAGTTTCATCACCCACAAGCTTTTTATCCATCTTTTGAGATCAAAGTGAATCTTTATTTATATCAAGCGATCTCATAATCATTGGGGTACTCAATGAATGTGGTTTATCCATATAAAATTGCATCAAAACTTTTCTGTGTATGTTGATTGATGAACAAATATTTCATTCGTCGAATTCTCAATGCATAGATCAAGACAAAATTATGCCTTTTCAGAATCTTTTCAATTTAGATTTTCTTCTCAAACACTCAATAGCTTTTAAAAGCTCTTTAGTAGTGTTAATAATGTTTAAGCTATCAACATACACAACTATTATAACAAATTCAGATCCTGACCTTTCCATAAAAATGCAAAGGATGATTATGGTCATATTTTTGTACCATTTTCTTCCTTGATTATTTCAATCCATATAAGGATTCTTGAAACTTAATTGAAAAAGTTTCTTTCAAACTTTTATATGTTTAAGACATCTTGATTGCTTCAAGTATTTTCATATAACCTTTAGTATTGTCTAGCTAGACATGGTAATTATTTTATGCATTCAAGTTTTCATATATTTTGAGATCAAAATAAATCTAATTGCATCCACCATAGGAAAAAACATCTCCAATAATGTCAGGACTTTTGCAACAAATCTTTATGCCTCAAGGCATGAGCCGTACTTGATATCTTACGGTTATAACATCACATAATAATTTATTTGTACTCCACTGACATTATACCTTGATGTATGGACTATAAATCCAAAATATCGCTCTTTTAAGTGAAACAAAATATGTTTGAATTATGCATTTTACTTGGCCAATCATTTATCTGTCCACACTCTATGACATATATGAATTCAAGATCCTCGTTACAATTTATATCATTGAACGCTACCTCATATCAAAGATACCGTCGATGATTATTTGATATCGATTTTAATTTGACATAATTTATTGAGATCTCTTCATTTTTCATCAATTTTCAGGTACCTGAACCTTTCCCAAGGTTTTGTGAAGTGTTATGTCGTGGTGATCTTTCATAGAACTTGCCTCATTATCATGACCATATTAATCATTTGCTCCTCTCATTCTTCAAGGAATTTTATATTTGAAATTGATTGGTCTATTACGCTTCAGACGTATCATAAACAGAGTCCTTCAAGGACTTATGATTGAAGTATTTGTTGCTGTATTATAACATAGGGACAGCAAATTCATCTGGCAATAGATTTCCAACATTATGCAAATGAATTATCACTTGAACTTCAAATTCACACTTTCTTTTAACGAGGATCTAGATAATTCAGAATTAACCTCACACATAATTTTCAACTGCTTGTCATATCTCCCAATAATGTTAGAAAATATAACATTCATCCCCACATCATTTGGAAATTCATCTTGTTTGTGGTGGAGCAATTAAATCAGATACCTCACATTCAAACTTTAGATGAAAATTATCTGGTTCTTGACCTTGATCCAATTTTAATAGGGGACCGTCGTTGGCTTGATGCGTACAAGTGTTGCTACATGTTAAATATATTCATCTCATGCCAAATTTATTTTTGGGAGATTTGTTCTCATTATTAATAGTTTTTCTATAATTGGAGGCATACAATTTCTACTAAACCAACCAGCATTATCAGTATAATTTCATCGTTTATAACTGTGCTATTAATTTAACGATCGAACAAATAATTTTATAAACACATATTTGTAAGTTGACAACAAACCACATGTGACCATCACATAGATACATCTATCATATAGTTGCAAATAATCCACATGGCAGGTGAATGGACCCATATTCACCTTTTTAGATGTTACAAATAATTTCAAGGAATGCAATTCCAAACTTAGATGGTACAATGATAATTTTATTATGAGAATAAGTAACACAAGAGAGTTCTTGAAAAATATTTTATTTTTTCAGTATAAAACTATGTAAATTATCAATTATTTTTGCATCATATTTTAATCGGTATGGCCAACCAATCATGCTAACGGATCTTTATTCCATTACACTTATGATTCACTTTTGCATGTGATTACATCAGCATGCCTATGTTTGTGTGCAACAAACAAGAGAAAAAAATGGATAACCTTTTACATAAATATTTATACCCGCTTCGATTTTAGTAATATGAAGATGATAAATCTTTCATAATTTATAGTCTCAATATTTCTTTTCAATTCATCCAAAACTTAAAAGTTTCTTTTCAGACTTTTTACAATTACAATATTATTCATTTGGTAATACCACAACTCGTTAGAGCTTGCATTTAATTTTGTGTACTATCACATATTCCATGACACCATCTATATGATGAACATCTCCTTCAAGGAGAAAATTATATTATTATTGTCATGGTCAAAATTATTACAAGCAAGACATGTTTTTTGCTTTACTTTTGTTGTACAATAGGCACACAACGAATGAAAAATTTGTATTGCAACACAATAATATTATTTTGGTCATGACACAACCTTTATAGGAAAGAATGTTTCTTTCTTTTGCTATTTTGGTAGTTCACAATAAACATACCATAATATATATGACGTATAAATGTACACGACCATTGTCCATTCCTGCCAAATAAAATTTATTTATTTCTCTCAAACCTCCCGCAAAGATGAGTTTTAGCATATATCATTTTTTTAAACCTTACATAGAGGTGAGTTGTGGCATATATCCAACTCATAATTATTTTATCATATCTTGACCAATTCTCTCATCACAAGTCACATTCTCTTCAAAGAATGAACTAATCATTTATATGTGCTTCATAAATTTGCATTATAAGCACATTGTCATGCTTTTGAAATTCATCATATTTTCATGACACACCTCAACATCATTCTGAAGGTCAAGTGTACCACCACTTTATTTTACTTTATTTTTATGGAGAATTTATAAACTTATCAAATTATTATATCGCACAACAACCTCGTGTCCAATAACTTTTTATACCTTTTGATGATAAAAATAACCTTAATATTTTAAAGGAATATTTGGAGAACTCAGAGTGTTCTTAATTTAACCACAATGATGACTATTATAATTTATATTTTGAGTTGCCCATATTCATCTGTACAATCACAATAATCATTATCATATTTTAAAATTATCATGTACTGCTACCACATTCACATAAAATAATGGAGCAAACCAATTATGCGAAATTTAGGAGTTCTCATAAAAATACAATTAGTTTGTCATAGTCATCATTAAATCATCATTATGGTGCATTAGAACTTAAATTCAATGTCTTATCCATATAAAGTCGTCTTAGGTCATAAATCGATGGGACATGAACCGAACATATTATCATCATGGTGCATCAAAATTAAATTGATGTCTTACTTTTTTATTGCGATAGAACATGAATCAACCGTCTTACCCTCAAACATTTTTTATTATGGTGCATCTGGACTTAACCTGATGTCTTACCCTTTTTTGGTGTGAAGGGGCTTGAATCCACCATCTTACCCTCAACCAATGATATAATAGACTGAAGTACAATATAACTCACCCTTTGAGTATTTCAAAATAATCAAAATAATATTCAAACTCATGCTATTAAAACTTTATACCTTCTTTCATTTAAGAAATTTCATGTAGCATGTCATATTCAACCAGTAGTAGTATATGCCTTTGGTTCCTGGTCAATGTTAGTGACTGAACACTATTGTATTCTAAATCATAGAAAGATTTTAGAAATTACATACCTGATTTTATGCATATAATACCTTGATTCTTATAATGAGATCAACCAAAACATGAGCTTAAAAAAAATTAAAACTCACTCTAAATTGGCTAGAGTCTTGGGCTGATGAAGTGTTATAAAATCAAGTTCAAAGCAATATAAGTATAAAGAGAAGAAGACAAGAGAAGTATATGTAGGAGAAGACTTTTCTTCTTATTCAATTGTATCTTACAATGGTGAATGATACCCCTATTTATAAGTAGAGAAATCACTTCAAAGACCACTTTGATGAATGTCAAATTAATAGATACATCATTATCCAGGAAGGTTCATGTCACCTTGGAAACATACATATCCATGATAAGGATAAATCTTGAAAATACATATCCATAATAAGGATAAGTTCATGATTTAACTTAATGGATCATCCACTTAGTTCAATGGATTCATAACAAAATTATTTTTTTCTTCAAATAATTATTATTTCCTTTAAGTAATTATTCAAAGTTAGTCAATATTTTAGTCAAGCCGTAGGTCAACCGTGCGTTAGTGGACACTTCGAATGCTTAAACCCTTCTCGGAGTGTAAATTGAATCCTCGAACCCACTTTGGTATTTTTAAATAATTTTTTCTGTTTAAGTTGTTTGAAAATATGTTTTCTTGTTTCCTTAAAAAAATAAGTGACAAATCATTTCTAAGTATTTTTCTCAAATTGGTTTATACTTACACCATTTCAAAAAGTGATCTAAATATAGTAAAAATGACACACACATATCTTTGTAGTACGCTTTGAGAGTTGCCTCATTGAAAATCTTACTAGAAAAACCCAATGTGACAAAACCTTGGTTAAGGCAAAAAGAGTGCAGCGCGTATTTACTCCCCCGATTAAAAAATTATTTGATTATTGTAATTGATGTCTCCCAATCTTATACTTAACTTCAAATGTTGATATTGATTGTGTCTTTGTAATCAAATAACATTCATAAAGATATTGCATCCTTGAGCTTATCTTGATATATCATTTTTTTATCTGTTGGATATGTTGAGTTCATCCAAATACATTTTTGACAATCACTTAGTTTGTGACCTCATTGGCATAAACAAATTGATCATGTGGCTTGTTTGTAGCAATATCCAAGGAACAAATACTTTCATGATGATAAAATATATTATGTTGAAGGATGATATGATATGAAAATGTTTTCACACAAAATATATATCTCTGTTGATATCAAACTTGGTATAAATCGAATGATTCTAGCAATTCATAGGTATACAAATGGAACCTAACCATACATGTCCTCTGATTGGTTAGAATAAATAAATTTATAAATCAATATTTGTCACGACCCGGATTCTGGAATCCGGATCGCAACCGGCGTCGTTGACCTCTCAGAGGTCGCATACAAGCCTCATCTTGCATTCATATATATTCATCTAGTTAAATTTGTGAAAAATTTAAAACTTTTTATATGTATGAAGTATACATAGACTTCATATAATTATAAACTAGATACATCATATACTAAGCTCAACATAAGAGAACAACCATCTAACATAAAGAATCAATTCGAAACTGAAGATGAATATATCATAAATAGTTTGCCAAATACGGCCTTATTACAAAGCTTCGAAATGAAGGTATGAATGAAACGCTAGGGACAACATCCACTAGCTATGTCTAAAACTAAGGCTAAACTAAATCTGTAGCATCCTCGAAATTATGAGGACCTACCAATTAGTTTGGAGAAACGCTAAAGTCCAAACCGCTGCAAGTGTCGTCAACCTTTCTTTTGACCTGCACCTATAAAAATAGTAAATAGTAGGGGGTTAGTACACCACTTGTACTAAGTATGGGTGTATTCACACATACACATAAAGCTATGCATGATCAATGAAAGCTCTTCCTAAGCAACATGCCATTTCTGGAAAGTCTAGTCATTAGACTTTCCTAATTCGTTAGTTGTGAATTGTGGTATGAATATGATGTATTTTAATGCATTAAAAGCACACAACTCATTTTCTATATGATTACAAGACATTAGTATCATCAACATAATTTTAGAACCACTAGGGCGAAGATTTAAATTTTTGATCCTCCAAACCCGAGAGCTCCTCTTTGTACACTTAGATTATTTTTCAGTCTTTTTCTTCTTCTTGTTGTGTAGTTCAATAACTCCTTTAGTCCTATGTTTTACTTACAAGTGAAATAATTCATTGTAGTCCCATACCCACAATGAATCAAGTAAGTAATTCAAGAGATTAAGGAAATGACTTAACTACAATTTGGGGCATGAATATATTAATAAGTAATACTTATTGACTATACTCATTCTTTAGTTGATTGCATAATGTGCATAGATCTTGGGGCATATCATTAAAGCTTATGATCTTGCTTACTTTGGGCATGAATTCTTTATAAACCAATCTTTAGTGACTATTCCTATTATTGTATTATTGGCCTAATGTAAGAAGTCATTATAAGCCAATCTTATTTGGATAATATCTTTTGCCAATTATATAAAATCCTTATAAGCCAATTTATTTGGCTTTATCATTTTCATAACATGATGATTCATTATTAGTTATGCCCTTTACTTATTGTAAACTTTATTGGACACGATTTGACTATCCTTACAACAAGCTATTAATTACATCAAGTATTCATTACATTTCATAAGACATTCTCTATTGATTATGCCATTGACTTCATTACTTTCATGTTTTATATATTATACATTTCATATACACGAGACCTTGGAATCATTGATATAGCATTAAGACATCTCAAGTGAGGACCCAACATATGGGACCTCAACCCGAGGGCCTTCTTTAGCAAACACAGAGTCTGCTTCATTTGTTCATTCGTACTTCACATTATTCATTACATTCATTCGTAGGCTGATTTAAACACCAGCTATACCTAGGATGAAGTTTAAGACTCTCATCGGGATCATGAAGTGCAATGACCAAGAATGACCTAATGTCATTACTTGAATCTGATTTCACCTCCTGATTGTCTTGCACAAACACCTTCGGTATCGTTCATTTCATTATCTTTCATACTTTGAGGAACTCCAACCTTAACCGACATAGATCATGTGAGCATCATGAAATCCAGTGTCTTCCCCACACCGAAAAGAGGTGGAGTCACTGGCCAAGGTGAAACCAAAACATGCTAGCGTATATAGGGAATTAAACCCTGCTAGATCCTTATATTGGCAGTATAGGTTCAAAGACTAGGAGATATAAGGAGACCCATATCCGGCATGCCGGACAGTCTCATCTCATGAGAGTTACTTGAACCTCCGCCCTTCCCAAAGGAAGGCATCACCGCTCATAGCTAGCCTATCGGTGCTCAGTATAAAGTTCCATTACATTCAACTCATACATCAGGGAAGCTGGCTTCTAGCATAAGGACATCATAGCTCATTAGATGATTTCTCATCTCATCATTAGTATTAAGTGTGAACTGTCCTTACACTTACATATAGAGTATGATTGAGACTTATTTACTCTTTTGATGACTTGTCATCCTTACTTTACATTGATGAAATGTGAATTGTCCTTACATATCATCCTTACTTTACATTGATGAATGTGAATTGTCCTTACATATCATCCTTACTTTACATTGATGAATGTGAATTGTCCTTACATATCATCCTTACTTTACATTGATGAATGTGAATTGTCCTTACATATCATCCTTAGGTGTTAATGAGACTAGTCTCACACATTCTAACACCTTCATTCGTGAGTATTCTTTTAACAAATTAGCTTTGGTGTAAGTAAGAATTGTCTCACTTCCTTTAACACCCCATTCTGATCACTTACTTAATTTAGACCCCTTTAATTATGTTATAACTCACGTTACTTCTTTACTTTAGTGTAGTAGCTTCATTCATCGTTTATGGACGATGAGCACTTCTTTCAATGAGTTACATATGTTCATAGTTCATTCTTGTAGAGCATGTTGGGAGTTGTCCTAATGAATGGAATGCCCTTGGTTATGGATTCATTGAATTAGTTTAGAAGTACTTGAGTTGTCATTTCATTGTTTTGGCTACACAAGATTGGCATATGATTAGTATTGGCCTAGAAAATTTGGAAATAACTTCATAGTCAATTTATTGGCACAAGCCAAACATTCATTCAAATATAATTTCATGGAATAATTAGCCAATTCTATTACATATTTTTGGAGATAATATTGTAGGCCAATTTATTGGCATAAGCCAAACTTTAACTACACTTGAACTTTTAACCTTTGATTAACTTATAAGAACAATTAATGTTTTTACGTTCACAATTCGTGTGGATAGGGTATGTTAGACTAACCAATTCAATCTTTTTGGCACAAGCCAATTTTTATGTATGTTCATATTTAAATTGCCATATGTATGAACCATTAGCCAATCTTTTAATCATTTACATAAGTTCCTAGCCATTAGCATATATTCATTTTGACCAAATAGAGTTAGCCAACTTTATTGGAACCAAATAGCCAATTTATTCAAGATATGATTTCATATATGTCTTTGAGCCAATTCTTAGTTTATGGCTTTTAGTGTCACGTTTTAAGAATATATTGGACAACATCATATTAACATTTGATGGCTTTAGCATCTTCATAACATCACAACAACAACAAGTCAACATTGAGCCAAAGACACATAATTCACTTAACACATCACGGACTTATCTTAGCATATTATCGATCCTTAATTATCATGATAAGATTAACTTTACGCAATTACAAGTTCATAAGTTCATTCGATACTCATCATTTAAGAGCAATACATGTTAAGAACAGCCAGCACCACATACCAACAACATAATCTCTAACCTATTCAACATTGATATCGAAAAGGATACTAGGGAAGGGAAGTTCGACGAGAATGACGGGAACAACCCTAGTTTTCAAGATCTTGTGAATCGTTCAAAGGAAAATACTCTTCGAGAAAGAATTCCAGGAGAGAAACCCATACCTTAAGTAGAACTTAATCTACGAAGACCATCTTGAACGAAACCTTGAAGAAACCTTGAAATCGCCCTAGAGAAATCGATAAATTTTCTGTTTTTCTTGCGTTCGTTGCTTGCTGTTTTTGAATCGCCTTTTATATGAGTTTGAACGTGATTTTTAGGTTTAAGAACTGATATTGAATTATAAAACTTAGGTGTAATAAGTTAATTTAATAAACTAATTAACCAATTACCAAAAAGCCCCTTCTAGGTTGACTAAACATAGGAGAACATAACACTTAGTCAAATCTGGAAATTGGTGTTGACTATGGTTTTGGTCAATATTTTGACTTTATATTAATTAATTAAATCCTTAATTTAATTAATTTAGGTATCTAGGGTAAGTACTAAAGTACCCCTAAGTCATTGGAATCAAAATTAACCCTTTTGGACCATCCTAGGTTAAGTACTAGGATGTTTCTTGAGTTGTACTAGGTTAGTGTAAGAATTTCATTTTAATCATTTAAACTAATTAATTAAATTATTAATATAATTAATTAGGTAACCTAAGGTAATTACTAAAGTACCCTTAAGTCGTTAGGACCATAACCAATCCTTTGAACCATCCTAGGTTAGGCACTAGGTTGTCTTTTTTCTTGTTTTAACCGAAATCTGGAAATTGCTTTGTGATTTCGGTTTTGCCCCTTTAAATTAATATATTAAGTTGCTAAATTAATTAATTAAGTAGCCTAGGGTAATTAATAAAGTATCCTTAGGTTTTTAGGACCTTAACTAACTCTTTGGACCATCCTAGGTTAGGTACTAGGTTGTCCCTTTCTTGTCTTAACCGAAATCTGGAAATTTCCTTTTTAGTTTCGGTTTTAGCCCTTTTAAATTAATTAATTAATTAGGTAACCTAGGGGAATTACTAAAGTACCCTAAGTTGTTAGGACCATAACTAACCTTTTAGACCATCCTAGGTTAGTTACTAGGTTGTCTCTTTAACTAGTACTAGGTTAGTGTCAACCCGGTTTTGGTCCTAGGTTGTCGGGTGCACTAATTAGTTTATTTCGTTTGGTCCTAGGTTAGTTAGCTATTTAGGGCAGTAGGTTATAGTCTAGAATTAGTTAGGAAGTTAGGCCCCATATGGAGGGGTCCCTTGTGCACGTTTTCCCCCTAACTACCCCAACCGAATTCGGTTAGGGTGGTCCCCTCCTTGGCCACTTCTTCACATGTCTTGCACATGTGCTTGCACATGGGTTGGTTGTACTTTTTTAACTAAATATTATTTATGGTTCATTTGGGAATGTTTACTTATTGTCCCAAGGACCCTCACCATGTCCTTGGGCACTGCTTAATTTACATGATCATTTTAAATGATCATGTGCTATGGTGCTTGGCTTGACACTTGGATGCCTAGTACTTCATATGTTTTGTTGAGATGTCATTTTTATTTAGCTTAGGGTCTTCATTGCAGGTACATTTATTGAACATCAATCTTGGATTGGGGTATGACAACCCAAAAAGTATATTTCTTATTCGTATATAGAAAATTTGCTAATATCCCTTAGCCAATTTTTCTATACTATGCCCAATATTTCTCAATATTGGGCGTTGGGGTGCCTATGTACCCCTAATAGGCTATCCTAAGGTCATACTGGGCTCTTCATTAGACATATGATTTTCTGGAACGTTACATTATCCCCCCTTAGGAACTTTCGTCCCCGAATGACACTTACACATTATTTAAACAAAGAGGGTGATTTTCGAAAGTTACTTTATCATGCTTAAACTTTTCTCTTTTGTGAATATCTGATTCACAGATATTTGGATGATGTATATCATTCAAGCTTATCTGAAGGTTCATATTTGAGATTGAGGAATTTCCTTCTCAATCACACTTAACTTAATGCACATCACAAATCATGCAACACAGAAAACATGCCTATGCTACACAAAAACAGCAACATAAAATTCAACATAACTTCGTTTTAACTCACATAGTGCTATTATAAGACATACGATTAGTGACTTATAACACCAAATCGACTAAAGCACTTAAACTTAGAGTTTCTTAAACATAAACCAGACCTAGAAAGAGTATATCTAACCTCAAGAACTGAACAAGTGAGGGTAACGGGATCTTATATTTACTACGGACATAGAGTCTATGGAAGGGACTTCTTGTTCTAAGTCTGTGACTCTAACTAAGTGGTATAAATACCCCTTAGCTATCAACTTATTGGCTTTTAAATGTGAAGCGATTTGGCCTACTGGATTTGAACCACGCCCTTCCCATTCCAGCTCTAACTCATTTGGAAACTGAAGCCTCACTATCCTGTTTCGACAATTTATCGTAGCATAACACTTATGGAGATAATCCATACCTGAGCCACATCCTTGAGCTTATATGCAGACAACTTAGACTCCTCCTCTTCATTAACACCCGTAGCATGCATTTAGAATCTACCATGTACTCACCTCATTGCGAACGACCACACTTACTACACATCTTTCGGTCATGCTGTACATTTCCATCATTGCCCCTTCTTGGGAAGGCCAGATCTTAAGTCTGATGCCTTAGACCACTTGGCCATCCTAATCCTTGTGTGTATTTTTCTACGCGTTCACAGAAGAAGGAAGTTAGATATTTATAATGACACAAAGTGTCAAAGCTCTAGATAGCACGACAAAGAGTAGAAGAAGGGAAGATTTCCTATCATCGCGTAGTCTCTAAGTCATGATTGTCGCGCGCTTCACAATCATAAGCTAGAAACTACGTAACGTGGTTGTGTTGAGCTTTAGATCCTAGGTAATTTAACCTCATGCTCTGATACCAAGTTTGTCACGACCCGGATTCTGAAATCCGGATCGCAACCGGCGTCGTTGACCTCTCAGAGGTCGCAGACAAGCCTCATCTTGCATTCATCACATTCATCTAGTTAAATTTGCAAAAAATTTAAAACTTTTTATATGTATGAAGTATACATAGACTTGATATAATTATAAACTAGATACATCATATACTAAGCTCAACATAAGAGAACAACCATCTAACATAAAGAATCAATTCGAAACTGAAGATGAATATATCATGAATAGTTTGCCAAATACGGCCTTATTACAAAGCTTCGAAATAAAGGTACGAAAGAAACGCTAGGGACAACATTCACTAGCTATGTCTAAAAGTAAGGCTAGACTAAATCTGTAGCATCCTCGAAATCATGAGGACCTACCAATTGGTTTGGAGAAATACTGAAGTCCAAACCGCTGCAAGTGTCGTCAACCTGTCCTTTGACCTGCACCTATAAAAATAGTAAATAGTAGGGGGTTAGTACACCACTTGTAATAAGTATGGGTGTATGCATACATACACATAAAGCTATGCATGATCAATGAAAGCTCTTCCTAAGCAACATGCCATTTCTGGAAAGTCTAGTCATTAGACTTTCCTAATTCGTTAGTTGTGAATTGTGGTATGAATATGATGTATTTTAATGCATTCAAAGCACACAACTCATTTTCTATATGATTACAAGACATTAGTATCATCAACATAATTTTAGAACCACTCGGGCGAAGATTTAAATTTTTGATCCTCCAAACCCGAGAGCTCCTCTTTGTACACTTAGATTATTTTTCAGTCTTTTTCTTCTTCTTGTTGTGTAGTTCAATAACTCCTTTAGTCCTATGTTTTACTTACAAGTGAAATGATTCATTGTAGTCCCATACCCACAATGAATCAAGTAAGTAATTCAAGAGATTAAGGAAATGACTTAACTACAATTTGGGGCATGAATATATTAATAAGTAATACTTATTGACTATACTCATTCTTTGTTGATTGCATAATGTGCATAGATCTTGGGGCATATCATTAAAGCTTATGATCTTGCTTACTTTGGGCATGAATTCTTTATAAACCAATCTTTAGTGACTATTCCTATTATTGTATTATTGGCCTAATGTAAGAAGTCATTATAAGCCAATCTTATTTGGATAATATCTTTTGCCAATTATATAAAATCCTTATAAGCCAATTTATTTGGCTTTATCATTTTCATAACATGAGGATTCATTATTAGTTATGCCCTTTACTTATTGTAAACTTTATTGGACACGATTTGACTATCCTTACAACAAGTTATTCATTACATCAAGTATTCATTACATTTCATAAGACATTCTCTATTGATTATGCCATTTTCATTACTTTCATGTTTTATATATTATACATTTCATATACACGAGACCTTGGAATCGTTGATATAGCATTAAGACATCTCAAGTGAGGACCCAACATATGGGACCTCAACCCGAGGGCCTTCTTTAGCAAACACAGAGTCTGCTTCATTCATTCATTCGTACTTTACATTATTCATTACATTCATTCGTAGGCTGATTTAAACACCAGCTATACCTAGGATGAAGTTTAAGACTCTCATCGGGATCATGAAGTGCAATGACCAAGAATGACCTAATGTCATTACTTGAATCTGATTTCACCTCCTGATTGTCTTGCACAAACACCTTCGGTATCGTTCATTTCATTATCTTTCATACTTTGAGGAACTCCAATCTTAACCGACATAGATCATGTGAGCATCATGAAATCCAGTGTCTTCCCCACACCGAAAAGAGGTGGAGTCACTGGCCAAGGTGAAACCAAAACATGCTAGCGTATATAGGGAATTAACCCTGCTAGATCCCTATATTGGCAGTATAGGTTCAAAGACTAGGAGATATAAGGAGACCCATACCCGGCATGCCGGACAGTCTCATCTATGAGAGTTACGTGAACCTCCGCCCTTCCCGAAGGAAGGCATCACCGCTCATAGCTAGCCTATCGGTGCTCAGTATAAAGTTCCATTACATTCAACTCATACATCAGGAAGCTGGCTTCTAGCATAAGGACATCATAGCTCATTAGATGATTTCTCATCTCATCATTAGTATTAAGTGTGAACTGTCCTTACACTTACATATAGAGTATGATTGAGACTTATTTACTCTTTTGATGACTTGTCATCCTTACTTTACATTGATGAAATGTGAATTGTCCTTACATATCATCCTTACTTTACATTGATGAATGTGAATTGTCCTTACATATCATCCTTACTTTACATTGATGAATGTGAATTGTCCTTACATATCATCCTTACTTTACATTGATGAATGTGAATTGTCCTTACATATCATCCTTAGGTGTTAATGAGACTAGTCTCACACATTCTAACACCTTCATTCGTGAGTTTTCTTTTAACAAATTAGCTTTGGTGTAAGTAAGAATTGTCTCACTTCCTTTAACACCCCATTCTGGTCACTTATTTAATTTAGACCCATTTAATTATGTTATAACTCACGTTACTTCTTTACTTTAGTGTAGTAGCTTCATTTCATCGTTTATGGACGATGAGCACTTCTTTCAATGAGTTACATATCAAGTTCATTCTTGTAGAGCATGTTGGGAGTTGTCCCAATGAATGGAATGCCCTTGGTTATGGATTCATTGAATTAGTTTAGAAGTACTTGAGTTGTCATTTCATTGTTTTGGCTACACAAGATTGGCATATGATTAGTATTGGCCTAGAAAATTTGGAAATAACTTCATAGTCAATTTATTGGCACAAGCCAAACATTCATTCAAATATAATTTCATGGAATAATTAGCCAATTCTATTACATATTTTTGGAGATAATATTGTAGGCCAATTTATTGGCATAAGCCAAACTTTCACTACACTTGAACTTTTAACCTTTGATTAACTTACAAGAACAATTCAATGTTTTTACGTTCACAATTCGTGTGGATAGGGTATGTTAGACTAACCAATTCAATCTTTTTGGCATAAGCCAATTTTTACGTATGTTCATATTTTAATTGCCATATGTATGAACCATTAGCCAATCTTTTAATCATTTACATAAGTTCCTAGCCATTAGCATATATTCATTTTGACCAAATAGAGTTAGCCAACTTTATTGGAACCAGAATAACCAATTTATTCAAGATATGATTTCATATATGTCTTTGAGCCAATTCTTAGTTTATGGCTTTTAGTGTCACATTTTAAGAATATATTGGACAGCATCATATTAACATTTGATGGCTTTAGCATCTTCATAACATCACAACAACAACGAGTCAACATTCAGCCAAAGGCACATAATTCACTTAACACATCACGGACTTATCTTAGCATATTATTGATCTTTAATTATCATGATAAGATTAACTTTACGCAATTACAAGTTCATAAGTTCATTCGATACTCATCATTCAATAGCAATACATGTTAAGAGCAGCCAGCACCACATACCAACAACATGATCTCTAACCTATTCAACATTGATATCGAAAAGGATACTAGGGAAGTGAAGTTCGACGAGAACGACGGGAACAACCCTAGTTTTCAAGATCTTGTGAATCGTTCGAAGGAAAATACTCTTGGAGAAAGAATTCCAGGAGAGAAACCCATACCTTAAGTAGAACTTAATCTACGAAGACCATCTTGAACGAAACCTTGAAGAAACCTTGAAATCGCCCTAGAGAAATTGATATATTTTCTGTTTTTCTTGCGTTCGTTGCTTGCTGTTTTTGAATCGCCTTTTCTATGAGTTTGAACGTGATTTTTAGGTTTAAGAACTGATATTGAATTATAAAACTTAGGTTTAATAAGTTAATTTAATAAATAATTAACCAATTACCAAAAAGCCCCTCCTAATTTGATAAACATAGGAGAACATAACACTTAGTCAAATCTGGAAATTGGTGTTGACTATGGTTTTGGTAAACATTTTGACTTTATATTAATTAATTAAATCCTTAATTTAATTAATTTAGGTACCTAGGGTAAGTACTAAAGTACCCCTAAGTCATTGGAACCAAAATTAACCATTTTGGACCATCCTAGGTTAAGTACTAGGATGTTTCTTGAGTTGTACTAGGTTAATGTAAGAATTTCGTTTTAATCATTTAAACTAATTAACTAAATTGTTAATTTAATTAATTAGGTAACCTAAGGTAATTACTAAAGTACCCTTAAGTCGTTAGGACCATAACCAATCCTTTGAACCATCCTAGGTTAGGTACTAGGTTGTCTTTTTTCTTGTTTTAACCGAAATCTGGAAATTGCTTTGTGATTTCGGTTTTGCCCCTTTAAATTAATATATTAAGTTGCTAAATTAATTAATTAAGTAGCCTAGGGTAATCAATAAAGTATCCCTAGGTTTTTAGGACCTTCACTAACTCTTTGGATCATCCTAGGTTAGGTACTAGGTTGTCCCTTTCTTGTCTTAACCGAAATCTGAAAATTTCCTTTTTAGTTTCGGTTTTAGCCCTTTTAAATTAATTAATTAATTAGGTAACCTAGGGTAATTACTAAAGTACCCCTAAGTTGTTACCATAACTAACCTTTTGGACCATCCTAGATTAGTTACTAGGTTGTCTCTTTAACTAGTACTAGGTTAGTGTCAACCCGGTTTTGGTCCTAGGTTGTCGGGTGCACTAATTAGTTTATTTCGTTTGGTCCTAGTTAATTAGCTATTTAGGGCAGTAGGTTAGAGTCTAGAATTAATTAGGAAGTTAGGCCCCACATGGAGGGGTCCCTTGTGCACGTTTCCGCCCCCCCTAACTACCCTAACCGAATTCGGTTAGGGTGGTCCCCTCCTTGGCCACTTCCTCACATGTCTTGCACATGTTCTTACACATGGGTTGGTTGTACTTTTCTAACTAACTATTATTTATGGTTCATTTGGGAATGTTTACTTATTGTCCCAAGGACCCTCACCATGTCCTTGGGCACTGCTTAATTTACATGATCATTTTAAATGGTCATGTGCTATGGTGCTTGGCTTGACACTTGGATGTCTAGTACTTCATATGTTTTGTTGAGATATCATTTTTATTTAGCTTAGGGTCTTCGTTGCAGGTACATTTATTGAACATCAATCTTGGATTGGGGTATGACAACCCAAAAAGTATATTTCGTATTCGTATATACAAAATTGGCTAATATCCCTTAGCCAATTTTTCTATACTATGCCCAATATTTCTCAATATTGGGCATTGGGGTGCCTATGTACCCCTAATAGGCTATCCTAAGGGCATACTGTGCTCTTCATTAGACATATGATTTTCTGGAACGTTACAATATTTGATTCACATTTATATCTCTATCGATAATAGTAATGTTATGTTTGGAATGCACATTAATAAAATCATCAAACCATGAATAATAATAACAACAACAACAACAACAACAAAAAACAAAAACAACAACAACAATAACAACAACAACATCAACAACAACAACAACATCAATAACAACAACAACATCATCAACAACAACAACAACAACAATAACAACAATAATAATAATAATAGCAAAATATATAAGTGCACCAATTGCACTATGACATGGTACTTTCTAACCATTTTAATGAGATCAAAACCGATCTTTATGTTAAGCGATCTCACAACCATTTGGATACTATTCAATGGAATCGCTTTAAAATATTTTAAATCCTTTAGTAATTTACATATAACATTAACTGTCTGGCTAGATATGATAATCATTCACTATACATATTCAAGTTTTTCATATATTGTCATACTAAAAAAATGCATTGCATCCACCATTGTAACGAACTATTCCTGTCGTTATGAAAAAGCCAATGAAGAAGAAATTTGGGCCAGAAAACTTCTGAGTAGTAACTTAGAAATTTCCAGCCTAGGCCAGACTTTGAAGAAATTTGATTCAGGGGAGTTTTAGGGAAATCCGGTAATGGATGGATGATTTAATTATGAGTTTGATCACGTGACTGGATAACCAAGACGTAAAGGAGCCTGCACCTTTATGGAATCAAATTCAGATGAGTAGAACTTTCAAAACTGACCTTGGCATGAAAGGGTAGCTTTAGAACGTCAAGTTTGAAGGTGTGTTGCAAAATGGGAGCTTGGAACTCAAATTCTGAGTTTCTGTCTCTGTGCAAGCCACTGGGGCAGGTTAATTCAGCAAGGACGGTCCCGTTGCAGCGAGATAAGGCTCGCTGTTGCGGGAAAGGGCCTGTTGTGGCGGGCCAGTCATGACTTAAACAACGAAAACCCCCAAAATGTTATTTTCTGCAAAACCCGTTCTTAAGAGCTAAGCGACAACCTAGGGAAGTTTCTCATCAAATTTTCACAAATTCTCACACCAAGGATAATTTAATTACTCCCGTAGCCGTATTTCAATTCTAAAAACTTAGAATCCTTGTTAATTATTGTTATGGGAGGGGTTTGTCTTGAAGTTAATGGTGGGGAAAGCCCTAGTTGAGCCTTAGGGTCATGAGTTTGGCCTAAAATAGATATTTTGTTATAATACGGTTAAATTAGGCCTTATTTATTGATCCTTCCATTAATTAATTGTTATAAACCAAGAACAAGTTGAAAGACTCCGGAAAGGAAATACTCAAGTGTTTTAGGAGTATTTAGGCTTTGTTTCGAGGTAGGTGATGATTCGACTTCCTATTGTGTTATATATCCCTGTTAATTGCTTCATTGTATGCATGCATGTATGTGAATAGGGAAACATTAATCAAATCTAAGAAATGATTAAGTATGAATAATTACATTCCAAGAACCTATCACTTAACTATGTGACTATATGCACTATTCATTATAGACTGTGGCTGTGCTAACTGAATCGGGTGTCACGTTTGAATACATATTTGAATGGTTGTTACGTTATATTGGATCAGGTGTCACGTTCCGACATATTAATAGTATGGTGTGGGTTCCATGAGAAGACCAATTGTGACTATCACATTTATATTTACCTGTCATTGATATTGGGGATTTGTATATTGGTCCTAAAATGATAATTGAATTATGCATCCTATATATGTATATTTACTGTGTTGTAATTACTTTCTTATATCTCTCTTACCGGAGTAGCCGCGTGATTCTACCAGTACATCGTTATTTCATGTACTGATACTACTCCAGCTCTTTCTTTGTTAAGTATAGGGCATATTCAGATGGCTATTGACATACCTCAACTAGGAGATCATTGACCGAGATCTCATTCGAGGGTGAGTTAGTTCTTTCAGGCTTCCATAGATCCATCATTAGTTTCGTCCATTCTGTTCAGACTCAAACTATATATTCAGACTTTTACTTATGTTTAGGTCTTGGGACTGCACCCTTTTTTTCTTAGACTTGTTAATTAGTTGAGTTTTTGTACAATGACTTTCATGTATAGGGCGTGAATTTCCGCAAACACTACATCAATAATGATATTTAGCGGCTATCAATTAAAGGCAGTTACTTAATTGCCACTAAATATGTACTTTTAGCGACAATTCCCACTCTTTGTATATGTCCCTATAACCTTTAGCTTCATTGGATCCAATGACAAGTAACTAATGCAGTTAAAAGGCTTTAACACTGTTTGTTAATGTGTATATTTATTGCCACTAAAAGGCGTTTTGTTGTACTAAAAGGTTATGCTTGTTTTGTTAAACCTTTGGAGTTTATGGGAACTCATTATTTAATTCGTCATTTAAATCTGTTTCCGTATCTTTAAATGGTTTAGTTTCTTTAAGTTGCTTAGTCGGGTTGTGGTAGTGGTTCTCCCACCGGAGGGTTAGTGTGGGTATTAATCACGACGGTTTGGATCCTAGCAAGGTTGGTATCTGAGCCCTAGGTTCGTTTTTCTCATTGTACCAAAATGAATCTAGTAGGGTCTTGCAGAACGGTGTGGAGACGTTTGTACTTTTCTTTGAGAGGCTATAGGACTTTAGGAAATCTTTGTGTATTCTTCTCCTTTCGTGCCATGACTTGATTCCAATTGGTATATGGTGATCCAAATTGGTATCTAATCTGCTTTACTCTTCTATCCGTTGATGGTTAACATGTGATACAACTACATCAGGACCGTAGCTCCCATTAATGAGCCAGCAGAGGAGCCTGCAGCAAGAGGTCATGGTCGATGCAGGGGTAGAGGAAGAGGAAGGGTAGCAGCCGCCAGGGGTGGATCCCTAGTTAAGAATGTTCCCAGGAAAGGAAAGAGGCCCATCCTTCACCCCAAGAAGAATGGAAGAGAATGTGGAGATGGAAGACGAGAAGGATGTTGAACTAGAGAAGGATGCACATGCTGAGACCACATGTCTTTCTCCCTTAGAACTATTGATAGCTCAACAAATCATGACTTCTCTGAGGGGATTGGTCGACTCTGTAGTCCTTCCCATAGCGCAAGTTCTTCAATCTTTAGTCAACCAGCCAATTGTTGTTACTGTTCCCAAGGTGGATGGAGCATTAGGCACTAATGCCTTCTTCCGTCCCCTGTTGGGTCCTGTAATGAATGGTACTGATCATGAGATATTGACTAAGTTTCTGAAGTTGAAGCAGCCTATGTTCCATGGTTCTGAGAGTGATGATGACTATGAGTTCATTCTGGATTGCTATGAGAGGCTTCACAAGTTAGGTATTGTACACCAACATGGAGTAGAAATCGTGAGCATATGTGCAATGCAAATTGCCAGTCTTTCCCCCAATCACTTTGATTAAATTCCATGCTTTTCTTTTGGAGAAGTATGTGCCTCAAACTTTGAGGGATCACAAGAAGGATAAGTTCATGGACTTGGAGCAGGTTGGTATGGCTGTAGATGATTATGAGGCTAATTTCGATGCCTTATATAGATATGCTACGCAGTTGTTGACTACAGAGGAGGAGAGGATTAGTCTATTTGTCAAGGTATTATACCACGAGTTACAAGTATTGTCTGTTCACATGACTTCTGCAGGTAAAAGTTTTAATGAGGTGACAGACTTTGTAAGGAAAGTTGAAGGATTTCGAAGTGATGGGTAGGCCAAGGCTTTAGCTAAGAAGTCCAAGAACACATGTAACTTTCATGGTTCCTACTCTAGAGGTTCAGGTAGGACGAAAATTACAGCCAGGATAATTCTGTCAGCCATGCCTGCTTCTACAGGTGGTTAATAGGTAACTCCACATCAAAATCCTATTCAATATAGTAAGGGAGTCGCACATGCGTCTGGAAGCAGACCGTCTTTTGACCAAAATTGTTACAATTATGGAGAACCTAGACATATGAGGACATATTATCCCCATTCGGTATGCGTGACCCCGTGTAGCAGCAGACCAAAGCAGTGGTACCAACGGGCAGTGATAGTAATGATACAAGACTTCCACATGGTTGGCTAGGAGGAAATCAGTGAGGAGTAGTGCAACCAGGCAAGGAGGTTGCCCGTAAAAGATGACATGGCTCAGTTTTATACCTTTCTGAGCAAGACCGAGGATGAGGCTTCTGATGCAGCGATCATATGTACTATTATCGTCTGTGACCGGATGACTATTGTTTTCTTTTATCCGGTTTCTACTAATTCATATGTGTCAGTTCAGTTTGCCTTGGGATTTGATGCGGTTTATGATGTGCTTGATGCCCCCATCCATTTATACCCTAGTTGGAGAGTCTATCATAGTTACCCATGTCTCTCATGATTGTTCTGTCATGTTTATGGGTTTTCAGACCTGGGCTGATTTGGTTATTCGGGATATGACTGGCTTTGATATGATCTTAGACATGACTTGGTTGTCCCCTATAATATTGTATTTAATTGTAATGCTAAGTCTGTGACTCTTGAGATCCCAGGTAGGGAAAAGTTAGAGTGGGAAGGGGTGTACAAGCCTAAGCCAACTAAAGTCATATCTTTCGTTCGGACTAGAAAACTGGAGGGGTAGGGGTGTTTGACATCTTTGGCTTATATTCGGGATGTTGATGTTGATTCTCCCTCTATTTAATCTATTCCTATAGTGGCTGAATTCAAGGAAGTGTTTCCTATCGATTTGTCTGATAGAAATATATATTTCTACATAGACTTGGAGCCGGTCACTCGCCCCATCTCTATTTCTCTTTATCGCATGACTTCTGTAGAATTGAGAAAGCTTAAAGCTCAAATCCATGAGCTTCTTGATAAATGTTTCATCCATCTTAGTGATTCCCCGTGGGGTACTCCTATCTTGCTTGTTAAGAAGAAGGATGGTAGTATGAGGATGTGCATAGATTACCAAAAATTGAATAGGGTCACGATTCAAAATAAGTATCTATCTAGGATAGATGATCTCTTTGACCAATTGAAGGGTCTAAGATTCAAAATAACTATCTAAACTTGACCTGTCCCATCCGGGAATACCCCCTTGACGTAACCGGCGTCGTCGTCCTCTTTAAGGACTAAGACTAGCCTCTTATCTAACATCATTACATTTACATGTCAAATTTAGCGGAAATTTAAAACTTTTTACTACTTCTACATTGAGGTTTACATAGACCTCTACATACACATAGTATAGTTATATCGAGTATACATAGACCCTTCGTATAGGAAGATTACTTAGTCTTCTAGTTTTATTGCACATAGATATATAGAATATAACATAGTCTCAAATAGTAGTCTCATCTCATAACCATCTAATAAGAGTATAACAACTTGGTCCTAGCGCATGCATCAAAGTAAGAATGCCTCACATGGGCTATACAATGTTTCATACTAAATGGAAAAGAAAGAAACATAGTAGTCTTAAACTCAAAACAACTCCATTAGATAGATAGTGGCATCGCCCTAGGAAAATGAGGACCTACCCTGCTTGGATAATTAAGAGATCCAAGTCTTCTTCAAGTCATCTCTAAAAACCCTTCAACGACCGGAACCTAAAATGTTGGGGAAAAGGAAAAATGGGGTTAGTACACCACTTGTACTAAGTGTGAAACCATATGCACATATAATATCAAATCATGCTAAAAGGGGACATTTAATTAAGTATGCAATTCACTTTGAAAACCATTATGCACATTCAACAAGACTATACCAATCAATAAGACATATTCATTAAGTCATATGCATATACATCATAAGACCAACAAAATCAAGTCTAGTCAAGTCAACTTGCATATCATATAATTGAATACCTAGTCAAGTAGCTCATCATCAAGTCATAATAGCAACAAGCATGAGTAAGAGTACATTTCAACATAACCAAAGCAAGACCCTCTTTAAGTCCACTTGTGCAATAACTAAACAAAGCCCCATAACCTTACTTAATCAAGTAAACCTATCAAAAACCATAACCAACATCCCACTTCACATAGCATAACATTAAGAGTTCATATTATCATACTTTAGCATTATAGACCAAATACGTGTTCATAAGAGTAATGGACATCACATATTATCATTAACATGTAAGATCATCATATACATATCATTTTCATTTATAAGCATATACATACATAAGAACATCCTCCTAAGACTTTCCTTAAGGCTAACTAGTGCAATGTATAGGTAGAGTCCCATACCCCCACCTAGATTAAGCTATACCTCTTAGGTCATCTTAGTTAGAGTTCATTCCTTTAGTTCATTTTACCTTTTGGGAACATCTTGCCTTAACCAACATAGACCACATGAGCTAGTATGGAATTCGGTGTCATAAAACCCTACACCGAAAGAAAGCGGACTACTTGCCAAGGTAGTACCAAAACATGAACATAACAACTACGTGGATCCACTAGCTAGTATTCATATGGGGGAAACATAGTCCAAGAACTATGAGATATAGTTGGGATCCTCTTTATGCTACATGCATTATGATCTCCAATTTCAAGAGTACAATAGTGATCCTACCTTCCCTATGTGGGAAGGTACACTCCTCACTCTAGTTCACTCGGTGCTAAGCTAGAGTCCCTTTTTGAAATGTCTTTAACGTCTTTATTAACCATCATAACTTAATGTAGGTCATAGGGTCTAACACTTGTATAAACATCATATAGTCCTTTCATTACAATTCATATAAGTGAGGTTAGCACATTTACATATTACTTCATAATAAGGCACATTGGTAAATCATTCACCATCCTTATAACATTTACATCTTAGAAAACACCTCACAAACCATAGTCAAGACATTTCAATTCAACATCATACCAACCCTATAAATCCTAATACAAGGCATACTCCAATACAATATCATGACTTAATCATAATTAACCATAATTGAAGTAAATAATAGAGAAGTCTCCTTCATAATTCATCATTAAGGTCTTACCATCAACCCTTTAACTCAACCCAATTAGGGTATAATATCATCACTCATCAACAACCAACATGATAACAAAGTCAATTGAATCACTATATCACAATTCATCACTAGTTCATAGTTTAAGATAAGATACTTAGGTCAATTCACAACATACTTCATAACCTAGATCAACTTCTCAAGAACTAGCATAATAGGACTATAATTCATCCTAATTTAGTAATGATTTCTATAACAACATCATCTAGTAGTTATTCAACCAATAACCAATTCAATTGAACTAACACTACTCAATTCACATCAAGATCACAACCTAGGGTTAAGGGGAATAGGTCATCTTCTACCAACTAGACCAATCCATAAAGATATAACATAATTAAGTTAAAATACATGTTAATATATTCATAATATCCAAAAGAAATCATAAAAAAAGTAATTCAAAACATCAATTTCGTATTGGATGAAAACCCACTTGAAAGCCCAACTTTTGAAATCAATTTGATGGAACCCTTTGAGGAAAGAGGTCTCTCAAAGGTGAAATAGATACCATACCTTACTAATTGATGAAGATTTATGGAGGAAATTGACCCTTTGCAGCCCTTGAACCCACCTCTAGCTTGGTCTTCAATGGGGGTTTCTCTGGGAGAGAAAAAGAAGAGAGAAGGAAGAGAGTTTGGGTTTGTGACTTATGAGAGTTTAGGTTAGGCTAATTAGGTTAGGGATTTATATAGGGGATAACTAACTTAATTAGAACTCCCCTAACCCATAATTAACTTCCTAACTAAGCCAATTAATTAATTAACCTAAGTGAAAACATACAGTGAAAACCAATCATCACAGACGATACCACGATAGACGGATCGTGGGTCAATTGACGACCACTCCCCTTCCGTGCTGCACATCCGTTGGTAAGTTCAGAGAGTTGTCAAAATGATCCTTCCAATATTTTGTCTAAGTTTCCATCAATGGTGGCGTCGATTGGCACACGCCCCGTCGATGGCACTCTTCTGTGCACACTGCCTTGGGTAGTCCTTTGACCCCAAAATGCAAGGGTCCTCCTTAAGGGCCCTTGGTTGGTCCTTGGGGAGTCATGCCCAGATGTTTCGACTATGAATTAACTCTAATACATGTTAGACACACTTCCACCATTTTTTATCATTTTCCGACTCCTAAAAGCTAGTCAAATAGGCTAAGGCACGCTAGTACCTCATTGAACTAGTCTCCGGACGTCGTGGACGGTCTTGAACGTTTTGGTTTCTAGACTTCCTAAATGACTTATATTCATTAAAATAGACCTTAAAACAGTGTCTAAACCTTTTTCCACTTATGTTAGGCTCTAGAACGCGTCTTAGATTTTCGAAGTGTTACATGACCTAAGGTGTGATTACCATCAATTAAAAATTAGGCCCGAGGATGTACCCAAAATGATATTCAGGACTTGCTATGGGCATTATTAGTTCTTACTGATGTCGTTTCGGTTGAGCAATGGTCCTGTAACCTTTGTGAGTTTGATAGATGGCATGTTCAAACCATTCCTTGATTCTTTTGTTATCTTCTTTGTTGATGATATTTTGATTTATTCGTAGAGTAAGGAATATCATACCGACCATCTTCGTATTGTTTTGGGTGTCCTTGGAAAACAGAAGTTGTATGCAAAATTTTCCAAGTGTGAGTTCTGGTTGACTTCAATTGCTTTTTTGGGGCATGTGGTTTCAAAGTAAGGAGTAATGGTATATTCCCAAAAGATCAAAGTAGTCAAGAACTGGGTCTGGCCTAGCTTTGTGCCGAATTTAGGAATTTTTTTGGGGCTCGTCAGCTATTATAGATGGTTTGTAAAAAAATTTCTTTCATTGCCGACCCTAAAGGAGGTGCCTTACTAGTGGACTGACTAATGTGAAGAGAGATTCCAAAAGCTCAAGACTTTTCTGACCACAACACCTATTCTGACACATTTGGGATTGAGTGCTATGTTGATGCATGATATAAATGTCATAGCTTATGCATCGCTACAACCAAACGTGAATAAGAGAAACTAACTGGCTCATGACTTGGAGTTGACAGTGGTAGTGTTTACTCTCATGATCTGGCGGTATTACCTTTATGGTGTCAAGTATGAGGTGTTTATTGATCATCGTAGTCTACATCATGTATTCACTTAGAAGGACCTGAATTTGAGATAATGAAGGTGGATGGAGTTTACTCAAGAATTATGATGTTACCATCCAATATCATCTAGGTAAGGCTAATGTGGTGGTAGACGCTTTAAGTCGTAAGATTGTATACATGGGTAGTCTAGCTTGCTTGGGTGTGTCGAAGAGACCTTTGACCAAGGAGATTCAGACCTTGGAGTCTAATTTCATGTAGTTGGGCATTTTGGAGAAAGGTAGGGTGTTATCTAACATTGAGGTTAGGCCCAAATTCATTGAGGAGATCAAGGTCAAGCAGTTTGAGGATGAGAGTTCGAATGAGATCAGAAAATACAGTGTTTGGCAAGGCACAAGATGCGTCTCTTGATGCGGGTGGTGTGCTCAATTTTATAGGAAGAATTTTTGTTCCGAGTGGATGAGTTGATTCAGAAGATATTGATAGAATCCCATGGTTCATGGTATTCCATTCATACGGGTGTGACCAAGATGTACCAAGATTTGAAATGACTTTATTGATGGCCTGGCATGAAGAAAGACATAGCTGAGTTTGTGGCTAATTGCCAAAACTGTCAGCAGGTAAAGTACGATCACCAAAGGCATGCAGGTTTGCTTCAACAAATGTCAATCCCCGAATGAAAGTGGGAAATGATAGCTATGGATTTCGTGGTTGGTCTTCCTAAGACCTTGGAGAAGTTTGACTCCACTTGGCTGGTGGTTGACAGACTGAATAAGTCAGCCCACTTCATTCTAGTCAGAGTAGACTATAATGCTCAGAAGTTGGCTAAGGTTTATGTGAAGAAGATAGTGAGGTTGCACGGGGGGCCATTTTCTATCATCTCGGACCATGGTACGCAATTCACATCCAAGTTTTGGGGAAAATTGCATGAGGAGCTGGGCATTCAACTCACTTTTAGCACAACCTTCCATCCACAGACGGGCGAGAAGTAAGAGTGAAATATTCAAGTGTTAGAGGAAATTGAGGGCATGTGTGATTGACTTTGGAGGGCATTGGGTTAAGTTCCTACCTTTGTGTGAGTTCTCCTATAATAATAGTTACCGATCCAGCATTGACATGGCACCGGTCGAGGCACTTTATGGGAGGGGATGTAGATCATTCATAGAGTGATTTGAGGCTGGAGATGTGAAACCTTTATAGGTTGAAATGGTGAAAGATGGTCAGGATAAGACGATAAACATCCAATTTAAGCTTCTAGCAGCCTAGAGTCGACAAATAAAAGTATGCAAATCGTAAGGTTTGAGACATGACATTTCACGCTGTGAGCAAGATCTTCTAAAAGTGTCACCCATAAAGGGATGATATGATTCAATAAGAAGGGAAATCTTAGTCCTCGATACATCGGGCCATTTGAGATTTTTTATTGTGTAAGGCCAGTGGATTATATGTTGTCTTTAACACCTAAACTATCTAGAGTCAATCCAGTGTTTCCATGTTGAAAAAGTATCATGGGGATGGAGATTACATCATAAAGTGGGGTTTAGTTTTGTTAAATAAATACCTTCAATATGAGCAAAAACCTGTTGGAATTCTTGATCGCGATGTACGGAAGCTGAGAATCAAGTAGATAAAGTCCGTGAAAGTTCAATGGAAGCATCCTTTTGTTGAGAAAGCTACTTGGGAAATCAAGAAGGACATGAGAGACAAGTATCCTGATTATTCGGCGATTTAAGTATTAATTTACTCTTGTCTTGGATTGTTCTCCTAGTTTATCACTTGGGGATGAATGATGGGTAAATTGATATCTATCGTAACAACCTGGTCCCATAGATATGGAACAGCCAATGGGGAAGGAATTTGGGCCAGAAAACTTCTGAGTAATTACTTGGAAATTTCTCGCCTAGGCCAAACTAGGATGAAATCTGAGTCTGGTGAGGTCTAGGGAAATCCGGTAATGTATGGGTGATGAGCACAAATATAGTATAAGTTTAGCACTTTGCTAGTCAAATATAGTTTAGTATAAATATCGTCTCCAGAGAAATTGGTACAAATAATAATTCAATCAAATCTTGCTAACTTCTTTTCAGGTGATAAAAAAAAGGATTTGATTGTGGTTATGAACCACTTTTATAGACTAAATGATACTTAAAATTATTTGGTAACTATTGAGTTTAATATTAGTACTAAAAGATCTGGTACAAGACTAAACAAATGCATAATGATAGTTGAGAAATTTGCCACATTCATTTATAACATCTAAGATTTTGTCGATTCTATCGAATTCGATAGTTGATTAGATATTCCTTAAGCTCTAGATTTCTCTTCCGAGTAAATCTTCATGTTATAGAATACACTAGTTACAATCCAGTGATTCTAAATTGAAATAACATGTTAATGAATGTTCTTAAAGAAGTAACGTCCTTCGACTATTTTTTTCTTGAGATTTAATCAATAATTATAAGCAAGCTCTTTCGATTACTTTAGAGAAAGTTTATTGATGCAATCCAACAAAACTAAACAATAATAATATTCACCAAGCTATTCCTCTTTTGATTAAACAAAATAATGAATATGGCTGTAATTCAATTCAAACTTCCATAACAAGTTCAAGCATACGAATGAAAAATCAAAACCCCAACAAAATCATCAATGCGACATGTTTGTCCAATACCCTCTAAGAATATAATCTACGTAGAAGAATACATTTTCTAAGAACAAAGAAGAAAAATAAAATATAGCCATCAAACTTTGAATCCCAACTTCCATTTTGGATTCGAATAGTGTACCACTTCTTCCACCTCCTCTCGTTCATAGCGTTTTGTTTCTGCTCCTTTTCCTCGATATTATTCCTTGAGACCAACTCCAACACAATATAGGATAAGGTTTCCTCTAAAATTCCAAAAACACCCTTGCTTTTTATGTTTTCACGCCCCAAATCCAAGTAGGCGCGATACGCAGGCACTTGGACGCGCGGAGAAACGATAGGCAGCTTGGGTTTCATGCAGGCATATCGCTGGGCGCGTGGAAAAGCAATTACTCAAATTTTGCTCATTGTTTATTTCATTGACCTTCTTGTTTCCCTTTTTAACTAATCATGTTCAAAACTTGAATTGACCACGAATTGACCACCTTATATACATGAAAAAGTATACCAATAATTGCAAAATTCACATTAAACTTATCTAAACTTTATCATTTTATCCTACCATTAAAAGGAGATTTAAGTATGAGTTTGATCATGTGAGCGGATATACAAGATGTTAAGGAGCATGTACTACTTTAGGAAATCAAATTTGGGTAAGTAAAACTCTCAAAACTGATCTTCGCGTGAAAGGGTTGTTTTAGAACATCAAGGTTTAAAGGTTGTTGCAAAATGGGAGCTTAGAACTCAAATTCTGAGTTTATTTCTCTGTGCAAGCAGTTGGGGCGGCAATAATTCCCCCAGGGCGGGATGGGGCCCACTGTAACAACCCGAAAATGACTATGCTAAGTAATGCCTAAACGTACCTAGAATGCCTAGATTAGACCGGGTTCACACGGCTTGATGCACGTGGAACTAGACCTCAGAACCTATGCACCAGCCAAGCCAACCAACTTGGTGAGTTAGTTGAGCTAGACAAGGTTGGGTCCAGCCATGTAGGGCACCCGAATAGTAAGATTTACCCGGATGAGTCTTAACCGGACTTGAAAGGGGTAATCTTAGGTTTGGAGGGTCTAGGGGTAAAATGGTCTTTTCCAGGCTAAGGGTAGTATTGTAATTATCCTAAATTTAATTAATAAATTAATTAATATAAAAAGAGGATAGTTCGGGTAGGGTTGACCCGAATTGACCCGTTTTCGCGAGAAGAGCTTCACCCAGGTTCGATCCTTGGTGGAAGCAATATTTAAGTTGAATTAATTGGTATTTAATTATATGATATAAGTGAGGGCATTTTAGTCTTGTCACTTAAGCCTTAGAAAAATCAGATTTTTATTTAAAATAACAAAAGTCCTAGTTTGACTAAGTCCTTACCTAAAACTCCTACTCCTAAGCTTACTCTCACATCTCTCCACTCTCATTATCACGTCTCTCCACTCTCATTCTCACGTTTTTTTAACGACCGGAGTTTAGACCCCAGACGAGACCGGCGTCGTTGACCTCTCAAAGGTCGCAGACAAGACTACATACATCATCGTTACATCATCTAGGTTAATTTTAGCAGAAAATTTGAACTTTTTGTTGCTTAACATTCATATAAGACATTCTACTTAAACTCATAAACGTTCACAATCAACCATCTAATATTAAGATCATCAAATGAAAGAAATAGTTCAATACTGCATTGAGTGTATACTTACCAAAATGGCACCAATACAATGTCTGAAATAAGATGAGAAAGAAACGCTAGTGGAACATACTCCACTAACTCAAACCTATATCTAAGGTAGAATATAATGGGCAAGAGTCCTCGAAAGCATGAGGGCCTATCAAGTCCGAATGAATGCTCCACATCCGGATAGCTTCAGCGTCGACCTGTAAGCTCTAACGTCCACCTGTGCCTGCACCTAAAAATGTAGAGTTGTATGGGATTAGTACACTTGTACTAAGTATGGGTATATGCAAGCACACACCAAGGACATGCATGATTAAGAAGAGCTCTTTCCTATCGATATGAATTATGAAAAGTCAAGTCAGTGGACTTGCCAAATTCGGATGAGGAAAGTCATGCCATGAGAGTAACATGCATCATCATACTTATGATTTTGCAAACAGCACATAACATATTGCACAAATCATATCAAATAGTTCATATCATTCTTTCATATGCCATGAGACCTTGGAATCATGGACTTGACATTAGGACTTCCCAAAATGAGGGCTCAACATATGGCACCTCAACTAGGGATCCTTTTTTAGCAAACACAAAGTCTGCTTCATTCGTTCATACGTACTTCATTTTCATTCATTCATATACTAGTGCAATCACTAGTCATACCTAGGATGTAGTTTAAGACTCTCATCGGGTTTGCTGTGCAATGACCAAGAATAACCTAGTATCATTACTTAAGTCTAGCTCACCTCTTGATTATCCTATCCTAACACCTTTGGTATCGTTCATTTCATATCATTTGAGGCTCGCCTCATTCTTTCTTTGGGAACTTTAACCTTAACCGACATAGATCATGTGAGCATCATGAAATCCAGTGTGTAATCCCCACACTGAAAAGAGGTGGAATCATCGGCCAAAGTGAACCAAAACATGCTAGCGTATATGGGGAGTCGAACCCTGCTAGATCCCTATATTGGCAGTATAGGTTCAAAGACTAGGAGATATAAGGAGACCATACCTGGCATGCCGGAAGTCTCATCTCATGAGAGTTACGTGAACCTCCGCCCTTCCCGAAGGAAGGCATCACCGCTCATAGCTAGCCTATCGGTGCTCAGTATAAAGTTCCATTACGTTCAACTCATACATCATGGAAGCTGGCTTCTAGCATGAGGACATCATAGCTCATTAGATGATTTCTCATCTCATCATTAGTATTAAGTATGCATTAACTTCAATACTTTCATTAGAGTGTTCATAGAGACTGGTATCTTCATTAGCTTTACACTCTCATAGGTGAGTACGTTTTGGTAACATTTACTTAGGCTCATTTGAGATTGCTCTCATCTTTCACATTAGCCTCTTATCATATTGTCACCTCATTCATTAACTTTAACACATTTGCTTTTCATAATTACTCACCCCTTCACGTGAATATTCATTTCATCATATGCCAATGTACTTGGCCATTTAGTGTGTTTCACACTCTTACTTAACCCTTCTAGGGTTACATCATTTCATCACATTCATCTTAGGCTCACTTACTTTTAAACGTATGCTAGACTTATGAGTCCACACATACGAGCCATGAGTCTTCATTCATAGTTTGTCTAAGTGATTCATGTTTACCCAAGATTATGTGGTACAAGACTTATGCATCTTGTAGATATGCCAAGATATTTATTTCGATCTTTAGAGGCAGCATTCATTAAATATTTACTTACGTATGACTTATGTGTCAATACGAAATTGGGCAAGGGAACCCAATTTCGAATCCCTTGGACAACACTTAATCTTATTTTAAACTTGATAATTGCATTTTTCAGATTTGGGAGACCCTAGTTCGATTCCCATCAACCCCATAATATTTCTTTCTTGTTCTCCTCTCCTTTTTCGTTTTAAGGCAAGGAGGTTGTGGGTTCAATCCCCCACAAGCTCATTATTTTTCTTTTAATTTATCTCTTAACTTTCTCACCTATCCAAGAGGTTGTGGGTTCAATCCGCATTCACCTCATTTTATATTTCTCCTTTATCTTTCTCCTAACTCTCTCATCTATTCAAGAGGTTGTAAATTCAATCCCCACTCTCCACATTTATTTTTCTCCTAACTCTCTCATCCATTCAAGAGGTTGGGGGTTCAATCCCCACTCTCCACATTTATTTATTTTTCCTTTATTTTTCTCCTAACTCTCTCATCCATTCAAGACGTTGGGGGTTCAATCCCTACTCTCTACATTTATTTTTCCTTTAATTTTTGTAATGAATTTTTTATGTAATTTACATTTGGTGAGGTCTTGGGTTCAATTCCCAATGACTTCATAATTTTTAATTTTTTTTAAAAATTAGTCATTTTGGCCGAGACTACAAATTTCCAGCAAGCTGGAAATTTGGTCTCTTCCAATCCATTTTTCTCTCATTCTTTTGTTGATTTTTTGTAGCATTTTGAGTGACATTCAGTCAGCCACCTTAACCTTTTCTGAACATCACGTTTTTAGCATTTTTACACACGCAAAACACAACATTTAACATATAAATTTCAGGCAGCAAACATAGTCAAATTTTCAGTACACACATGCTCAAAACAGTCAACTTAATACATTTTTCCGGAATATATTTTTCATCCTTTACATGATTTCCTACCACACATTCAACACATAATCATAACCAGACCTAACATTATCTACCAGAAGACATACCAACGCATGCTTTGAATTGTTCAGAGGGTCTAATGACAGGGGCATGCAACGGGGACAACCTTAGTCTTTAAATCGTGATTTAAACTGAACCTTAAGGGTCTCTTGGGAAAGGGACCAAGAGAGAAGAAAACCCATACCTTAATGTCGTTCAAAACTTGTTTAAATGCTGCCAATTTACCATGAAACCAAGCCTCACCACCGAAACTTCAAGCACAATCTCGTCAAGAACTTGTTGTTGATTTTCATTTTTAGCTTAGTTTTTCGTTTGAGTTTGTGTGTGTCAGTTCTTCAAGAGTAAAGAGCTATTATTGTCAGTTATTTTAATGATAAAACATGAGAATGAGAGTGAGAGACGTGAGAATGAGAGGATTAGGATTATGATTAGGATTAGGAGAGTTAGGTGGAGACTAAGTCAAACTAGGACTCCTCATTATTTATTAATTTTATTATTATTATTTATTTATTAAAAATCTGATTTTCCCTTACTTAAATCAGCTTTTTAAATATTAATTAATTCAACTAATTCACTTAATAAAATTAAATCAATTTTATCCTTGCTTCCACCAAGGCTCGAACCCGGGTGAAGCTAGATTTTGCTTAAAGGGTCATATTCGGCAACCTCTACCCGAATTGCCCCTCCACCATATTAATTAATTAATTAATTAAATATTTAGGATAATTACAATACTACCTTTATCCTGGAAAAGACCATTTTACCCCTAGACCCTCCAAACTTAAGATTACCCCTTTTTAAGTCTGGTTAAGACTCATCCGGGTAAATCTTCATATTCGGGTGCCCTACATGGCTGGACCCAACCTTTCCTAGCTCAAATAACTTACCAAGTTAGTTGGCTTGGTTGTTGCATAGGTTCAGAGGTCTTGTTCTACGCGCATCAATTCGTGTGAACCCGGTCTAATCTAGGCATTCTAGATACGTTAGACATTACTTAGCATAGTCATTTTTAGGGTTGTTACATTATCCACCCCTTAGGAACATTCATCCCCGAATGACACTACACATCATTTTAAAATAAAGAGGGTGATTTTCGAAATTATTTTAACATACTTGAGACTTTACTCTTTGTGAATTTCTGTTTCACACTTACTCTGGATAACGCATATTACTCAAGCTTATCTGAAGCTTCATATTTGAGATTGAGGAACTTCCTTCTCAATCGCACCTAACTTGATGCACCTCACAACTCATATAACTCAAAAACCATGTCCACACTATACAATAACAGCAACATGAAATGCAAACATGAATTCATTTTAACTCACATAGTGCAATTACTACACATACGATTATGGACTTACAACACCAAGTCGACTATTGCACTAAAACTTAGAGTTTCTTAAACAAAACCAGCCTTAGGAGGAGTATATCTAACCCCTTAGATAACATCTTGTTGGCCTTAAGATTTGAAATTATATGGCTTTGTTGGATTGATCCACGCCCTGCCCATTTATACCCTATCTCATTTGGCAACTGAAACCTCACTACCATGGTTTGATAGTCTATGGTAGCATAACACTTATGGAGAAATTCCATACCTAAGCTATTCAATGCTCTTTATTGGTTAATATCTGATTCACATATTAGTAGGTTGGTGCACATCCTTGAAACCTACTAGCAGCTTCATATTAATAGACTAAGGAAATCCTTCCTAAACTAGTCTCATCAAAGCATACAACAAAATTAAACATATAAGTCACATACGTCAGCAACCAACATGATGACTCCAACATATTAACTTCATACTAGTGCATAAAACCATACACATGAAAAACTAATTTAGGCTACGCACCTGAGACATCACCAGAGGTGTCTTCCCCTACACCCCTAGACTTGAGTGCGAAGAATCGTTGCCTCCTTGGAACCTCTTCACTTGGACCATTCGGCTGAACTTTCTCCTTCCCTTTTTCTCGACCTCTCATATGCGGACAATCCTTCATCATGTGACCCAGTTTTCCACAACTGTAATAAGCGTTAGAGCCCCTCCTACACTGTCCTCCATGAAGTTTGCCACACTTCCTACAAGGTGGCGTCTCCTGAGGTGTATCTACTTCACTGTTTCTCTTAACTCTGGGCTCAGAATCCCTGTTATAGAGACCCTTGGATGAACTTGACTACCCTTGGTGGGAGAGTCCCTTCTTAAACCTGGGCTTATCCCTGATTTCAGTACTAATCTTCCTTGAAAAATTCTTCTCAGCTTGCCATGACCTGTTCCCTGCCCTAGTATGCTTCCTCCTCCTGTTTTCCTCCACTTTTTGGACACGGATCATGAGCCTGGAAAAGTCCATGCTCGCATGCAGCATAGCTTCCCTACACTCCTCCTCGAGATTCTCAGCAATCTTAGATGCAGTGTAAATGGGAGGATTCATCCTCGTGAAGTCCCTTAACCTGTTAGCCATGGTGCTGGCAGGTGGGTTCTCTCTAGCAACACCTCATTGATCTGCCTGGGCTGTCATAGTCTGAGCTTGTAAGGTGATGGCTTGGGCCATCTGTACCAGGGCTGTCCTCACTTAGCCATCTTTCAACTCAGCTAGGTTAACATACATCTCTATTCCAGCAGCTGGGGCCTGGGGAGGAACTTGGTTGCCCCCAGCAGCTGCTTCTCCTCTTCTCCGACCATCGTTCCTCCTTGTGTTCATTTTTTGAAAAAGTGGAATTGATGTTAGATATGTTCATAACACCAAGGAATCATACATTAGAGAAGGCACGATAAGATCAGAAGAAGGGAAATTTTCCTACGCATCATGCAGTCTCTAATTCAGGATAGTGGTGCACTTCACTACCATGACTTAAAAACTACTCAATGTGGTTGATGTGAATTTATTATCCTCAGAATTTAACCTAGTCTCTGATACCAACTTTGTCACGACCGGAGTTTAGACCCCAGACGAGACCGGCATCGTTGACCTCTCAGAGGTCGCAGACAAGCCTACATACGTCATCGTTACATCATCTAGGTTAATTTTAGCGGAAAATTTGAACTTTTTGTTGCTTAACATTCATATAAGACATTCTACTTACACTCATAAACGTTCACAATCAACCATCTAATATTAAGATCACCAAATGAAAGAAATAGTTCAATACTGCATTAAATGTATACTTACAAAAATGGCACCAATACAATGTCTGAAATAAAATGAGAAAGAAACTCTAGTGGAACATACTCCACTAACTCAAACCTATATCTAAGCTAGAATATAATGGGCAAAAGTCCTCGAAAGCATGAGGGCCTACCAAGTCCGGATGAATGCTCCACGTCCGGATAGCTTCAGCGTCGACCTGTAAGCTCTAACGTCCACCTGTGCCTGCACCTAAAAATGTAGAGTTGGATGGGATTAGTACACACTTGTACTAAGTATGGGTATATGCAAGCAAACACCAAGGACATGCATGATTAAGAAGAGCTCTTTCCTATCGATATGAATTATGGAAAGTCAAGTCATTGGACTTGCCAAATTTGGATTAGGAAAGTCATGCCATGAGAGTAACATGCATCATCATACTTATCATTTTGCAAACAACACATAACATATTGCACATATCATATCACATAGTTCACATCATTCTTTCATATGCCATGAGACCTTGGAATCATGGACTTGACATTAGGACTTCCCAAAATGAGGGCTCAACATATGGCACCTCAACTAGGGAGCCTTCTTTAGCAAACACAGAGTCTGCTTTATTCATTCATACGTACTTCATTTTCATTCATTCATATACTAGTGCAATCACTAGTCATACCTAGGATGTAGTTTAAGACTCTCATCGGGTTTGCTGTGCAATGACCAAGAATAACCTAGTGTCATTACTTAAGTCTAGCTCACCTCTTGATTATCCTATCCTAACACCTTTGGTATCGTTCATTTCATTATGTGCATCATTTGAGGCTTGCCTCATTCTTTCTTTGGGAACTTTAACCTTAACCGACATAGATCATGTGAGCATCATGAAATCCAGTGTGTAATCCCCACACCGAAAAGAGGTGGAATCACCGGCCAAAGTGAACCAAAACATGCTAGCGTATATAGGGAGTCGAACCCTGCTAGATCCCTATATTGTCAGTATAGGTTCAAAGACTAGGAGATATAAGGAGACCCATAACCGGTATGCCAGACAGTCTTATCTCATGAGAGTTACGTGAACCTCCGCCCTTCCCGAAGGAAGGCATCACCGCTCATAGCTAGCCTATCGGTGCTCAGTATAAAGTTCCATTACATTCAACTCATACATCATGAAAGCTGGCTTCTAGCATGAGGACATCATAGATCATTAGATGATTTCTCATCTCATCATTAGTATTAAGTATGCATTAACTTCAATACTTTCATTAGAGTGTTCATAGAGACTGGTCTCTTCATTAGCTTTACACTCTTATAGGTGAGTACGTTTTGGTAACGTTTACTTAGGCTCATTTGAGATTGCTCTCATCTTTCACATTAGCCTCTTATCATATTGTCACCTCATCCATTAATTTTAACACATTTGCTTTTCATAATTACTCACCCCTTCACGTGAATATTCATTTCATCATATGCCAATGTACTTGGCCATTTAGTGTGTTTCACACTCTTACTTAACCCTTCTAGGGTTACATCATTTAATCACATACATCTTAGGCTCACTTACTTTTAAACGTATGCTAGACTTATGAGTCCACACATACAAGCCATGAGTCTTCATTCATAGTTTGTCTAAGAGATTCATGTTTACCCAAGATTATGTGGCACAAGGCTTATGCATCTTGTAGATATGCCAAGATATTGATTTCGATCTTTAGAGGCAGCATTCATTAATATTTACTTACGTATGACTTATGTGTCAATACGGAATTGGGCAAGGGAACCCAATTTCGAATCCCTTGGACAACACTTAATCTTATTTTAAACTTGATAATTGCATTTTTCAGATGTGGGAGACCCTAGTTCGATTCTCATCAACCCCATAATATTTCTTTCTTGTTCTCCTCTCCTTTTTCGTTTTAAGGCAAGGAGGTTGTGGGTTCAATCCCCCACAAGGTCATTATTTTTCTTTTAATTTATCTCTTAACTTTCTCACCTTTCCAAGAGGTTGTGGGTTCAATCCCCATTCACCTCATTTTATATTTCTCCTTTATTTTTCTCCTAACTCTCTCAACTATTCAAGAGGTTGTGGGTTCAATCCCTACTCTCCACATTTATTTTTCTCCTTTATTTTTCTCCTAACTCTCTCATCCATTCAAGAGGTTGGGGGTTCAATCCCCACTCTCCACATTTATTTATTTTTCTTTATTTTTCTCCTAACTCTCTCATCCATTCAAGACGTTGAGGGTTCAATCCCTACTCTCCACATTTATTTTTCCTTTAATTTTTTAATGATTTTTAATGTAATTTACATTTGGTGAGGTCTTGGGTTCAATTCCCAATGACCTCACAAGTTTAAATTTTTTTAAAAATTAGTCATTTTGGCCGAGACTACAAATTTCCAGCAAGCTGGAAATTTGGTCTCTTCCAATCCATATTTCTCTCATTCTTTTGTTGATTGTTTTGTAGCATTTTGAGTGACATTCAGTCAACCACCTTAACCTTTTATGAACATCACGTTTTTAGCATTTTTACAGACGCAAAACACAACATTTAACATACAAATTTCAGGCAGCAAACATAGTTAAATTTTCAGCACACACATGCTCAAAACAGTCAACTTAATATATTTTTTCGGAATATATTTTTCATCCTTTACATGATTTCCTACCACACATTCAACACATAATCACAACCAGACCTAAAATTATCTACCAGAAGACATACCAACGCATGCTTTGAATCGTTCAGAGGATCTAATGACAGGGGCATGCAACGGGGACACCCTTAGTCTTTCAATCGTGATTTAAACTGAACCTTAAGGGTCTCTTGGGAAAGGGACCAAGAGAGAATAAAACCCATACCTTAATGTCGTTCAAAACTTGTTTAAACGCAGCCAATTTACCATGAAACCAAGCCTCACCACCGAAACTTCAAGCACAATTTTGTCATGAATTTGTTGTTGATTTTCGTTTTTAGCTTAGTTTGTCGTTTGAATTTTTGTGTGTAAGTTCTTCAAGAGTGAATAACTATTATTGTCAGTTATTTTAATGATAAAAACGTGAGAATGAGAGTGAGAGACGTGAGAATGAGAGGATTAGGATTATGATTAGGATTAGGAGAGTTAGGTGGAGACTAAGTCAAACTAGGACTCCTCATTATTTATTAATTTTATTATTATTATTTTTTTATTAAAAAATTGTTTTTTCCCTTACTTAAATCAGATTTTTTAATATTAATTAATTCAACTAATTCACTTAATAAAATTAAATCAATTTAATCCTTGCTTCCACCAAGGCTCGAACCAGGGTGAAGCTAGATTTTGCTTAAAGGGTCAAATTTGGCAACCTCTACCCGAATTGCCCCTCCACCATATTACTTACTTACTTAATTAAGTATTTAGGGTAATTACAATACTACCCTTATCCTGGAAAAGACCATTTTACCCCTAGACCGTCCAAACTTAAGATTACCCCTTTTTAAGTCTGGTTAAGACTCATCCGGGTAAATCTTCATATTCGGGTGCCCTACATGGCTGGACCCAACCTTTCGTAGCTCAACTAACTGACCAAGTTAGTTGTCTTGGTTGTTGTAGAGGTTCAAAGGTCTAGTTCTACGGGCATCAATTCGTGTGAACCCGATCTAATCTAGGCATTCTAGATACGTTAGACATTACTTAGCATAGTCATTTGTAGGGTTGTTACAGTTTTCTTCATCAGTAAAAGAACAAAAAAATCAAAAGTTCATCACTCTTGAAGAACTTGTACGCTAAAACTCAAACGAAAAACTAAACTAAAAACGAAAAGCAAAAACATTATTCTAGATGGGTTGTGCTTGAAGTTTTGGTGGTGAGGCATTGGTGTCGTGAGAGTTGGCTATACATTGGAGCAGGTTTGGAAGGTGTTGAACGACAGAAAAGGTATGGGTTTTCTTCCTCTTGGTCCCTTTCCCAAGAGACCCATAAGATTCAGTCTATTCTAATCCAAAAACTAGGAATGTTTCCCCGTTGCATGTCCCTGTCACTAGCTCCCATCGATTGTTGTAGTTTGGGTATGTTTGCTGGTAGAATTTAGGGATGTAATGTGTTTTTGTGATGATTATGTTCATGGATGTATGTTCGGATTTATGTGATGATAAACATGCGTGCAATGTGTGTGTGGACGTGGTTCTTGGTCATGGGTTGGAGCATGAAAATGACATGTTAAATTCTTGTGTTTTTGTATAAAATTACTTGGAAAAAAATGCATATAATAATGTACAAAATGTCCAATGAATTTTCCATAAAAATCTAACGTATAAACATTGAGAAAAGGTGGATTGAAAGGATGACCAAATTTCGAGAAATCTGGAAATTTGGTCTCGGCATAGGCAGTGTTGAGGAATTTGGATTTCAATTTTTTTTAAGACATGAGGTCATTAGGGATTGAACCCAAGACCTCACCATATGCAGGCTGTTGAAAAATTTGATATTAAATGTGAGGTAAGGGGGATTCGAAATGGGGTAAGGTTGGGTGAAGAAACAAAAGAAAGAGGGAAATAAATAAAATAGGGAGTGTGGGGATCGAACCCACAACCCCTCGGATAGGTGAGAAAATTAGGAGAAAAACTAAAGAAAAATAAAATGAGGTTGTGGGGGATCGATCCCACATCCTCTTGGTCTCAAACGAAAAAGAGAGGATAGAAAAGAAAAAAAAAGAAGTGTAGGCGTTGGGGATCGACCTCAGGTCCCCAAGTCAAAAATATAAACCAAAAATTTAATATGAGACTAAGTGTTGCTCAAGGGATTCGAAATTAGGTTCCCTTGCCCAATTCCGTATTGATACATAAGTCTTACGTGAATAAATATTTAATGAATGCTGCCTATAGGAATCAAAATTGAGACCTTGGCATATTTACAAGATGCATAAGTCTTGTACCATATAATCTTGGGTAAGTGTAAGTCACTTAGACGAATTATGAACGAAGCCTCATGGCTTGTACGTATGGGTTCATAAGTCCAGCGTACGTTTAAGAGTAAGTGAACCTAAGATGTATATGATGAAATGATGTGATCCCAAGAGGGTTAAGTAAGAGTATGAAATACACAAAAAGGCCAAGTGCATTGGCATATGATGAATTGAACATTCACGTAATGGGGTTAGTAATTATGAAGAGCTAATATGCTAAAGTTAATGAATGTGGTGACAACATGATAAGAGGCTAATATGAAAGACGAGATCAATCTCAAATAAGCCTAATAAGTGTTACCAAAAACCGTACTCACCTCTGAGAGTGTAAAACTAATGAAGAGACCAGTCTCTAAGAAACACTATAATGAAAGTATTGAGATTAATACACACTTAATACTAATGATGAGATGAGAAATCATCTAATGAGCAATGATGCCCTCATGCTAGAAGCCAACTTCAATGATGTGTGAGATGAATGTAATGGAACTTTATACGGAGCACCAATAGACTAGCTATGAGTCGCGATTCCTTCTTTCGAGAAGGCAGAGGTTCGTGTAAATCTCATGAGATGAGACTGTCCATTTAGGCGGGTTTGGGTCTCCTTATATTTCCTAGTCTTTGAACCTATGCAGCCAACATAGGGTTCTAGTAGGGTTCAATTCCCAATACATGCTAGCATGTTTTGGTTTCACTTTGGCCGGTGATTCCACCTTTTTTCGGTGTGGGGTAGACACTGGATTTCATGACCTCACATGATCTATGTCGGTTAAAGTTAAAGTTCCAAAAGAAAGAATGAGGCCAGCCTCATGTAATGTACACCATGCAATGAATGATACCAAAGGTGTTTGGATAGGATAATCAAGAGGTGAACTAGACTCAAGTAATGACACTAGGTCATTCTTAGTCATTGCACAGTGAACCCTAAGAGAGTCCTAAATAACATCCTAGGTATATAAATGAATGAAAAATGATGTATGTATGAATGAATGAAGCAGACTCTGTGTTTGCTAAAGAAGGTTCCCTAGTTGAGGTCCCATATGTTGAGCCTCATTTGGGAAGTCCTAATGTTAAGACCGTGATTGCAAGGTCTTACAGCATACGAACGAATGATATATGATATATGTCTGTGCTAAATGAAGTGTGTTATGTGTTGTGTGCCATATGTAAAGAATGATGATGCATGTTACTCTCATAGCATGACTTTCCTAATCTGATTTGGCAATTCCAACTGACTTGGCTTTCCATAATTCATATCGTTAGGAGAGAGCTCTTCTTAATCATGCATGTACTTTGTGTGTACTTGCATACACCCATACTTAGTACAAGTGTGTACTAATCCCATACAATCCTTTACTTTTAGGTGTAGGTGCAGGTGGACGCTAGAGCTTACGAGACTACGTTGAAGCTATCCGGACGTGGAGCATTCATCCGGACTTGGTAGGCCCTCATGCTTTCGAGGATGCTTATCTCTTATATTCTAGCTTAGACGTAGGCATGAGCTAGTGGAGGATGTTCTACTAGCGGCTTTTTCTTACTTATTTTCAGACGTTGTATTGGTTCCATTTGGCAACTTTATATTAATGCAGTTATGAACTATTTCCTTCATTTGAATATATCATTATTAGATGATTGTTGTGAACTGATATGATATAATGCAATTCTTACTATGAAGTCTATGTATACTTCAAAGCAAACAAAAGTTTTAAATTTTCCGCTAAAATTAACCTATACGATGTAATGATGACATATGTAGGCTTGTCTGCGACCTCTGAGAGGTCAACGACGCTGGTTGTGGATAGGTTCTAGACCCCAGTCGTGACATCCGCCGTGGTGGACCAGTGACGACTTAAACTGGGAAAAAACCCCAAACCGTTATTTTCTACAAAACCTCTTTCTTAAGAGCTAAGGAATGTCCTAGGATGCTTTCTCATCAAATTACCACAAATTCTCAAGACAAATGTATGTTAATTACTCCCCTTATATGTATTTTGATTCTTATAGCTTAGAATCCTTGTTAATTATCGTTGGGGGAGGGTTTTGGCCTGAAGTTAATGGTGGGAAAAGGCCTCGTTGAGCCTTAAGATTATTGGTTTGGCCTTGGGATGATATTTTTTTTTTATAATCCGAGTAAAATATGCCTTGGATCCTTGCATTAATTATTTTATTAGACCAAGAACAAGCTGAAAGACTTCGACAAGGGAAGACACAAGTGTCTTAGGAGTGTTCAGGGTTGGTTTTTAGGTAGGTGGTGGTTCGACTTTTTGTTGTGTTATATATGCATGTTAATTGCTCCATTGTATGTATGTATGTATGTGAATAGAGAAACATGAATCCAATATAATGAAATGATTAAGTATGAAGAATTACATGCCATGAACCTGTTACTTGACTGTGTGACTATGTGGACTGTTCATTATAGGTGTAATTGTGATTGCGGTTGTGCTAATTAGACCAGGTATCACATTATGATATATTTATATGACCGTGTGTCACGTTCCAAATCATATATTGGACTGGGTGTCATATTTTGATACATATATATTTGATCGGTGTCAGATTCTGACACAATAATAGTATGGGTCTGGGTTCCATGAGAGGACCAATTATGGCTACTATATTTATATCTGTCATTGATATTGGGGATTTGTATGTTGCTCCTAAAATGAAAATTAAATTATGCATCCCGAATATGTGTGTTTACCGTATTGTAATTACTTGCTTATATTTCACTTATTGGAGTAGTTACGTGATCCTACCAGTACACCATTGTTTTGTATACTGATATTGCATTTTCTCTTTCTTTGTTGAGTACATGCCATCTTCAAGCAACTACTGACAGATCTCAATTAGGAGATCATTGATGGAGACCGGATTCGAGGTTGAGCCAGTTCTTTCAGGCTGCCATGGATCTATTATTAGTTTAGTCCATACTTTCCGAAATTAGACTATATATTTATTCTTTTACTTATGTTTAGTTTTCGGGATCGCACCCCCTTTTTCATAGACTTGTTGATTAGTAAAGTTTTGGTACAATGATTTTCAGGTCTAGGGGTTGAATTTTCGTGAAGGTTATGCTTGGTTGTTTTGTTAAATCTTCGAAGTTTATGGGAACTCATTATTTAATTCATCATTTAAATCTGCTTTGGTATATTTAAATTGTTTAGTTTCTTTAAGTTACTTAGTCGGGTTGTGGTAGTGTTCTCTCACGGAGGGTTAGTGTGGGTGCTAATCACGGCAGTCTGGGTCGTAACAACCATCGGAGAAGATATCGCCAACAATAATGTCAGGAATTTTTGCGATTTTTATGCATCAAGACACAAGTCATACTTTATATCTTACAACCTTGTATTTGACCTTTCACATAATGATCCATGTTGCTCCCAATTGTACATGCAAGTGTACGTGATCGCACAAGTAATATGGTTTCTTAAAGAAACGAGTTATCATTCCCAAAGGACTTATGATCAACTTATGTCTATCAATTAACTATACAAACAAAATAAAAGTAACCGCTTAAGATATGATGATGGTTGTTAACTCCCACTGCGAATTATGCAATAAATAAAAGTAACTAAATGCGAATGACTTTAACATGATGTTTCAAGAAAGTAAAAGACAATTCCAGGGCGGAAGCATGCAATGAATCTCATGTGTATCATAATCTTAGCTTAGAACTAATTTTAGTTGTCAAGTTACTGGTTTACATGACTGGTTTACATGGTTAATTGTATGAGTCAAGTTCTAAACCTCTGGTCACCTACTCTAGTTAGCTGTCTAAATACATTGTTAAGCGGGGATAAACAAGCCTAACTATCAAGCATTAATATTTCATCTTGTTTCGTAACCAAGCAAGTTATTTATCCGGGCGTCACTCCTAAACACAAATCACCTCAACTTAATGGATTGATCGAGCTTTTTATATTCTCTGGTCTATCTTACCCCTCCTATCTCGATTTTAAGACCTGACAATAAATTTATCTTATGGTGATCAAGCATAAAATACTAAAATAAGAACATAGAAGTAACTTATTATGACAACCAAGAATTAATTCAAGAACCTTAAATAATCAAAAATCGATCTATAGCTACAGCCCTAGAACAAGGGTGCTTAGCCATACTATTAGAAAACAACAAAATACAATTGTTCATGCGATTTCCAGAAAATAGAAGAGTTAGAAGATCAAAATCTATTATAAATGATGAAACTTTCTCTTGCATACCAAAATAATGTCAAACTCCTACAACATATCCGTAACGGTAATTTATAAGAGTTTTAAAAATTAGAGTTGAGTTCTACTTCACTTAGGAATCCTATTTGATACAATTTTTTGCTGAAAAAGTCAAAATTCCCTAGGGGTATCACGGCACCCATCGCCCCAGAACCAAGCCTCTGAATTCTTTGTGTTGGCGCGCTGCGCCAGACATGCACCTTTGAATTTCAGGTTGTGGTGCATCGACCTCTCAGTACGCTCTAGGAAGAACTCTGAAGTGTGGCCCTTGGAGCGTCGCGCCTTACAGTGCACAATCATTGTGACTTTTTTCCTTAGCCATTTTTCCTCATCTTCATTTTCTTCTTCTACGAATAAACTCTAATTTCCTTGAAAGTTTATGAAACGACTAATCACATGTGTTAGTGCACACTCATTGAATGTTTATACAAAAACAAGCTAATAGACTCAAGATCATTCTTCAATTTAATCAAAACATGGGCAAATATCGACAACTTAGGCATAGAAATACACCTAAGATCAATCCATTTGCACCCCACTAACATTGTATTTTGATATACGAACTATAAGTCTAGGACATCACTTTTTAAGTGAAATAAAATATACTTGAATTATGTATTTTCTTTGTCCAATCATTTATTTGTCCATATTGTTTGATATATTTAAAATCAAGATCCTCATTAGTATTTATAATTTTGTGTGCTATATTATATTAAAGTTATTATCGGCGGTTATTTGATATTGATTCTAATATGACATAATATTGAGATCTCTTTATTAAGTTTTTAAATCATTTTCAGGTCTCTAAAACCTTTGTCAAGGTTTTATAAAGTGTTATGTCATGGTGCTATTTCTAAAGCACTTGTGTCATTATTGTGACATCTTGATCATTTGCTCATCTTTTTCTTCAAGATATTTTATCTTTCGAATCAATTAATCTATCACGCTTCGAGTATGCCATAAATTATGTCCTTCCAGGACCTTTCATGGGAGCATTTAAAACTGAATTATAATATAGGGTCAGGGAATGCGTCTGAGAATTGAATTCAATTATTTTTTAATGAGGATCATACCAATATCAATGATAATACATGAAGAAACCGCCCACACACCCTCTTCAAACACAACTAAGCAATCCTCAAAGCTACCCTAAATAGGAGACTTTCTATTTGACATGCTTTAACTAAGTCAACATATTTTATTAAGCCATTTAAGAGACAAGTAAACAAATGAAGGAATTCACATAATGGTCTTGGAGGACTTAGGGAACTCATCCTAGCACCTTCAAAGCCTACTCGTGCCATGTGTAGATAGCGTCCCTTCCACTACCTACATGTTGTAGAACTTTTCCAATACTAGAATGCATATCCCATATGATGAGAATAGGCACTAACCGACATCGACCATACGAGCTAGGTATAGAATCCGGTGTCATAAGGACCCTACACCGTGGAAGGTGTTTTACTTACCAAAGGTAGAACTAGTAATCATACACTTCTTTGTACTCTAGTCTCATACTCAAGTAGAGCTACTACCACAAGCATATCCTCTCGTTGCTTTGCCTTTGTTCTCATAGAGTAATTCATTCCCTAGGTGTATTAGAGAAGGTACCATCACTAAGTCCTACCAACTCATAATACTTTTTCTTCCAAGGATAGGTACACTAGGTATGCCAACCAAGGTCTATTAGGATAGCTCGATTGACTACTCTTGAAAGGCCGCCTTAGGCCTACCGACCCAAGAGTTTTCATTAACCTTCTTTACATTATTAAAGGTTTCACATTAACTTAGGATTCTAGTCTCATCAAGAAGGGGATACATGCTTAGGTCTACCGGTTCTAGACATACTCCAGAATACCTCATTAATCATTCAAGGAAAGGCAACAACTTAGGTCTACCGATCCTAAACTTTCATTCACACACTCATTCAATATCATTCAAGTACCAAGTAGGGACAACTAGTCTACCAATACAATATACAACATCATTATATAGAGGCTCTCCCTAGTCCTTCATCATCATCTATCAACAACTAGAGAAAAAGCACATTCAATCATATCTGGATCATACCATAATTCACATAATAATGCCGACAAGGCCATGTTCATAACGAATATAACATTGAAACACCTCCACCATAATTGGACCATACCAATCAATAATAACTCAATATCAAATCTATGCTAAACAAAGGAATTAGGTCAACTCACCACCTTCCAATAGCCATAATCACCATTCCTTAGCCTTTCCAACAAATTCACATAACAAAAGATCTTTACAACAACAATATGCATAAGACTAAGCCAACAATTCAACCATCACAATGATCCATCAATACTCAATATAGATAATCAACATTATAAGGAAGCCATGAACAATTCTAACATTTAATAATACATAATTCAAAAGCCCAATAAAATCTACACGTGAATTCAATAAGATTAAGCCATGATCAATTCACCCATATTAGATCCAAAATTACAAATTCATAGTATACATGGGTTCATAGAGTTTTTGACTTTAAAACATTCAATTAACATCAATTACTTCATAAAATATTGATTTAAGCCTTTTCATGCAAGAACCCATACTTATAATTCAAAATAGAACTTCACGGGTTCTAGAAGAATCTTTGAAAAGCCTTTGGAATTGGCTCCTTGAATGGAAGAAAAATCAAGGATGAACCACCATACCTTTATTGAAGAAAGACCACGAAATTGGGTTGAAAAACTTAGAGAATTTGACCTTCTTTCTTGGAGCTTCAAAGCTTCAACAATGGAGGTTTTGGAGAAAGAGAATGGAGAACTTTTGTTTTGAACATGAGGGTTTTTATTTGATTGGTGAATTGGGATTTAAAATGACTCAATAAACTTCAATAAATAATCCCAAAAGTACCCAGAAGACCCCTGCACTTATTGGACCTTTTAACAAAGTGTAATTTGACTTTAAAACAATGCGATCAAAACTAGGCAGCCACTGCGCGTCGCGGAGGTAGCTTGATTTTCTTATTTTGAAATATTTTGATGTAGTGAGGTTCCTGACAAGCCCGTATTGCAAGGAAAATTTTGCCTCCCTAGTGCCAGCTGCGTGACTCGCAACCACCTTCAAAAGGGGCTACCCCGACAGCTTCCTTGGCCCATGTTTGGGTCCTCCTCAAGGACCCTTTGGTTGGTCCTTGGGGAGTCATGCCCGGACGTTTTGACTCTAAACATGTACCTATTGGTATTAGGGTCATACCCACTGATTTTAGACTCCAACCAACACTTTAAAACCTATACAACATACAAAGACGCACTAGCACACACAAGACTAGTTTCCGAACCTTTTGGTCGTCTTTTGACATTTCACTTCCAAACTCTTCAAACTTACTTCTAAAGCTATTATTCATAATTTTAACACCTTATTAACTCATAAAACTCATGATAGGCTCTAGATTAACCTAGTTCGTTTTGAGGGTTGTTACATTCTCCCCCACTTTGACAACATTTGTCTTCGAATGATACTAAAACACTTTCAACACTTTTAAGAGATAAATACTCGAGACTAGAAGCTCATAACCATACCACATCATATACAATACACATAGCTAGGAGGAAGGTCAACTCCATATAATCAAGAGACTGAAAATACAACAAGAATGTAGGATTTACATATACGACTTATCATGCAATAAGACTCTACACTTTTCTCATTTTGCCTTTTGGAGGAAATTCCTTATCCACATTATATTATGATGCTCACATCATTATTTCTAAGCACATTATGCCCATTCCTCATACAAGCACAATTATGCAACATTCTTAAAAGATCACTGTAAATCATGATTAATAGTTCACCCATGCAACATTTAGGTAATTCATTATAGATGCACATCAACATTAGAGACAACATCATTTAAGCTCATTTTACTACATAAACATAAACTCATGGAAATTTGCACAATGCAAGGAGATCAATGAAATTCGTTTTCACTTAGACTCCTAAACACATGCAACATGCTACTAAAATGTTCTAACTCTCAAGCTCGAATAGAATAGAATAGAAGAGACAAAATCCATCAACCCAACTATTCACCATACTCTCCCCTAATTAGGAGAAATCCATCACTACACAAAAGGGAAAACTATAAATTACCGGTACCGTCAACCAGATTTGCTTCCTTACCAGCTTGGAGGCAATAGAAGTGATTCCTCTTTGGTTCACCAATCTCCATCCCACTAGAAGAAGCTTGAATGGCCTCTCTTCCTCTAGCCGCGAAGGTAGGACAATGTCTCACCTTGTGGTCATTCTTTCCATAAACAAAGCACCCACTAGTACCATCTAGACACTTCCCAAAGTATTTCTTCCCACAATTTGAGCAAGTAGGTTTATCAATTTTGGGAACCACCACTCTTCTCATAGTTAGCCTTAGGAGCACTAGGAATATATTGATTTGGAGCCCTCTTCTTAAACCTAGATTGACCTTGCTAATCGGTCCTTCCCCTTTTAATATTTCTACTTCTCCTCCCAAGCTTAGACTCTTCAATAGATTTAGCATATACCATAAGCCTAGATAGAGTCATGTATCCATGAAGCATTCCGTACGACACTCTTTTTCACAAGATCGGAAATACCGGTCATGAACCTACTCATCTAATCCCTAAGGTTAGACACCAAAGATAGAGCATACTTAGACAATAGGGTAAATTTTAAGGAATACTCTTCCACACTCATATTACCTTACCTAAGATTTATAAGCTCCTCAACCTTAACCTCTCTCTTCTCACGGGGAAAGTATCTCTATAAGAATGCTTCCTTAAACTCTTTCCATTCTATAGGACCCGATTCAACCGGCCTACTATCTTTTAATTATGTGTACCACACTTGATCAACCCCTTTCAATTGGTATGAAACTAACTCCGCCTTCTCTCTAGAAGTTACCCCCATAACATGTACTATCTTATACACCTCATCCAAGAAGGATTGGGGATCCTCTCCATCCTTAGAGCCAAGAAAGTAGGAAGATTCATCCTCACAAAGTCTCTCAACCTTGAGGTCATGGTACTCTCAAGATCATTCATCCTGAGACCCACATCTCGATTTACTTCGGCCGTCATGGCTCTAGTTAGGGTAAGAAGAGATCCTCTAACTTCCTCATTAGTCATGTCCGAGGGAACCACCGGAACCTCATTTCTTGATTAGCTATAGGGATTGAAGAACTTGAATACCTTGGGGAACTTGTTCACCTCGGGGAGGAACTCCCTCATTCACCACCTCCTCATCCACTCTTCTTGCGGGCGTCCTTCTTGTATTCATATCCTATAAAAACAAGAGCAGAGATTAGGAAAACACAATTATAACCTCAACTCTATGGCACGACACAAGAGTTATAAAGAAAGGAAAACTTTTATAGTCTAATAGACTGTCGCAACTCACCACCGATGAACAAGAATCTAATAGACGTCGCTTAATGAGACTTTGAACCCTAAAGACTAATTCATAACATGCTCTGATACCAAGATTTTAATGACCCGAGAGGACCCTGAGGTCATCACACGGCGTACTCGATCTCTCAGATGTCTTATACAAGCCCTTAGACATATTTCATCCATATATATGAAAAGTAGTGCGGAATTAAAATTTTTGACAACAATAGTCAAACTCTTTTATAAAATCATAAGAAAGAACTAAGTCTCGACATAGCCATCTTAGACACATATAATATCATAGGGTCACAACCCTTACATCAATTTAAAAGAAAACTATAGTCTATTACAAAGTCTTTGAAAAAGGAAAACTAGAACATAAGCCATTTCTTCGAACATATGAGGACATACCAATATTGAGAGAATGATATTCCCGAGCATCAACTTCTAAGAATATCCTCACTTGCCACCTACACTTGTAGACATAGAAAACATATGGAATTAGCATATTTAATACTCTAAGTATGGTGAACATGCAATAAAACCATGCAAAAAGTGACATTTGCTTTAAAACATACTTTTCATGCTCTTTTGATAGAAACCTCATAAACAAATATAAGAACCATATTCAAGTCATTATTCACATATAAACATATTCAAGTAACCCACAAGATTCAACCATAATCACTTAGAGTCCATATAAACATTTAGACCTTATACTAAAGGTTATCCTAAGACCCACCTAAGTAAGATATGAAGCGGCAACCCATACAACCCCTTCACACCCACCTAGATGATCCTCAAGATTACCCAAAGTAACAATATTCCTTTTCATCATTTAGACTCTCCACCTAAGGTTACTCTAAGACTCACCTACGTAATACATGAAGAGACCGCCCATACACCCTCTTCAAGCACACCTAAGCAATCTTCAAAGCTACTCTAGATAAGAGCCTTTCTATTGACATGCTTTAACTAAGTCAACATATTTCATTAAGCTATTTAAGAGATAAATAAACAATTAGAGGACTTCACATAATGGTCTTGGAGGACCTAGGAAACTCATCCTAGCACCTTCAAAGCTTACTCGTGCCATGTGTAGATAGCGTCCCATTACACTACCTACACGTTGTAGAACTTCTCCAATACTAGAATGCACATCCCATGTGATGAGAATAGGCACTAATCGACAAGACCATATTAGGTATATATGGAATTCGGCGTCATAAGGACCCCACACCGTGGAAGGTGTTCTACTTGCCAAAGGTAGAACTAGTAATCATCCCATGTTGGCACAGGGTAAAGGGCAATCAAGGGCTTCTTTGTACTCTAGTCTCATATTAAAGTAGAGCTACTACCAGAAGCATATCCTCTCGTTGCTTTGACTTTGTTCTAATAGAGTAATTCATTCCCTAGGTGTATTAGAGAAGGTACCATCACTAAGTCCTACCAACTCATAGTACTTTTTATTCCAAGGATAGGTCCACTAAGGCTAACAACCAAGATCTATTAGGATAGCTCGATTTACTACTCCTGAAAGGGCGTCTTGGGCCTACCGACCCAAGAGTTTTCATTAACCTTCTTTACATTATTCAAGGTTTCACATTCACTTAGGGTTCTAGACTCATCTAGAAGGGAACCATGCTTAGGTCTACCGGTTCAAGACATACTCTAGAATACCTTATTAATCATTCAAGGAAGGGCACCAAATTAGGTCTACCGTTCAATAACATTCAAGTACCAAGTAGGGACAACTAGTCTACCAATACAAGATACAACATCATTATATAAAGTCTCTCCCTAGTCCTTCATCATCATCTATAAACAACTGTAGAATAAGCACATTCATTCATATCTTGATCATACCATAATTCATATAATGCGGACAAGGCCATGTTCATAACGAATATAACAATTAAACACCACCACCATAAGTGGACCATAACAATCAATAAAAATTAAATATCAACTCTATTCTAAACAAAGGAATTAGGTCAACTCACCACCTTCCAATAGCCATAATCACCAGTCCTTAGCCTTTCCAACAAATTCACATAAGAAGAGATCTTTACGATAACAATATACATAAGACTAAGCCAACAATTCAACCATCAAAATGATCCATCAATACTCAATGTAGATAATCAACATTATAAGGCATCCATGAAAAAATCTAACATTTATCAATACATGATTGAATAGCCCAATACAATCTACACATGAATTCAATAAGACTAAGCCATGATCAATTCACACTTATTAGAGCCAAAATTAGGAATTCATTAAATACATGGGTTCATAGAGTTTTTGATCTTAAATCATTCAATTAGCATCAATTACTTCATAAAACATTGATTTAAATCTTTTCATGCAAGAACCCATGCTTAGAATACAAAATAGAACTTCAAGGTTTTTGGAAGAATCTTTGAAAAGCCTTTGGAATTCGCTCCTTGAATGGAAGAAGAATCAATGATGAATCACCATACCTTTATTGAATAAAGCCCACGAAATTGGGTTGAATTTTACCTTCTTCCTTGGAGTTTCAAAGCTTCAAAAATGGAGGTTTTGGAGAAAGAGAATGGAGAGCTTTTGTTTTGAACTTGAGGGTTTTGATTTGATTGGTGAACTGGGGTTTAAAATGACTCAATAGCCATCAATAAATAATCCCCAAAGTTAGCAGAAGATCCCTACATTTATTGGACCTTTTAACCAAGTCTAATTTGACTTTAAAATGACGTGACCAAAACTGGGCAGCCAGTGTGCGTCGCGGAGGCAGCTTCATATTTTGATTTCCAAAATTATTTTGAGGAAGTGAGGTTCGTGACAAGCCTGTGTCGCAAGGCAACTTTTTGCCTCCCCAAGTGCCAGCTGCGCGACGCGCAACTACCTTAAAAAAGGGGCTGCCCCCATGTTTGGGTCCTCCTCAAGGACCCTTTGGTTGGTCCTTCAGGAGTCGTGCCCGGACCTTTTGACCCTAAACATGTACCTCTAGGTATTAGGGTCATCCCCACTGATTTTAGACTCCAAAAAACACCTTAAAACATGCACAACATACAAGGACACACTAGCGCACACACATGACTAGTTTCCCAACGTCTTGGTCGTCCTTTGACGTTTCACTTCCAAACTCTTAAAACTAACTTATAAAGCTATTATTCATAATTTTAACACCTTATTAACTCATAAAAATCATGATATCCTCTATATTAACCTAGTTTGTTTTGAGGGTTGTCTTTGTGCATTGCATAATGGTGGATCAATTGAATAATATACCACACATATTTCTAGATGAGAATTATTTGATTCCACCCTGAACCAATTTTGATAGGGGAACCTTTTTGTCGTGATACGTACAAGTGTTGCTATTTTTAAAATAATATATTTCATACCAAATTTGTTTTGGGAATTTCATTCTCATAACAAATGGTTAAGCTATATTTGAGACATAAATTTTGCTTAAACCACTTGGATATAAACCAACATTATCAATATAATTTTATAATGAGAAAAATACATAAATTCACCACTGAAGTTGTCCCGGATATTTAAAAAGACACCTTAACTTTGCAATCGTTCTATTACCCACTAAACAATTATGAATTGATATTAATATATCATTTTTCAGTCAGCCCAAATTTTAAGAAGCAAGTATTTTCATACACCAATCATTACATGACACGTGTTAATATAATTTATAATATAATTTTTATTCATTTTATGTTTTTCTTTCTCTCTGTCTTTTAATTTTGATTTCATCGTAAATTCCACTTTATCTTCCACCCCCACTTTTAAGCTGTACAATTCCTTCATTTTCTTTATTTTTCTTCATTTTGCGCCCTCCCCCCCCCCCCCCCCAAGCTGAACCCCTCTTCCTTTTTTTTTCTTTTTCTTTTTCTTTACTTGCTAGACTTTATTGAATTATTGATAATAAAACTAATTTTTTTTTCAGAAAACTTCAAAATTTTGAAGGTATGATCAATTACTCCATTTCACATAACTTCAAAATTAGAAATGATAATTTTAAAAGAATCAATGAATTTCCTTAAAATTGAAAGAACTTGATTGAAATCAGATTTAAAAAACTATATGATACCTCCTAATCATCTTTGTTTTTCTTCTAGACGAATACGATATTGAGATTTTTTACCGGAACGCGATTGGTTTCTAAGATGAAAGCTAATGGGCTTATCAAATTTTTCCAAATGTAAGAAAATATTTAGAGAAAGTTTTAAAATTAAAGAGAATAAAACTAATAGTAGTAAAAAAAAAAGTGAAGTTGTGGTAAAAATGGTGACATTGAAAGTGATAATCTTTAATGGAGATGACAATGAATTTTTGAAGAAGAAAGGAAGAGAAAAAAATAATAAGAAAAAAAGCTAAAATAATAAGAAATATATTTTATAATAAAATACTTGTAAAAATAAAATTACATTAGTTATTTTAGGTTGCTCACTCTCTTTGAGAGAGAGCACACACTTTGTATGTAAGGTGGACAAAAAATGATGTAATAATACCAGTTCAAGATTGTTAGTTGGGTAATAGGACACTTACATAGCTAAGTGTCTTTTTAAAAATTTGAGAAAAGTTCAGGTGACACTTTATGTCTTTTCTCTTTTATAATATGAATTGTGCTCTTGATTTAACAATTTAAGCAAACAAAATTCAAATTGCAATTTGATTTCAAATGCACATGTGACCATACCATATATGTATTTATTAAATCACATAATGGTAAATAGTTCACATTTCTGGTGAATGAGCTCGTTTACATTTCACAAATTCAGGGAATGCAATTTCAACTTTAGCTGGTACAATGAGTATTTTATCATGAGAAAACAACACAAGAAAGTTTTTGAAGAATTTATTATTTCTTCAATATATAATCGCATAAATTCTCAATTATTTTTCGTATCATATTTAAATCGGGATAGTCAACCTCTTTGAGAAAGAGCACAGACTCTCTATGTAAGGTGGGCAAAAAATGATTTAATAATATCAGTTCAAGATTGTTTAATGGGGTAATAGGATACCCACATAGTTAAGGTGTCTTTTTGAAAAAATTGGAACAAGTTTAGGTGTTACTTTATGTCTTTTCTCTTTTATAATTGGAATTGTGCTCTTGATTTAACAATTTGAGAAAATAAAATCAAATTGCAATTTGATATCAAATGCACATGTGGCCATATCATCGATGTATTTATTAAATCACATAATGGTAAATAGTTCATATGGCTGGTGAATGAGCTCATGTACATTTCACAAATTTAGGGAATACAATATCGACTTTAGCTTGTACAATAATTATTTTATCAAGAGAACAAATAACACATGAGAGTTCTTGAAGAATTTATTATTTCATAAATATATAATCACATAAATTTTCAACTATTTTTCGTATCATAATTAAAACGGGATGGTCAAAATTGTAACACCTCGCAATTTGAAATAATTAGGAAGAAACTAAGAATTGAAAATAGTCATTTTTCTTTTGGAAATAATGAAAATATGGAAATTTGTTTAAGTTAGGAAAAGTTGAGTTGTGGTCAACTTCAAATGGCCATAACTCCTAAATTAGGGTGATTTAGGTGTACTTCCAGATATGGGTAACCGCTAAGTTTGCGCGATTCCGAGTTCATATGAGTGACTTATGCCCTTTGGAAGTTGGGCTTTTCGAATAAGGAAAGTCAAATTCATATTTTGAGGGGCATTATGGTCTTTTCCTTACCCAATTGTTTTATTTCATTTTTAGGTAATTAATAGGGGTCAAAACTGATCTTAGTTAGTTTACGCTTTTAGAAAAAGATTTCGGGTTTTGAGAGAAGAGAAAAGAAGGGGAGAAAGGAGAAGAGCGTTCAAGATTTGTCAAGATTGTCGAGTTTAGCTTGTGGATTTTGTCAAAGGGTGATCTCTACGAGGTATGTGAGATCACATAACGTTGGGTTTGTTCACCAACGTGCCAATCATGATTCACTTCAGCAAAATATGTTTGATTTGAAAGTAAATCCTTTGAGTTCTTGTTGATATTCGTTTGAATTCTTGTGGGTTGTGTTGTTGAAGTTTCATGAGTTTGATTCATGTTTCCAGGTTAAATTTCGGGTTGAGTCTATCATATATTGAGGGTATAAGTGATTCCAAGTGTTTGGGGAAAGTGCCAAGTGAAATTAGAGGGTTTAGAGTTAAAAATGAAGAAGTAAGTTCGGAGTTTTCTGGGGAGGGGGCTGAGGTGCCGCGCCTCCCAGACCGCCCCAAAAGTTTCAGATCACCCCACCAAGTTCTCTGAACTTTGAGGGCTGGCGCCCCGCACCTCACAGAGCGCCAGGGACGCCAGTTCTCCCCATTTCTTTCCCACCTTGTCGTACTTGTTCCTTAGCAGTATACCTATGTTTTCTAGTTGATTCCAACATTATAAGGTACATATAAACATCATGAAATCATCCATAAACATGATATAATGAACCTTGAGTCAATAATCCAATTCAAGGAAAGTTAAGATCAAAGTCAAGAGAAATAAAAGTCAAGTCTAGAAGTTAAGGATCAAGCCAAAGAGAAGTTTATAAAGTTTTCAAAAGTCTTTTACAAACATTTTAACTTTGTTTAAGACTTAAAATTTTAGTTGAGTAAAGAGTAAATATTGAATTCCTTTCTTCAAAGAAGTATATGGGGACTATTTATTCCCAAAGAGTTAAAAAATGTTTTCACATTTGAGAAAGAAAGGGAACATCAATTCCAAGAGAGCCTTTAAGCTATATTTTTAGTAATCATCTCAAACCAAAGAAGGAAGTTGCTTTAAGAACATATGAGCTATGTATATTCTGAGAGTAGTATTTGCCACGACCGAGCCTACACCCTGGACGTGGTCGACACTCAGAGACCATTACTGACCACAAGCGAACCCTTAGCCTGACTTACTTACTCAACGCAAGACTTAAAGGATTAATACAAGGATTAAGATGCTAACTAACACAACTGTCTGGAACTGAAATCAAAATGTTTTAAAAATAAACATTTACTTTAGCCAAAATGGCAACTCAAATATGAAAATAAGTTAATAACAAAATTATAACGAAAGAACTAACATCTGACTGACTATCTATGAAGCCTCTAATAACTGATATGGATTTTCGGACAGACCCCACAACATCCTAATGAGATAAACTAGAAAGCAATGACAAAAGGATCCTCCAAAAAGTAAGGAGGCTCACCAACTGACTCTGAACTGTTCACTGGATCAACGATGCGCAAGAATATCGATCCTAGTTACTCGCGTCTGCATCATAATACGATGCAGGCCAACTGGCATCAATATATTTAATGTACGAGTATGCGAGTTGGATTGCTAAAACAACATAGACTTGAAGGAGATTCTGAAAGAAACACTTACCTTGGATCTTCTCAACTCATGAATACTTAACTAAACTCATTTCAATATTAAGCAATTTAAAAGCGAGTGCATAATAAAGATAAGTTTTTTAAAACCATGATGTAATATTTGTGTGTTTAGAAAGATACAAATTAACTCTGAGATGTATGTAAAAATACAAAATAAACTGATGTCAATTCTTAGTCATAATAAAAGACATATCATGCTTCCTCTCAAAGTCTACTTGTGCAATGCATGAATGAAGTCCCATACCCCCATTGATACTAAGTAAAAACCCTTGAGGAACCATGAGATTACTACTTTGGGAGTTTCTCTAATCGACAACCACCACTATGAGCCTAAGTGGTGCTATAGCTTCTCGCCCACGCTGCCAGAACTGTCCTATACTTTGCCGTCACATAGAACATCCTAAACTTAGTGGATCCACTAACTTAAATTTACGTGATCATCTAAAAAGTATGACCCGTTAATATCCATGATGGTTACATGGTTTACATGGAGACTTGAGTTAATATGAACTCTCACTCTAGGATCGGTGCTCAATACTACTCCCAAAATATACTTTAGCTCATACTTTTAAAATAACTTCCTTCCTCTGGGTTGAGATAATTTTCTCAACCCTTTTTAGCTTTAAAAATCCCTCTTGGAACCAGTGTTCCCTTTTATCTTTTAAAACCATGTTAGGAAATATTAGTTTCCTCTTGACTTAAACGTAAAAACACTTATAGACTTCCTAAGGAATACTTAGTTCCCTTATATCTTTTAAGAAATGAACTTAACTCTTTAATCTTTGCTTGACTTGAAACTTTTGATCTTAATCAACTCTTTAGGGACATACTTAGTCCCTCTATACTTCTTTGAAGGAAAGAGTTCAAATTTTACTCTTTCATTAACTTGAAGCTTGAGCCTTAAAACGAAGTTAAAACTTTTAAATAAGACTCTCGGGAACTTTAAGAAATTTTACTTTATCTTACTTAATAACTTTAGACCTGACTTCTTAACTTCCTTGACTTTGATCCTAACTTTCCTTGAATTTAATTATGGATTGAAGGTTCATGATTCATCTTTATGGATGGTTTCATGATGTTTAGACGTACCTTAGAGTGTTGGAATCAACTAGGAAACTTAGGTACATGATTAGGAACTAGTACCAAAAGATGGGGAATAAATGGGGTCTCCAAGTGACCTTGGCGCTCTGATAGGCGTGGAGCGCCAGAGCCTGATAGACTGACTCTGGTCTGAGGCGCTCTGGCTGGCGCGGTGCACCAGAGCTTTTCAGACAGAGGCTGTCCTAAGGGGCTCTGGTAGGTGGGGCGCCCCAGGATCTTTCAGATGGGACCTCCGACTTTTCTTCTCCGTTTTTCATCTTTAAACCTTCTAAACTTCTATGAATATCATCCCAATCACTTAGGATCACTAATAACCTCAATAACCAATAGATTAGACTTGAAAAAAAAACCGGAAACACGAATCCAATCAACTAGAACATTCTACAACTCAACCAACAAGAATTCAATTATTCATCAAAAACTTCAATATTCATCAACCAATCTATTCAAAACTCGCTGCATTAAACATGTTGGTGTGTGGGTGAACGAACCCAACACAGAAAGATCCCACATACATTTTTAGGGATCACCCCCGACGAATTTCACAAGCCGAACTTCGACGATCTTGAACGTTCTTGCTTCCTCTTCTCCTTTCTCCTCTTTTCTCCTCTTCTTTTCTCTTCTCTCAAAACCTTAACTTGTTTTCTAAAAACTTGAACTGAATAAGATCAGTTTAGACCACAATTTATTACCAAAAAATGAAATAAAATAATCGAGTAAGGAAAAGACAGCTGTCCTTCCCAAATACGGATTGGACTATCCCTAATCCAACAACCCAACTTTCGAAAGGCATAACTCACTCATACGATATCAAAATCGCTTAAACTCGGTGGCGTTGGAAATATATTTCCAACCATAAAAAGAGCTACCTCTAATCATCCTGAACTAGAAGTTATGACCATTTGAAGTTGAACAAAAACTCACTTTTCCCCAACTTAAGAAAAATTCTAGATTTTAATTCTTTCCAAAAGTGACTATTTCAACTTCTAAGCTTCTTCCTAGTTGTCTCAATTTGCGAGATATTACAGTATTGAGTACCGATATGGGGATGTGAGTTCATATTAACTAAAGTCTCTATAAATCATGTAGCCATTATGGGTAGTAAAATATAATACTTTTTAGATAACTCCTTAATAAGCTTCTAGCATAAGCTAGTTGATTCACTAACTTAAGCATTCTATATGACGAAAAAGTATAGCATAGTTCTAGCAGCGTGGGAAAGACACTGTATCACCACTTAGGCTCATAGTGGTGGTTGTCAGTTAGAGAAACTCCCACAGAAACTATATTAGTTTATTATGAGTAAAGTTGAGTCTTTTATTGCATTTTTAACGAACTAAATTGCTTTTACTATTTTGTAAAACTTTCCATATAATGCAGGTGTTTCAATGCATTATTTTCAGTTAAGTTATTCATGATTTTAGAAGAGCCAATGTAAGTGTTTCTTTCATATTTTTTTTTCAAACCTACATTATGTTTAACATTCCAACTCACATACTCGTACATTCAATGTACTGATCCAGTTGGCTTGTATCATCTTATAATGAAGAAGCAGGTAACTAGGACTAGCAGGTAGCACACCGTTGATCCAGTGAGCCCTCCAGAGTCAGTTGGTAAGCCTCATTGCATCCTGGAGGACTCCTTTTTACATTGCTTTCAGTATTTTCTTTGTTAGGATGATAGGGATATTATCCCGACATCCTTCTTTGTTAGAGGCTTCATAGACAGTTAATAGTTCAGTTGTCTTTACATTATTATTTCAGATGTTGTTTAAAGACTTCAACTGCCATTTTGGCTAAGTTTTACACCTAGTCAAATTTATATTTTTGAGATTATCTTGTTAAGTTAAGTCTTCCACTGAGTAATTAAGCCAGACCAAGGGTTCTCTTAGGGCCAACAATGGTTCTTGAGTGCCAGTCCCATCCAGGGTATACGCTCGAGGCGTGACAAACTTTGTATTAGAGCACAAAGTTCAATAGTCCTACGGAGTCTATGAAGCCGTGTATATAGAGTCCTAACAATCGGTGTGATGCGCGCCACATCTATAGTTAGGAGGCTGCAACACTTAGGAAAATTTCTCACTTCTTTTACACTCATTTCGTGCGGTAGAGTATGATCTCTAATAAGTTTTCTTCTAATTCGTGCTTGCACGTGTTTTCAAATAATCATGCCCCCATTAAGATCAGTTAGAGAAGAAACAGTTTCCAAATGCACCTGCAGTGCAACCACAAGGGAAAGTCACTAATACTAAGTTCAAGAAACCAATAAGGTTACTAAGCCAATGTGTGACTAACTAGATTGGACAACAAAAAGGAGCTCGATAGGAAGGGACTGATACCTCGAGGATCCGAGAGTTCTTGAGGATGAATCATCTAAGCATCATTGGCTCGAGCACAACTGATGATCCAAAGAACTTTATTGAGGAACTAAATAAGGTATTTGAGGTTATGAATATGGCCAATAATGAGCGAGTTGAGATAGAGGCCCATCAACTGAAGTATGTTTCTAGGACTTGGTTTGATTAGTGGAAAGAGGGTAGAGCTGAGGATGCACCACTTACGAGTTGGGCATGTTTTGAGGAGGCTTTCTTGGGGCATTTATTTTCCCTTTTTTTTGAAAGAGGCGATGGTACACGAATTTCTTAAACTTAAGAAGGATTCTCTAGGTGTCCACAAGTATGGGTTTATGTTCACCCAACTATCCCGTTATGCTATGGAGATAGTTGCGGATATAAGGAGAAGAATGAGCCTGCTTGTTGCTGAGTTGTCCCATATATCAAGTAAAGAGGGCAGGGCTGCAATGCTGACAGGTGACATGGATATCTCAAGGTTGATGGTTTATATGCAGCAGGTTGAGGAAGAGAAGCTGAGGGATAGAGAGAAGTTCAGAAATAAGAAGGCTAAGACATGAAATGAGTCCGGTAGCACAAAAGTAATGTGAATCGGTCATCCTTTCAGCAAAAGCAGAAGGGATCTGATCCATCATCTGCTAGTGAACATGCACCCAGAAACAAAGGTGATCATAATTGTCATAATTCACATAACTTTACAGCTACGCCTGCACAGTCTCAAGGTAGTGTGGCACAAGGAGGTAACTAGGATCCTGCATGTGCTAGGTGTTGTAGAATCCACACAGGTAAGTGTTGTAATGGTCAGACAAGTTGTTTCAAGTGTGGGCAAGAATGTCACTTCATAAAAGAGTGCCCAAAGAACATGCATGGTAGTGGAAATCAGGGAAATAGAGCCCCATCTTCTTGAGTTGCTTCACCAAATAGGGTTGCACCTAGAGGAGCTACTTGCGATACTGCAAAGCAGAAAACTACCTCTATGCAATCACTAGTCGTCATGAGCAAGAGATTTCTTTAGATTTTGCCATTAGTATGATCAAAGTTTTTACTTTTGATGTTTATGCTTTGCTAGACCCAAGAGCCAGTTTATCTTTTTTAACCCCTTATGTTGCAAATAATTTTGATGTTATTCCTAAGAAACTCTGTGAACCATTTTGTGTTTCCACACCTATTGGGGAGTCTATTATAGCAGAGCGAGTGTCTCGTGATTGTGTCAATTCTATCAATCACAAGAACACCATGGCTGATTTAATTGAGTAAGACATGGTAGATTTTGATGTCATTCTAGCTATGGACTGGCTTCATGTTTGTTATGCCTGAATATATTGTAAGACTTGAGTTGTCAAGTTCAAGATTCCTAATGAGCCAGTCATAGAGTGGAGTAGTAGTTTAGCAGTGCCTAGGGGTCATTTTATTTTGTACCTTAAGGCAAGGAAATTAGTTTCAGTGGTTGTGTCTATCACTTGGTCTGAGTTAACGACTCTAGTGTTGAGATACCTCCTATTCAGTTAGTTCCTATAGTATGACAGTTTCCAAAAGTCTTTCCAGATGATCTACCCAAAGTCCCTCCTAAGAGAGAACTAGACTTCGGCATATACATTCTCCCAAATACTCGTCCTATCTCTATTCCACCATATAGAATGGCACCAACAGAGTTGAAAAATCTTAAGGAGAAGTTGAAATATCTCCTAGATAAAGGTTTCATTCGACCAAGTGTCTCACCTTGGGGCGCTTCGGTCTTATTTGGGAGAAAGAAAGATGGTTCCCTTAGGACGTGTATAGATTACCATCAGTTGAACAAGGTCACCATCAAGAATAAATATCCTTTTCCAAGAATTGATGATTTTTTTTATCAACTTCAGGGTGCGTCTTGTTTTTCAAAAATAGACCTAGATTTGGCTACCATCAGTTAAGAGTAAGGGAATATGATATTCCAAAGACAGCTTTCAGAACCCAATGTGGTATTTATGTGTTTCTTGTTATGTCGCTCAGTTTAACTAATGCCCCTGCAACATTCATGGACCTTAAGAATCAAGTTTTCAAACCTTGTTTAGATATGTTTGTTATCGTCTTCATTGATAACATACTAATCTATTCAAGGAATGAAGAAGATCATGCTAGCTATCTTACAATATTTCTTCAGACTTTGAAAGATAAGGAGTTGTATGTTAAATTCTCTAAATATAAGTTTTGGCTTGAGTCTGTGGTGTTCTTGGGCCATATTATGGTAATGGAATTAGAGTTGATATTTAGAAAATAGAGGTCGTGTAAAATTGGCCTAGACTTACATCTCCAACTGATATTAGGAGTTTCTTGGGTTTGGCTGGCCATTATACAGGGTTCGTAGAGGGCTTCTCATCTATTTCGTCTCCTTTGACCAAGTTGACTCAGAAAATAGTGAAATTTCAATGGCCTGAAGCTTGTGAGAAAAGCTTTCAGGAATTGAAAAAGAGGTTGACTACTGCCCCAGTTTTGACCTTACCGTAAGGTACTCAAGGTTTTGTGGTGTATTATGATGCATCTAGAGTTGGTTTGGGTTGCGTATTAATGCATAATGGCAAGGTTATAGCTTATGCCTCCAGACGGTTGAAAATTCATGAGAAAAATTACCCAACTAATGACTTAGAGTTGGTTTCTCTAGTATTTGCGTTAAGTATATGGTATCATTATTTATATGGTGTTCATGTAGATGTATTCATTGATCACAAAAGCCTTCAGTATGTGTTCACTCAAAAAGAGCTTAATCTCAGACAACAAAGGTGGTTAGAGTTACTCAAGGACTATAACATGAGTATAATTTATCATCCAGGTAAGGCTAATGCAGTTCTGATGCTTTAAGAAGGTTGTCTATGGGTAGTACCGCCCATGTTGAGGAAGAAAAGAGAGAGCTAGCGACAAATGTGCATAAGACTTGCACACTTAAGAGTCGGACTAATGGATTCAACAGAAGGAGTAGTAGTGGTGATGAATGGGGATGAATATTCATTATTGTCTGAAGTGAAATATAAGCAAGACTTAGACCCTATTTTTCTTGAATTGAAGGCAAATGTTCATAAGAAACAAACACTAGCTTTTGAAAAAGGGGAGATGGTGTTTTGAGATATCAAGGTATATTGTGTGTACCAATGGTGGATGGACTCCAAGAGAGGATCATGGAGGAAGCTCATAGCTCTAGCTATTCCATTCATCTAGGTTCCAAAAATATGTATCTCGAGTTGATATAAGTCTATTGGTGGAATATTATGAAGAATGGCATTGCAGAATTTGTTGCTAAGTGTCCAAATACCCAACAAGTTAAAGCAAAGAATCAAAGGCCTGGGTTGACCCAGAACATAGATCTTTCGGAATGGAAGTGGGAGAAGATTAATATGGATTTCATCAAAAGTTTACCAAGGTCACACAGGCAACATGATTCTATTTGGGTGATTGTCGATAGAATGAAAAAATCATCTCACTTTTGCCAGTACAGACTATCCATTCGGTAAAAGGTTATGTTAAGTTATATCTTCAAGAGGTATTAAGACTTAATGGGGTTCCAGTATCCATTATCTTAGATAGAGGTGCACAATTTACTACACAGTTCTAGAAATATTTCTAAAAAGGCTTGGGTTCAAAGGTGAACTTAAGTACTGCCTTTCATCCTTATACAGATGGGCAAGTAGAGCGCACTATTCATACCTGAGAGGATACGTTTGGGGCATGTGTGATTGATTTCAAGGGTAATTGGGATGATCACCTACCTCTAATTATGTTTGCTTACAACAATATTTAACACTAGAGCATCCAAATGGCTTCTTATGAAGCTCTTTATGGAAGAAGATGTATATTTTCTTTTGGATGGTTTGAAGTTTGATATGACCAGATTTAGTTCATCAAGCTATGGACAAGGTGAAAGTGATTGAAGAGAGGTTGAAAATGGCATAGAGTCATTTGAAATCCTACACTGATGTTAGCAGGAGGGAGCTAGAGTTTGAAGTAAATGATTGGGTATATCTATAAGTTTCACCCATGAAGGGAATTATGAGATTTTGCAAGAAGGGGAAGCTTATTCCCCGGTATATTGGTACGTAAGAATATCTAAGAGGGTTGGTAAGGTAGCTTATGAGTTAGAGCTACCACAAGAGTTAACAGCGGTTCATCCGATATTTCTCACTCCATGTTGAAGAGGTACATGGGCGATCCTTCATTGACCATTCCAACAGAAGATATTAGGATCAAGGATTGCTTGTCTTGTTAAGAGATTCCTGTTCAGATTATAGATTGCCAAGTTCGCAAGTTGAGAACGAAGGAGGTAGCATCAGTCAAAGTCCTTTAGAGGAACCAATTTTTGAGGAATCTACTTCGGAAGCTGAAGAGGATATGAAAAAGATATATCCACATCTCTATGAATCCGGAAAGAGTGCAGAGCAAGGTACTAACTCTCTTCTTAGTACTCTTTGAATTATGAGTGAGCATGTTGTTTGTTTACATTTGCTTTTTGGGTATTTGAACTTGATGTTACCACCCTTAGTCTAGTAAGGGACATCTGGAGATATTGTAACACCTTGCAATTTGAAATAATTATGCAGAAGCTTAGAACTGGAAATAGTCATTTTTTTGGAAATAATGAAAATCTAGAAATTTGTTTAAGTTAGGAAAAAATGAGTTTTGGTCAATTTCAAATGGCCATAACTCCTACCTCTTAGGTGTACTTCAAGATATAGTTGGAAACATCTTCTAATAATCTTTCCAACGTTGTCGAGTTAGCGCGATTTCGAGTTCGAATGAGTGAGTTATGTCCTTAGGACGTTGGATGTTCGAATAAGGAAACTCCAATCCAGATTTTTGAGGGGCATTATGGTTTTTTCCTTACCCAATTATTTATTTTATTTTGTTTATAGGGGTCTAAACTGATATTAGTCAGTTTACGCTTTTGTAAAAAGAGTTAGGGTTTTGATAGAAGAGAAAAGAGGAGGAGAAATGAGAAGAACATTCAAGATTCGTCAAGATCATCGAGTTTAGCTTGTGGATTTCATCAAGGGGTGATCCCTACGAGGTATGTGAGATCACATAGCATTGTGTTAGTTCAACCAAGTGCCAATCATGATTCAATTCAGCAAATTTTTTTTGATTTGAAAGTAAATCTTTTGAGTTCTTGATAATATTCGTTTGAATTCTTGTGGGTTGTATTGTTGAAGTTTTTTGAGGTTTGATTCATGTTTCCAAGTGAAATTTGGGGTTGAATCTATCATATATTGAGTATATAAGTGATTTCAAGTGTTTGGGGAATGAACCAAGTGAAATTAGAGGATTCAGAGTTGAAACACGAAGAAGAAAATTCAGAGTTTTCTAAGGAGGGGCTTGGGGTGCCGCACCTCCTAGAATGCACCAAAATTTCCTTTGAAATTTTGGCTCTGGCGCGCCGCGCCAGCCAGAGCGCAAACAAGTTCTCTGAACTTTGAGGGCTGGAGCCCCGTGCCTCTTAGAGCGCCAAGGTCGCCAGTTCTCCCTTTTACTTCCCACCTTTTTGTACTTGTTCCTTAGTAATGTACCTATGTTTTCTAGTTGATTCCAACACTCTAAGGTACATCTAAATATCATGAAATCATCTATAAATATGATATCATGAACCTTGAATCCATAATCCAATTCAAGGAATGTTAAGATCGAAGTCAAGAGAAGTAAGAGTCAAGTCTAGAAGTTAAGGAGCAAATAAAAGAGAAGTTTATAAAGTTTTCAAAAGTCTTTTACAAATATTTTAACTTTGTTTTATGATTTAAGGTTCAAGTTGAGTAAAGAGTAAAGAGTAAGGGTTGAATTCATTTCTTCAAAGAAGAATATGGGGACTATGTATTTCCAAAGAGTTTTAAAATGTTTTCACAATAGAGAAAGAAAGGGAACATCGATTCCAAGAGAGATTTTAATCTAACATTTGAGTATTATTTCAAATCAAAGAAAGAAGTTGTTTTATAAACATATGAACTAAGTATATTTTGGGAGTAGTATTGAGCACGATATGGGGATTGTAACACCTGGAAATCTAATGACCTAAGCTAGAGCCTATCATGTAGTCTAATAGCTTAATAAAGATAAAACGAAATATTTAAGTCCTAATCTACTATCTCTTACCTATTCCAATGGTTTAATATCTAAACATGTTCATAGGAAACCTCTGGGACCCCCGCCTCTGAAGGTTCCTTGGTGAGAACCCAAAGGAAGGTCCAAAAAGCTGTCCAAAAACAGGTTGGACTCATGAAAGGCATACTACGAGGCTGTTGCATCCAAAAGCAGAAGCAAGTGCACGTGGTCACTCAAGTAGTAAAGTGGCTCTTTCGAGCCAAATGTTCGTACCCGAGGGACTTCGAATTAACAAATACAAATCGCTGATGTCCAAATAAATTCATTCAAGCGGAAATTAATTTGAGAAATTTGCTTAAACTACTAATTAAACACTAACAAGACTTAATTACTTTAACCAACCAATTTTAAACACGGAAAGTTCACACTTCGAAAAGGTATCCCAGGGTTATAGCATATATCGATTTTTGGTACAATATGATTTATTCTAGTATTCAAGGTATTAGCTTCATTGTAGGTTAGCAAGGTTCACGATTACGATCTTCCAACCTCTAATCGCCTACCATCATTGACAACCTAATTACATCGTTGAGTGGGGTTAGGTATGAACAACCAAAGAAGCATTAAACATTCATTTTGCAATATAATCAAGTGCATATATAGGTATAATGCCATCATATACACAAAACAAACTAGAATTCACCCTAGAATGAACACACCACTCACATTTTTCGATCTATCCCTCTATTCATCTTCCGAGTTAAAGAGTGGACACAAAGTTTATTCTAATGTTGATCAAGCATTAAAAAAGTAAAATAAGAATTCAAGAACAAATTATAAACTAACCCTTCTCATACTAAAAAAAATTCATATTAAACCATCAACCATAGCTACAACCCTAGAATAGGGGCCTTTAGCTACTCATGACACAAAATATCAAGTAGTTATGTGTTAGAATCATACAAGACTTCACCAAGATGATGAAGAAGAAAAAAACCCTAGAAATGATAGCAAATTCATCTTTAATGTCTAGCTCTCGATTGTTTGGAATTGAATGTGTAATGAAATGACACTATAAAGGTCCGCGACGCAAACCTATTCCGTTGCACATATTTGCACATAGCTGAAACCACTCTGCGACGTGCTCCTTATCGTGGACTCCTCAGTTATGAGGAGTTCCTTTCCTGCATGGGCGGACTGTCTCCGCGATGCAGATGTGCTCCCTTGTAATACAATTTCCAACTTATTTGCTCTTTTTCTCTGCCACTTCATCTTTTACTTTCTGACCTTTGTTCACGTGTCCTATTTTAGATTTTTTTCCATTGCTTTTCAACCTGAAACATCTAATCATATTGGTTAGAAGAAGCAACATCAAAAGATTCTTAAAACTTAACTACGACACTGAAAATGCCCTCAAACTCGGCTATATATATGGGGTAAATTAGTTAGTAGGCGTATAAATACGCCTAAGATCACCACCCTACACTTATAACTTTGTTCGTCCTCAAACACTTCCACACTTTTAAACAACCGATGACTCTACTACTCTACTTCTAATAGCATTTAATCTTTGGCCACAATAACCGTCGTAGCTTCACGACAACATGACACTACAATGAATTCATAAGGAACGTTTGAGCAAGAAAATCTACCCTCAAGAATAGACTATTTTATACAATAGACTTATGCACAACTTTTGAAACCACAAATGTATCAGTTCTCAGATCTCATTAAGATCTCATTAAACATGTGCCCTCACTACAATTGAACACCCAAAATTACTCACGTAGACGTTTTCACACAAAATGGGTGCGGGAAACAAGCTACGCTCACACTCTTCAAAGAATTCACTTTCTACAACCAACGAACCATAGGCTTGCCCTTAGTGTACTGCTTCACTACTTTTGAGGATACAAAAGTTCAAGATCAATTAGGTCTTCTAAGGGTTGCAATGCAGGATAGGGGACAGGTAGGAAACATATTTAGGATAAAACGGTGACTGCATTCCCAAGAGCTTTAATGCAAAACACTTCAATTTCAAACCTTCTTCTAATAACCCCATCTTACGCTTCTTTTCATTGAACCTTTTGGCCCCTTGTTGCAAATTCACCTCTTTTCTCCATTTTTATTCTCAATTAAACCAGTTGTCCCCACCATTTTTATTTTCTTTTCCTTTTAGATATATATACATATCTATAGATTTTTATTCATATATTTTTTTGTATTTATTATATTCATAATTTTTTCATACTAAACGAGCCAAAACTTATGGTGGGGAGAGCCACTCAACTTCCGCTTCCTTATTTTGGTTCACAAAAAGCGCTTAGGATCTTTTGGCTCAAATTTATAGGCCAAAGAAGGAATGGGCACAAGCTTCAAAATAGGCTACCAAAGAATAAGTTCAAGGCTAAAAGGGGCTGACTAGGGATATACATCAAGGTTGATACAGGAAGGTACACTCAAGGCTATTAAAGAATTGCCTATAACGCTTCCCAAATTCCTTATCCTATTTTTTTCATTATGCATACACACCGGGCAAGTTCTGGACCTCAATGAATCGCAAGAAATTCACATTACACTCTCTTCAGAGGAAGCTCGACACCCATTTTTATGACACAACATCTCCAAGCCATAGATGTGTGTTGTAATCATTTCATCCCTCCTATTACACTCTCATATAGTAAGAGTGGGTCCATGTACAGTTTCTGGCCCCTTTGTCTTGGTGACGTCGAGGGGTGTGGTGAACAATGGTGCCATATAATCCATGTTCTCCTCTGGGACACCAGCCTGCCTGAATAATTTAGTGATTAGTCCACAAAAAGCATACCTTCTCCCTAGGTGGACTCTTTCCTTGCGCATTGTTGATTTGAGCACTTCTCATATGTTGATGGGTAGGTCCTTCATCAGTGCATACACCAAGAAAACCCGGTCCCATTTCACCTCGGTAAAGTGAAACCCTGGTATCAACCAATACATGATGATCTTCAGCCACACCCGGGGCTCCCTATTCATATGGGCAGAAGGGAAGGACTGATGATAGCCACGATGCCCATGCCTAATCCATTTGGCCGTGGATTGGGTCTCTCACAAAGTATGACGAATCTCCTAATACGGGGGATTGATAATGATCCATGTGATAAAATCATAAGGGGCATCTGCGGTCCATAATAGTTGGTTCAACGTTTTTGGTGTAAGAGGGACCTCCACTCCCTGCACTGTGACATAATGAGAACGGGCGTCAGTCTTCCAATTGGCGTAGAATTCCCGCACTATGCTGTCATTGCTCTCTGATGGATCTTGAAAGACGAAACCCATATGTAGTTCGAGTATATGATGCCTAATGTGTGGGAACTCCCTCTCCAAATTTACATCCTCAAGCACCACATCTGAGAAATACTTGGCTTTCGAGTAGGACTTGCACCACTTCCTGCCCTCTGGTATGATAGTTTTGGCCTATAACGCTGAGTTTGTCCTCGTGGGACTGCGGATGCCGGGGGAATGGTGGTTCCCATCCTTACTCTCTTGCGACTACTAGACGCCATCGCCTTGCCTAATCTTTGTGAACTAGAAATGGTAACCTGTAGTCAGAAAAGAAAAAAAAATCCAAATCACTTATTGTAACTCAACACCAGAGGGCAACCCCACATTTACTTTCAAACACCACGTCACAAACAACACGGTACTCAGACTTCCCAAAGTCATTTTCATCATGTGATTCACCCAAATTGCCCCCATCCTAAACATACAGACCCAAACACTTTAGGTTCTATTCAAGACTTTGAACCAACACACAATATGACTATTTCAAGAACTTCAATTAACTTCCCAAAATGGCTACTCACGAATTCACAACACCCAATTTGTACCTAATTGATTCAATATGTCTTTTGCTACTTCATTTGTAGGCCTTAAATAAGGTATCCACACGTATTCTCATAATTTTAAGTTAAATATGCAAAGAAGTCGACCTCTAATGCAACTCTTACCCAAAGAATCAATCAAGTTCATACCCATCACAAGCAATTCCTACAACTTCATGAATGAGCATCACAATTTTGCCCAAAGAGAAAAGAAAAGTTGCAAGAAACATACCTTGAGTAGTAAGAATAAGGAAGAATTGAAATAACTTTAGCAAGATCATTTACCTTCGCGACACAGATTTGGTTGATAGAGGGAGTTAGGGTATTAGAGATGGCAGCAATCGGGAGTTTTTGTTGCAAAAATGAGTACAATATACCGATTTTAGGGGTTAAAAGGAGATGAGGGTTGGGTTTTACCATATTAGTCGGGTAAAATCCAACTTTTAATAAAAACAACCCGAAAAACATACCAGGTCCGCGAGGCGGAGCTGTTGCGGACACTCCTTGTAGTTCGTTGCTTGGAAACCGAAGAAACAACAGTGGAGGAACAAGTCCATGACACGCTGCGGTCGCGAACTCCTCTGGAATTGTAACCCTACAAAATTAATTTCATGAAACCAAGTCTGCGACGCGGTGAGGTCGCGGACTCCTCTGGAATTGTAGCCTTGCAAAATTAATTTCATGAAACCATGTCCGCGATGAGAAGCTGTCGCGGACCTGCCTTTTACATTTTTTACCCTTTTTGGAGTAGGCTCCATCTACATTGTAGGAGCGCGTCGCGGACTCTCCTGGTTGTGCCCAACAATTCTTTCATCAACTTTGTTTTCACAGAATAAAATATTACGAAAAATGCAAAATCTTATAACAAAAATTAAACGAAACTAGCCTATTAAAACAAAACTACAAAGCAAAATTTTTGAAATCACAAAGTCTCGGGTTGCCTCCTGAGTAGCGCATGATTTAACGTCGCGGCATAACTCAGCTCCTCCTCATTCATTGCTCAACTCCAAGCTTTCTTCTTGTCAATCAAACTCTTGTCCAAAATAATGTTTCACTCTTTGTCGATTCATAATGAACGTGGATTGCTTCCCTTTATTACATAAATATACAGTGTTGTGATCATTCATACGCATCACCTCAAATGGTTAACTCCTTTTTGTCTTCAACTTACCTGAAAACAACCTCAATCTAAAGTTTAACAACAATACCTTATGCCCGGGCTTGAAAAAGTTGAGACACAATATGCTTATCATGCCATCATTTGGTCTTCTCCTTATAGAGATTGGTATTTTCATAGGCATGGAAGGTGAAACGTTTCACTACCCAATAAGCCTGATGTTCTAGTTCAACTGGAAGGTGAAACACTTTACCAAAGACCAAATGGTAGGGATAAGTCCCTATTGGTGTCTTATAAGCGGTCCTATACACCCATAATACATCATCAAGCTTCATTTCCCAATCTTTCTTCTAGGCGTTAATCGTTTTCTGTAGAATCTGCTTCACGTCCCTATTTGACAGTTCTACTTGACCATTGGTTTGATGGTGGTATGTTGTATCCACCTTGTGCCTGACTCCATATTTAGCTAAGATGTTCTTCACCAATTGATTTATGAATGTCATCCCTCCATCATTGATTATTGCTCTAGAAGTTCCAAATCGAGTGAAGATATGCTTCTTTAGGAACTTTAACACCACTTTAGCATCATTCGCTGGCAACGCCACTGCCTAAACCCACTTTGACACATAGTCAACAGCCACAAGTATGTACTGATTTCCATTTGATGGAGAGAATGGCCCCATGAAGTCGATCCCCCAAACATCAAATCTCTCAACATCCAAAATTTTGTGCAAAGACATCTCATGTGGTATGGAAATAGACCCCATCCTTTAACATTGATCACAACTTTTCACATAACCTGCAACATCTCTAAACAAAGTAGGCCAGAAAATCCCTGATTGAAGAACCTTGTTGTAACATTTCGAAATTTCAAGGCATGTTGTAAAACTTAACCTAGGTTCCATGAGGTCTAATCATTGTTCTAAGTCTAATTAGGTGTATATAGAATAGTTAAGAGGTTTAAGAACCAAAATATTCAAGAACGTCCATGACGTCCAAAAAATTGGTTCATAAGAGGGCTAGTGTGTCTTAAGCCGTTTAACTAGTTTAAGAATCGGAATTGAACGAAAGTTGGTAGAAATAGGTGTAACACATGTTAGGTATGTTTCATGGTTTAAACGTTCGGGTACGAATCACCAAGGACCAACCAAGGGCCCTTGAGGAGGACCCTTGTAGTTGGATACAACACTCAAAAAAATAAACTCTCTTCCTTCTCTCTATTTCTCTCTCTATTGGAAGACACCATTGAAGTTTTAGCCTGAAAGGTGAACTGGGGGATGGTTAAGTACAAATTATGCATCGAAGGGCCATCCAATCTTAAGGTATGGGATCTAATTCACCTTCGAGACTTCTTTTCTCAAAGGGCTCTTCAAAGGTTTTCCAAAAGTTGAGTTTTCATGTGGGTTTCATTCAATTACGAAATCAATGTTATGAATTGAGTTGTTTATACTTTATTTAGGGTATAATGAGTAGATTATCATGTGATGCAACTTAATTGGGATGAATTGAGATGGTTTGGTCTAGATTGTAGATTGTGACCCTTAACCCTTAACCCTAGGCATGATCTTGATATGAAATATGTTGGGTTTGATGCAATTGATTTTATTATTTGTAAAATTATCCTTAATGGTTTTTATTATCATGTTGAATTGAAGTCCTTCATGCTAGTCCTTGAGTATTGATCTAGGCTAAGAAGATAGACTTAAATATCATGTTTTCAAGCTTGGATCTAGTATTAAATTATAGTGTAGTGATTCTTCTAAATTCATTATCATGTTGGTTATTGGATTAAATTGGTGTGATGAACCAAATTGGGTGGATATATGGGTTGATGATAAGTCCCTTATTGATGAACTATGGAGGAGTTTTGGTAAGTCTTGACTATCCTAATTCTCACTTCAATTGTGGTTAATTGTCATCAAGTTAAGATGTTGTGTTGAAGTACACTTTGTTTAAGGTGATAGGATGGTATGATGATCGAATTGAAATGTCTTATGTTTTGGTTGTGAGGTTGCTTATGAGTACATGTTATAAAGAAGTTGATGTGTAATAATGTACCCTATTAAGATGAGATGTGCAAGTGTCAACTTCACCTATATGAATTGTGAATGAAAGGACTATTTCTCATACAATTCTTACTAAGCTATGATGATGAATATACAAGGGCTAGACCCTATGACCTAACTAATTGTATGATGGTAATAAGGCTATAAATACATTCTATAAAAAGGGGAATTTTTTTTAGTACTGAGTGAACTTGACAATGGGAGGTGATGAATTGTTCATAAAAGGAAAGATTCATCCTAAAGTTGCCCGTGTGATGTTAACTCCCTTGCTTATGGGATATGTCATCTAAGGGATTCCCATGAGGAGAGCCCCAATTACCACATGGTATGAATATGGATATCTACCTCTTAGTTCTTGAACTATGTTGCCACCATAGGATACTAGCTAGTGGATCCACCTAGATAACTACGTTTATGTTAGGTTCTACCTTGGCCGGTAGACCACCTTCCATCGGTGTAAGGTTTCATGACGCCGGATTCCACATTAGCTCATGTGGTCTATGTCGGTTAAGGCAAGAATTCCCTAAACTAAAATGAATAAATGAAATATAAACTCATTGAAGTAACTTGAGGGGTTTGACTTTAGCATAGGTAGGGGTATGGGACTCTACCTATGCCTTGCACTAGTTTGCCTTGATAGGAACTTTGAGAAGTTAATATTATGTATAGAAATGATGATGTAATGTAAATGATTTTATATGTTGAATAAGATACTTATGAATATGAAATTGGTTATCATGGTTAAAGAAAGAATATCATATGAGATGGAAGACTATGCTATGTGAAGTGAATTGATAATTATGATATTTAGTAGGTTACTTGATTAAGTAGGGTTATGGGGCTTTACTTGGTCATTGCACTTGTGGCTTTATAAGGATTATAGTTGGTTGGTTTCTTTTGCTATTTATATGATTTACTCTTATTCATGGTTGTGATGTTATTAAATGATGGTAGAGTTATATGAGATTTTGGGTTTAAGTGTAATGATATGCATGTGATATACTTAACTTGTTTAGTATGTTTAAATGATTGGTTTAAATGACATGTTTTAATTAAATGTCCATTTTTAGCATGCTTTGATGACATTTGTGCATATGGTCTCATACTTAGTACATGTGGCGTACTAACCCCATTTTCTCCCTCTTTCCCAAACATTTTAGGTTCCGGTCGTTGAAGTTCGACTTGAGGTGATTTGAAGGAAGACTTGGATATTCTATCATCCAAGTAGTAGGTCCTCCTTTTCCCGAGGATGATGCCAATATTATCTTTACGAATTTACTTGGTTACTACAACTTTTGTATTGATTCTATTTCCTATTTGAGACAAAGTTGTATAAAGCCTATATGTGGCTTTCTTTTATTGATGTAGGGCTATGCCCAATATTGTCATCATTGTTTATATGGTTTTATGAGATGAGGCAGATTTATGACTCTATTTCTAGTTTATATAAATGTGTGAAATAAAAGTAGAAGACTATGTAATCTTCTTATATGAACAAGTCTATGTATACTTGATATAAATATGATTATGTGTATGTAGAGGTCTATGTAAACCTCCGATTAGATTTAGTTTGAAAAGTTTTAATTCTTCCGTATTTTTAATCGATGAATGCAATGATGTAAGACTAAGAGGCCTGCCTTAGTCCTCAAAGAGGACGACGATGACGGTTACATCTGGGGGTAAACTCGGATGTGACAAACTTGGTATCAGAGCGTGAGGCTGAATATCCTTGATGTTGACGTCTCTCTCAACCACGTCTATGTAGGTTTGTCTTCATAATTTTGAAGCGCGCCACACTTATGAATATGAACTTATTTGATGCTTAGAAATCACTCTCATTTTTTTTGGAAATCCATTATCGTGCCTATAGAGTGTACTTCTTATATGATTTCACCTAAACCTTGTATTTTTGTTATAGGAGATGAATACTCGGAGGAATGCGGCTAGAAGACTTGAGGAGGAGATGGCTAATGCGGGAATTCCTCCCCGTGATGATCCAGTTCCTCCTCTTGAAGAGGTTGTTGTTGATGATCAGGCTTCGGCCAATCCTCCACCTATGGCAGAGGCTCAGATGAGGGCTATTCTTGATCAAATGTCCCAAGCTATGACAACTCAAGCTCAAGCTATGACTACCCAAGATAATCGAGATGTTGCACTTAGGGTTCATGAGCAAACTATGGCTTCTCGACTTAGGGACTTCACACGGATGAATCCTCCTATCTTCTATGGGTCTAAGGTTGATGAAGACCCTCAAGAATTCATTGATGAGGTTTATAAGATACTCTGTGCTGTGGGGTTGTCTTCCAATGAGAATGCCGAGTTGGCCTCATACCAACTCAAGGATGTGGCTCAAACTTGGAATGTGCAATGGAGAGATAATAGGCCACTTCAAGGTGGGCCGGTGACTTGGGAGATCTTCAAAAGGGCTTTCCTTGATCGGTTCTTCTCTAGAGAGATGAGAGAAGCTAAGGTGGTTGAATTTATCAACCTCCGTCAAGGAGGTATGAGTGTTCATGATTACTCTTTGAACTTCATTCAATTGGCCAAATATGCTCCTTCCTTGGTCTCCGATCCTAGAGACGAGATGAGTCAATTTGTGATGTGTGTATCGGATGACTTGCAAGAAGAATGTCATTCGGCTATGCTTCATGATAACATTAATATTGGTTGTCTTATGGTTCATGCTAAAAGGGTTGAAGAGGCTAGAGAAAAAAAGGAAGGATAGGGATGCAAAGATGATAAGGTCTTTTAAGGGTGGAGCTACGAAAGATAGGCTTGGGATTCAAGACAAGCCTAGATTCAAGAAGAGGTTCTCAAATCAAGTTCCATCCAAATTTCCCAAGACTAGGGATGCGAAGGCCCCAAGGCCGAGAGTTGCAAAAAGAAAGGGTGAAAATTCATTTAATGAGAAGCCTAAGTGTGCAAAATGTGGAAAGAAACATTATGGTGAATGCTTGATTGGAACGGGAAATTCCTTTAGTTGTGGGAAGAGTGGTCACAAAGCTGTGGACTGCCCTAACATAAGGAACCGAGAAAAGAATGCTCAAAATGAAGAAAGTGAGGCTCCTAAGAAGAATCACTTCTATGCTCTACGTACTAGAGATGACCAAGAGGCCTCACCCGATGTGGTGATCGGTATGTTACAAATCTTTACTATTGATTTGTATGCTTTGCTTGATCCGGGTGCTACTTTGTCTTTTGTTACTCCCTTAGTAGCTAAAAAGTTTGATACTTTACCCGATGTTTTGCATGAACCTTTTGTGGTGTCTACTCCGGTGGGTGAGTCCATTGTTGCAAAAAGAGTCTATCAAAATTGTCTTTTCACTTTGCCCAATAGAGTTTCTCATGTGGATATAGTTGAACTAGATATGCTTGACTTTGATGTCATTTTGGGTATGGATTGGTTACATGCTAGTTTCGCTTCCATTGATTGTAGGACTAGAGTTGTGAGGTTTAGTTTCCCAAATGAACCCGTTATTGAGTGGAAGGGTGGTAATTCTATTCCTAGAGGTCGGTTCATATATTGTCTAAAAGCATGTAAGATGATCTCAAAGGGGTGTCTTTATCACATTGTAATAGTCCAAGATTTGGATTCCAAAATTCTTCCTATTGAGTCGGTCCCCGTGGTGAGTGAATTTCCGGAGGTCTTTCCTAATGACCTTCCCGGTATTCCTCCCGAACGGGAAATTGATTTTGGTATCGATTTGCTACCGGAAACAAATCCTATTTCGATTCCTCCTTATCGAATGGCTCCGGCCAAATTGAAGGAGTTGAAGGCACAACTTAAAGATTTGCTAGACAAGGGCTTTACAAGGCCTAGAATTTCTCCATGGGGTGCTTCAGTTTTGTTCGTGAAGAAGAAAGATGGGTCCTTGAGAATGTGTATTGATTATTGCCAACTCAACAAAGTTACTATCAAAAACAAGTATCATCTTCCTCGGATTGACGATTTATTTGATCAACTCCAAGGAGTGAGTTACTTTTCAAAGATAGATTTGAGGTCGGGGTATCACCAACTCAGGGTGAGAAATGAAGATATTCCAAAGACGGCCTTTCGGACTCGGTATGTGCACTATGAGTTCGTGGTTATGTCCTTTGGTCTCACAAATTCTCCAGCGACGTTTATGGACCTAATGAATAGGGTGTTTCGAAGCTATATTTATTCATTCGTTATTGTGTTTATTTATGATATCTTGGTGTATTCGAAGAATGAGGTTGATCATATGGGTCATTTGAGGGTGGTATTGCAAACCCTTAAAGAGCATCAGTTATTTGCCAAGTATAGCAAATGCGAGTTTTGGTTGAGGTCGGTGGGGTTTCTTGGGCATATCATCTCTAGTGAGGGAGTTGAGGTAGACCCAAGGAAGACTGATGCGGTGAGAAATTGGCCTAGACCCTTGACTCCGACTGACATTAGGAGTTTCTTGGGTCTAGCGGGCTATTATCGAAGGTTTGTGGAGGGCTTTTCATCGATTGCATCTCTTTTGACTACATTGACTCAAAAAGGTAAAAAGTTTGAGTGGTCGGAGGCTTGTGAGAAAAGTTTCCAATTATTGAAGGATAGGCTTACTTCGGCTCCGGTGTTGACACTACCGGAAGGTACAAAAGGCTTTGTTGTGTATTGTGATGCATCTCGTATAGGTTTGGGCTGTGTGCTTATGCAAAATGGGAAGGTGATTGCCTATGCTTCGAGGCAACTTAAGGTACATGAGAGAAACTATCCCACTCATGACCTTGAGTTAGCGGCCGTGGTGTTTGCTTTGAAATTATGGAGGCATTACTTGTATGGTGTTCATGTTGATGTTTTCACCGATCATAAGAGTCTCCAATATAAGTTTACTCAAAAGAAGTTGAATCTCCATCAAAGAAGGTGGTTAGAATTGTTGAAAGATTATGATATGAGTGTCTTATATCATCCCGGCAAGGCTAATGTGGTTGCGGATGCCCTAAGTCGTATGACTATGGGTAGTGTGTCGCATATAGATGAAGCCAAGAAAGACCTAGTGAAAGATGTGCATAGGTTGGCTAGGTTGGGGGTGCGATTGGAGAGTTCTACAAATGGTGGTGCTACGGTTCATCATAGCTCTGAGTCATCATTGGTGGTTGAGGTAAAGTTCAAACAACACCTTGATCAACTATCGATGGAGTTGAAAGAATCGGTTCTTGTCAAGTTGAATGAGTCTTTCTGCTTAGGGGGGCATGGTGTATTGAGGTACTAAGGGAGATTGTGTGTTTCCGATGTTGATGGGTTGAGGAATCGGATCCTTGACGAAGCCCATGGATCCCACTACTCTATTCATCCGGGTTCGACTAAGATGTACCATGACCTTCGGGAGATATATTGGTGGGAAGGTTTGAAGAAGGACATAGCGGAATTTGTTGCTAAGTGTCCAAATTTCCAACAAGTGAAGGCGGAACATCAAAAGCCGGGTGGCTTACTACAAGAGATCCAAATTCCTACTTAGAAGTGGGAAGACATTAATATGGACTTTGTAGTAGGGTTGCCTCAGACTCAAAAGTCATATGATTCTATATGGGTGATTGTTGATAGATTGACTAAGTCCGCTCATTTTATTCCCGTTAAGTCCACCTATCCGGCAGAGGATTATGCAAAAATCTTCATAGATGAGATTGTGTGTCGCCATGGTATTCTGCTATCCATCATTTCGGATCGGGGTGCACAATTCACATCTAGATTTTGGAGGTCATTCCAAGAAGGTTTGGGTACTAAGGTGAAATTAAGTACCGCTTTTCATCCTCAAACGGATGGTCAAGAGGAACACACTATTCAAACCCTTGAGCATATGCTTAGAGCTTGTATTATTGATTTTAAAGGTAATTGGGATAAGCACTTGCCTTTGGTGGAGTTTGCGTATAATAATAGCTTTCATTCATCCATCTCCATGGCTCCCAATAAAACCTTGTATGGTAGGAGGTGTAGGTCTCCTATAGGGTGGTTTGAAGTTGGTGAGCCATCTATTCTTGGTACCAATTTGATTTATAGGACTTTGGAGAATGTGCACATCATAAGGAATCGATTACAAACAGCCTATAGTCGACAAAAGTCCTATGCCGACAATAGGAGAAGAGATTTGGAGTTTGAAGAAGGTGATAAGGTGTATTTGAAAATCTCACCCATGAAGGGGGTGGTTAGATTTGGCAAGAAGGGGAAGTTGAGTCCTCGTTATGTGGGCCCTTATGAGATATTGAAAAGGGTTGGTAAGGTTGCCTATCACTTGAAACTCCCAAATGATTTAGCTTCGGTTCATCCGGTTTTCCATGTATCTATGTTGAAGAAGTGTGTTGGGGATCCCGAGTCTATTCTTACTATTGAAGGCCTTGGAGTCAAGGATAACCTCTCTTATGAGGAGGTTCCGGTCCAAATCCTTGATAGAAAAGTGAAGAGGTTGAGGAACAAAGAGGTGGTTTCCGTAAAAGTGTTATGGAAGAACCACCTAGTTGAGGGTGCAACATGGGAGGCCGAGGCCGACATGAAGACCCGTTATCCTCATCTTTTCGATGATTAAGGTTAGCCATTCTTTTTAATATCATAATTATGACTAGGAATTGTGGTTTCTTGATTTTTAGGTGAAGTCTTGCAAAAATCCAAATTTTTGAGACTTCACAGTGATGATACAGTGAAGTCACTGTGACTTGGCTTTGAAACTTAGAAATTGTTGTGCTTGTTGCTTATTTGAGTTAAGTTATGCATTTTGATTTGGTGGGTCTTTGTGGAAATTATATGTAGCATATTGATGAAATGAACTTGGTTCTAATTGACTTAGGTAATGAATGATGAGCTCATGTGTGTTGTGAAAAGGAGGTACCTCATGACGAAATTTTGAGCGTATGTGTGGTAAATTGAGTTTTGAAGTTTGCCTTATTGAACTGATGTGATTCATGTTAATTTCATATTGTGAATTGGTTGAGCTGCCATTCTTGAGTCTATTCCTTCCTTTAAAAGAGTTTTAGTGTCATTCGGGGACGAATGTTCCTAAGGGGGGGATAATGTAACATTTCGAAATTTCAAGGCATGTTGTAAAACTTAACCTAGGTTACATGAGGTCTAATCACTGTTCTAAGTCGAATTAGGTGTAAATAGAATAGTTAAGAGGTTTAAGAACCAAAATATTCAAGAACGTCCATGACGTCCGGAAAATTGGTTCATAAGAGGGCTAGTGTGTCTTAAGCCGTTTGACAAGTTTAAGAGTCGGAATTGAATGAAAGTTGGTAGAAATAGGTGTAACACATGTTAGGGATGTTTCATGATTGAAACGTCCGGGTAAGACTCCCCAAGGACCAACCAAGGGCCCTTCAGGAGGACCCTTGTAGTTGGATGCAACACTGACTGGCAGTGTGCATCGACAGAAGGGATGACGGGACGTAGAGGCCACCGTCGTCCCACACTTAGAAAGTTTAAAGAAGGCCCTTTCTTACCTATCTACTGTTTCAGGTGACGGAGGGGGGTGACGGGGTGTCGACTCACAGACGGACCGTGGTCGAGGTCTCGTCTGTGAGGGCCCAACTTACTGCCAAGATTCTAAAACGACCCTATGTAATTAATTAATAAATTTTGGTGGTTAGTTGGGGGATTAGGAAGTCTAATTAAGTAATTTAACCCCTCATATAAATACCCCAACCCTCATTAGCCTAAACACAACACTTAAAAAAATAAACTCTCTTCCTTCTCTCTACTTTCTCTCTCTATTGGAATACACCATTGAAGTTTAGCCTGGAAGGTGAATTGGGGGCTGATTAAGGACGAATTCACCATCAAAGAGTAATCCAATCTTAAGGTATGTGATCTAATTCACCTTTGATACTTCTTTCCTCAAAGGGCTTCTTCAAAGGTTTTCCAAAAGTTGAGTTTTCATGTGGGTTTCATTCAATTACGAAATTGATGTTATGGATTGAGTTGTTTATACTTTATTTAGGGTATAATGAGTAGATTATCATGTGATGCAACTTAATTGGGATGAATTGAGATGGTTTGGTCTAGATTGTAGATTGTGACCCTTAATCCTTAACCCTAGGCATGATGTTGATATGAATTATGTTGGGTTTGATGCAATTGATTTTATTATTTGTTAAATCATCCTTAATGGTTTTTATTACATTGATCATGGATCTATAGTGATGAATTGAAGTCCTTCATGCTAGTCCTTGAGTATTGATCTAGGCTAAGAAGATAAACTTAAATATCATGTTTTCAAGCTTGGATCTAGTATTGAATTATGGTGTAGTGATTCTTCTAAATTCATTATCATGTTGGTTATTGGGTTACATTGGTGTGATGACCCAAATTGGGTGGATCTATGGGTTGATGGTAAGGCCCTTATTTATGAACTATGGAGGAATGTTGGTAAGTATTGACTATCCTAATTCTCACTTCAATTATGGTTAATTGTCATCAAGGTATGATGTTGTGTTGAACTATACTTTGTTTAAGGTGATAGGATGGTATGATGATCGAATTGAAATGTCTTATGTTTTGGTTGTGAGGTTTCTTAGGAGTATATGTTATAAAGAAGTTGATGTGTAATAATGTGCCCTATTATGATGAGATGTGCAAGTGTCAACTTCACCTATATGAATTGTGAATGAAAGGACTATTTCTCATATAATTCTTATTGAGCTATGATGATGAATATACAAGGGCTAGACCCTATGACCTAACTAAGTGTATGATGGTAATAAGGCTATCAATACATTCTATAAAAAGGGGAATTTTGTTTAGTACCGAGTGAACTTGACAATGGGAGGTGATGACTTGTTCATAAAAGGAAAGATTCATCCTAAAGTTGCCCGTGTGATGTTAACTCCCTTGCTTATGGGATATGTCATCTAAGGGATTCCCATGAGGAGCGGCCCAATTACCACATGGTATGAATAGGGATATCTACCTCTTAGTTCTTGAACTATGTTGCCACCATAGAATACTAGCTAGTGGATCCACCTAGATAGCTACGTTTATGTTAGGTTCTACCTTGGCCGGTAGACCACCTTCCATCGGTGTAAGGTTTTATGACACCGGATTCCACATTAGCTCATGTGGTCTATGTCGTTTAAGGCAAGAATTCCCTAAACTAAAATAAATGAATGAAATATAAACTAATTGAAGTAACTTGAGGGGTTTGACTTTAGCATAGGTAGGGGTATGGGACTCTACCGATGCCTTGCACTAGTTTCCCTTGATAGGAACTTTGAGATGTTAATATTATGTATAGAAATGATGGTGTAATGTAAATGACTTTATATGTTGAATAAGATACTTATGAATATGAAATTGGTCATCATGGTTAAATAAAGAATATCATATGAGATGGAAGACTATGCCATGTGAAGTGAATTGATAATTATGATCTTTAGTAGGTTACTTGATTAAGTAGGGTTATGGGGCTTTACTTGGTCATTGCACTTGTGGCTTCATAAGGATTATAGTTGGTTGGTTTGTTTTGCTATTTATATGATTTACTCTTATTCATGGTTGTGATGTTATTAAATGATGGTAGAGTTATATGAGATTTTGGGTTTAAGTGTAATGATATGCATGTGATATAATTAACTTGTTTAGTATGTTTAAATGATTGGTTTAAATGACATGTTTTCATTAAATGTCCATTTTTAGCATACTTTGATGATATTTGTGCATATGGTCTCATACTTAGTACATGTGGCGTACTCACCCCATTTTCTCCCTCTTTCCCAAACATTTTAGGTTCCGATCGTTGAAGTTCGACTTGAGGTGATCTGAAGGAAGACTTGGATATTCTATCATCCAAGTGGTAGGTCCTCCTTTTCCCGAGGACGATGCCAATATTCTCTTTACGAATTTACTTGGTTACTACAACTTTTGTTTTGACTCTATTTCCTATTTGAGACAAAGTTGTATAAAGCCTATATGTGGCTTACTTTTATTGATGCGGGGCTATGCCCAATATTGTCATCGTTGTTTAGATGGTTTTATGAGATGAGGCGGATTTATGACTCTGTTTCTAGTTTATATAAATGTGTGAAATAAAAGTAGAAGACTATATAATCTTCTTATACGAACAAGTCTATGTATACTTGATATAAATATGATTATGTGTATGTAGAGGTCTATGTAAACCTCCGATTAGATTTAGTTTGAAAAGTTTTAATTCTTCCGTATTTTTAATCGATGAATGCAATGATGTAAGACTAATAGGCTTGTCTTAGTCCTCAAAGAGGACGACGATGCCGGTTACATCTGGGGGGTAAACCCGGATGTAACACTTGTGCACAATGCTCTCACCTCCATGTTGACCCCCATTTGCCAACAAGTGGCAACTATACATCACTTGTCTCATCTCAGACTCAAGCACACACGTTCTCATCATTTTTTGCGGCCCTTCCTAAAATAAATAGGTTTATCCCATATGTAGAACCGAACATCATGAATCAACTTCTTCCTTTGATGTGAGGTTGCACTTGGTGGAAACAATTCGCTAACCAAATAGTTTACGATTTCCGCATACCATGGTGGTTGATCTTGGGCATATTTATATGCCCAATTTCTAAAAATTACCCATCTTTAACGTTAGTTTAGGACATTATCTAATCTAACTAGCATATTTGGTTTAAAGGTTGCATTGATTACACACTAATATACATGTTTAGTTATTTTTCAGGTTACTATGGGAAATGATCAAGTATTGAAAGGAAAAGGAGTTGAATGCGACAAAAGGAAGCCAGGTGCAACACTAGAACGGCGCCCCAACAACCCTGGAGCAGCAAGGGCACGACGCGCCAGGCCCAGCTGACTGAGGCTGGATTTAGGCGCACTGGCAACGCGGCACGCCAACCTGCCAGTCGCGATTCTGGCACGGAGCCCGAGCCTTGTGCGGAGTTTTTGAAGAAAATTAAAGTTAAAAGGACTCCTAGTTGAAGTTGAATTCGACTATATTTTCCTAATTACTATAAATAGACCCTTAGGGCCTCATAGTTAGGGTTCGACTTTTAATTGGTGTGCAAGAGCAAGAAATCAAGTTTGTAATAGGTTTTGATCTTTTAACTCTTTTATTTTTTGGAAATCACATGAACAATCGTGTTTTATGGTTTTTGAATAGTATGAGTGGCTAATCGCACTGGTTCTGGGGCTGCAGTTATGAATCGAATGTTGAATATTATTTGCTTTTGAATTAATTCTTGGTTGTCAACACAAGTTACTTCTATATTCTTGTTTTACTATTTTATTATTGATCACCATAAGATAAACTTAGTGTCTAATCTTAAAATCGAGAGAGGAGGGATTAGATAGACCAGAGGATACAGAGAGCTCGATCGACCCATTAGATTGAGGTTATTTGTGTTCAGGAGTGATGCCCAGATGAACAACTTGTTTGGTTACGAAATAGGATGAAATGTAAATTCTCTCCAATTAGCTTACTTATCCCCGCTCAACGATGTAGTCAAGTATCTAATTAGGGTAGGCCACGAGAGATGTGTAGACCGACTCATATAATTAACCCAATAAACCAGTAACTTGATAACTAGAATTAGTTCGAAGTCAATATTATAATACATGAGATTCAATAAATGATGTAGCCTTGGAATTGACTTTTTCTTGCTTAAAAAACCATCTTTAAGTCGTTAAATCTTAGTTATTTTTTATTCAGTATTAAAGTAGCCGTAGTAATAATAAATCATCACCTCTTGACACAATCACTTTTTCTTTCAGTTGTAGAATTAAGTCTTGAATACAAATTGATCATAAGTCCCTTTGGGAACGATAACTCGTTTCTAAAAGGAATCTATATTACTTGCGCGACCACGCATACTTGCGTGTATATTGGGGAGCAACAAGTTTTTGGCGCCACTGACGGGGACATAAAAATTGATTTATATTCAATTTTCTTAAGTCTACAATTAGAATATTCAGGTATTAATTACTTAATCTTAGATTGTTTATTGTAGGCATATGACTTTCAGGTATGGATATGAAAGTAGGTCTGGTTGATTTTTGCAATTAACCTGAAAGAGTTCTACATCAGTGTAGAAAAATGAATCAAGGGCGAGGATAATTAGGGTTAGGACCTCTGGGAAATCGTGGTAATGACCATTGAGACAATCCGGAAGATTTAAATAACCTAAGGTTTCTGAACAATCCGGAGAATGTTGATGACCAAGGAATACCCCCTCATGTCCCTATCATTCCAGCACGACCAGTGCGAGATGTGGCAGTCCCACTCACCACCAATTTGGCATCTAGTATTAGGAAACCTCCACCAGGAGAGATATTTGAATTAAAGCGGAATATGGTACAAATTCTCCATAATAATGGGCAATTTACTAGTCTCCCCCATGAAGATCCTCAACTCCCTCTTCAGACCTTCATAGAGATCACTAATACATATATCCACTTGGGGTCTCACAGAACTATGTGATACTAACATTATTTCCATACTCATTGCTTGGAGCCGCAAGGCGATGGTTAGACTCTGAACCACCAAACTCCATTACTACATGGGATTGTCTAACAAAGAAATTCCTGACTCGATTCTACCCATCCAAGAAACCGCCAAGTTGAGAGAAAAAATAACAAACTTTGCTCAAAAGCACGGGAAGACATGTACCAAGCGTGGAAATGTTTCAAACCACTTTTGAATGCTTTCCCACACCACATGCATACTAATGAGGTATTGTCTCACACTTTCTTTGAGGGTTTAGAGTATAATGCGCGTGCTCTTCTTAATAGTGCAGCAGGTGGACAAGCCCTATCCATAACAAGCGAAGCATTCTTTGATCTACTTGATAAACTGTCGGAAGAGAACCAGGGGTATAAAGGGGACATTTCTAGAACCACAACCCAAAAGGCTGCACAGATTTTAGATATAGACCAAGCTACTGCCTTAAATGCCAAAATAGATGCAATGCAACATAACATGAGCTTACAATTTAAGCATCTCTAAATCAAGCACCGGTAAGTGTGGTAAAACAAGAAGCAACTTGGTGTGGGGTATGTGCTAGTGGAACCCATGACACTGACAAATGTGAGGCAAACCCTGATTCTTTGAATTATGTGGGTAATGCGCAAAGGGGCCAAGGCCAACAAAATTATGGTAATAGTTACAACCCTTGTTGGAGAAACCATCCTAACTTTTCTTGGGGTGGGACCAAAACCAAAATTAGGCACAAGGTGAAAATCACTACAGTACCCAAGGGTATAGGCAACAATACCAAAATCCAAACCAAAGTGTAAACCCGAGTGTATCCAAAGGTGGGATGACTAATGAAGATCTATTCCAAAAGCTCATGTCTAAAATGGGGACCAAGTTAAGCGCTAGAATAGATAAGCAGAATGAGAACATCAAAAACATTCAAATGTCACAAATGAGTTTAGAGAAACAAGTTGCACAAGTGTCTAATTCTTTAAACTTATGTTCCCAAGGTGGGCTTCTTGGTGATACTGAGCCAAACCCAAAGCAATTGTGTGCGGTAAGTACTAGAAGTGGGAGGCAGTTAGAGGAACTAGCTACAAAGAAGAGAGACAGTGAGGTAAATACCAAAGAAAAGAAAGTGGAAGAGGAAGTAAAAAATCAAATGTTGAGGCACTCATTCCTCAAAAGAAGTTACCACCCCCATTTCCACAAAGGCTAAAAAAGCAGAATGAAGATGAATGATTTGGTAAGTTTATCTCTCTCCTTAAACAGGTTCACATCAATATGCCTCTGATTGACATTTTGCAGGATATCCCTAAATATGCTAAGTATGTGAATTATATAGTGTCTAACAAGAGGAGGCTCATAAAGTATGAAATTGTAGCACTTATTGAAGAGTGTAACTCTAGAATCCAAAACAGACTAACCAATAAGTTAAAAGATCGAGGTAGTTTTATGGTGCATATTACTATTGGGCAAGGTGTTATACCCTGGGATTGTGTTATTTGGGGGAAAGTATAAATTTGATGCCCTTATATTTGTATCTAAAGATTGGGTTGGGTAGTCCAACATGAACTATTATTATCATCCAACTTGCGGATAAATCCATTGCTAGGCCTGAGGGGGTGGTAGAGGATGTGTTAGTACAAGTAGGGTCATTAATTTTTCCTGTAGATTTTGTGGTATTGGACTTTGAACCTGATTCAGAAGTTCCATTCTGGGATGTCCCTTCTTGGCCACGGGTTGGGCACTAATTGATGTAGCAGCTGGCCAATTAACCATGAGGAAAAATTATAAGGTAGAGGTATTTGATTTTTACCGCACTCTTAAATTACTCTTCGTTTATGAAAAGTTGTCTGCTATTACAGTGGTTGATCGGATAGTAGAGTCATTGTTAGTTGTGCCTGATGACCTCTTAGAAGGTCATAAGAGAGATGAAGACACAGAGGCTCAAGAAATAGAAACATGTCTAAATCTGGCAAGTGGGGAGCCTCACAAGTGGAGAGTGGAACCATTAGAGCGTGAGTTAGGGCCACCACCTAAACCCTCCATCAATGCCCCAAAGCTGGAATTAAAAACACTGTCGGGTCATCTCAGGTACGCATTTTTGGATACTAATGAAACTTTGCCTTTTATACTTTCTGCAGAGCTATAAGAAATACAGGTTAAGGCGGCATTAAGGATACTAAAGCGGAGAAAGAAGGCGATTGGATGGGAAATAGTTGATATTCATAGGATTAATCTGGAGTTGTGTATGCACGGAATCTACATGGAAGAAGATCACAAACCTAGTGCACAACATCAACGCCGACTGAATCCTTTGATGAAAGAAGTGGTGAGAAAAGAGGTAATAAAGTGGTTAGATATTGGATAGTGTACCCAATCTCTGATAGTAAATGGGTAAGTCCAGTGCAATTTGTTCCCAAGAACGGGTATGACTGTGATAAGGAACTAAAAGAATGAGCTGATTCCTACTAGAACAATGAATGGGTGGAGAATTTGTATGGATTACCGAAAATTAAATGATGCCACCCAGAAAGATCACTACCTCGTTCCCTTCATTGATCAGATGTTTGACCGACTAGCAGGACAAAAGTACTATTATTTCTTAGATGGATATTTTGGTTACAACCAAATATTGGTTGCACCTGAGGATCAGAAAAAGACCACATTCATTTGTATTTACGGCACATATGCTTTCAAATGAATGCCATTCAGACTTTGCAATGCACTGACGACTTCTCAAACCCCAAAATGAGTTAGGGTTTCTAGAGCCTCACTTGTGCCTATAAGCTTGTTAACATGTTAATTAAGTGTTTTAAAGTACACATGGGTGATTTGAAGTCATTTGGAAGTCAAACGTCAAGGGACGACCAAGACGTTCAACGACTAGTCACCAAAGGGGATTCATGTGTTTTTATGAGCTTTCATGTGTGTAATTGGATTATGAAGTCCTTATATGATTAAAAATGATGTTTATAGGCAGTATGTTTAGTTTCATGAAGTTTAGAGGTCAAACGTCCAGGACGTTCGATAGTTAGCCCTTGAGACGTGCATGTGTGTGTCTTGATGGTGCCTAGCATGTTTGGACATGTTGCGAGTATTTGTTTTGGGTGAAACTGATGTGGAAGCCCTTGACTTGTTAATGTTTGTATTTACGTTGGATACGTATGGGTACGACTTCCCAAGGTCCCCGCAAGAGGCCCTCAAGAAGGACCCAAAGGCTGTCGAGACACTGCCTTGACAATGTCAATCGACTGAGACAAATGACGCCTCGTCATTTGACTGACACCCCGTCGATGGGGGTCATCATTCAGGACTTATCCTGGTGAAGTCTTAAGGCAGTTGACAAGACTCAGACCCAAATGACGGCCAGCAGAATGGTCCATCGATGGACCTACTGGGTGTTGATGGGTTCGTCGATGCAGGCTGTGTCAAACTGCCAGGCGACTATTTTATTTTAAGTGGTGAATGGAAAATTCACTCCACGTGCTAAACTGACCCTACATGGTTTATTTAGTTATTTTTGGGTCTATTTAAGTGATAAAAAATGTGACAACCCCATTCCCAATTCAATTCACACAAATTAAACTTCCCTCCCAAACGAAACTCTCTCTAGAACCTCCATTGAAGGTGAAGCTCAAGAACAGCTTGTAGATAGGATTTCCATGGGTTCTTCATCAAGTTTTAGAGGTTTTATTGTACATTAAGATATGGTGATCCTTCATCTCTAGTTATCCTTCCATCTACAGAGTTAATCTCAAAGTTTTCAAAGAGAAAATATGATCAAATGTCTTCTTCTTCATTCTAGCCATGGGTTCTTTGTCAAAACATTTTCAAAGGCTTTCTTATGATGAATTGATGATAATGTATTGGTATTAACGTGGAATTTAATCCAATTGCATGATGAGGCCATGTCCCCTTTAACTCTCGTTTTGGCCTATGTATGGGCATTGTGATCGTGACTTTGTATTGATTGAATTATGATTCTAGCATGTTAATATGATTATATCTACTTCCTAGTATGTGTATTGATGGTGAATTTTTGATGAGTGATCCATGAGTATGAAGGTTTGAAGGTTTGGATAAGGCTAGTCTATAATGTAGTATATTGTGATCTTGATTCTAACTTGATTGTTATGTGATTCAATTATGTTAAATTGATGATTAGTTATTGCCTATGATATCATGTGATGATGAATTATATGATATTAGATCCATGTACATTGATGCTTAAATACTTGATCTCTACTTTCTATTGATTGTTAACGTATGGACTTCACTGTAACATCGATTCTATAGTACTTATGTAGCATTCGTTTATGTAAAGTTAATTGTAGCTACTACCTTATATTGATGTTCTTGATGAATTATGGGTATGAATCCTTGATGATCAAAACAAAGGAGTGTTAGAAAGGATTGATTTACATCCTCTTAGCCTATAGATTTACAATGTTATGTACATGATGTGATCTAAGTTCTAGGGTAGGTGAAGCAAGATTTAGACCTTTTTATTATGTCTTCAGATACTGCCCTAAAACGGTATTATTGGTATATTATGAATATTAATCATGATGATCAAAGTAAAGAGTATTAGTAAGTGATCTATGTCTCTCTACTTTCTAGTATATTGGTGATGTATTGTACTAGGTTGTAGCATGATCTTGTAGCGACTTTTACATGGTTTCCTTTATGTTTAAAGTACATTTAGCTACTGCCATATACATGAATTGTTTATGAAAAAGGTGTATTGATCAATGATGATCAAAGGTTGATGAATTGGTAAGAATGACTCTTCCTCTATACTTATAGTATTGATAGTTGATGAATCCTTGTATGGAATTGTGTGGTATGGTCCACTTATGGTGGCGGTGTTTACTTTATTTATAAATATATATGTGATGTGAACATGGCATTGAAGGAAATTATACATTGAATGTGTGTTGGTGATGAATCACTCTATGTGAAGCCTATGCCTAGTTTCCTATTCTAGCTATGATCTATGTAGTATGGTTAATGTTATGAGCATATAAATGGTTATGTTAACTTTATATATATTTGCTGCCTATGATAAGGTCTTATAATGCTATATGAGAAGTAAAGTTGATATAGGTGCATAATGAGTAGAGCTTACTGTAAAGATGTTGTAAGTCTTGAATAAATGTGTCTTATGCTATGTTATCTATTCTATGATGTTGTGTGATGTATCATTCACTAGGATGACTTGATTGGTGTACTAGTATGGGCAAGGTATGGGACCTTGTCTATGCATTGCACATGTGTACCTTGATGGGATAGTTCCTAGGTTGGTCTTCTTATTACATGCATAGGATTGTATGAACATGCTATGAATATGACTTATATGCTATGATGTTAAGTATATGATATGATGAAGTATGAATGTGCATAGTGTCTAGGTGTATTTATATGAAAGGATTGCTCATATAGTTATACCTATAGACTTATGCATTGATATATGAACATGTCTGACCTTTATGTGTTATGTGAAAGGTTTGCTCACATATAAGTATACACACACACATGTATGATAATCTAGTCAATGGAGGGGCCTTGAAAGGTGTGCTCATGCGTACCCTAAACTAGATAGGTGATTACATATGCTATGTCCATGTGAAAGGGTTTCTCACATGATTTAGGTTGATGAACTTTCATCTATGACCTATGAGCTAAACATATGAGGAATTAACTCTCCTAAGCCTAATTTTATAAGATAAAGTTAATAAAGGCTTTTAATAATAAGGGTACTTAGCTTAGCACCGAGTGAACTTGAAGTTGAGGGGTGTCCCTTACCATTGTAGGAAGGTATGTCTCCATAATTATCACGAGGAGGATAACTACAATGCCTCAATAGGCATAAAGAGCGCTTCCATAAGTGAATAACCATATTGCCCCATTTGGCATAAAGAGGGTTTTCACATGTACCTCCAAGTTCCATAACTATGCTTTCCACATAGGATCTAGCAAGTGATTTCACTAGTATGCTAGCATGTGTTAATATTCTACCTTGGCTAGGTAAGAACACCTTCCATTGGTGTAAGGCTCTACAACACCAAATTCCATGTTTAGCACCTATGGTCTTAGTGTCGGTTAAGGCTATAGTTTCCCTCAAGTAAAATGGACAATGAAAGTAAAGTAAGGACCCTAACTAGGATAGGTAGTTGCTTAGTGTAGGCGGGGGTATGGCACTTCACCTATGCAATGCACAAGTGGCTCTTGAGTAAAGTCCTAGGAAGGTGTTCTAATGCATGTGTTTATGTATATGTTCCTTATGCATGACTTTGTAGTAATTGTTTACTTGTTGTGATGAAGTGCATGGTATGAGTTATAAGGGATCTATGTGATGTGGCCTTGTTCTTATATGCACTATGTTGGTCATAATGACTATATGATGAAGGTCTTGCTTGACATGAATGAAGTTTTCTTCACTTACTATGTTGATGTATGAATTTGATGTTAAGGCTTGTGGTCTCATAATAGGTTTACTAAGTATGTGTGAGGTTATGGGGCTTCACATGTACATTGCACTAGTAGACTTAAATTGGGATTGTGAGTAAGGTTTCATAAAGTTCTATGTGAAGTGACATTAGTATATGTGAAAGTGAATAGAGTTCACTGTAATGTCCTAAGTTCTTGACTTAAATGTGTGTATGATGTATTATACTTCTATGATGGTATGTGTTGGCTTGTGTAGATTGTATGTATGACTTTCTTGTGGCCTTAAGGTGATGCATTGCACCAAGTATCAGTAGAGGGTTACTTGGTGGAATAAGGAATTAGGAAGAAAAAGGATTCACTGTAGAATGAATGTAGTTCACTGTAAAGGGAAAAATCAAGTTACTGTAAAGTGCTTCTAAAATGCCATAAATGCAATGTGTGATTTTATATGATTGATGAACATTGAATATGCTTATATGAAGTATGTAAATAATTTAATGTTTATTGTATAAAGGTTTTATGAAGTTTTCACAAAAAGGCATGAAGTATGATTTCAAGCAAATGTCCCTTTTAAATGCATGTTTTTGCATGGTTGCCATACTTAGTGCATTCTTGTACTGACTCCATTCTTCTCTACTTTTTATACAAAAAGTAGGTTATGGATGCTTAAAGGATGTATTTAATGTGAGGAGATTGATATGTGATTCCTAAGCTCAAGGAAAGGAATCCTTAAGTCCAAGGATGTCCAAATGTCTAGCTTACTGTAAAGTCAATTTATTATTGTACTTATGTATTATGTTGGGCCGTGTCCCTAAAGTACTCTTATATGTTGAGTCTAGGATAGCAAAAAGAGGCTAGAGTCTAATATGTATTATGATATTTTATATATAATGAAAGTGATGTTCTAGCATATGATGTGCTAAGAAAGTTATAAATTTTCCGTTAATTTGCCTATGACAATGCGATGAATGATAACTATGGGCTTGTATAAGACCTCCGAGAGGTCAAGCACGCCATATTACTTCTAGGGGGTGCTCCCCAGTCGTGACAGGTGTATGATGACCATTTTTCATGACATAGTGGAGGAATTTGTAGAGGTGTTCATGGATGATTCTCAGTCTTTGGGAAGTCTTTTGAGGTATGTCTCCGGAATCTGGATAAGGTACTTGCCAGATGTGAAGACACTAACTTAGTTCTGAACTGGGAGAAGTGTCATTTTTGGTGAGAGAGGGGATAGTGTTGGGACACAAGGTGTCTAAATCTGGATTAGAGGTCGATAAGGCCGAGGTAGAATTCATTGAGAAATTGCCCCCTCCCATTTCTATAAAAGGGGTGCGTATTTTTCTTGGCCATGCAGGTTTTTACCAGTGATTCATCAAGGATTTTTCCAAGATTGCAAGACCTATGTGCAGTCTTTTGGAGAAGGAGGTGAAGTTTGAATTTGATGCAATGTGTCTAGGAGCGTTTGAGATGTTGAAAAAGACATTAATTGAGGCTCCCATTCTAATTGCCCCTGATTGGGAATTACCATTTGAATTCATGTGTGATACGAGTGATGTAGCAGTGGGTGCAATGTTGGGACAAAGAAAGAGTAAAGTATTCCACTCCATTTATTATGCAAGCAAGACCCTTGACTCTTCACAATAAAATTACACAGTGACTGAGAAAGAGATGCTAGCGCTAGTGTTCGCCTTCGACAAGTTCAGATCGTATTTGGTAGGCACTAAAGTAATTGTTTTCATAGACCATGCAACTATTAGGTACCTATTCAGTAAGAAGGATGATAAACTAAGGTTGATTTATTGGATATTGCTTCTCCAAGAATTTGACTTTGAGATCAAAGATAGAAAAGGTGCTGAAAACCAGAGAGTTGATCACTTATGTAGGTTGGAGGACTTTTCCCATGTGACTGAGGGTAAGCAAATCCGGGAAGAGTTTTCGTATGAAAAATTGATGGTGTTGGACCTCTCTCAAGTTCCATAGTATGCGGATTTCATGAACTTGATAGTGAGTGTAGAGTACCCTCCGAGTGCAACTACTCAACAAAAGAAAAGGCTAAACCATGATGCCAAGTTTTAAATATGGGATGAACCCTTATTGTTCAAGCAAGGTGTAGATCGGGTAGTAAGAAGGTGCATTACGGAGTCTGAGGTCAACAAAGTACTAGAAAGTTACCATGCTAGCCTATATGGAGGTCACCACGGAGGAAAGTGCACTACTCATAAGGTACTACAATCTGGTTTCTTTTGGCCCTCGCTATTTAAAGATTCTATTGCTTTTGTAAAGGGTTGTGATAAATGCCAAAGGTTGAGTACCATCTCAAGACGAAACGACATGCCACTAAATAACATTTTGGAGGTGGAAATCTTTGATGTGTGGGGTATTGACTTCATGGTCCCTTCCCAGCATCTAGTGGAAACGAATACATCATTGTGGCTGTGGATTATGTTAGTAAATGGGTTAAGGCTGTCGCTCTCCCCTCTAATGACCCAAGGGTGGTGCTCAAGTTCCTCAAAAAACACATATTCACTCGCTTTGGTACTCCAAGGGCAATAATAAGTGATGGAGGTGAGAATTTCATTAACAATCTTGTGAAGAACCTTCCTGCTAAGTACAGTATTCATCATAAGATCGCTACAGCTTACCACCCCCAAACTAGTGGACAAGTGGAGGTGTCGAATAGAGAAGTGAAGCAAATCTTGCAGAAGACGGAGAATGAGCAAAGTAAAGATTGGTCGGACAAATTAGATGACGAATTGTGGGCATATCGAAATGCTTAAAATACACCCATAGGGACTTCTCCCTATCACATAGTATTTGGGAAAGTCTGTCATCTTTCGGGGGAATTAGGACACCGAGCTTATCGGGCAATTAAGAAGTTGAACTTCGACCCTGAGCTAGCCGGTAGAAAGAGAGTGAATCAGTTGCATGAACTCGAAGAGTTTGATGTCACGCATATGAGAATGCCAAGCTATATAATAAAAAGACGAAGAGGTGGAATGATAAGCACATAGTAGCTCGTACCTTCAAATATGGGAGAGAAGGTACTACTCTTTAACTCTAGACTTAGGTTATTCCCCGAAAAAATAAGGTATAAATGGATTGGTCCCTTTGAAGTGGTAAGAATGACCCAACATGGGGCTGTGGAACTAAAAGGAAGGACTGATCCTACATTCTTGGTGAATGGGCAAAGAGTGAAACACTACTTTGGTGTTGATTCGGATCGTAATCGGGAAGCTCTTGAGATAAATGATGAATGATCCAAGCTGCATCGTGCCGCGATTTTAAATCAAGCGCTACATGGGAGGCAACCCGTGAATTCTATGTCATAGGTAGTAGGCTCGCATAATTGTGCAAGTTTATCTTAGTTTTAAATTTTAGGTGTAGTTTTTTATTATTTTCTAGTGTTAGTTCGATAGTACTTCAGATATTAAAATGCAAAATGCAAAAAGATGAGTCGTTCCAAAACCAAAACTAAGGCGCTGGGTGGGAGTCAACCCACCATTACTAGCTACTAAAGGAGTAACAAAAGACAAGGTGGATCCTGGATCTAACAATGCATACACAGGAAAAGAAAAGACATGCAAGTTACCAGTGACCACATCAGCTGACTTCTCCTTCTCCTCTCTACCTTTCAAAGCATAGAACCTATTCCTCTTGGGAGGTTCGGCTGCAGCAGTAGGATTAGGCCGAGGCTGAGCATCTTCCTTGGCATGATTCCTCACATGTTGGCAGTCCCTGATCATATGCCCACTCTTGCTGCACCCATAGCAGGCAATAGAACCTACCATGCACTCACCTCCATGCGAACGACCACACTTACCACACTGCTTTCTGTCACACTGGGCATTTCTATAATTGCCCTTCTTGGGGCCACACTTGTCCCCTTTGGCATTAGTGTTCCTGGAAGGAGTAGTATTACCTGAGTGTTGGTGCCCCTTATTGAACTTGGGCCTGTCCTGGACTCTAAACGAACTTCTACCGGTGCTAGAATCAGACTGATCCGCGGGCCTAGGCTTCTTTCCTTCTTGGTATCACTTCCTCCGATGACTCTCCTCCACCTGTTGTGCATGTACCATCAACCTAGAAAGGTCCATGTTATCATGAAACATGGCTTCCCAACAATCCTCCTTCAGATCCTCCGATACACCAGTCACAAACCTTCTCATCTCATCCCTGCTACTGGACACCAGGGAAGAAGCATATTTGGAAAGTTTAACAAACTTCAAGGAGTATTCCTTGACTGACATACCTCCCTGACATAGGTTGATGAAATCCTCAGCCTTAGCCTCTATCTGCTCTTTGGGAAAGAACCTCTCCAGGAATGCAGTCTTGAGAATGTCCCAAGTGAAGGGGACTTCTCCTGGTGCTCGGCCATCTCCCCATATCTTGTACCACACCTGAGACACATCTTTGAGCTGGTATGTAGCCAACTCAGCCTTCTCCTCTTCATTAACACCCATAGCACAGAGAATCTTGTGGACCTCGTCCACAAACTCCTGGGTATCCTCAATGGTTCTGGACCCGAAGTAGACTAGAGGATTCATTCTGGTGAAATCTCTCAGTCTGCTAGCCATGGTGCTAGCATGTGGGTTCTCCCTGGGATCACCCTCTCTAGTGGCCTTGGCTGTGATAGCATGTGCCTGAACAGTGATGGCTTGGGTCATCTGAACCAGTGATGCTCTCACTTCTCCATCCGTTAACGCAGCTGGGTTGACAGACACTTGCACTCCAGCAACTGGGGCTTGAGGAGGAGCTTGGTTTCCCCCCAACAACTGCTTCTCCAACTCTCCTGCCTACGTTTCTCCTTGTGTTCATTTTTCTACACGCACAAGCAAGAAGAAAGTTAGATGCTAGAATGACACAAAATGTCAAAGCTCTACACAGCACGATAAAGAATAGAAGAAGGGAAGATTCTTAACATCACTAAGGGGTTGTTTGGTAGAGTGTATTAGAGAAAATAATGCATGCATTAGCTTGATGTATTAGTAGTACCTTGTTTGGTACACTTTCTTAACTCATGCATAACTAATGCTTGTATTAGTAATATACTCTATTTTGTATTAAAGAGTGTATTATTAATACCATCTATTATGCATTAGTAATGCAATGGGTTCTAATGCATGCATTAACATTATAAAAGACACAATTGGCCTTAAAAACTTTTTTTATATCCTTTCCACCATATTTGCGGAGGTTACTTTTTTAAACAATTTTTTTTTCTAAAAATATTATGCAATGCATTATATAAAACTTGCATTAGATTAAATAATTACAAAACTACTCTCAAAGCCTTTTTGAAACATTTCCTAACATTTTCTTTTCTTTAAATTTTCTTTGCTGTCATGTGTTTTTATTTTCATTTATTTTTCTATGTCTTTTAATTCGTTGGTGTTTTAATAGACTTTATGGCCTCTTAAATATATTTTTCGTAAAAAAATAATAATTTAATTTCAACATAATTTAATAAGAAAAATTACTATTGTGGCGATAAATTTGATAAAAAAAATTCTTTTCCAACTTTTCACAAAAATATTTTGACTCAAATAGTACAATCATTTAATATTATTTTTGAAAAAAAAGAAGAAGAAGAAGAGGAGGAGTTAATGATGTTTTAGCAAATGACCTTGTTGCAACTTGCAAGAAAGTGTAAAAATAAATAAAGTGTGAAGGGTATTTCGGTAAACATATATTTTCAAATAGAAACTATGCAAGATTTGTTATTCTAATACATCAAACCAAACAATGTATAAGAAATAATGCTTGCATAACTAATGCAATTATTAATAATGCAAGCACTACTAATGCAAGCATTACTAATGCATCCTATTTTGCATTATTCTTATACACTCTACCAAACGACCCCTAAGTCTCTAAGTCATGGTTATGGTGCACTTCACAATCATAAGCTTGAAACTATGCAATGTGGTTGTTTTGAGCCTTAGTTCCTAGGTAATTTAACCTCATGCTCTGATACCAAGTTTGTCACACCCGGATCCTAGACCCCATATGAGACCGGCGTCGTTAACCTCTCAGAGGTCGCAGACAAGCCTCTTCTTAGCTTTCATCACAATCATACAGTTAAATTTAGCGGAAAATTTAAAACATTACTGAGGTGTACTTAGACTTCATATAACTGCATAAGAATGATATACTAACGGCTCAAACTAAACAACCATCTATCAACAAATTAAACGATTGAAATGAAGAATCATAATATTAGTAATAGTTTGCCAAACCGGCCTTAATACAAACACTTGAAAAAATGTTTGAAAGAAAATGCTAGGGACAACATCCACTACCTATGTCTAATCTACTAAAGCTAGACGGCGTAGGCATCCTCGAACTCAAGAGGACCTACCAAAGTATGGAGGTACTAGTCCAAACAACTTCAACGAATCTTCAATCTTCTCAAGGACCTGCACCTATAAAATAGTAATTATATATGGGTTAGTACCCACTTGTACTAAGTATGGGTGTATGCACATAAACACATAAGGACTACGCATGATCAAGGAAAGATCTTCCTATAGCAACATGTCATTTTCGGAAAGTACTTCACTTCACTTTACTAATTCATTATTTATGAATCATTCTATGAATATAACATATTTTCATGCATTTAAAGCAAACAACTCATTTTCTATATGAAAATAAGACCTTGGAATCATGAACATAATTTTAGAACAACTCAAGCAAAAGTTAATAATTTTGCTCCCCTTAGGCCGAGAGCTACCTCTCCTAGCCTTAGTTTATTTTTCAGTCTTTTCTTCTTTCTCTTGTGTAGTTCAATGATCTCCTTTGATCCTATATTTTACTTACGAGTGCAATGATTTATTGTAGTCCAATACCTACAATGAATCAAGTAAGTAATCCAAAAGACTAAGGAAATGATTTGACTACCTACTCACAAGTTATTCTTTTCATTCTTGTTAAATTGGGCATGAAGTGATTATAAGCGAATCTTTATTGGCTATGCCCATTCTTTGATTATTTGCATAATATATAGTTACCGGGGCATATATCATACTCCAATATTGGCATAAACCAATAACTGTTAAAACTCCATTCTTATCAAACATTGATGATTTGATATTCTTATGCTTTTGCTTACTTAGTTCACTTTGAACTTACATTTCTTCTTCTTTGATCTGCTGTTCACTTTGAACCTGTTACTTTCTTTCTTTCTTACTTTCTTACTGAAATCTTGAGCATTAACTGATATAGATCATGTGAGCTAACATGAAATCCAGTGTCTTCCCCACATCGAAAAGAGGTGGTTCACCGGGTAAAGTAAAACCAAATACTTTCTTGAGCATTTAACCGACATAGATAATGTGAGCTAACATGAAATACAGTGTCTTCCCACATCGAAAAGAGGTGCTTCACCGGCCAAAGTGAAACCGAATAATCCCTAGCTTTCTTAGGTGGAATCCACTAGCTAGTACCTATGCTGGCGACATAGTTCAAAGACTAGGAGACTTTGGAGACCCTGATCCACCTTGGTGGCAGTCTCGTCTCATGAGGCTTACATGTGCTTGCACAAGCTCATTGTTAGTCTATCGGTGCTTAGCTTAGATTTATTATACTTTACAACTTTTAGAGTTGACTCATACATTATGGAAGCTTGCTTCTAATATGAGGTATGCTTAGCTCAATGAATGACTTGTCATCCCTTTCTTTACTTGATGAATGTGAACTTAAATCTTACATTATCATCATGGTGTGAGTGAGACTTGTCTCACGATTTCTAACACCCTCTTATGTGAGTATCTTTGACATAATCGTTTAAGTGTAAGTGAGACTTGTCTCACTTCCTTTAAAACCCTATATTAGGTCAATTTCATAACTCATACGCTTTTAGTTATATCATTACTCACCTTATCTTGTTCAATGTTACTTGGTATTCTTGTACCATTCTTTATGAAAGTTATAAGGATTTATTCAATGTGCTACTATGTTCACAATGTTCATTTAGATAGGGTATGTTGGGACTTGTCCCAATCATTGGCATACCCTGGGTTATGAGTTCATTGAGTTACATCTTGTCAAATCTCATTCTTTTAATATGTATTTGGCCTTACAAGAAACATAATAATTTACATTGGCCATATAAGATTGGTATGATTTAGTCATTGGCCAATTCTAATAATATTTTGGACATAATATTGCTAGCCAATTTATTGACATAAATCAAACTTTCACTAAACTCTTGTCATGATATTATCACTAGCCAAGTCAATTAACTTCATGTATATACTATAGTAATTTCATCATGTTAAACAAGCCAACTTTTAACCTTTGATTAGCCTATAAGAACAATTCCATCTTCTCGAACACGATTAGGCATTACAACATTTATTATCTCATGTAAATAATACCCTAATCATACAGATCTAACCTATAGGTCTCATTCGACATTATTAAATCACAGAAACCTACACATAATGATCACTTAGCACCACATACCAACAACATGTTCGAGATTTACATTATACATATTACGAGAATCAGATATAGGGAGAACTAGGGAGATGAACATTCGACAATTTTATTGGGAACAACCCTAGTTTTGGTTTCTTGAATTCAAAACGTTTGAAAAGCCTCCTGGGGAAAGGAATCCAAGAGATAAAACCCATACCTTACTGTAGAATTGAATCTACGAAGATCACCCTGTACTTTGCACGAAAACCTTGAAGAACTCCCTTGAAATCGCCTAAGGTTTTCTTACGTTTGCTCACTATTTTTCAGTCGTAGGTTTCTACTGGATAAACGGGAGTCTAAGTCTTAGGAACTGAATATTGACTAATTTAACTTAGGCTAAATAACTTAATTAAATAAATCAATTAGCTAATTACCAAAATGCCCCTCCTAAATTGACTAAGAATAGGAGAGCATTTGACTTAGCCAAATTATGAAAATTTGCTAAAGGTCTCGGTTTGACCATTTAAATTAATTAATTAAATTGCTAATTTAATTAATTTATTGACCTAGGGTAATTACTAAAGTACCCCTAAGTCACTAGGACCATAATCCACCCCTTTGGACCATTCCAGGTTAGGTACTAGGATGTTTCTTTAGTTAGTTATTCAGCTAGTGTCACACGGTTAGGTCTTAGGATGTTGGGTACACTAGTTAGTTCATTTTAGTTAGTCCTAGGTCAGTTAAATAGTTAGGTCAGTTAGTTAGAGCCTAGGACTAGTTAGGAAGCTCGGCCCCATGTGGCTTGACCCGACGCGTGCCTGTCCTCTAACCGCCCTAACCGAATCGGTTGGGCTTGGTCTCTCGGCCGGTAGCACATGTGCTTGCACATGTGTTGTCGTGCACTTTCCTAACCGTGCACTCTGTAGTTGCACTTGGAAAGTTCACTTCTTGTTCCAAAAATCCTCACTATGTCCTTGGGCACTGCTTAATCTTCATGATCATTTTAAATGATCATGTGCTATGGTACCTAGGCTTGACACTTGGATGCCTCGTACCTAATGTATGTAAGGGATGAAAATAAAATTTTTAGCTTAGGGTCTTCATTGCAGGTACAATTCCTAAACAAGCTTGGTTTAAGTTACTTGTTAATACATAGAAATTGGCTAACACGTTAAGCCAATATTCTCTAGCATGCCCAATATTACTCAATATTGGGCATTGGGATTCCTATGTACCCCAATACATATTCTTAAAACCTAATAGACGTTTCACTAGACAAGTACATTTTCTGGAATGTTACATTGAACTTCATTGTACATAGTTTATTGCTTTATCTAGTCTTTTTTATTTTTGGAGGGTTCCTCGCATTTTGTTTTCGGTTCTTTTCCCGATGATAGTCCCTTTGAACCATTTAGGTTTAGTGTTATTGCTTTATTGAGTCTTATAGTCGACCAGGAATGACGTTTCCCTATTATAGATGAATGACGACCGTCTTAAGGGAAAATTAGTCATTAGGAGTAGAACTATGAAACCTATCTCTTTGGCACTTTGACACCTTGTCTTAATGGTCTAGACGTCGTGGGTGGCAACACTTTGTGTGCAATAGTAACATAGTAACCATAAAAACAAGCATAATTTCTTAGTGTTTGACTTTAATTGAAAAATAAAGAAGTTGAGCTTAATTGAGAGGACACACTTTTGGGACCTTATGTGTGAATTGATGCCATGTGTGAGGATATTTGTTTAGTTTTGCATTGAATAACATCTAGAACTTGCCCCAAGTGTGCTTAATGAGTAACTTGTGTGAATTGTGGAATATGATTGAGGCGTTTCTTTGTATAGCCAAGTTTGAATGTCCATTGTATGCCTCCAAATAAAATACCTCTAGCTTAGCCCCATTGAGCCGTGTAGCCTTAATTTGTTCTGACCCACTAAATTGAGCCAAATCCCTTTTATTGATACCATTAGTTTGATCCAAAAATCCTTAGTGCACTATGTTGAGTTGAAGAAAATGACAACTTTGGTTGGATTGAGAGGGTGGTAGTGGTTTTGTGGAGAAGAAAAGAAAAGAAAATAATAGGTACACAAATGAGACCCCATGAGCCATATAAGTTAAAAAATATATATAATAAAAATATGTACATACAAAAAGGGGTTTGTGCAAAAAGAAGGGACTCAAGTGAAAGTGAAGGCAACAAATTAAAGTCATGTGGAAAGCATGTAATAGGGAAAGAAAAAGTTGTGAATGTTAGTAAGGAAAACAAAGCATGTGCATTAGGGAAAATAAGTCACTAAAATCTACTCAGATGTATCCTCCCTTACCTAAAGCTAACATTACAACCGAATGGAAGTCCACTTGATTCTATGTGAACAGTTTGTGAAAATTAAAGTACACGAAGGTCAAGCTTAAGGAATTGGTTTGGGCTGCATCCAGTTCTTTTTCTTGCATAATATATCGAGTGAAACACCTTCTCTTTCCTTTTCCCCAACACGACTCCGACAGTCACATCACTTGCATCACACATCAGCTCAAAAGGAAGCTCCCAATGTAGGAAAGTTATGATTGGGGCTTCAATGAGATTCTTCTTCAAAACCGCAAAAGCTTGCATGTATTTCTCATCAAATACAAGTGTCATCTCTTTCTGTGAGAGATTGCACATAGAAACCAACATGACCTAGAAAACTTTGCACCCCTTTCACATAAATTGGAGGAGGGAGCTTCTCAATTACTTCCACTTTGGCACGATCAACTTTCAGCCCTTTCTTTGACACCTTATGGGCTAACACAATCCCTTCCTTCACTAGAAATTGACATTTTTCCCAGTTTACAACAAGATTGGTCTCCTCTCATCAAGCCAGCACCCTGTCTAAAGTCTCCAACTACCTGCCAAAAGACACCCCAAAAACTGAGAAGTCATCAATGAATATCTGCACAAAATCCTCTACCATGTCGTGAATGATATCCATCATGCATCTTTGGAAGGTGGACGGAGCATTGCATATCCCAAACGACATTCTCTTGAAAGCATATGTCCATACGGGCAAGTGAATGTGGTTTTCTCCTGGTCATCCGGTGCAATCACAATTTGGTTGTATCCTGAACAGCCATCCAGGAAACAATAATATTCTAGCCTAGCTAACATGTCCAACATCTGATCAATAAACGGAACCGGGTAGTGATCCTTTCTGGTGGCTTCATTTAATTTCCTATAATCCATGCATATTCGTCATCCTGTCACTGTCTGGGTTGGAATCAACTTATTTTTTTCATTGGTGATCACCGTCATGCCACCCTTTTTAGGCACACATTGAACTGTGCTAACCCACTTGTTGTCTGAAATTAGGTAGATAATACTCGCATCTGTCCATTTGATCACCTCCTTGCGCACCACATCTTTCATCATTGGGTTTAGCCTTCGCTGCAGTTGTACAGTAGACTTGTGCCCTTCCTCCATGAATATTCTCTGCATGCATAATGCTCTATCACCTCTTTTCTCTTCCTCAATATTTTCAGAGATTCTTCAACCTGCAATTCGAACAAAGTGGAAGACAAGATTACAAGAAAGATTCATTGGCACTTAAAAATGCATACCTAAGATGCGAAGGGAGATCTTGTAGCTCCAATTTTAGTGCTTTCTCAATCGAAGGCTTGGGGGTGGTATCAATACTCTGTTCAATGGCTCCACAAACTTGCGAAGCATACTCACATTTGGGACATTCAGGACATTAGCCATCTCTTGGGCTTCAACATCTCCCTCAATGTCTTGCCCAATCAACACTTTCTCTAGAATATCATTAGCTTCAACATATTTGGCTGTCATTTCCTCATCAATGACTCTAATTGCAGACAACTCCTCATATATTGCGGGTAACTTCATTGCTTTGTAAACCTCAAACACCTCGACCTTTTCATGAGCTCTCATCGTTAGCCTGCCAGCCGCTACATCAATCAATACACCTCTAGTTTCTAGGAATGGCCATCCCAAAATAAATGGGACATCGGGGTCAGGCTCAAAATCCAAACCGATAAAGTTTACGGGGAAAATCAGAGTTCCCACCTGAACTAAGACATCTTCAATAACACCATCTATCCTTGACACCGAACGATCAGCCAATTGCAACATAATAGTTGTGGGTTTGGGCCATCCTAGTCCATATTTGTGAAACATAGAAGTAGGCATCAAATTGATACTTGCGCCTAAATCGCACAAACCTCTTATCTCCACATATTTGCCAATTTTTATGTGAACAGTGAAACTCCCCGGAACTTTCAACTTGGTTGGGAGCCTATTCTGGATTCTAGAATTAAGGAGTTTGGTTGGGAGCCTATTTTGGATTCTAGAATTGCACTCTTCAGTGAGTGCCACTATTACATACTTAGCCAATCAACTCTTGTTGGCCACACATCTATCACATATTTGGCATACTTAGGAATGCCCTACAACACATCAATCAAACGCAAGTTAACATGTACCTGTTTGAGTAATTCAATGAACTTACAAAAACATTCATCCTCATTTTAATTTTTGAATTTCTGTGGAAATGGAGGAGGTGGTTTTTCTTTTGGTTCCTCATTTACCTATTATTTACTTTGTTCTGCTTCATCTACATGTTTTCCTCTTTCTTCAATGACTTTTTCCTTTGGCGTCAACTCTTCTAATGGACGACCACTCTCAGTACTCACACCATTTACCTTCTTTGGGTTTGGGTCAGTATTTCCCGGCAAACACCCTTGTGGTCAGGAATTTAGGGCACTAGCAAACTGCCCAAACTGCTTCTCAAAATTCTAAGTCGCCAATTGATAGTTTTGAACATCTGCAGCCAATTTAACTTGATTCTCCATGTTTTGTTTTAGCATGTCCTTCACACTCATATCACTCTGCTTGGCAGCTTGTTAACTACCATGGTTTTGTTGATTTCCGTAGCTTTGCTAATGTTATTGTTGTCCACTACTCTGTGGTCTGTATTGGTTCTATACTTTATGTTGGTTTTGATTTCCACCTTGTGAAAAGTTTGGATGGTTTCGCCAACTTGGGTTGTAGGTGTTTCCATATCTCTGGTGATTTTCTCATCGCTGAGCATTACCTAAGAAATGAACAGATTATGAGTTTGCTCCATATACCTCAGCACTATGATCTCCACCTCTACATATTTCACACCAGGCTTGTGGTTGATGTACCAAATTAACTTGAGCTGGTTGTTGTCCTAGTGATATGTTGCTGAAATTAGTAGTCATCATATTTGCATTGATGCGATCTGTGCAGAAAAAGTTGTCACTACATCCATTTCCAACATTCCAGCAGTCTTTTGTACGACAGGTTTAGCTACTCCACCATTCCACTCGGGGTTACCTTGTTAAATTATGTTAAGCAATGTAAGCAGCTCAGCATATGTCTTTTCTAAAGCTTGTCCACCTACTGTAGAATCAAGTAAAATTTTTGTTTTTGGTTCCAACCCTTCGATAAAGATATGGACCAACACTTCGTTAGCTTGATGATGATGTGGGCAACTTAATAGTAAGGACTTACACCTATCCCAATCTTGGTACATATTTTCCCCTTCATTCTGTCGGAAGTTTAATATGTCATTTCTCAACTTGGCTTTTTTATCGGATGGAAAAAACCTTATCAAAAAATTTCGGGCAAGATCATCCAAAGTTTTTATGGAATTAGCAGGCTCTGAGCTCAACCATCTTTTTGCTTCCCTAAGCAGAGAAAAAGGGAATAATGTGAGCCTCACATAATCAGAGTTCACTCCGAATGGAGTGTATGTGTCACTGATCTCAAGGAAATTTTTTATATGCTCTCGTGGATCCTCATGACATAGACCAGTGAACTGCCCGTATGTACGCAATAATTGCATCATATTCTTCTTCAATTCAAACCTCCCACTCGGTGCAGGAATACTTGAGGTAACATTGGTAGTTTGTGGGATTTCCACATCCCTCACTTTCATTTATGCCATCACTGTTGGTGGGCATTGACCCCCCTTCCTCTAGAGTCTCTGGTTCTCTCACCACACGACGAACAGGATGGTTTTGTCTTTTTCGCCTTCTTCGGTAATGAAAAAATCTTTCCAGTTGAGATAGAGGCTTTACAAAATCCTGGTCATCTTCCAGTGTGAAAACCTGACACAACTTGCCAAATAAAGAGCCAAGATCAAGTTGTCAAAACTTGTAGGAATAATTTAGACACTCAAAAAATAGATATCTGCCGATTTAGAAATCTGTGGCAGCGGCGCCAAAAACTTGTTGCATCCAAAAGCACACGCAAGTGCACGTGGTCACTCAAGTAGTAAAACAGATCTTTCGAGACAAATGTTTGTACCCAAGGGACTTCGAATCAACAAATGCAAACCACTTATGTCCAAATAAATTCACTCAAGAGGCAATCAATTTGAAAATTTTGGTTAAACTTCTAATTAAACACTAACAAGACTTAATTACTTTAACCAAACAATTTCAAACACGAAAAGTTCACAATTCGGAAAGGTATCCCAGGGCTGTAGCATATATCAATTTCCGGTACAATATGGATTTATTCTAGTATTCAAGGGATTAGCTTCATTGTTTGTTAGCAAGGTTCATTTTACGATTACGATCTCCCAACCTCTAATCCCTACCATCATTTAAAACCTAACTACATTGTTGAGCGGGATTAGGTATTGAAGAAACAATGGAGCATTAAGCATTTATCTTTCAATACAACCAAGTGTGATATATAGGTATAATGTCATCCTATACACAAAACAAACTAGAATTCACCCTAGAATGAACACACCTCTCACATTCTTCGGTCTATTCCTCTTTTTATCATTCGAGTTCAAGAGTGGAACAATGTTTATTCTAATGTTGATCAAGCATTAAAATAGTAAATTAAGAATACAAACACAAATTATAAACTAACCCTTCTCATACTAAAACAAATTAATATTAAACCATTAGCCATAACTACAACCCTATAATAGGGGCCTTTAGCTACTCATGACACAAAATATCAAGTAATAATGTGTTAGAATCATACGAGACTTTACCAAGTTGATGAAGAAAAATAAAACCCTAGAAATGATAGCAAAATCGTCTTTAATGTATAGATCCCAATATTTTGGAATTGAATGTGTAATGAAATGACACTTAAAACTATTTATAGTCTAAAAGAAAAAACATGTGGACTAATTTCGGTGTCCAGGTCCGCGCGGACCTGTTCCCTCGCACATATTTTCACGTATCTGAAACCACTCCGTAACGTGCTCCCTATTGCGGACTCCTCTGTTATGAGGAGTTTCTTTCCTGCATGGGCAGACCGGCTCCGCAACGCGGATGTGCTCTCTTGTAATGCAATTTCCAACTTCTTGGCTCTTTTTCTCCGCCACTTCGTCTTCTACTTTCCGACCTTTGTTAAGGTTTCCTATTTTATCTTAATTTCCATTGATTTTTTCAACCTGAAACATCTAATCATATTGGTTAGAATAAACAGCATCAAAAGACTCTTAAAACTTAACTACGACACCAAAAATTCCCTCAAACTCAGCTATATATTGGGGTAAATTGGTTATTAGGCGTATAAATATGCCTAAGATCAGAGGTGTAGGTTGACTCATGCCCCGTTGGTGTGGGTTGTGGGTCAACACTTGGTTTCAACCAAGGACCCTCCAAACTGCCTAGCCAGAGTCCCAATCCACAAGTGTGCAGTACGAAGCATGGACTCATTCATACCTCGTGGATTGGTCTCGTGAGTTGAGACTTAGTATCCTTTCAAAATCCTCAAGTCATTCCTCTCTGATCCAAACCACGAGTGATTAGTATCCTCACTAAATCCTCAAGTCATTCCTTTCTGATCCAAACCACGAGTGACCAGTATTGTCCGTGGTTTGGAACACGCCCCATGAATGGGGACTCATGGATGGGTATTTGAGTAGACTACCTTAAGTTGGCTAGGTGGGGGTAGTTTATTAACTTCCTAATTAAATTATTTAAGGATTGGGACGGTTATAATTAGTTGTTTTAAGTATATTAAAGGAGTTTAAGTAATAAAACAAGTCTCCCAACTCTTACAACTGACAACTCAAAATCAAAACCCACTTCCCTCTCAAAGTTCTCTCTCTAGGGTTCCATTGAAGACCAAGGTCTAAACTCAAGCTAGGGATACAAGAGAAAGGTGTTATTCATCAATTCTTCAAGGAATTTCTTTAAGTTATGGAATTCCTTTCATCCTTGCGAAGTTTTCCCGAAGGAGCCCCTCTCAAATTGTATTTTCAAAGTTCCCCAGTTTCTAGGTTTTCACTCAATAGCATGGTTCATCTTCCACAAACGTGTCTATTGTATAATGAAGCTTGTTTATGTGTAGATATGGTAAATTGTGGGTATATTTTTGGTGTATTGATGACTTTTTAAGAAATCATAAAAGACCCATGTTTTCCCTTCTTTCTCAATTTGTAACCTTAACATGTCTTGAATGATGAATAAATTTTGATAATCTGATATCTTTACATTGATTATTGTATCATGTAATTACTCTATTCAATGTGTTAATTTAAAAAAGTAGGGTTAAATCTTGATGAATCTCCTTGAAGGATTTGTATGAAGGAACTCTATGTTAAAGGTTTCTACGATCCACTTGAAAGTGTCGAGGTGTTCACTTATCTTGAATCTTACCTATGAATTGTTGATCCACTTGAAAGGTAGAGGTATTTAGTTGTCATATGTTTGTGATGTTGAGACAAGGTTCCTCTTCCCTACAACCCTAGATAGGACTAAGTTTTACACAATGTGAACATGCATGATATCCTATAAATATAGTTGTGTTATTACGATGAATGTATGGCTATTGTCATGAAATACTTAATGAATCTAATATGAAAGGCTTTTTCACATGTTGATTACAAGGTTGAAAGGCTATTCTCACTTAATGAATCATTGAGCTAATATAGTGTAGTTTGGGTTGAATTCCTAGGTTCATTCTCCTATAAACAATGCATTAAAGTAAACACATAAAGTTACTTTAAAGGGAATTGTGCTTAGCACTGAGTGGATATGATTATGAGATGGGATCCTTCACGTTAAAAGTTGGGTTCCCACTATGGTGTCTCAAGAGATGGAAACCCGCACGTTAGGAGTATAAGGTTTCTAGAAGCAATCTTCATATCCCATAATTATGTGCCCACATAGGTATTTAGCTAGTGGATCAACCTAGACGTCAATATAGTTAGTTTCACCTTAGGCAAGTTAAACACCTCTTTTAGATGTGGGGGTAGAACATCGGATTCCATGAAGCTCACGTGGTCTATGTTGGTTATTGCAAATCTCCCTAAATGTTAAGGAATGTGAACTATGATATGAATGTGAATTAAAGAGGTAATTATGGACTTTACTTGTGACGTTTTAAGGGGTACTACTTAGCATAAGGGGGGTATGGGACTCCACTTGTGCATTGCACAAGTAGGTCTTGAGAGAGGTTAGGGTGAGTTCTTTATAATCATGAAAATATATGACTTATGAATGCATGATATATCAAGATGTTAATGATGACTTTACTGAATATGAATTGTACAAATGTATATGAACTACCCTTATGACTTCTTAATGAGTTCTCTTGGTGTATGTGGGGATATTTGACTTCACTTACACATTGCACTAGTGGACTTATGAAGAGGTTGTGGGGTGGTGTCATTATAGTATAAAGTTATGTGAAATCTTATAAACATGAAATGATTTGTGATTATGAATGATGCTACATATGAATACCAATGTACCTTTATGGTATAGTGTGGCTTGACTATGTAATGTTTGAATGTGCATTATGAGTTTTAAACTAGGAAAGGCATTATTTCAACTAAACATCCCTTTTTAGCGTATGATTTTTATGAATGGCTTCCATACTTAGTACATAATTTGTGCTAACCCACATTTCTTCTATTTTTACCACTAAGTGTAGGTTTCGGAAAGTGATTGTGCTCTTTGAAGGTTAAGACTTGGCAATCTCTCCAAGACTTGTGTATGTCCTTAAGATACGAGGACAAGCATTAATGTCACTTATGTTTCTTTCTATTGTAATAGACTGTAGACTTCTTATGTACTTCCTATTATGAGACAATTATATTATAAAGGGCAATGGTCCCTAATGCATCCTTGTATATTGTACTTAGATGGTTTATGAGAAGACGTCTAAACATTCTATTTTCTATTATGAAAGAGTTTGACATTGACTATAAAAAAATTTAAATTTCCGCATTATTCATTGTCTTATGTCGTGATGAATATGCTAAGGGCTTGTAAGAGACCCCTTCGGGGTAAAGTACGTCGTGTCATGTCTAGGGGGTAGCCTTATGTCGTGACAAACTTGGTATCAGAGCATAAGGTGTTGAGATAATTGTTAGAATTGATGTCTCATGAACCACGTCCAGTGGAGTCTTGTTGATGAGTGTGAAGTGTGCCACACTTATGAATGAGAGGCTATAAGATGCTTATGAATTTTCACTTCCTTCATTACTCTATTGTAGTGCCTCAAGAGTCTTAACTCTATCAAGTCTTTTCTTATAATCCTTTTCTTGTGTATATAGGACAACACTACCAAAAGAGCAGCCACCAAAAGGATTTCACGACGGGAAGCACCCCCTAGACGTAACACTACAAGAAAAACTGTCTCTAACGAAGGGAATTCTAGTCCTAAAAGTTAAAATCTGGACTCAAATTCGCAAATGAGACCAGAAAAACCTGGTCGCCACTCGTCCTAGAAAGTACAGTCGCTATTGGTAAGTAAGGACGAGTTCAAAAAACGCGTCCCCAAATGGTTTTGCAACGGGCCAAATCTCTAGTCGTGGGATCGTTTTAGGGACCAAATACCTGGTCTCAATAAGATCACTTATATTATTGGTATTCATGTTGTTAATACTATTTTGTGACTGTACACAATGTGGTCCTAATAGAGTTCTAGAGAAGAGTGTGACCTGCTCCTAAAATAACATTAGAGACAATGAGAAATCTTTTCCTAGAACAGCAATAACGACTTTAAAAAACTGGTCCTAGAGTAGTTTAAAGATGACAAACAATCTGGTCCTAAAATAACTTTAAAGACGAGCAACAAATTTGGTCCTAGTTTGACCATTAGAGACGATCAATAATATGCTTGACTGGGAAAAAGTTGTAAAAGACCTCAGCACTATGATCTCCACCTCTACATATTTCACATCAGGCTTGTGGTTGATATACCAAATTAACTTGAGCTGGTTATTGTCCTAGTGATATGTTGCTGAAATTAGTAGTCATCATATTTGAATTGATGAAATCTGTGCAGAAAAAGTTGTCACTACATCCATTTCTAACATTCCAGCAGTCTTTTGTACGACAGGTTTAGCTACTCCACCATTCCACTCGGGGTTACCTTGATAAATTTTGTTAAGCAATGTAAGCAGCTCAGCATATGACTTCTCTAAAGCTTGTCCACCTACTGTAGAATCAAGTAAAATTTTTGTTTTTGGTTCCAACCCTTCGATAAGATATGGACCAACACTTCGTTAGCTTGATGATGATGTGGGCAACTTAATAGTAAGGACTTACACCTATCTCAATCTTGGTACATATTTTCCCCTTCATTCTGTCGGAAGCTTAATATGTCATTTCTTAACTTGGCTGTTTTATCGGATGGAAAAACCTTATCAAAAATTTTCGGGCAAGATCATCCCAAATTTTTATGGAATTAGCAGGCTCTGAGCTCAGCCATCTTTTTGCTTCCCTAAGCAGATAAAAAGAGAATAATGTGAGCCTCACATAATCAGAGTTCACTCCGAATGGAGTGTATGTGTCACTGATCTCAAGGAAATTTTGTATATGCTCTCGTGGATCCTCATGAGATAGACCAGTGAACTGCCCCTATGTACGCAATAATTTCACCATATTCTTCTTCAATTCAAACCTCCCACTCGGTGCAGGAATACTTGAGGTAACATTGGTAGTTTGTGGGATTTCCACATCCCTCACTTTCATTTATGCCATCACTGTTGGTGGGTATTGACCCTCCTTCTTCTAGAGTCTCTGGTTCTCTCACCACACGACGAACAGGATGGTTTCGTCTTTTTCGCCTTCTTCAGTAATGAAAAAATTTTTCCAGTTGAGATAGAGGCTCTACAAAATCCTGGTCATTTTCCAGTGTCAAAACTGACACAACTTGCGAAATGAAGAGCCAAGATCAAGTTGTCAAAACTTGTAGGAATAATTTAGACACAAAAAAATAGATATATGCCGATTTAGAAATCTGTGGCAGCGGCGCCAAAAACTTGTTGCATCCAAAAGCACACGCAAGTGCACGTGGTCACTCAAGTAGTAAAATGGATCTTTCGAGACAAATGTTTGTATCCAAGGGACTTAGAATCAACAAATGCAAACCACTTATGTCCAAATAAATTCACTCAAGAGGCAATCAATTTGAAAATTTTGTTTAAACTTCTAATTAAACACAAACAAGACTTAATTACTTTAACCAAACAATTTCAAACACGGAAAGTTCACAATTCGGAAAGGTATCCCAGGGCTGTAGCATATATCGATTTCCGGTACAATATGGATTTATTCTAGTATTCAAGGGATTAGCTTCATTGTTTGTTAGCAAGGTTCATTTTACGATTACGATCTCCGAACCTCTAATCCCTACCATCATTGAAAATCTAACTACATTGTTGAGCGGGATTAGGTATTGAAAAAACAATGGAGCATTAAGCATTCATCTTTCAATACAACCAAGTGTGATATATAGGTATAATGTCATCCTATACACAAAACAAACTAGAATTCACCCTAGAATGAACACACCTCTCACATTCTTCGGTCTATTCCTCTTTTTATCATTCGAGTTCAAGAGTGGACACAATGTTTATTCTAATGTTGATCAAGCATTAAAATAGTAAAATAAGAATGCAAACACAAATTATAAACTAACCCTTCTCATACTAAAACAAATTAATATTAAACCATTAGCCATAACTACAACCCTATAATACGGGCCTTTAGTTACTCATGACACAAAATATCAAGTAATAATGTGTTAGAATCATACGAGACTTTACCAAGATGATGAAGAAAAATAAAACCCTAGAAATGATAGCAAAATCATTTTTAATGTATAGATCCCAATATTTTGGAATTGAATGTGTAATGAAATGACACTTAAAACTATTTATAGTCTAATAGAAAAAACATGTGGACTAATTTTGGTGTCCAGGTCCGCGCGGACCTGTTCCCTCGCACATATTTTCACGTATCTGAAACCACTCCGTGACGTGCTCCCTATTGCGGACTCCTCTGTTATGAGGAGTTTCTTTCCTGCATGGGCAGACTGGCTTCGCGACGCGGATGTGCTCCCTTGTAATGCAATTTCCAACTTCTTGGCTCTTTTTCTCCGCCACTTCGTCTTCTACTTTCCGACCTTTGTTAAGGTTTCCTATTTTATCTCGATTTCCATTGATTTTTTCAACCTGAAACATCTAATCATATTGGTTAGAATAAACAACATCAAAAGACTCTTAAAACTTAACTACGACACCAAATATTCCCTCAAACTCAGCTATATATTGGGGTATATTGGTTATTAAACGTATAAATATGCCTAAGATTAGAGGTGTAGGTTGACTCATGTCCCGTTGGTGTGGGTTGTGGGTCAACACTTGGTTTCAACCAAGGACCCTCCAAACTGCCTAGCCAGAGTCCCAATCCACAAGTGTGTAGTACGAAGCATGGACTCATTCATACCTCGTGGATTGGTCTCGTGAGTTGAGACTTAGTATCCTCACAAAATCCTCAAGTCATTCCTCTCTGATCCAAACCACGAGTGACAAGTATGGTCCGTGGTTTGGAACACGCCCCATGAATGGGGACTCATGGATGGGGATTTGAGTAGACTACCTTAAGTCGGCTAGGTGGGGGTAGTTTAGTAACTTCCTAATTAAATTGTTTAAGGATTGGGACGGTTATAATTAGTTGTTTTAAGTATATTAAAGGAGTTTAAGTAATAAAACAAGTCTCCCAACTCTTACAACTGACAACTCAAAATCAAAACCCACTTCCCTCTCAAAGTTCTCTCTCTAGGGTTCCATTGAAGACCAAGGTCTAAACTCAAGCTAGGGATACAAGAGAAAGGTGTTATTCATCAATTCTTCAAGGAATTTCTTCAAGGTATAGAATTCCCTTCATCCTTGCGAAGTTTTCCCGAAGGAGCCCCTCTCAAATTGTATTTTCAAAGTTCCCCAGTTTCTAGGTTTTCACTCAATAGCATGGTTCATCTTCCACAATCGTTTCTATTGTATAATGAAGATTGTTTATGTGTAGATATGATATATTGTGGGTATATTTTTGGTGTATTGATGACTTTTGAAGGAATCATAAAAGACCCATGTTTTCCCTTCTTTCTCAATTTGTAACCTTAACATGTCTTGAATGATGAATAAATTTTGATAATCTGATATCTTTACATTGATTATTGTATCATGTAATTACTCTATTCAATGTGTTAATTTAAATAAGTAGGGTTAAATCTTGATGAATCTCCTTGAAGGATTTGTATGAAGGAACTCTATGTTAAAGGTTTCTACGATCCACTTGAAAGTGTCGAGGTGTTCACTTATCTTGAATCTTACCTATGAATTGTTGATCCACTTGAAAGGTAGAGGTGCTTAGTTGTAATATGTTTTGTGATGTTGAGACAAGGTTCCTCTTCCCTACAACCCTATATAGGACTAAGTTTTACACAATGTGAACATGCATGATATCCTATAAATATAGTTGTGTTATTACGATGAATGTATGGCTATTGTCATGAAATACTTAATGAATGTAACATGAAAGGCTTTCTCACATGTTGATTACAAGGTTGAAAGGCTATTCTCACTTAATGAATCATTGAGCTAATATAGTGTAGTTTGGGTTGAATTCCTAGGTTCATTCTCCTATAAACAATGCATTAAGTAAACACTTAAAGTTACTTTAAAGGGAATTGTGCTTAGCACTGAGTGGATATGATTATGAGATGGGATGCTTCACGTTAAAAGTTGGGTTCCCACTATGGTGTCTCAAGAGATGGAAACCCGCACGTTAGGAGTATAAGGTTTCTAGAAGCAATCTACATATCCCATAATTATGTGCCCACATAGGTATTTAGCTAGTGGATCCACCTAGACGTCAATATAGTTAGTTCACCTTAGGCAAGTGAAACACCTCTTTTAGATGTGGGGGTAGAACATCGGATTCCATGAAGCTCACATGGTCTATGTTGGTTATTGCAAATCTCCCTAAATGTTAAGGAATGTGAACTATGATATGAATTAAAGAGGTAATTATGGACTTTACTTGTAACGTTTTAAGGGGTACTACTTAGCATAAGGGGGGTATGGGACTCCACTTGTGCATTGCACAAGTAGTCCTTGAGAGAGGTTAGGGTGAGTTCTTTATAATCATGAAAATATATGACTTATGAATGCATGATATATCAAGATGTTAATGATGACTTTACTGAATATGAATTGTACAAATGTATATGAACTACACTTATGACTTCTTAATGAGTTCTCTTGGTGTATGTGAGGGTATGGGACTTCACTTACACATCGCACTAGTGGACTTATGAAGAGGTTGTGGGGTGGTGTCATTATAGTATAAAGTTATGTGAAATCTTATAAACATGAAATGATTTGTGATTATGAATGATGCTACATATGAATACCAATGTACCTTTATGGTATAGTGTGGCTTGACTATGTAATGTTTGAATGTGCATTATGAGTTTTAAACTAGAAAAGGCATTATTTCAACTAAACATCCCTTTTTAGCATATGATTTTTATGAATGGCTTCCATACTTAGTACATAATTTGTGCTAACCCACATTTCTTCTATTTTTACCACTAAGTGTAGGTTCTGGAAAGTGATTGTGCTCTTTGAAGGTTAAGACTTGGCTAGATCTCTCCAAGACTTGTGTATGTCCTTAAGATCCGAGGACAAGCATTAATGTCACTTATGTTTCTTTCTATTGTAATAGACTGTAGACTTCTTGTACTTCCTATTATAAGACAATTATATTATAAAGGGCTATGGTCCCTAATGCATCCTTCTATATTGTACTTAGATGGTTTATGAGAAGACGTCTAAACATTCTATTTTCTATTATGAAAGAGTTTGACATTGACTATAAGAAAATTTAAATTTCCGCATTATTCATTGTCTTATGTCGTGATGAATATGCTAAGGGATTGTAAGAGACCCCTTCGGGGTAAAGTACGTCGTGTCATGTCTAGGGGGTAGCCTTATGTCGTGACAAACTTTGTATCAGAGCATAAGGTGTTGAGATAATTGTTGGAATTGATGTCTCATGAACCAAGTCCAGTGGAGTCTTGTTGATGAGTGTGAAGTGTGCCACACTTATGAATGAGAGGCTATAAGATGCTTATGAATTTTCACTTCCTTCATTACTCTATTGTAGTGCCTCAAGAGTCTTAACTCTGTCAAGTCTTTTCTTATAATCCTTTTCTTGTGTATATAGGATAACACTACCAATAGAGCAGCCACCAAAAGTATTTCACGACGGGAAGCACCCCCTAGACGTAACACTACAAGAAAAACTATCTCTAACGAAGGGAATTCTAGTCCTAAAAGTTAAAATCTGGTCTCAAATTCGCAAATGAGACCAGAAAAACCTGGTCGCCACTCGTCCTAGAAAGTACAGTGGCTATTGGTAAGTAAGGACGAGTTCAAAAAACGCGTCCCTAAATGGTTTTGCAACGGGCCAAATCTCTAGTCGTGAGATCCTTTTAGGGACCAAATAACTGGTCTCAATAAGATCACTTATATCATTGGTATTCATGTTGTTAATACTCTTTTGTGACTGTACACAATGTTGTCCTAATAGAGTTCTAGAGAAGAGTGTGACCTTGTCCTAAAATAACATTAGAGACTATGAGAAATCTGTTCCTAGAACAGCTATAACGACTTTAAAAAACTTGTCCTAGAGTAGTTTAAAGGTGACAAACAATCTGGTCCTAAATAACTTTAAAGACGAGCAACAACTTTGGTCCTAGTTTGACCATTAGAGACGATCAATAATATGCTTGTCTGGGAAAAAGTTGTAAAAGAAATATCTAGAACTCTATTATTTTCATACAAACAATTTTTTTAGCCAAAATAATGAATGTTAAATTGTGTATTTTTTCACTTCATGTATCATGTGAAACTCATTTATGTGTAGTCAAATTAAAAAAACTAGCCTTAACAATGAAGCTTCAAACATATTAATTTTACAACTCTAGCTAGAAAATATGACCCAATAGGTCTCTAACCGACCCCCTTTGATCCAAGAGCCATTAATATCACAAGAATCTATATTCATCAACAAATACCAAAATAATTACTAAACTATATGGATACAAAAAGGATCATACAGTGAAAGGGCGTAGGAATATAGAGATAACAGTGCGATTAATTACAATAAATTGGTTAACCTCCCATGATGTTAGTTTCGATATATTCGTTTGAAAAAAATACTTGGATAACATCCAAAGTTTTGCAAAACATTAATAGCAAATTACTAATAACGAGTTAGTGCATCTTCACTGAAGTATGAAGAAAAGTCTGGCAAAAAATAGTCTTTGTCAAGTGATATACAGAAACATCAGCAAAAGCTGCAAGAAATAAGAAAAATCTATTAGAAAACTTTGAGATACATTAGCCAAGAATCAAAAAACTATTTTAAAGAACCACAAAATAACATTAGGTAGATAATATAAACAAATGGAATGAATTAGCATAACAGACGAGCTAGATTAACAACATCTCGACAGAAACCATTAAAAAGGGGTAGCTGGTAGTGATATTGTTTCAGCATAGTAGAAAAATTCAAAATAAAATTTATGTCTATAAGAAGTTGTGTGGAAAATAAAAAACAGATCCATCATAAAAGATATGTATAGTTGTTGTTAATTCATCTACATGTTACGCCTTTTTATTTTTATTTGAAGGCAATGCATCAGTCTCTCGACTCATCTCGTCTTGTCTCGTCACCTCACCTCAACTCGTCTCCTCATCTAACTGACTTTGTTTAAATAAATTAAGTGTTCAAATGTAACTCCAACCATTCTCTAAACAGTCACTAACTTTGCATACAACGATAGACAAGTAGGCAGTGCAAACAAAGGTGGGTACCACCGTAGCCGGCATACAAACTAAACACAAATGGCTTTAAAAACTAGTCTACCCAAAATGGCGGAGTGGGAGGAGTCATGTGTGACAACAACATCTCTTGGATAACAGGACTTTCAGCAAGAACAAATTTTGTCAATGCTCTACATTCAGAACTACTAGCTCTAGTAATAGGACTGAAAATGGCAGCTCTACGAAATATCTCCAATCTACAAATTAAAACTGAATCAGCAGAAATAGTGCACCTGATTCACAAAGGTCATGATTCATACACTAATATAATTTTTGAATGCAGGCAGTTGCTCAATAGGCCTGGGAATCCATGGATTAGCCATAGTCGCAGGGAGCAAAACAAGATGGACTATAGTATTTCTGTTGAGTCGGTTTCAAATGGACTGAAATTAGCATACCAACTGACTTTTAGGGTCACAAAGTTCACACTCCTCTAGCCTGCAATTCCAGATTAAAATAATTAAAAAACCTTTTGTACAGGATACAGTGACTAGAAGAAAAAAAATTGACATTGCAGGGTGATTGTTGAAATGGTACAACATATCCTTGCAAGTAGGGGTGGAGACTAAATCACAATAGATGAGTCAATAATATTCTCTTCAAACTAAATTCAATATGACATACTAAGAGAATAGCTGAAATATAAGAGAATAAATCTGAAATATGAACCATTAGAACTGATTAAGTCAATGGATCAGTCTCTCGCCTTACCTCGTCTTGTCTCATCACCTCTCCTCAAATCATCTCCACCTCTAATCAATTTTTTATTAAAGAAATTAACAGTTCAAATTTAACTTTAACTATTCTCTAAGCAATACTAACATAAAAGACGAGCTGGAGTAACAACATTTGGGCAGAAAATGTTAAAACAAAGCAGCAATGTTATAGGAAACAAGTTTGTTATTCCATATTTCTAGCAGCTGGCAGCAATGTTACAGGAATATTTTTCACATTGAAAGACCCATATATTCATATTTGATCACACATTGAATATGGTGTTACATTTCAACAAATAAATTAAAAAGTTGGGTATATTGTTACTAACTTGGTTAGCTGAAAATGTAGTGGTCATTCAATTGAAAAGGACGATGTTGGAGCTGCTACATCTGATTGATGATCCATGAAGAGTTCTCTCATTTTCATTACTTCTTTCATCGCATCTTCTAAGGTAGACAAACAATTGTTCAAGGATTTGTTCTCTTCATTCAAAGATTTGATATCTTCTCAAGTTGAACGTAGCGCAAATAAGAATTCAGCTTTCGAAGAAGTTCCACCTTTCAAGTCTTTTGCCTTTAATCCACCCCAAATCGAAATACGTGGCTACGAGTTTGAGGTCCACAACATTTTTTTAACAATCTCTATGGGAGGCAGGGATGGATCTGCTTGAATTATTTCTTCGAGTTGAGCCTACAAAATATATCAAAGAACATTTTCTATTATAACATATAACAACTTTAAGTAATTAACATATTTAATTTACAAAACGCACATGTTTTTCAATTGCTTTAGGTTCAACAATCTTGTTATCTTTCTTACAAGTCTCAAAGAAACTAGTTGCCAAATTTGGTGAATTTCCATCTTTTCTTCCCTTTACATCAAAGTCAAACATGTCAAATAACACACCTCATAAATATTTCATTTAGAAAAATAATTTTATGATAATACCTTTTGATAAATAATCTCTCTAGTAGTCTTACTACCAATATAATAAAACATCTTCAACTTTGCTTGATTAGCTGCATTTCTAGTGCTTCTTGCCTGTATTTGTTCACAGTAAGCTTCTAATGCAAGTTCTTAAAAAAGCTGAGATCGTAGACAGAAATAATTTATTTTCAAATTTGAGTCAACAATATGTGCTAGTCATAGGAAGTAGTCAAGAACTGAAATGTTGTAACACATACATATTATTTGCTAATACTGATTCTCAAAAAATACAAGATTCTTGAAAAGTATTTGTACTCTTATCTTTTTATTGACAACTTATGGTGTAGGTATTTGACAAAAAAACTCAGTAAGCTGCAAAATACACCTTGTATAACAATTATCTCCAGAGTCTCTTTCAAAGCCTGTATTTTAAAAGGTTCACTTGTATTAACTACAAATTCAAAAACGGAGAAAAGCTATCCTGAGAAAGTCTCTATTGTCACATTTAATCATGACAGAAACAGAGATGATGTAATGGAGGATAATTGGACAGCTCCAGATGTATCACAAGTTTCAATTATAAAGTTAGTCTCTACTACAACTACTAACAATCTTACGTGGATAAAACAAATTCTTATAAAGATCATGACGTTTTCTCTGTTCAGATACCATGTAAAATTTGCACCTTGTTTATACAATGTTCCTATACTTTAGAACAAAAAGTGAATTCTTACTTACCATTGCATCCTAAACTTACAAGATAAATGTGGCTTGCCCAGATTCAATAAATTAGGCATGTATTAGCTAGTTGGTGCATCAAGAAAACTAAGACATTACACAATAGACATGTTCTATACTTAGCTTTGTGTTCAGGTCTATAGTGTACTAAGGAGGGAAATCAAACTGTAGAATGCAATGAGAAGAAATTAACTCAATAGGCATAACTGAAAACTTTCAGAAGCAAAATGTTCCCTTACAAACCATTCCCATTCTTTTTTGTCTACTCCTCTTGGGACATTCTTAAGAGACTGTTGGATAGGCTTTTCCTTCACATATTTTGCATGCAAGTGTACTCTCCATTTGTTCCATAAATCATTCATCCATCCCAATATATGATCAAGATGATCATTTATATCAACACTCTCAAATTTGTGCTAGAACAATTGAAACATGACTTGAGTTATTATTTTCAAAAAAAAAAGAGACATCATAAGTTGTACATCCTGTTATATGAACAAGTGTACATTACTTTTAAAACTTCAATTAATGGAAGACATAAATCAGAATCATGTGTATAGTGGATTCAAAAGTTGTACAGCAGCTGCTATATGGACAAGAAACATTGATATAGTAGGTAACACTGTAAAATGAGAATCAAGTGTAAAATGGATTAAAAAGTTGTACATCAAGTGCACATTTGTTACCTCAATGGCTACCCACATGTGATTCAACTTTTCTTGCTTAATATCATGCAACGATGATACCCCCAAGGGACAAATATTGCGATCACACACAATTTTTCCCAATGCCTTGAAATTAGATTGCTATTTATTACAACCGTTTGATTATTGTAAAAGGCACCTTTCAACTTTTGTCTAATTTCAAGTGAAGCAACTTGTTTTCACATGTTGCTTCCTCGAACTCTTCTTACCTTTGTAGGATTAGATGAACCTATAACAACATAATTTGATGAAAGCTATAGCAATCAAACTCAATTCTAAAACTTAATAACATATGAATTTAAAATATCATACATTTTTCTGTTGTTTGGGTGTGGTTCATAACTTGATCAACTGATGGATGTAATGAAACATTGTTTTGCATATCCTCTTTCTCAAGAACAATTTTTTCATTTTTTGCATTTCTTGATTAGAAGACATGTTAGAACCCAATTTTGTGCATTTATAAGGAGTTTTCACATGTTGATTATCGAAATCAGCACTCTTGTTGAAAGATCCCACCTAATATTCATAAATTTCCAAAGAGGAGCTCAAAGATCTAGTTCTTTTCTCTAGTCCCTTTCCTGTAACACATGGATTCATTTAACATCATATAAAAGTTTATCAAAAAATTGAAAACACAACATATTTGTTAAAAAAACATAACATTTTTAATTTTTTTTTACTTGTTTCAACTTCTTGGGTGTATTTCTTAACTTTATTAATAACAGGAGATGAGGTATTAATTTGCATATTCTCTTTATTAGGAGTCATAGGGTTCTTATGCATCATTCGTGTTCCTTGACTAGTGGACATGGTAGAGTTTTTAAGTCCCTATCCTTGGTCCTTCCCTATAGAACCTGAAAAAAAAATCATACAACCTACATTTTAGCACAGTATTTAGGAGACCAAGAAGCTGAAATAATTAAATATCAATGGATTCAGCCATTTTCGTCGAAAATGATTGACATTCTGAATCTTCTCCTCCAAGACAAAATGCAGAAAGTGGGAAAAAATATTTCTTCTCAACACAAATACAGATTTACCTATGCCTTGAAGTGAAAACATAAAAACTATCTTACTTGTTTCAATTTCGTTGATGTACTTCTTAACTTCACTTGATTAAGGCAATAAACTCTTAGACAAAAAACTTCCTTTATCACCCAAAGATTTAAGCCCTCGTCCTCGTTCCTTTCTAATAGCACCAGGCGCAACAAATGTATATCTGATAGTACTCTTTAAATTAGAATCGACCTCTTTTTCAGTCTTCAACGATTTCATCTTGAACCTGTAAAAAGAGCCAAAACATTAAAAATTAAAACTGAAAATGTCTAATTATGTAGTAATAAAAGAAATTGGGTCATCATAACATTGAATAATGAAATATTAATTCATAAAAGATACTTCATCTCATTAGTTCTTTTTCTTTTCTTATGGGAAGGACTTCCTAACTCTACAATATCATCATCCATTTGTTCCACAATCTCAAAGGAATCACGAGGTTGAGTCTTCCTTGCTACTTTCCAACCTTTGTTGGAATTATCATTAGGATAAAACACTTGAAATGCTTGATTTTCTAAAATAAATGGCTCATTTATTTTCAAAAATCTACTTGGATTAGTACTCACAAAATCATACTCATCCTTTTAAACTCCTTTTACTTTATCATACACATCAAACCAATTACATTGAAATAAAACCACTCTTCTATCCATGAAAAATTGCAACTCAATCACATCTGTTAAAACTCCATAATAATCAAGGTTATCACTATCTTCATCATTCTCACCCAATACAACAACACCACAATTTTGAGTCCTTAACTTGCTATCATAATCTTCTACATGAAATCTATATCCATTAAAGACATAATCATTTGAACGTGTTGAATATTTTGTGGGACCGCGTGAAAGTGACAGTAGATCTTTCATGATATGTCTATCATCTCGTTTGTGCAATTGTGCGACCTATCAACAAGATAACATTTGATATTTAGAATGAGTATTACAATATTAAAATATCAAATTTTGATATTTATGTATACTCACCCTATCTTTAAACCATTCAATAAATTGTCGGCTCCAATCAACATCAGACAAATGTTGATCATTCTCATGAGTTTGTGCAAAATCTCCACAAAATTGAAGTTAATTTTAAGTCTCCTACTAAAAATTAATTAACCTAAAAAAATAAAATAAGTGAGATGGTATAAAAAAATCTCCATACTTGAGATATGGTAAGACTTCATCACAGTTCGTCAATATGTATATATGTGCTTGTTCGAGTTCATATTCTTCAAGCTCACATGGATCTTTAGATCCTAGAGTTTTTCAAGGTTGACTAAAAATAGATAAACCTTCATTCGAATAATTTTAAACCACCATCATAATTTCATTCAGGATGGTTGAATCTTATGTCAACTCTATGCAAAACATAAAGTCATACATTCATTTGCAATGTATCCCTCTGCAATAGAACCTTCTGGACATGCCCTATTACCAATGAGAGATTTTTAAAAATATAACCATCACTCCACAGGATACATCCACCGATAATGAATCGGTCCAACAATCTTAGCTCTAGTAGCTAAATGAACAAGTAAGTGCACCATGACATCAAAAAATGAAGGAGGAAATACCTTTTCCAACTTGCAAAGTGTTATGCGTATTTGTGCGTCAATATCCTCCAAGTTTTCAATTCTCAACTCTCTTGATCCAAGCACACTAAAAAAATATAGACAATTCAATAAGAGGTTCACATACCTCTTTGGACAACATACCACGAAGTGCAAGAGGGAGTAGATGTTGCAAGAGAACATGACAATCATGACTTTTCAGTCCAGATATGTTGTGATCTTTCAGATTCACACATTGAGAAATACTAGATTAAAAACCATCATGAACCTTTAGATTCTTTAAGAAAATGCATGATTTGTGCTTATCTTTAGGAGACAATGCGTAGCATGCTTTCGGAATTTCAATTTTCTCCCCCTTTTGGATGGCGTGCAATTCCGGCCTAATGTCCATCTCTTGCAAGTCTAATTGAGTGTTAATTGTGTCCTTGGTCTTTCCTTTGACATTCATAATTGTCCCCATGATATTATCACATATGTTTTTTTCAATATGCATAAAATCCAAATTATGTCGCAACAAGAGACAATTCTAATATAAAAGTTCAAAAAGATACTTTTCTTGTTCCAGGTATCCATTCGACTTTCATGTGATATCTTCTTTCTTTTCTTAGGATCCTTTGATAATTGTAACCCTTCGATATCTTGCACTTGATTAAGTATCTCAATACCGGAACACACTTTTGGTAGAGGCCTTTTCTCCATTGTACCATCAAATGACCTCTTATCACTTCGCCATTTATGATTTTGAGAAAGATAACGCCGATGACCCATAAAAAGCTCCTTCTTATCCTTAGTTAATTAATTGAGAAAGTGTCTTTATTGCAACATGGGCATGCCAATTTTCCTTTTGTACTCCATCCCGATAAATTTCCATATGCTTGAAAGTCATCGATGGTCCATAATAAAGAAGCATGCAACTGAAAATTTTGCTTACTTGATGTATCATAGGTCTCAATACAAACTTCCCACAACTCCTTCAATTCCTCTATTAAAGGTTGGAGATATGTATCAATTGCGTCTCCATGACCATTTGGATCCGGAATAAGCATTGACAAAATAAAATTTTCTTGATTCATACACAACCAAGGTGGTAAATTATAAGGAATAAGAACCACAGGTCAAATGCTATGTGAGATTTTTGAATTTTGGAATGATTGAAATCCATCACTATCAAGTCCAAGTCGAATATTTCGAGGCTCAACCGCAAATGAAGGTTGAAGTTCATCAAATGACTTCCATGCCATTGAATCAGCCGAGTGCGCATTATTCCATTATCAACTCTTTTATCCTTATGCCATGTCATTAGAGTAGCTTTCTTGGTAGACATAAACAACCTTTGAAGTCTAGTCTTTAAAGGAAAATAGCGTAAACTCTTTACTGCTACCTTTTTACCTTTTTTATTCCTTGTTTCCCCGCTATGTGTATTTATTTTCCATCTCGACGCACCACAAACTTTGCAAGAATCGAGTAAGCTATCCTCCTTCCAGTATAACATGGAATCATTAGTACAATCATCAATATTATTATATGAAAGACCAAGTTCTTTAAGTATCTTCTTTGCCTCATAATATGAATTTGGCAGATTGGCAACTCCTCTTTCAACATTTTCAATAGCATTGTAAATGATGCACTACTCCAATTACCCATACTTTTGATATGAAGCAATTTGATCAAAGTGGAAAGCTTTGAAGCTTTTGAATTTTGATACAATGGTAACTCAAAATCTTTGAATAGGCTTTAAAACTTTTTTTCATCAGCATTTGGTTCCTCTTCAAGTAAGTCATCACAACTAGTATGTGTAGCTCCTCCATTAATATTAGGATATAAATCTCTCAATAGTTCTTCTACTTCATATTTACTCTCACATTCTTCTACTGCATTATCATCTTGTTCTTCATCTTCATATTCTGATTCTGATAATGGCTCACCCAAACGTTCTCCATGGTGATACCAAAAATTATAATTGCGAATTATTCCATGTACTATCAAATGTGTCTCAACTGTTTTACGAGTTCCTAAAGTTCTGTTGTAACATTTGACACAGGGAAATCGTATTTCATATTCTTCTCCTTTTTAAAAAAAAAGCATAATCCAAAAACTTTTGCACACCGAGTAAGTACATTTCATCGAGACGATTATCAACAGCTTGCATCCACTCCTTACTAGGTGCCATAACCTTTATGAGGATAAAATATTTAGATTAAAAAACTAAGGATAAGAAAATTCTAAGATCCACACAACTAGTTACAATTAGATCCACACAACTTCTCTTTGTAAGACAAAATGAACATAACTTCTATTTGTAAGACCAAATGAAAAAGATCTCCTAGTTGTTGTTGCGAAGTTTCTTGATTAAGTTTCTCTTATTGAAGTTGTTGTTGCAGATTTTTATAACAAAAAAATAGAGTAAATTACCACTATTTTATATATACTGCAAACTGATGGACATAATACATTTTACTCATTTTTCAAACTTTCTTAAAGTTAAGTATTACCCATGTTAAAAATCATCTAAGTTTTTTTTTCAAGTGCAGGAGAAGGAGCATGATCAGAATCGAACAAAATGGAAAATTGCAGCAGGTTCAGGTTGCAAAGAGAAACATTCCATAAAAACAAGGTAGGACTCCTACCTCGATTGATGAAACTACTAAGGCAAATCTGCAGGGCAATCAAAACACTTCAACAGGAGAAGTCTTGGTCAATTAACACTCAATTAGTCACGAGCAGGCAGGTATGACTTCTAAAAAGCAGAGAAAAACAGAAAATTAAATTATGTTATCTGATCTCTAACTCTTAAAAAAAGAGAATCCACACAACTTCTCACAAAATGAACATAACTTCTATCTATAAGACCAAATGAAAAAGACCTCCTAGTTGTTGTTGCTAATTTTCTTAATTAAGTTTCTCTTATTCCAGTTGTTGTTTCAGATTTTTATAACAAAAAAGTAGAGTTAATTACCAATATTTTATATATGCCTGCAAACTGATGGACATAATACATTTTACTCTTTTTTCAAACTTTCTTAAAGTTAAGTGTTATCCATGTTCAAATTCATCTAAGTTTTCTTTTCAAGTGCAGGAGAAGGAGCAAGATCAGAATCAAAAAAAATTGAGAATTGCAGCAGATTCAGGTTGCAAAGAGAAACATTCCATAAAAACAAGGTAGGACTCCTACCTTGATTGATGAAACTACTAAGGCAAATCTGCAGGGCTATCAAAACACTTCAACAGGAGATGTCTTGGTCAAGTAACACTCAAATAGTCACGAGCAGGCAGGTATGCTTTCTAAAAAATAGAGAAAAATAGAGAATTAAATCATGTTATCTGGTCTCTAACTCTTAAAACTTTTGTAATGTGTCAGATTTTGCATTTGGAGTATTTAGAGATCTTTGTTGGGTATGGGTGTCTGCAAATTAGCATAAAGATACAATTTTTCAAGATTGTAACTTTGTATCTATCTGACCAGAAAGAGATATCAAAAAAGGGTTAGTGGGGGAGGGGGGATTAAGAGAGTAGTAAGTACAAGGAATTTGCATGAGAGTTGAGTATTTATGGGTGCACTGATTGTTACAGAGAGGTGCCCATCTAAGGAATCATCTTTTTGAGCCATTTTTCGAACCGAAAACTATATTAAGCCTACTAATCAGACCAATTTGGAGCAAATACAAGACTATAGGATTAAGCCTCCAACATATGTGGTCAGGACATACACAGATGGTAGTTTCAACATTCAACAGTCAAGAAACTAGCAACCTCAACCTTAGAAATACTCTTCAAATTTTGAAGGCCGAAGACGTGGACATATGTACTATTATAGGATGACAACCAAGCTGCATACTTCATGGATAAATGGCAATCTAATAGTACCTTCTTTGACTTGTTCTTATTATTTCCGTTGGCATTACACTTGGATTTCTATGTAACAAATGATCACCTGCTATTCTTTTTTTTTGTCTCTTTTAAAATTTAACTGAATCTCTAAATATGTAATTAGACTTAAATGATATCCATCGTAGTAATTTAAACTAATCAATCCCAAAAATCCCTTCAGATTATATATATATATTTATATTCAAAGAAATGTCATTAAATACTTAAACAAGAGGAATAGATTAATACCCCATTATTGTGAATATGTAAGACATATAAACAATGAACAGAGAGTCGTTTCAGATTTACACAACAGGTTCTCCATAGTCCTACTTCAACCAATATTTCCACAACAACAAAATCAGTCTTTCACATCAATATGTTTTAACTTGCAGTTTCTAATAGTTACTTGTAACCAAGAAGATGAGTCATTATATTACAAGTCATTACTTGAAGATGAACTCACCTGAAATACTTCCCCAAGAAAAGTTGTGTTGGATTCTTTTTCGAACAGCACAACAACAACTCGATCACAAGAATGAACACAACTGAAATTTTTTCTCAAGCAAAGCTTTAATGGATTCTATTTCTACCAGATCGAGCAGCAACAATGCGAGTAAGAATAAGATACCTTTATCAATAGGTCTTTGATATTAGGGGAGACAACAACAACAAAAAGAAGAATACACATCTACCCACAACACAACAACAACTCGATACGAAGAATGGACACACCTGTAATTTTTTCTCGATCAAATCTTTAATGGATTATGTTTCTACCATATCGAGCAACAACAACGCGAGGAAGAAGAATACAACTTTATCAATATGTCGTTGAGATTAAGGGAGACAACAATTACACAAAGAAGAATACACATCTATCCACAACACAACAACAACTCGATTAGAAGAATGAACACACCTAAAATTTTGTCTCGAGCAAAGCTTTAATGGATTCTATTTCTACCAGATCGAGCAGCAACAACGCGAGGAAGAAGAAGAAACCTTTATCAATATACCGTTGAGATTAAGGGACAATACATCTAATCCATTCAAGGGGAAGAGCATCGTTAAGATTACCTAAGGCAGCTGGGTTTCATTCTCCATTAGTTGTAGTGGTGAGCTGAAGAGATTAGGGCAACTTTTAGGACAAGCTTCTATTTTTAGAATAAGTTTTTTTCATTTTACTTTTAGAATAAACTTTTTAGTGCCTCAAATTTTGATAAAAGAAAATTTCATATTGGTGGAAAACTTTCCCGCTCAAGCCTCAAATATGTATCCAATTACATTTAGGGACTAGTTAGTAACTCTTTTAGGGACCGAATTTAATCTCTTCACAATAACATATATCAATAAGGACCAAAATATAATCTCGTCCCTATAGGTATACTTTTAGAGACAAGAATATAGACTCGTCCTTAAATATTGGTGTTAATAAAGACTTTTTCTTGTAGTGTAACTGGCATTGTCGTCCTCGGAGAGGACTTAGACAAGCCCTTAGCTTTCGTCATAACATTTCGTAGGTCAAAATGCGGAAATATTAAAACTTTATATACATTGAGGTATACATAGACCTCTCACTTACTTTATATAGAGTTTACTTAGACTCCTCGCATGGGAAGCTTACATAGGCTTCTCATTAAGTCAACATAATCAATACTTAAGAATTTTGTTTAATAAATTTGTCTCACATTAAATCATCTAAAATGAAGTTATACATTCGGGCATAACCCTTAATACAAATTCATAGTGCCACATAGGGCTTACAACAATATCTTCAAGAATAGGAAAGAAGTGAATGTTTTTAGACAATATCGAAGCTACTAAGTGTCACACACGAAGAGCACACCCCGGATGAGACCGGCGTCGTCGTCCTCTCAGAGGACTCAGACAAGCCCTTAGCATTCGTCATAACATGTTATCAATAAAATTTGTGGAAAAATTAAAACTTTTAACATACTAATGAAGTATACTTAGACTTCATACTTAAGATTCATAAAGACATATGATATTCTAAAACTATCTCACATATATAGAAACCATCTAATGAGTGCAAATCTGCACTTAGCCAATAATAGTCAATATGCCATATAGGCTTTAATACAAAAGAATCCAAAGAACATAATGGAAATAACGTATTCTAAAAACTACTAAGTCTTCATAGGCTGGAATATAAATGATAGCGTCCCAAACATGAGGACCTACCAAGACTTGGAGAAAGAGTTCCAAGCTTCTTCAAATCGACCTATTTAACTTCAATGGACGGAACCTACAGTTGTAGTAATATAAAGTAATGGGATTAGTACGCCACATCTACTAAGTATGGGTATATGAACATAACACATAGGGACATGCATGAAAAAGGATCATTTATCATCTCTTTAGAAAACATGCTAAGTCATATGAAAGTCTTCGATGCACATACGAATTGACATATACAATTAAAGCATGACCATAATCAAAGACATATTCTCATAGAGTCATGTTAACATTTCACATTCAATAGATCATATAAACATAACATACAAAACACTTACCAATGATCCCATCCCCAACCTACAAGTGCAATGGTCATGTGAAGCCCCATAACCCCACATAACCAAGTAGATAAGATAGGAGACCATAAGTAAAGCCTTGCTTCATGTAACTTGTAACATAAGTAGTCATCACTTCATATAGCAATATAACCAAATAACATTTTAATCATAATGACCAATGATACGCTCAAATTATACTTCCCTAAAGAAGTATAAGCGGTCGTATCAAGTAAAGAACCCAAATGTTAGGTTGGGGTCGATCCCATGAGGAAAATGATTTAGATTTAACTTTAATCTACGATTACGTCTATATAGTCAAGTCCTTTTCGAAAACAATTAAATAAAAGGGGGGTTTATGTAACAAAAATGTTCAATTATGTCTAAGTAAACACGTAGCAAGGTTAAAACTTTGGTTTTTATCAAGTGATGAGAGAAACTAGGGCGTAAGTGTTCCCCATAGGTTCATTAACACGATAATCCTAGCTAGTGTCTTGCATGCAAAGTGATAAGTTATGTATCTCTAATTACTTGGTCCGGCAACTAGAGAATTTCACCCCGTACCTTTGTACGGCTACGTGTGTTGAATTACTAACCCTTACCTTTACCTTATATTAAGCATCATATTCAATGTATGGCTAAGTTACTACTTCGCACCAATTGAAACTAGCCTATTATATAGTGTATACTAAATCTATGTTGATAATTCTTTTCCTATTAACTACCCCCTTGGTCCGAAGAATAGAAATAGGGCAAGTTCTAACGCGTGCACTCGGTAAAAAGACTTCTAACCGAAAGAATTATCAATACATGCAAGAACCTATTCTAGAATTGTTATTTAGCTAGTTTTATCTTGTTACTTACCCATGGTTCCCACAACCCTAGTTGTGGATTTAGTTACCCATGCTTAGAAATACACAATTCATAATTCTTTGATAAGAATTCATGTACTTACTTTGATAAGTTTAAAGAAAATCCAGAAATATCACTTGAATTAACAAAAATATTGTAATAACCGATTCCGTAAACTTAAAGTAATTCCCAAAATCCAAAGTTCAACTTCCAATAACAAGAGTATGAAAAATAATAAAAAGTCTAACCCCAAAAATGAGGTTTTTAGTCCTATTTATAATAATAAAGTCCTAAAATAAAAGGAGTTCTAAATAAGGAAAAATCTGTCCAAAATGTGTCTTAAGTCGATGACTCAACTAACGGTCCGTCGATGGAACGATGGACCGTCGACAGCTCCCGTCGGTCCACACTTCAAATCTTTTTCAGCCTCTACTTTTGCATTCTTTCTGTTACCATTGATGGACCAACAGCACGGTCCGTTGAAGGACCTACGGTCCGTCGATGGACTCCGTTCCTCCATACTTGGTGGTTTTTTCAAGTCGGGTACTAGGACTACTTTCTATTACCATCAACGATTTGCCAGGACAGTCCGTCGATCAGTCGACGGACCGTCGATCCTTCCGTAGCCCCATACTTGGTCAGAATTCCCAAATTTCATTTCAGCAGCTTGAACCTCCAGTCGACGATCATCACCTACGGACCGTCGATGGCTCCGTAGGTCATCACTTCTGCACTAATTTCAGCACAGTCTTCTGCATTTCTGTTTTGGACAGTTTTCCTGCATACATAGATGAAAATATGTTAAAACTACTACAAAAAGGCCTTAGACACACACTAAACTTTAGGAAAAAGCATTGAAAGTACCGTGAAACCATGGTACATCAACCGACATTCATATAAGAGTAACATCATATATCATAAGCATCATACCTTGCACGTTATCATATTCATAAGAACAATCTCCTAGGACTTCCCTTAGAGTCAACTTGTGCAATATCTAGGTAGAGTCCCATACCCCTACCTATACTAAGCAAACTCCTCAAGTTACCCTAGTCAACGTTCATTTACTTGTCTTTCATTTTACATGAGGGAACATTCACATTAACCGACATAGACCATGTGAGCTAAACATGGAATCTGGTGTCATGAAACCCCACACCGAAAGAAGGTGGTCTACCGGCCAAAGTAGAACCTAACATGACATAGCTTTCTAAGTGGATCCAGTAGCTAGTATCCTATGGTGGCAACATAGTTCAAGAACTAGGAGATGTATTAAAGACTCATAGTTCCACATTACATGGAAGCCTCAATCTCATGAGAATCATTGTGAACCTACCTTCCAACTAGGGAAGGGACACTTCTCATATCTAGTTCATCGGTGCTTAGCTTAAGTCCCTTACTTGAATAACCTTTTAAGTTTTCTTTTATCATAAACTTATCATAGGTCATAGGAGGTTAACTCCCTGTATAACATGATCATGAGCTCTTTTAGATTAGATGATAATTTCCTTTCATCATAACCTTTCTTTTGTGAGATTTACATGGCATAATCATCTTGTGTAAAGCATACAAGAGAGTATCATAACTTGCATATTCGTATTCTTATCATAATATCACAAGTAATGTGTTCATATCCCAACATATTCTCATAGCAAAATCATACATACTTTTCATAACATAGCATCATAGTTTATAGGCTAACATAAACATTTAAGAGTAATCACACTTAGAAGACTTACCTCTTGCTTCCAAGAATTGTATTCATCATGCAATATTCATAATAATCCATAGTGAAATACTCAATGGAATAATCAAGAAAAACTCATCAAATCATGTACAAGATCAATGCATAGAGTAGGAAAAGGTAAACGGGTCGTTAAAGGGTTCATTCAAGTCCTAATTTTAATCCTAACGTTTTCACATTATCAAATACCATAAACAACCCATTCGAAACCATCACTTAGAGAAAGATCATGTATCACACGACATTCAAACATTATCAATCAATTACTCAACAATTAGTGCGAAATTAAATATAGAAAATGTTTACTTTTCATTGAAAATCATAAATCTAGGGTTAGGAAGAAAATCCGTTTTGTAGAGTAAAAAACATAGTATTTGAAGTTCTTGAAAACTTATCTTGAAAGGACCTCTTGGGTAAAGGAATCCCAAGAGTGAAAAAACCATACCTTATAAATGAAGAATCCACGAAATCTGGTTGGAAACTTCGAAACCTTCGTCTTCTTCCTTAAGCTTTTCTTGTTCTTCAATGGAGTTTGGAAAAGAAAGTGTTCTTGAGAGATTGAGAGAAATTTTGTTTGATATGATTTGGGACGTGTAAAAGTGGTCTAAAACTGACCTAATATCGATATATAGTTGTCCCATGAATTACCCAAAAGACCCTCCACTTAAATTACAAAAACGCCCCTCCTAAATTGACTAAAAATAAGAGAACATTTGACTTAGCCAAATTCTGAAAATTTGCTTAAGAGTCTCGGGTTTGACCATTTAAATTAATTAATTAAGTTGCTAATTTAATTAATTAAGTCACCTAGGGTAATTATTAAAGTACCCTAAGTCGTTAGGACCATAACCAACCCCTTTTGACCATCCTAGGTTAGGTACTACGATGTTTCTTTAGTTAGCTACTCGGTTAGTGCCACCCGGTTACATCTTAGGATTTCGGGCACACTAGTTAGTTAATTTTAGTTAGTCCTAGGTTAATTAGCTAGTTAGGTAAGTTAGTTAGAACCTAGGATTGTTTAGGAAGCTCGGCCCCATGTGGCTTGACCCAACGCGTGCCTGTCCCTTAACCGCCATAACCGAATCGGTTGGGCTTGGTCTCTTGGCCGGTAGCACATGTGCTTGCACATGTGTTGCCGTGCACTTCCTAATCGTGCAATATGGAAAGTTCATTTCTTGTCCAAGGATCCTCACTATGTCCTTGGGCGCTTCTTAATCAACATAATCATTTTAAATGATCATGTGCTATGGTACCTAGGCTTGACACTTGGGTGCCTAGTACCTGATGTGTGTAAGCAATGTAAAATAATAATTTTAGCTTAGGGTCTTCATTGCAGGTACAATTCCTAAACAAGCTTGGATTGGAGTATTTTAACATCAAAGTGTATTTTATGTACATAGAAATTGGCTAACACCCTTAAGCCAATATTCTCTAACATGCCAAATATTTCTCAATATTGGGCATTGGGATGCCTATGTACCTCAATACATATTCTTAAAACCTAATAGACTCTTCACTAGACAAGTACATTTTCTGGAAACATCATTTTAAGCATTATTAAATAGATTAAGCTCTAGTCTAAGTCATGGCATTTCCGGAGTGTTACACTAAGTTAGAACACGTGGCACCATCCTCGAACTAGAGGACCAACCAAAACTTAGGGAAATCCAAGTACTCTTGCTAAAGGCCTTCTAAACTTCAACGACCCGAACCTACATAATTGTAGAAATATAAAGAATATGGGCTAGTACATCTACTTGTACTAAGTATGGAAACATATGCACATATAATATTTGAAATCATGCTTAAAGGGATATTTTGTTCAAAGTCATGCTAAGTCACTTTTGAAAGCCTTTATGCACAAATAAGAACACATACAAGCCAATGATCACATATTCATTAAGACAAGTCCATATTCAACACAAGTCCAACATCATCATAAAGTCAAGTCAACATAGATACTATCAACTTAAGGTCACATCAACATGAATAGTAGCATATCAAGATCAAATAACTAAAGCAACTCCAACATAATTTCATAACCACAACGCATGTACAAGAGTTCATATCATCACAACATATAAGACCCTAACCAAAAATTCATTCCCAAGCCTACAAGTACAATGCTCATGTGAAGTCCCATAACCCCACATAATCAAGTAAATAAGGAAAGAGATCACAATTAATGTTTTACTTCATATTACATAGCATCATGAGCAATCATCATCATATATAGAAATATAGACCAATAGCATGTTCATAAGTGAAACTAACATCATATAGGATCATCAACATCTAAAGTCAACATATGCATATCATTTACTTTATATGAGCATACGAACAACCCCCAGGACTTCGCTCAAGTCCAACTAGTGCAATTTATAGGTAGAGTCCCATACCCCTACCTATACTAAGAAGAACGCCTTAAGTCACCCTAGTTAGAGTTCACTTTATTACTTTCATTCATTCATTTTACTTTTGGGAACAAATCGACTTAACTGACAATAGAACATGTGAGCTAAACATGGAATCCAATGTCATGAAACCCTACACCGAAACAAGGCGGTCTACTTTCCAAGGTAGGACCAAAACATGAACATAACATTCTAGGTGGATCCACTAGCTAGTATTCCTATGGGGGCGACATAGTTCAAGAACTAGGAGGCATGTGTTGGACTTTCTTTATGCACAATTGCATTATAGTCACTATAACTTGAGAACCCTTGGTGAATCTCCCTTCGATGGGGAGTCAACACCTCTCATTGTCAAGTTCACTCAACGCTAAGCTAAAGTCCCTTTTTGAAATGTCATTAAGTCATTCTTTAACAATCATAGATTAATATAGGTCATATGAGACTAACCCCTTATATAGAATGTCATTTAGCTCTTTAGGCATAGGATGACAACTTCCTTTCATCACCAACCATCATTAGTGAGATCAGATATCATAGTTATTATCACATAAGGCACACAAGAGGATCATCTTCAACCTTTCACCCTCACAACCTTACCATGATCTCATATTTAATACAATCATGTCATGCCATCCTATTCATCACACCATATCTTCCTAAATCTAATCACATGTAATACTTCATTGCACAACATCATCTTCAAATACAATCCATCATTATTAAAGTAAAGAGTTCAAGATCACAAAGTCTTACCAATTAGCCTCCATGGCCTTCATCAAGAATCTCACCCTCAATTAATCACAATTATCCAATAACCCACTCATCATCATCATAATATAGGGTAATTAATAAAGTACCCCTAAGTCGTTAGGACCATAACCAACCCCTTTGGACCATCCTAGGTTAGGTACTAGGATGTTTCTTTAGTTAGCTACTCGGCTAGTGTCATCCGGTTAGGTCTTAGGATTTCAGGCACACTATTTAGTTCATTTTAGTTAGTCCTAGGTTAATTAGCTAGTTAGGTAAGTTAGTTAGAATCTAGGATTGGTTAGGAATCTCGGCCCCACATGGCTTGACCCGACGTGTGCCTGTCCCCTAACCGCCCTAACCGAATCGGTTGGGCTTGGTCTCTAGCCCGGTAGCACATGTGTTTGCACATGTGTTTCCGTACACTTCCTAACCGTGCACTCTGGAAAGTTCACTTCTTGTCCAAGGATCCTCACTATATCCTTGGGCGCTAAATGATCATGTACTATGGTACCTAGGCTTGACACTTGGATGCCTAGTACCTGAAGTGTGTAAGCGATGTAAAATAATAATTTTATCTTAGGGTCTTCATTGCAGGTACAGTTCCTAAACAAGCTTGGATTGGAGTATTTGAACATCAAAGTGTATTTTATGTACATAGAAATTGGCTAACACCCTTAAGCCAATATTCTCTAACATGCCCAATATTACTCAATATTGGGCATTGGGATGCCTATGTATCTCAATACATATTCTTAAAACCTAATAGACTCTTCACTAGACAAGTACATTTTCTGGAAACATCATTTTAAGCATTATTAAATAAATTAAGCTCTAGTCTAAGTCATGGCATTTCCGAAGTGTTACATTATCCCCCCCTTAGGAACATTCGTCCCCGAATGACACTAAAATATTTTGGAGGGTAGGAATAGACTCAATACTAGCAGCCAAACCATTCAACATAAAAAAAATCATAATGAGTCACATCTCATAGGAGTACATCACAACTCCTTACAACACATACTATAACATTACATATAGCACTCAATTCTTGATGCATAAACATATAAGAGCTACATAATTCATAACACATAGTGAGGGATTTCCTTCTCAACCTTATCATAAGCTCAAAATGCATCAAAGAGTTACCATGCTATCAATCTTCTCAAGATCACAACAAAACAGCAAAATCTCAAGAAAACATATGCATACAAGTTTCACTTCAGTGCAAGAATAGAGTATGAAAACATCTTCTTAAAACTCTAGTTGGTACTATCTTTTACCAAAACATGCGTCTATTTAGTAACCATGTTAATTTCATGATTATGCATTACTTTCTCTATTAAGAGGAATATGTAACCTCAAAGAGTAAATAGATGAGGGTAGAGGGACTTGATGTCGGCTTCAGCCTCCCATGTTGCACCCTCAACAAGATGGTTCCTCCATAGAATTTTTACAGAGGCAACCTCCTTGTTCTCAACTTCTTGATTTGGCGATCTAGGATCTCAACCGGAACCTCTTCATAGGAGAGGTTCTCATCCACTCCTAAACCTTCAATAGGCATAATAGATACCGGGTCGCCTATGTATTTCTTGAGCATGGAAACATGAAACACCGGATGAACCGAAGCTAGTTCACTAGGTAGTTTCAACTCATAAGAAACCTTTCCAATTCGTTGTAAGACCTCATAAGGACCAACATACCGGGGACTTAGCCTCCCCTTTCTACCGAATCTCATCACCCCTTTCATAGGTGAGATCTTCAAGTAGACATGATCACCTATTTCAAACTCAAGATCTTTTTTTCTATTGTCGGCATAAGACTTTTGCCGACTATAGGTTGTCCTCAATCTATCTCTTATGATTCGAACTTTCTCTATCGCCTCATAGATAATCTTTGGACCAAGGAGTGAGGACTCACCAACCTCAAACCATCCAACCAGAGATCTACACCTTCTACCGTAAAGATCTTCAAAAGTTTCCATGGATATGCTCGAATGATAGCTATTGTTGTAAGAGAACTCAATCAAAGGTAAGTGATCATCCAAACTTCCCTTGAAATCAATGACACATGCTCTCAACATGTCTTCAAGGGTCTGAATGGTACGTTCCGCTTGACCATCCGTCTAAGGATGCAAAGCGGTACTAAGTTTCACTTGAGTACCTAAACCCTTCTGAGAAGCCTTTCAAAAATGAGAAGTGAATTGGGCACCTCTATCCGAAATGATGGACAAAGGAATCCCATGAAGACTCACAATCTCATTAATGTAGATTCTTGCATAATCTTTGGCAGTATATGTAGACTTAACAGGAATAAAATGGGCAGATTTGGTAACCTATCCACAATAACCCATATTGAATCATTCTGCTTTCGGGTTCGAGGCAACCCAACAACAAAGTCCATATTGATGGCTTCCCACTTCCAAGTAGGAACATCCATGATTTGGGTTAAACCACCAGGTTTTAGGTGCTCAGCTTTAACTTGTTGACAGTTTGGACACTTACCAACGAACTCTGCTATGTCCCTCTTTAAACCATCCCACCAATAGACCTCTCTAAGGTCATGATACATTTTGGTGGCACCCGGATGTATAGAATAACGAGAACCATGGGCTTCTTCTAGAATCTGATTTCTCAAATCCTCAACATCAGGTACATATAATCTCCTTTGGTATCTAACAACACCATCATCCCCTTGGGAGAATGACTCATTGAGCTTACTAAGTATCGATTCCTTCAACTCCATCAATAGGGGATCAAGATATTGCTTTAATTTCACATCAACCACTAATGATGAGTCGGAGTTATGATGGACCATGAAACCACCAATTGGAGAATCTTCTAACCGCACACCTAAGCGAGCCAACCTATGAACATCTTTCACAAGTTCTTTCTTCTCTTTTTCCACATGAGACACACTACCCATAGTCATACGACTTAAAGCATCCGCAACCACATTGGCTTTGTCGGGGTGGTAAAGGACACTCATGTCGTAATCCTTCAACAATTCTAACCATCTTCTCTGTCGGAGGTTCAAATCCTTTTGTGTAAACACATATTGAAGACTCTTATGGTCAGTAAACACATCAACATGCACACCATACAAATAATTTGACCCCTTGGCATAGAATTTCCCCCCTTCCACTCTAGAATAGGTTCATTAGGGAATTGAAACTTAACTACCCTTGTTCTACAATCTATGGAAGCAAAACAATCATGAAGCCAATCCATACCCAAGATGATATCAAAATCAAACATGTCAAGTTCTACCAAATCAACAAGAGTAACTCTATTGGGCAGCATGACAGGGCATTTCCTATAGACCCTTTTTGCAATTACAGAGTCACCCATTGGGGTACAAACGGAAAGAGGCTCAATCAAAACATCGGGAAGTACATCAAACTTCCTAGCTACCAAAGGTGTAACAAAACAAAGAGTAGCACCTGGGTCAAGAAAAGCATAAACATTAACAGAGAAAACTTGTAACATACCCGTCACAACGTCGGGAGAGCTTTCTTGTTCACCCCTAGCCTTGAGTGCATAGAAACGGTTCCTTTTTGGAGCTTCAGAATTAGGACATCTTGGTTGAGCTTGACTATTACCCTTACCTTGACTTCTCACATTAAAACAATCTTTCACCATATGGCCACCTTTGCCAACCATAGCAACTATTAGTTCCAACAACACATTCGCCCCCATGCTTCTTACCACACTAACCACAAGTTGTTCTTTCTCTTGGTGGATCAACATTTCTCCCCTTTTGAGTTTAGGATTAGAACCTCTATCATTGCAATTCTTGGAGAAATTTGAAGGAACTTGGTTTGAAAACCTCTTCTTAAACATAGGCTTGTCTTGAACATCAAGCCTACTTTTAGGAGAACCACTCTCAAAAGACTTTGCCTTCTTAGCTTCCCTATTCCTCTTCCTTAGGAGACTTTTGCTAAACCTGTTGAGCATGAACCATCAACCTAAAAAGATCCATATTGTCATGAAGCATGGCTGCACGACATTCTTCTTCAAGCTCTTCGGACACGCTCGTTACATAACGGGTGATTTCATCCCTAGCATTAGAAACCAAAGAAGAAGCATATTTGGACAGCTTAATGAACTTCAAGGAGTATTCCTTAGCACTCATACCTCCTTGACAAAGGTTTATGAACTCCTCTACCTTAGCTTCTCTTTGCTCCCTTGGAAAGAATCTGTCAAGAAAGGCCTTTTTGAAGATCTCCTAAGTCACGAGACCATCTACTAAAGCCATACTATCCTTCCACAGATTGTATTATGTCCTTGAGTTGATAAGCAGCAAGTTCAGCCTTCTCAGTAGTAATCACCCCCATAGAAAACAAAATCTTGTAGACCTCATCAAGGAAATCTTGGGGGTATTCATCAACTTTTGATCCAAAGTACATGGGAGGATTCATCCTCGTAAAGTCTCTCAAACGGCTAGCCATAGTACTAGCGTGCTAGTTTTCTCGAGGTGCTACCTCTCTATTAGCTTGAGTCGTGATGGCTTGAGCTTGGGTGGTGATGGCTTGGTCCATTTGGAACAGGTTTGCCCTCACCTCACCTTCCGTCATAGCCGGAGGATTCACCGGAACTTGATCATTTGCAGCAGCTTGAACTTCAGGAGCATTTTGGTTACCTTGGGGAGTAGCTCACGCATTCGCAATATCCTCTCCTACCCTTTTAGCAGCTGTCCTTCTTGTATTCATCGCCTATCTACACAAGAAAGGGATTAGATGCTAATAGACACATAGTGTCAGAACTCTAAAGGCACGACATAGGAGTATCAAGAAAAGAGAAGTTTCCTAATCATCACATAGCCCCTCGCCCACAATTGTGGAGCGCTTCACAACCATGAACAAGACACTAGGTAATGTGGATTAGTGAGACATTAATCCTAAGGATATTTAACCTCATGCTCTGATACCAAGTTTGTCACACCCGGAGAGCACACCCCGGATGAGACCGGCGTCGTCGTCCTCTCAGAGGACTCAGACAAGCCCTTAGCATTCATCATAACATATGATCAATAAAATTTGTGAAAAAATTAAAAATTTTAACATACTAATGAAGTATACTTAGATCTCATACTTAAGATTCATAAAGACATACGATATTCTAAAACTGTCTCACATATATAGAAACCATCTAATGAGTGCAAATCTGCAGTTAGCCAATAATAGTCAATATGCCATATAGGCTTTAATACAAAAGAATCCAAAGAACATAATGGAAATAACGTATTCTAAAAACTACTAAGTATTCATAGGCTGGAATATAAATGATAGCGTCCCGAACATGAGGACCTACCAAGACTTGGAGAAAGAGTTCCAAGCTTCTTTAAATCGACCTCTTTAACTTCAATGGCCGGAACCTACAGTTGTAGTAATATAAAGTAATGAGGTTAGTATGCCACATGTACTAAGTATGGGTATATGCACATAACACATAGGGACATGCATGAAAAAGGATCATTTATCATCTCTTTAGAAAACATGCTAAGTCATATGAAAGTCTTCGATGCACATACAAATTGACATATACAATTAAAGCATAATCAAAGACATATTCTCATAGAGTCAGGTTAACATTTCACATTCAATAGATCATATAAACATAACATACAAAACACTTACCAATGATCCCATCCCCAACCTACAAGTGCAATGGTCATGTGAAGCCCCATAACCCCACTTAACCAAGTAGATAAGATAGGAGACCATAAGTAAAGTCTTGCTTCATGTAACTTGTAACATAAGTAGTCATCACTTCATATAGCAATATAACCAAATAACGTTTTTATTATAATGACCGACATTCATATAAAAGTAACATCAAATATCATAAGCATCATATCTTTCACATTATCATATTCATAAGAACAATCTCCTAGGACTTCCCTTAGAGTCAACTTGTGCAATGTCTAGGTAGAGTCCCATACCCCTACCTATACTAAGCAAACTCCTCAAGTTACCCTAGTCAACGTTCATTTACTTGTCTTTCATTTTACATGAGGAAATATTCGCATTAACCGACATAAACCATGTGAGCTAAACATGGAATCCGGTATCATGAAACCCCACACCGAAAGAAGGTGGTCTACTGGCCAAAGTAGAACCTAACATGACATAGCTTTCTAGGTGGATCCACTAGCTAGTATCCTATGGTGGCAACATAGTTCAAGAACTAGGAGATGTATTAGAGAATCATAGTTCCACATTATATGGCAGCCTCAATCTCATGAGAATCATTGTGAACCTACCTTCCAACTAGGGAAGGGACACTTCTCATATCTAGTTCATCGGTGCTTAGCTTAAGTCCCTTACTTGAATAACCTTTTAAGTTTTCTTTTATCACAAACTTAGCATAGGTCATAGGAGGTTAACTCTCTGTATAACATGATCATGAGATCTTTCAGATTAGATGAGAATTTCCTTTCATCATAACCTTTCTTTTGTGAGATTTACATGGCATAATCATCTTGTGTAAATCATACAAGAGAGTATCATAACTTGCATATTCATATTCTTATCATAATCTCACAAGTAACGTGTTCATAGCCCAACATATTCTCATAGCAACATCATACATACTTTTCATAATATAGCATCATAGTTTATAGGCTAACATAAACATTTAAGAGTAATCACACTTAGAAGACTTACTTCTTGCTTCCAAGAATCTTATTCATCATGCAATATTCATAATCATACATAGTGAAATACTCAATGGCATAATCAAGAAAAACTCATCAAATAATGTACAAGATCAATGCATAGCGTAGGAGAAGGTAAACAGGTCGTTAAGGGGTTCATTCAAGTCCTAATTTTAATCCTAACGTTTACACATTATCGAATACCATAAACAACCCATTCGAGACCATCACTTAGAGAAAGATCATGTATCACACGACATTCAAACATTATCAATCAATTACTCAACAATTCGTGCGAATTAAATATAGAAAACGTTTACTTTTCATTGAAAATCATAAATCTAGGGTTAGGAAGAAAATCCGTTTTGTAGAGTAAAAACCCTAGTATTTGAAGTTCTTGAAAACCTATCTTGAAAGGAACTCTTGGGGAAAGGTATCCCAAAAGTGAAAAACCCATACCTTATAAATGAAGAATCTACGAATTCTGGTTGGAAACTTCGAAACCTTCGTCTTCTTCCTTAAGCTTTTCTTGTTCTTCAATGGAGTTTGGAAAAGAGAGTGTTCTTGAGAGATTGAGAGAAATTTTGTTTGATATGATTTGGGACGTGTAAAAATGGTCTAAAACTGACCTAGTATCAATATATAGTCGTCCCATGAATTAACCAAAACACCCTCCACTTAAATTACCAAAACGCCCCTCCTAAATTGACTAAAAATAAGACAACATTTGACTTAGCCAAATTCTGAAACTTTGCTTAAGGGTCTCGGGTTTGACTATTTAAATTAACTAATTAAGTTGCTAATTTAATTAATTAAGTGACCTAGGGTAATTACTAAAGTACCCCTAAGTCATTAGGACCATAACCAACCCTTTTTGACCATCTTAGGTTAGGTACTAGGATGTTTCTTTAGTTAGCTACTCGGCTAGTGTCACCCGGTTAGGTCTTAGGATTTCGGGCACACTAGTTAGTTCATTTTAGTTAGTCCTAGGTTAATTAGATAGTTAGGTAAGTTAGTTAGAACCTAGGATTGTTTACGAAGATCGGCCTCACGTGGCTTGATCCGACGCGTTCCTGTCCCCTAACAGCCCTAACCGAATCGGTTGGGCTTGGTCTCTCAGCCGGTAGCATATGTGCTTGCACATGTATTGCCGTGCACTTCCTAACCGTGCACTCTGGAAAGTTCATTTCTTGTCCAAGGATACTCACTATGTACTTGGGCGCTTCTTAATCTACATGATCATTTCAAATGATCATGTGCTATGGTACCTAGGCTTGACACTTGGATGCCTAGTACCTGATGTATGTAAGCGATGTAAAATAAGAATTTTAGCTTAGGGTCTTCATTGCATGTACAATTCCTAAACAAGCTTGGATTGGAGTATTTTAACATCAAAGTGTATTTTATGTACATAGAAATTGGCTAATACCCTTAAGCCAATATTCTCTAACATGACTCAATATTGGGCATTGGGATGCCTTTGTACCTCAATACATATTCTTAAAATCTGATAGACTCTTCACTAGACAAGTACATTTTCTGGAAACATCATTTTAAGCATTTTTAAATAGATTAAGATCTAGTCTAAGTCATGGCATTTTCGGAGTGTTACACTAAGGTAGAACACGTGTCACTATCCTCGAACTAGAGAACCAACCAAAACTTAGGGAAATCCCAGTACTCTTTATAAAGGCCGTCTAAACTTCAATGACCCGAACCTACATAATTGTAGAAATATAAAGAATATGGGTTAGTACATCTACTTGTACAAAGTATGGAAACATATGCACATATAATATTTGAAATCATGCTTAAAGGGTTATTTTGTTCAAAGTCATGTTAAGTCACTTTTGAAAGCCTTTATACACAAATAAGAACACATACAAGCCAATGATCACATATTCATTAAGACAAGTCCATATTGAACACAAGACCAACATCATCATAAAGTCAAGTCAACATAGATACTATCAATATAAGGTCACATCAACATGAATAGTAGCATATCAAGATCATATAACTAAAGCAACTCCAACATAATTTCATAACCACAAAGCATGTACAAGAGTTCATATCATCACAACATATAAGACCCTTACAAAAAATCCATTCCCAAGCCTACAAGTACAATGTTCATGTGAAGTCCCATAACCCCACATAATCAAGTAAACAAGGAAAGAGATCACAATTAATGTTTTACTTCATATTACATAGCATCATGAGCAATCATCATCATATATAGAAATATAGACCAATAGCATGTTCATAAGTGAAACTAACATCATATAGGATCATCAACATGTAAAGTCAACATATGCATATCATTTACTTTATATGAGCATACAAACAACCCCCAGGACTTCCCTCAAGTCCAACTAGTGCAATTTAAAGGTAGAGTCCCATACTCATACCTACACTAAGAAGAACCCCTTAAGTCACCCTAGTTAGAGTTCACTTTATTACTTTCATTCATTCATTTTACTTTTGGGAAAAAATCATCTTAACCGACAATAGACCATGTAAGCTAAACATGGAATCCGGTGTCATGAAACCCTACACTGAAAGAAGGCAGTCTAATTTCCAAGGTAGGACTAAAACATGAACATAGCATTCTAGGTGGATCCACTAGCTAGTATTCCTATGGGGGCAACATAGTTCAAGAACTAGGAGACATGTGTTGGACTTTATTTATGCACAATTGCATTATAATCACTATACCATGAGAAACCTTGGTGAATCTTCCTTTGATGGGGAGTCAACACCTCTCATTGTCAAGTTCACTTAGTGCTAAGCTAAAGTCCCTTTTTGAAATGTCATTAAGTCATTTTTTAACAATCATAGATTAATATAGGTCATATGAGACTAACCCCTTATATAGCATTTCATGTAGCTCTTTAGGCATAGGATGACAACTTCCTTTCATCACCAACCATCATTAGTGAGATCAGATATCATAGTTATTATCACATAAGGTACACAAGAAGATCATCTTCAACCTTTCACACTCACAACCTTACCATGATCTCACATTCCATACAATCATGTCATGCCATCCTATTCATCACACCATTTCTTCCTAAATCTAATCACATGTAATACTTCATTGCACAACATCATCTTCAAATACAATCCATCATTATTGAAGTAAAGAGTTCAAGATCATAAAGTCTTACCAATTAGCGTTCATGGCCTTCATCAAGAATCTCATCCTCAATTAATCACAATTATACAATAACCCACTCATCATCATAATAATATAGTGAATTAAACAATAACATTATCAATTCTAACAACCCTAATCATCTACAAGTCCAATTCATAACTAGGGTTAGGGTAAGGGATTCAATTCATGAATTCTAGCATAGACTTAGGTCAAAGACTAAGAACTACAATAATTAACCCATAAACAATCATAATCTATCATTAATAATCAAAGGAAATCAACATTAGAACCAATTGAAAGACAAATCACGAATTTGGATTGAAACCCATGTTTTTGGCATCCTTTTTAAAAGAAAGTGAAGGAACCTCTTAGGGAAAGAAGTCCCAAGAGTGAAGAGTTTCCATACCTTAAAAATCCTTGAAGATTGATGGAGATAAAGTTGAAATCTTGGAGCCCTAGTGACCATGAAGCTTGGTCTTTTATGGATCCTTTGGGAATAGAGAGAGAAAGTAGAGAGAAAGTGGAGAGAATTGGGTTTGGGAAGTATGGGGTATTAGGTTAGGTTAATGAGGTTTAGGTCTTATATTCCCTTAAATAACTTAATTAGACACCCCTTAACCCTTACTTAATTAACTAACCAACTAACTAATTAATTCCCTAACTTAAAATTCTAACAGTGAAACAGACCTCCCATCGACGACTCCCCGACCTAAGGACCGTCGACTGGACCACGGACCGTTCTGCTGGTCCGTGGTTTTGGTCAAAGAGTCCCATTTGAACCAATTTAGAAATATGGCTAAGTATAAGATATTCTCAAATTACACCTCCCTAAAGAAGTATAAACGGTCGTAATCAAGTAGAGAACCAAACTAGTAGGTTGGGGTCGATCCCACGAGGAAAATGGTTTAGACTTAACTTATATGTACGATTATGTCTATTTAGCCAAGGTTTTTCCTAAAACAAGTAATTTAAGGGGGGTTTTGTGAAACAAATTTCTTTAACACTTCAATGTTAACAAAACAGTAAAAAGTGAGTTTTTATCAAGTTGTGAGACTAAATAGGGTATATGTGTTCCCCATAGGTTCATAACGCCATATTCCATGCAATAGCAATTCTTCCCTAGTAATTTGCATGTAAAGTGATAAGTTATGTATCTCTAAATCATTGGTCCGACATCTAGAGAATTTCACCCCGTACCTTGGTCCGGCTACATGTGTATCAACTACTAATCCTTACCTTCACTTCATATTAAACATCATAATTGATGTATGATTTAGTTATTACTTCGCACCAATCGACACTAGACTATTAGATGGTGTTCCACTAAATCTATGTTGATAATTCTTTTCCTATTACTACCTCCTTGGTTCGGCAAGTAGCAATACGGCTAGTTCTAACACGTGCACTCGTTAAAAGGACTACTAAATGAAAGAATTATCAATACATGCAAGAACCTATTTGACAATTGTGTATTTGCTATGTCTACTTTGTAAATTACCCATGGTTCCCACAACCCTAATTGTGAATTTAGTTACCCATGCAAGCAAGATCACAATTCATAATTTGTAAAGAATAAATCATGAACTTACTTCAACAATAAGAATAAACCCAGAAAATCAACTTGAAATTGCAAGATAAATCTTCAAACCAAATCCAGAAATTGAATTATTGCCAAAGTTTGCAAAAACCAATCTCCAAACAAAACTAGAACAATACCAACAATGTCTAACCCCAAAATGAGGTTTTAATCCCTATTTATAGAAAACAATGTCCTAAATTAAAAGGAATTGAAATAAGGAAAGTTTGTCCAAAAATGCGGCATTGATCGACGACCACTACTGACGGACCGTCGATGGAACGACGATCCGTCGACTGCCTTCGTCAGTCCAGACTTAGAATATTTTTCTCTCTTTTAGATGGAACCTTCTCTGAATCAATCGACGGACCAACAGCACGGTCCGTCGATGCACCTACGATTCGTCGATGCCCTTTGTCGCTCCATCCTTAGAATTTTCAACTTCGGGTATTAGAACTATCTCTGATCAAAACAACGGTCTACCAGTACGGTCCGTCGATCAACCAACGGACCATCGTTCCCTTTCATATTTCCACACTTAATCAGATTTCCCCGAGTTTCTCCTTCAGCATGAACTGTACATCGATGGTCACCACCTATGGACCGTCGATGGAATGATGGGTCATCGATGGCCTTCGTAGGTCATCTTTCTGCACTCTTTTCCAGCTGCCTTCTGCGTTTTTTTATTTGGACATCTTTCCTTCAAAACAAACATAAAAGCATGTTAAAACTACTACAAAAGGGCTCTAGACACACACAACTCTTAAACTAAATGCATTGAAAGCACCGTGAAACCACGGTACATCAACACCCTCAACTTAAATTTGTTGTTTGTCCTCAAGCGACACACTATGACTCAAAACAACACTTGTACAAAAGTATACTCTTTTAAGCTTTCGCAATCACATGGCTATAAATCCCGACTCTTTCTTTGTTTTAGTGCACAATTACTCTCTCAGGTTCGACAGGCTAACTCATGTGGATCATATCATGACACAAACTCACAATGCACTGACACTTCTACTGTTTTTCCTCTCACCAAGGTACCAACTTTACGACACCGCAACTAGTGCCCTTACTTCAAAAGAAATCCTCATTTTTTGCAATGTGAGTTTAAGTTTGGGTACAAGGATATTTGTTCAACACTCACGCTCAGAAACAAGTTCAAACATAGCTAGTACTCATCTCCATAGGCTTGCCTTTATTTTCACTGCTTTGGTTCTCCACATTAGATTCTAGGATCACGGTAGGACTTTCTTGGCTTGCAGCATAGGTTCCGGGTCAGGAATGCTACATATGGGTACATTTCAGTGACTTTTTGCCCTCCTTGACATTACATCTAAGCTTCCTACCTCTTTTCATTGTCTTGTACACCCTACTTTTCTTCTCTTTTTGTCTTTGTCTTGCTCCCTTTTTTTTTTGGATATGATTCTTACTTCTTTTTTTAAATTTTTTCAAACTCATTTCTTTCTTTTCTTTTACTTTTATTTTCTCTTTCATTCACATTGACAATTTCACTGAATTACATCTTTCATTCACTTCCTATTTTCTTTCAATATTCAACTCTTTTCATACCAATTTTTGGGTTCTCACTCATAATAGCCACCCTCAACTCATGCCTTTTCCATGAGTTGACGTACACAATACCCGAGGTCGGGTCAGGGCGAAGACGAGGTCATTTTCTGCATTAGCCACCCTCAACTTAGGCTTTTAGCCTAAGTCGAGGTACACATGTCCAAGGAGGGACCGGGGCCAAAACTGTAAGACCTCAAAAATGACTTAGGGTAACTAGAGCCTAACATGTTGGTAATGGTGGTATAAGGTCCTTATGTGGTCTATTACATGGTATAGAGGAAGTAGCTGCATTGAAAGTCAAACGTCAAGGGATGACTAAGACGTTCGATGACTAAGTCACCTAAGTGCCTCGTATGTGGTCCTATGTGTTTATCTGTAATTCTTGAGGTTGATAGGTCCTTGAATGATTTTTTATGGTATGTATAGGTAGTGTGTCATGTTTCGAGAAGTTTGGAGGTCAAACGTCCAAGAACGTTCATGAAGTTTGAAAGATGTGCCTTGAAATGACCTTGTGTGTCTAGACATGTTTCGCCAAGTTTTACGTGTTCGTTTTGGATGAAATTCATGTGAGAGGTGTTAAACTTGTATACGGTCATGTTTGGGTTGAAAACTTCCGGTCAAACATCCCCAACGACCAACCAAGGGTCCTTGAGGAAGGACCTAAACTTTATGACAAGACTGTCCCAGGCAGCCCCAAACGACGGAGGCATCGATGACTCGTGGGCCAATCGACGCCCCGTCGATGGGTTTCGTTGGTGGAGACTTAGTCTTTGTTGAGAAGGTGACCTTTACAAGTCTCTGAACCAACCAACGGAAGAACAGGACGATCAGTTTGTGGACAAACGGTCCGTCGACTGCCAATAGTTGGTGGACTGTTTTTCCTGCGCAGGCTCACTGTTAAGTGAGGGGTGACATTCCCATTTCACCCCACTTCCAAATAAGAGTATTGGCGGTTCCCTAAGGGCCTTTTTTGTATTTGAAGTGTGTATATGAGTCTTAAACACATTGAAGATTTCATTCTTCAAAAACAAAACCCCAAAATCCCTTAAGAATTCCCAAAGACTCCATCGAAGTCCAAAATCAAGGAAGAGCTTGGTATGACGTTTTGAGTGGAGATTCTTTATCAAAGTTAAGAATTAGCTTCATTGAGGTATGGTTTTTGATCTTTGAAACTAGTTTCATCAAGGAGCCCAACTTCAAAGATATTTTCTAAAGTTTTCAAAGATGAATTGTCCAATATCATGATTCTACCATGGGTTCTTTCATTAATGGTTTTCAAACGTCTATTATGGATTAGATTGATGTTTTATTGATGATTTTAACCTAAATTACCTATGAACCCTAGATATTGACTACTTTATGGGTTACTTGATATTGGTCTAATTTTTATGAATTCATGTGTAGTTTCTTATGGGCTTTCTAATTATATAAGAATTGTATTCAATTGATGTTTAATTGGTCTTAGATTTTTGAATCTATATTGAATTGGTTTAGATTTCATTGATTATTATAGTTTATGTATTGAATTGATGTTCATGGCCATGGGTAAGGGCCTTATGAGGTTGAATTGGATGATTTGGTATTGGCTTGAAGTTTTGAGGATGAAGAGGTGGTATGCTGCCCTATTTCTTATTATTTAATGTTATTTTAGACTTAAATTATGTTCTGATTGGTTTGGTCCACTTATGGTGGCGGTATTATGTGAATTGATGTGGCCATGTCGGCGTTATTTTAAGTACATTGATAATCATGGCCTTGTCGGCACTACTTGAAGTTATATGGCTATTTGTGTAGTTGATTTGGTGATGTATGATCATATCTACTTATATGTGAAAGTATGTGTTAAACTATTGATACTATTTAGGTAATCATGTTGTGCTATGACTATGTGTTAAGTGTGTAGTCTTAGAATTGATACATGGTTGTTCCTAACTTGGATATATGAGTCTATAATGGTTATATTAATGATGTTAAGGTAATGAATAGGTTGACTAGATGATTTTAAGGGTCATTCCTAAGTGTCTAAAGAAATATAGGCTATATGTGTTAAATGGAAGTATGTTGTGTCTTGTTTAGGTAGACTTGTGTCCCTTACTTGATGCTTATGTGAATATGTGATGTCTTGACTTAGGAACCTAAAGGGTCTTAGTCTTTAATAAATTAATATAGGTGAAACCTTGAATGATGATAAGAGGGTCCTTTATGTGCAACCTTGAACCAAGTGGTAAGGTTATGAAACTTGAAGTCGAAAGTCGTAATGGTATCCTTCATGAAATGAATGGTGGACTTAAGGTTGATTAGCTGGAACGACATCACATCAATCCTTAGGAAAGTCATGATGAGATTCTTGTCGCCATAGTGAGATAGCCCTAGCGGACCTTGCTTTGGTAGGGTAAATGTAATTGGGTCATGAACTTGATATGGGACCCATTTGTATGAACCTTAATGTGACTTAATCTTTGAGAACAAAGGCTAGCACCGGGTGAGTATGGTAATGGAAGTAGTTCTAGTTAAAGAGTGAGAATAGAATACAAAGAAGCCCTTCATATTTCCTTAACCATGTGCCTACATGGGATGTGTCTAAGTTCTACCATTGGCAAGTAGAACACCTCATCGGAGTAGGATAGAACTCCAAATTCCATACTTTGCTACCATGGTCTATGTTGGTTATTGCCTATTCTCATCATATGGGATACATATTAGCATTAGAGAAGTTCTATGAGGTTTAGGTGGTGATATGGGACGTTATCTAGACATTGCACAATAGGTTTTGAAGATGTTAATAAGAGTCCCTAGGTCTTGTCCAAGACCATTATTTGAATGTCCTTTATGTGATGTATGTATCTTAAATGAACTAATGAACTAATGATTTAATGATATAAAGTATGTAAATGAATAAGTACCTAATCTAAAGTGACTTAGGATTCTTTAGTTAAAATGTGAAAGGGGCATAAAGGATGGTCTCATCATGTCTTATCTATGGAAGTCTTGAGAATGACTCTAGTTAGGGAAGATGTTTGGTGTTGTAGGCATTATCTAAGCCTTAGGTAGTCTTAAGGACTATTTAGGTAATCTTGAAGAGGTCAATCATGGACGTTATCTTCTTGATTTACTTAAGTAGGTCTTTTGATAGTCTTTGGAAGGAGAGTGTCCTATCATCTATGTGTTGGTGTGTTTAGTGAAAATGATTCTATTCTAGGGAGTCTATTGGATCTCTTGAGTGTGTGTGTAAGGGATTGTATGGGCGGTCGCTTAATAGTTCACTCAAGTGAGACTTAGAATCACCTTTGGTGGAACAATCTTACATTGATGCTTATGATGCTTTGTAAGTGTGTGTGTGACTCATTATAAGTAATCTTAAGGGTCGTTTAGGCACATTTAGAGATGGTGTATGGGCGGTCTCTCTTTGTGTGACTTAAGTGAATCTTAGGATAGCTTTAGTGAGAAGACTACATGCTAAAAAATGCTTAGTACGAAGTTAGAAAAATTCACTGTAACAGTGAGGTACTTCACTGTACAGTGAATTAAGATCACTGTAAAGTGAGCTCTAAAATGTGTTAATTGGTTCAAATGTTTTCTTATGTGATTCTAAGTTGATAAATGTTGTTATTATGATTATAATATGATTTCTAAATGAAAAGATGCATATTTTAAATGAATGTCCGCTTTCATAATTTTTTATGCATAAGTTATACTTAGTACATGTGGTTGTACTAATTTCATGCTTTATTTCTATCTATATAGTTCTTGGTAGGTGAAGAGCTTTGGGGAGAAGACTTGGACTAGGAGATCGTTCAAGAAGAGTTTGAAGTATGTCCTCACTTGACTCGAGGGCATATATGTCATTTTATGTTTCGTTTATGAAGTATGGTAACAGACTATATAGTAGTATGTTGTCAAATTCGTATGGGTCGTGTCCCAAGTATTCTTGTGTCTTAAGATGATGATTCGAGACTTAGAATTTCCTATTACTACATATATGAAAGAGTTTTAAGACTATGTTATTGTCTGTATGAAAGTTTTAATTCCGCACTACTTTTCATTATGTATATGCGATAAATGATATGATAGGCTTGTATGAGACCTCCGAGAGGTCGAATATGCCGGTTGCAATCCAAGATTGCAAGTTAACTTCTAGGGTGTGGTTTTGGGATGTGATAAGCTTGATATCAGAGAATATGTTAATGAAAGTAGTCGTAGGAATCAAAAAGTCTCGACAAGTCACGTCTAGTAGAGTCTTGACCATCGGTGTGAGTCGGGACACATCTATGGGCGAGAGGCTATAGGACGATAGTGTTTCCCTTCATTTCTACTCCTATGTTCTTGCGGTAGAGTGATGTTATGAGTATCCTTCTAAATGTGTTTCCTTGTGTTTCTAGGAGATGAATACTAGAAGGATGGCCACTAGAAGGTTTGAAGAGGGAAGGGTGAATGAGGAAGCTCCTCCTCAAGTTGAGCAAGTGCTTCAAGATGGGCAAGGTGATCAAGTACCTCCTTAAGGAGATCATGCCCCTAATATGGGAGGAGGTAATGAGGTTCCGGTGGTTCCCCCGGAATTGAATAATCGGGAGATTAGAGAGGCTTTGCTTGCTTTAGCCCGAGACGTAACTACTCAAGCTAACTTGAACATGGTGCCTAGGGTTAATGCTATGGAGAGCACTATGTCATATAGGTTGAGAGACTTTGTGAGGTTGAATCCTCCAATCTTTCTTGGCTCTAAGGTGAATGAAGATCCCCAAGAATTCGTTGATGGTGTGTACAAGGTATTTTGTGCTATGGGGGTTACTTCTAGGGAGAAGGCAGAGTTGGCTTCTTATCAATTGAGAGATGTGTCTCAAATTTGGTACACTCAATGGAAGGACAATAGGCCGGTGGAGTCGGGTCCTATTGAGTGGGAAGAATTCAAGGAAGCTTTTCTTGGTAAGTACTTTCCCCGTGAGAGGAGGGAAGTGAAAGTAGAGGAGTTTATCAATCTCAAGCAAGGCAATATGAGTGTTGAGGAATACTCTTTGAAATTCTCAACTTTGTCTAGATATGCACCTTCCCTAGTGTCTAATCCAAGGGATGAAATGAGTCTCTTTGTGACGGGTGTAGCCGACTTAGTGAGGGAGGAATGCCGTACGGGTATGCTACATGATGATATGACTTTGGCTAGACTCATGGTGTATGCACAATCAATTGAAGAGTCTAAACTTAGGAGGATGTCAAGGAACTTGAAAAGGAGTGTTGCTAGTGATCAAGTGCAACCCATGTTCAAAAAGAGGGCTCAAACTCAAGGTGGACCTAGTGTTCCTAAGAAGAAGTTTGAGAAAGGAGGTGGTTCTCACAATGGCAAACCTACATGTGCCACTTGTGGTATGAAACATTATGGTGAGTGTCTAGTGGGTACGGGTAATTGCTTTGGATGTGGAAAAGATGGGCACAAAGTGAGAGATTATCCTAACATTGCTTCTAGACAAGAGCGTAAGAAAGTTGATCCTAGTGTTCCAAAGGATGATGTTCCAGCAAAGAGACGTTTCTATGCACTCTGGACTAGAGGTAAGAAGTCGGATGAGAGTGATGATGATGTTGGTAAGTCCTTGTTTCTCTTACTATGGTATGCGTTCCTTCTAAGTGGGGGAGTATGGTTAGATAGATGTGCTAGTTGGTTGCATGTGCATGATGTTTAGGAGTTTGGTTGAAATTGAATTTCATTAACTTCTTGCATTGTGTATTTTATTGAACTATGAGAATGTTTTAAGAGGTGTTTATATGATGTTACCTTGCATATTAGCATGTCTATATCATGAATTGCCTAAAATTGCATTTTTTTCGAAAATTTGATAAAATCACTGTAGCATTGGAAAAACTGCTCACTGTAATATTTTGGAGAATTTGACTAATTGTTCTTTTTGTCTAAATTGTTGTAATATGGTTAGAACTGATGTGTATGAGTATAATAATGAATATAAAATGAGTTTTTGTTATTTGAAATAAAGCATGTGAGTTTTGTAGCATAATGAGTTATAGAAGTGTAGTTTAGTTTCTTCTTGTGTTGTGAATCTATCGACCAGTTGATATTGATGTTTTCTCCTTGATAATGTGTTATATGGTTTGGTTTTGTGCTGCTAGTTTAATCTCTATTCTTTGAAGTGTTCGGAGAGTGGCAAGTGTCATTCGAGGACGAATGTTGTCCAAGTGGGGGAGATTGTAAGACCTCGAAAATGACTTAGGGTAACTAGAGTCTAACATGTTGGTAATGGTGTTCAAAGGTGCTAATGTGGTCTATTATATGATATAGAGGCAGTAGCTAAAGTATTAGGTGCATTGAAAGTCAAACGTCAAGGGACGACTAAGACGTTCGACGACTAAGTCACCTAAGTGCCTCGTATGTGGTCCTATCTGTTTATGTGTAATTATTGAGGTTTTAAGGTTCTTGAATGAGTTATTATGGTATGTATAGTCAGTGTGTCAAGTTTCGAGAAGTTTGGAGGTCAAAGGTCCAAGAACGTTCATGAAGTTTGAAAGATGTGCCTTGAAATGACCTTGTGTGTCTAGGCATGTTTTGCCAAGTTTTACGTGTTCGTTTTGGATGAAATTCAAGTGAGAGGAGTTAAACTTGTATAAGGTCATTTTGGGTTGTAAACGTCCGGGCAAATATCCCCAAGGACCAACCAAGGGTCCTTGAGGAAGGACCCAAACTTTATGACAAGACTGTCCCAGGCAGCCCCAAACGACGGAGGCATCGACGGCTCGTGGGCCAATCGACGCCCCGTCGATGGGTGTCGTCGGTGGAGACTTAGTATTTGTTGAGAAGGGGACCTTGACAAGTCTCTGAACCAACCAACGGAAGGACAGGACGGTCCGTTTGTGGACAAACGGTCCGTCGACTGCCAACCGTTAGTGGACTGTTTTTCCTGCGCAGCCTCACTGTTAAGTGAGGGGTGAAATTCCCATTTCACCCCACTTCCAAATAAGAGTATTGGAGGTTCTCTAAGGATATTTTGGGTATTTTAAGTGTGTATATAAGTCTTAAACACATTGAAGATTTCATTCTTCAAAAACAAAACCCCAAAATCCCTTAAGAATTCCCAAATACTCCATTGAAGTCCAAAATCAAGGAAGAGCTTGGTGTGACGTTTTGAGTGGAGATTCTTCATCAAAGTGAAGAATTAGCTTCATTGAGTTATGGTTTTTTATCCTTGAAACTAGTTTCATCAAGGAGCCCAACTTCAAAGATATTTTCTAAAGTTTTCAAAGATGAATTGTCCAATTTCATGATTCTACCATGGATTCTTGCATTAATGGTTTTCAAACGTCTATTATGGATTAGATTGATGTTGTATTGATGATTTAACCTAAATTACCTATGAACCCATGAATTTGATGAACCCTAGATTTTGACTACTTTATGGGTTACTTGATATTGGTCTAATTTTTATGATTTCATGTGTAGTTTCTTATGGGCTTTCTAATGATATAAGAATTGTATTCAATTGATGTTTAATTGGTATTATATTGTTGAATCTGTATTGAATTGGTTTATATTTCATTGATTATTATAGTTTTGTATTGAATTGATATTCATGGCCATGGGTAAGGGCCTTATGAGGTTGAATTGGATGATTTGGTATTGGCTTGAAGTGTTGAGTATGAAGAGGTGGTATGGTGACCTATTTCTTCTTATTTAATGTTATTTTAGACTTCAATTATGTTGTGATTGGTTTGGTCCACTTATGGTGGCGGTGTTATGTGAACTGATGTGGACTTGTCGGCGTTATTTTAAGTACATTGATAATCATGTCCTTGTCGGCGCTACTTGAAGTTATATGGATATTTGTGTAGTTGATTTGGTAATGTATGATCATATCTACTTATATGTGAAAGTATGTGTTAAACTACTATACTATTTAGGTAATCATGTTATGCTATGACTATGTGTTAAGTGTGTAGTCTTAGAATTGATACATGGTTGTTCCTAACTTGGATATATGAGTCTATAATGGTTATATTAATGATGTTAAGGTAATGAATAGGTTGACTAGATGATGTTAAGGGTCATTCCTAAGTGTCTAAAGAAAGATAGGCTATATGTGTTAAATGGAAGTATGTTGTGTCTTGTCTAAGTAGACTTGTGTCCCTTACTTGATGCTTATGTGAATATGTGATGTCTTGACTTAGGAACCTAAAGGTTCTTAGTCTTGAATAAATTAATATAGGTGAAACCTTGAATGATGATAAGAGGTTCCTTTATGTGCAACCTTGAATCAAGTGGTAAGGTTATGAAACTTGAAGTTGAAAGTCGTAATGGTATCCTTCATGAAATGAATGGTGGACTTAAGGTTGATTGGCTGGAACGACATCACATCAATCCTTTGGAAAGTCATGATGAGCTTCTTGTCGCCATTGTGACATAGCCCTAGCGAACCTTACTTTGGTAGGGTAAATGTAATTGGGTCATGAACTTGATATGGGACCTATTTGTATGAACCTTAATGTGACTTAATCTATGAGAACAAAGGCTAGCACCGAGTGAGTATGGTAAGGGAAGTAGTTATAGTTAAAGAGTGAGACTAGAATACAAAGAAGCCCTTCATATTTCCTTAACCATGTTCCTACATGGGATGTGTCTAAGTTCTATCATTGGCAAGTAGAACACCTCTTCGGAGTAGGATAGAACTCCGCATACCATGCTTTGATACCATGGTCTATGTTGGTTATTGCCTATTCTCATCATATGGGATACATATTAGCATTAGAGAAGTTCTATGAGGTTTAGGTGGTGGTATGGGACGCTATCTAGACATTGCACAATAGGTTTTGAAGATGTTAATAAGAGTCCCTAGGTCTTGTCCAAGACCATTATTTGAATGTCCTTTATGTGATGTATGTATCTTAAATGAACTAATGAACTAATGATTTAATTATATAAAGTATGTAAATGAATAAGTACCTAATCTAGAGTAACTTAAGGATTCCTTAGTTAAAGTGAGAAGAGGGCATAAAGGATGGTCTCTTCATGTCTTATCTATGGAAGTCTTGAGAATGACTCTAGTTAGGGAAGATGTTTGGTGTTGTATACATGATCTAAGCCTTAGGTAGTCTTAAGGACTATTTAAGTAATCTTGAAGAGGTCAATCATGGACGTTATCTTCTTGATTTACTTAAGTAGGTCTTTTGATAGTCTTTGGAAGGAGAGTGTTCTATCATCTATGTGTTGGTGTGTTTAGTGAGAATGATTCTATCCTAGGGAGTCTATTGGATCTCTTTAGTGTGTGTGTAAGGGATTGTATGGGCGGTCGCTTAATAGTTCACTCAAGTGAGACTTAGAATCACCTTTGGTGGAACAATCTTACATTGATGCTTATGATGCTTTGTAAGTGTGTATGTAACTCATTATAAGTAATCTTAAGGGTCGTTTAGGCACATTTAGAGAGGGTGTATGGGCGGTCTCTCTTTGTGTGACTTAAGTGAATCTTAGGATAGCTTTAGTGAGAAGACTAAATGCTAGAAAATGTTTAGTACGAAGTTAGAAGAATTTACTGTAACAGTGAGGTACTTCACTGTACAGTGAATTGAGTTCACTGTAAAGTGAGCTCTAAAATGTTTAATTGGTTTAAATGTTTTCTTATGTGATTCTAAGTTGCTAAATGTTGTTCTTATGATTATAATATGATTTCTAAATGAAAAGATGCATATTTTAAATGAATGTCCGTTTTCATTATTTTTTATGCATAAGCCATACTTAGTACATGTGGTTGTACTAATTCCATGCTTTATTTCTATCTATATAGTTCTTGGTAGGTTAAGAGCTTTGGGAAGAAGACTTGTACTAGGAGATCGTTCAAGAAGAGTTTGAAGTATGTCCTCACTTGATTCGAGGGCATATATGTCATTTTATGTTTTGTTTTATGAAGTATTGTAATAGACTATATAGTAGTATGTTTTCAAATTCGTATGGGTCGTGTCCCAAGTATTCTTGTGTCTTAAGATGATGATTCGAGACTGATCATTTCCTATTACTACATATATGAAAGAGTTTTAAGACTATGTTATTGTCTTTATGAAAAGTTTTAATTCTGCACTACTTTTCATGATGTAGATGCGATGAATGATATGATAGGCTTGTATGAGACCTCCGAGAGGTCGAATACGCCGGTCGCAATCCAAGATTGCACCTTAACTTCTAGGGTGTGGTTTCGGGATGTGACAAAAACATTAAAGGTGAGTTGGTGAGAGAAAAAAAAGTAGGTTTATTATAGGCTCAACAGATTAGATCAAAAGGGTAAAGCTTCTGTTTGGTTAACTTCATTTTAGGCTAGTTGTTTTCTAATTCGAACAAGGGCCTATGATCCTTTCCTAGTCTTCTAACACATATTCTCTTTGCAGGACTAACCAGGCAAGTTATAGCTAGGTACCAACTTTTGAACACTCCAAACTCCTCACACTCTCTTGACACCTCATTACACTATCAGATTGTCAGATTTTTTAGGTGTTAGTTGAGGGTCATGCAACATGTGCCTATCTATGTCATGCTTAGAGCCAACACATTCAACTTATTTTCACCTATTCATGGAAGCACATTCTAGGACGGGATACTATTTAATTTCAGTTATCATGCTTCACCTTTCATGTTTTTATACTTTATACAAATACGACATGCCGGTTCAACATAAAATTAACCAGTCTCTTGGGGAAAGAGAACACATGCAAGAAAACCCCAAGAGAGGATTGTGAGTTGGGCTAATCAGACTTCACCCTAACACTCACTTTCCATTTACCCCACCCCAACAAAAAGAGCATTCCATTGTCCCCAATGCATAAAAAACATAAGTACAAGGTGGTAGGTAAAGCAAAGCTGAGGGGCATAGCGCCGACAATCTCTTAACAAGTGGGCCGGGCCGGCTTCCTGGAACCCACAACATGAGTGCTTGGGTTACCCTCAGTGGTACCCACATCATTATCTGCACCATTAGTGGTGCTCCTCTCATCGGTCACCGGTATGGAACTAGACGCCCCATCAGCCATTTCTCGTGCCCTAATCTGGCAGGCCTCCTCATCTACCAAAAAAAACCTCCTAGCAGCCTCGAGGTATGTCCTCTCTTTCTTTCTCGCACGGGCATCATCTCTTGTATCAGTAGTGCGTCTAGAATGGTGCCTCTTGGCACAACCACGTGGCTCAGGTGGCGTCTCAGCAGAAGGCTTGAACAAAGTGTCAAGCACTGTGTCCTCTGCAAACTCGATAGGCACACTCTCTGGCTCAGTCCCCCTCATCTCTAGAATGGCATCCATATTCGCTCGCAAACTAGCCACCGCATCTTGAAAAGTACTGAGGTCTATTGTAGGGTTTGGTCATGCTAGCACCCACAGCTTGAAGGCGTCAAGGCGCTGATGAACCACCTGAATTATTTGCTCAGTCTCCTGGGCCACCCTCTTCTCTATTCGATCCTTAGCATCAGAAATGGATTTTTTCATCCAAGGTTGTATGTGGAGAAGAAGAGTAGACATATGGGCCTCTAATATTTGGACCCATGCTAGGGTAACCAGTACTGCAGATTGGGGTGTGGACCGTGATAAGTTATGGGCTGGACTGGAGGCATGAGCAGAATCAACCGTGGTGGTGTCAAGAGGCTCTGAAGTAGCAGAGTCAGCCCCTTTGGCTAAATCCACAGTGTCCGCCAAGTTCTCACTCAACGGATGCGTCTCAACTCTGGGCCCTCTCCATGGTGCCGCTACATTGGCATCATCCTTGATGAAACCTATATCAACAGTCCCTACCGGACTACGGATTGTATCACAGTGCCAAATTGGCACTCTGGCATCCCTGCATAAGGGGAAGATGAGATAAGCAAAGGGGTAAGTAGTAGAGTTCTTGAAAGACCTCTCGTGGACCGTGATCAGCACCTTAGAAAAATCTATCTCCAACCCTGCCACCAAGGCTGCTACCAACACCGCCCTATCCCAAGTAAGAACATTATAGGCATTTATCGGTGATAGATGGTGTTGGACTACCAATCAGAAAAACTTGGCCATGAATGTGAGGGTGGCCTTTTTATTCAACCATCGGTGGTATAACACCCTGTCAGCCCTCTCACCATCAGTCGCCAGATGTTGGATCAGCCATTTCTTCATTGTATCTCTCTGCTCGGCAGTCCTCTAAAATGCACCACTTTTGACAGTCTCCAACCTGTAGACTAATTCTGGAGTAATGGGGGCCGATTGTGTCTAAGTGGTGGGACCATATAGGAACCGGCGGAGGGTGGCCTCCGAGATGTCAACCGGCATCCCTGGACTAGTACAGAGGTGTGCGGGTCCTATTTGGCAGGTTTCGCCCGCCTATACATAGAGCCTATGAGTAGCCACATAGGAAGCATAGAACTCCCTAACTACCTCCTTACTGTAGGTACCAAAACTCCACGCCATCCAATCTAACTTGTGTGAGTTAAAATGTTTGTGCAAATCGGGGACGGTGTCCAAGCTCCCCGTAAGAACTCGACGCTCTACTATCATCAACCGGGTCATCACCCCCTTCTCGTTCAACATTTTAGCGTCATTGTATACCTGGTGCTACCCATCGACGCACCACATGTTAGGTTTCTTAGCAACGGGTGCAGACTCATCTGCTCGAGGTGCGGGTGCAGACTTTGAGATATCAGCCTCATCAGACGAGGCTTGGTGGTCGTGACTCTCTAACCGAGTGTCTCCTAGGAGGAGGAGCGTGAGGCAGTGGCTGCATTTGACAAGATGATTGGGCTGACCCTGATTCAGAAGTAGATTTGAAGCCTGATGCTCTTTCATAGCTAGAGGCAGACTCGAAAGGTGAGCCGGTCAGTGTGCGCTCCTCATCAGACTGGGAGGCAGTGACTACGCCAGGAACCACCTTCTGAGGTTTACCCCTAGTGATTTGTGAAGATGATATTGGGGTAGCGGTACCAGGAGGGACATATGCAGGATCTTTTTCATTTTCAAAGTCTTTAACCACCGACGCGATGGGGAAACTGACTTGGATTTTCCCCGTTTGACGTAGATGACATCCTTCTTGGGATACATGTGTACCTGTAGAGAAGTTAGTAGTCTCACTTAAACAATACGGCACACTGGAAACAAATAGAGCAAAGAAAGGAACAGAAATCACAACACAGATCAGTTCTACAACTTCAGGTCCACGGGAACTATCGATGGTCTTTCGATCAATCGACGGTCCGTCGATAGGGTCCGTCGTCTGACCCTTAGAATTTTTTTCAAATTAATCAAACATTTCAGGCTTCTCAAATCAAAATGACGGACGTGCCGAATGGATCGTCGATCAGTTGACGTACCATAGTCCACTTCTGTCGTCTAACACTTAGAATATTTTTAGAAATCAGTGAAAACAGGTTCTCTAAAGAAAACGACGGACGTGCAGGACGGTCCGTCGATCAATCGACGGATCGTAGTGCATTTCTATTGTTTTAGACTTCAACAATATTGAGGTGATCCAATTGACGGTCCGTAGACGGAGTCTCGTGCTGTTGGCCAGAGACAGATTTCAGGCCTTTTTGCAAGGTTCAAGTTTTGGACCATTTAGACCCAGTCAAGTTTAGACATAACATTTTAACACCCAAACGACCATTTTGTCATTCCTAGAGTTTCATTTTCAAATACTTTCAGCCACAGTACGAAACCCTAAGTCGGTATTTTTCAAAAACTACAACACTACCCACAATTTAGACAGGTTATAAGGTGACACAAACAGATTCTTTCATTCTGAGGGAAGTAATACACGAGTTATTATAATGTTATATTAATTAAATTAGTCCCTCAATCAAGACCCATATCCGAATTTCTGTTAAACAACTACGAACGAGAATTTAAAGTATAAATGAAATTGAAATACCCTAAGTTCAGAGTGGTGTGGTTGTGAGATGAACTTTCAAACAGTAGCCTACGTGCCCAAACTTGATCACCGGCCAAAGAACAACGGAGAGACAAGAGAATTTGGGAAGAGAGGGTTTTGGGGAATTCGGGGGATTTTGATTTGGGAGTGAAATGTAATATGGGAGGATGATGGATAGTGATAAAGGAAAGAAATAAAGGGAGAAAATGGTTTTGGAAGGGAATTTTAAAAGAAATTGAAGGTGGAAATGAATATGAACCGTTATGTCCTTTAATATTACCGATCGGGTTGGGTCGGGTCAGTGGCAATTAGGACCTACAAAACCCCATCGACGGTCCGTAGGTCAGTCGACAGACCGTCGACTGGGACCATCGTTTACATCTAGACTTAGAAAATTTAAGAGACATACCTGGGATCTATGGACACCATCGATGGTCCATCAATTGAACGACGGCCCGTCGATGAGGTCTGTAGACCTATGAACCAGACCATTTCCTGCAGATTTTTGTTTTGGTCCCTGCAAATGTAACACCCATTAGGCCATTCTTTTTTGTGTTTTGCTGGACACTTTTGAGATACGGACCCTACACTAATCTCTAGCCAACACTAGCACACAAGCAAGAATGAAATAGGATTAAAAACAAAACGAAACAAGAAAATATGACTATTCCTACAAAGAAAATAAAACCTACCGTTGGATAGAGGATACACCTTGGGTTGCATCTTAAGAAGAGCTTGATTTAACATCGCTGCACAACGAAGGCTCCTTGATTACTCAGACTTCATCAGGGTTATAGGCCTCAACCACTTCATCGACACTCTCCGCATGCCCCAGGTAGATTTTAATCTTTTTCCCATTGACTGTAAACTTTGCGCCCTCCTTATTCTCCAACTCAACCGCTCCATGTGAGTAAATTTTAGTGATGAGGAATGACCCTGTCCACTTGGACTTGAGTTTGCTCGTAAACAAGTGTATCCTAAAGTTGAATAGAAGCACCAAATCACCAACCGCAAATTCTCGCTTTTCAATCCTTTGGTCGTGATACTTCTTCATCTTCTCTTTGTAGATAGCTGAACTTTCATAGGCTTTGAGGCGGAACTCATCCAGCTCATTCAACCCATTTAGTCTTTGTTCCGCCGCTTCATTCCAATCTATCTTCAGTTTCTTCATTGACCATATGGCTTTGTGCTCTAACTCAACTGGCAAGTGACAAGCCTTCTCATATATAAGTTGGTATGGAGACATACCTATGGGAGTCTTGTATGAATTTCGGTAGGCCCAAAGAGCATCATCAAGCCTCCTTGACCAATCCGTTCTATTAGCATTCACCATTTTTGCCAGAATTTGCTTGATCTCTCGATTGGACACCTCAACTTGCCCGCTAGTCTGTGGATGACAAAGAGTAGCCACCTTATGTATAACCGCATATTTCTCCAATATCCCTTTGAATAACTTGTTAAAAAGTGAGATCCACCATCGCTAATAATGGCCCTAGGTGTGCCAAATATGGAGAAGATATTTTTTTCAAGAACATAATGACACTCTTTCCTTCATTGTTCGAAAGCTCTATTGCTTCCACCCATTTTGAGACATATTCGACCGCCACAAGTATATACTTCATCCCATGAGAACTCACAAGCAGGCCCATAAAATGAATGCCCCATACATCAAACAACTCAATCACCAGAATAGGATTTAAAAAGAGTTCATGTCTTCTCAAAATTCCTCCATCTTGTTGGCACCGATCACATGACTTGGAAAAATCGTGAGAATCTTGGTGGATGGTTGGCCAATAGTACCCACACTGCACGATCTTATGTGCAGTCCGGATACCACTGTGGTGCCCACCCACAGGCAAGGAGTGTCATGCCTCCAAAACACTCAACATCTCAACCTCAGGTACACAATGACAAATAATTCTATCGTCATAACTCCGGTACAAGTAAGGCTCATCCCAAAAGAAATTTTTCACATCATGCATGAACTTTTTCATCTGGTAGAAGGATAAATTCGACGGAACTACATCACTAGCCAGATAGTTCGCAAAGTCTTTGAACCATAGAATCAGATCCTGAGAAGCGGCCAATACATGTTCATCCAGGAATGATCATCAATTTCAGAGTTTTCACCTAATTCGCGCATAGCTTAATCTTACAATCTAGACAAATGGTCGGCCACTTGATTCTCAATCCCCTTTCTATGTTTCACCTCGGAATTGAACTCTTCCAGCAATAATACCTGTCTAATCAACCTTGGCTTTGCATACTTCTTTGCCATCAAGTACCTCAAAGCAGAGTGGTTTGTGTGCACTATAACCTTTGTACCAAGAAAATAGGAGCAAAAATTTTCGAATACAAACACCACCTCAAGAATCTCTTGTTCAGTTACCGTGTAGTTCTTCTGAGCCTCATTTAGGGCCTTACTCGCATAGTAAATAGGGTGAAGGATTTTATCCCTTCTCTGACCCAATACCACGCCAAGTGCAACCCCACTAACATCACATTTCCTCAAATGGGTCACTCTAATTTGGTGAAATAATAGGCGCAGACACCAACTTGTCCTTCAACTCTCCAAATGCCTTCAGATAGGATTCATCAAAATAGAACTTATATTCCTTCGAGTAGTTTGCACAAAGGATGTGCAATTTTCAAAAATCCTTAATAAACCTCCGGTAAAAACCGGCATGTCCAAGAAAACTTCTCACACCTTTTACAGAGATGGGTGGAGAAAAGCTCTCTATCACATCCACTTTAGCTCGATCAACCTCTATCCCCTTATTCGAGATGTGATGGCCCAACACAATAGCTTCTTTGACCATAAAGTGACATTTTTTCCAATTAAGTACTAGATTACAATCCTCACACCTTTTGAGCACCTCAGCCAAATTGCTCAAACACCGGCCAAAGGAGTCTCCAACCACAGAGAAGTTATCCATGAACACCTTAATAGTGTCCTCCACTATATCTGAGAATATCGACATCATACATCGCTGGAAAGTGGTCGGTGCATTACATAATCCAAATGGCATCCTTTTCAATGCAAACATACCATAAGGGCAAGTGAAAGTGGTTTTTTCTTGATCCTTAGGGGCAATAGAGATTTGGTTATAGCCCGAATAGCCATCAAGAAAGCAATACCATCCTTTGCCTGTGAGTCCGTCTAATATCTGATCCATAATGGGTATGGGGAAATTGTCATATTCAGTCCAAGCATTCAACTTCCGGTAGTCCAGGAAAACTCTCCATCCGGTCACTGGCCGCATTGGAACAATCTCGTTCCTCTCATTAGGCACCACTGTCATCCCACCCTTTTTAGGCACGTACTGAACGGGGCACACCCAACTACTATCTGCAATGGGATAAATGACTCTGGCATCCAGCCACTTGATGATCTCCTTTTTCACTACCTCATGCATAGGTGGATTCAACCTTTTTTGGTGATCAATACTTGGTTTGTGATTAGGCATGAGTTGGATTTTGTGTGAGCAAATACCCGGAGGAATCCCAATAATGTCTGCAATAGTCCAACCAATGGCTCGTTTGAACCTCTTCAAAACCTCCATTAAGCACTCTACTTGTTGCTCATTCAAATCCGCTGCAATTATCATCGGCAAAGTGTCATCTCTACCCAAGAACGCATACCTCATATGAGGTGGTAGAACCTTAAGCTCTAATTTTGGAGCCTCCTCAATAGATGGTTTCGCGGGTGGAGACTCGCGATGCTTCATATATAACTCCAATTTCTTTGGTTTTGACCGATATTCATTTCGCTCAAGTGCAGCCACTAAATACCCATAATCTTCAATACCATCACTCTCAAAATTATTGATCATTGTCGCTAGTGCCTCGACACCTAGTCGTTCTTCAATTTGTGCCTCACATATACTCTCAACCCTGTGGGATATAACAGATACCGTTTGGAGCTCACCACTTTGCTTCATGGACCTACATATGTTGGAAGTTGCTTCTTCATTGTTCAACCTAAACTTCATCTGCCCCTTTTCCATATCAACCAATGTACGCCCGGTGGCAAGGAATGGCCTCCCTAGAATAATGGGAATCTCAAAATCAACCTCATAGTCAAGAATCACAAAATCTGTCGGAAATATAAATGACTCCACTTTTACAAGCACATCATGGAGTATACCAATGGGCCTCTTCGCTGTTCGATCGGCCATCAGTAACCGCATCATAGTAGGCTTTGGGTCAACCAAGCCTAAGTTTTTATAAATGGAAAGAGGCATGAGGTTTATGCTTGCACTAAGATCACATAGTGCTCTAGCAAAGTGTAGCAATCCGATTGTAAATGGAATGGTGAAAGCGCCAGGATCTTCCTTTTTCTAAACAAGAGACCTTGTAGCAATAGCACTACAATGTTGCATTATGTCAACATCCTCAAAACTCACCTATCTCTTCTTTGTCACCATATCCTTCATAAACTTAGCATAATCGGGCATTTGTTCCAGAGCTTTAATCAACGGAACATTGATGGAAAGTTGTTTCAACATAGTGATAAATCGCCGGTATTTACCATCCTCAGTCTTCTTCACTAATCTCTGAGGAATGGTGATGGAGGTCTAGGAATGGGGACCACTTTCTGAGACACCTCTGCTTCTATCACCATGTTTTCTACCAGCTCTCCACTAGTTTCTACAACTTCTTTGTCTTTTCTCATATCATCTTCTACCACAGATAGCATAGGTGGATCAATGGTTTGCTTACCCCCTCTAGTAGTGACTGTCATGCAATGCCCATCATTTTTAGGATTCTGGATGGTGTTGTTAGGAAGAGTGCCAGGTTGGCGTGGATTCACAGTAGTAGACAATTGAGCCAACTGTAACTCAAATTGCTTAATCGTAACCTCATGTGCATCCACCTTTTGTGAAATGTTAGCTAAGTCACCTCTCATCTCCTTGGCATGCTCATCACTAGTATCAAATCTCCTTATCATCTTTTATATCATATCCTCAACTCGCGCCATACTACCTCCACCGTCCCTAGGAGCAACTTCCCAATTTTGTGGGGGAATATAGGGCCCACTCGGATCATTCCTATTACCATAGTTACCTCGGTTGAAGTTGTTGTCTCGGTTATAGTTTCCATCTCGAACATATTGACCCTCTCGATTGTAGTTACCATAGTTCCGACCTTGATTTCCTTGACCTTGGCGCCAATTCTTATTATTGGAGCCTTAGGAGTTTGGTCGGAAACCCCCCATCTGTTCATTAATGGAATAAGTGTCCTCTTCATAATAGTACTCATCTGTTGGTGAGTGGTGGTTTGGTCAAATAATCCACCGCATTTACTTTCTCTGCATCTCCACTCACATGTTTCAAAACCAACCCTAGCTCAGTTCTCATCTGTGCCAACTCTTCACGCATTTCATCTGCTGATGGGTTGTTTGTAGCTTGTACTGCAAAGGTGTTTCTCCCAGTGTCTGACTTTCTAGTGCTCCAAGCCTTGTTGTTGCGAGATATCTTCTCCAACTTCTCTGCTATCTCAACATATGTGCACTCTTCATAGGAAACACCCGCAATAGTATCGAGCACCGCCTTATTGTTATCATCTTGTCCTCTGTAGGAGGTACTCTTTCAATGAACCATCATAAATAGGGTGGTTTGGGAAGCCTCTCACAAACGCAAATTTGTCCCAAGAGCTACTCACCGACTCTCCAGGTAATGCTACAAAATTATTCACCTTATCTTTGTGGTGAGCTTCTTAGACACCGGAAAGTACATCTACAAGAACACATCTCTTAACTAATCCCAAGTGTAAATAGAATTGTAGGGAAGCTCAGTAAACCATATGGCGGCATCTCCTGTCAGTGATAGAGGAAATACTCGCAGCCCGATGAAATTCATATCCAAGTCTGGCCTACCCACACAACTCTTACACACAAACCTCAGTTTGGTTATGTGAGCATGTGGCAGTCCTGAGAATAAACCCCTCGCGGTGAGCATCTGCATCAAATTACTCATCACCACGAATGTGTGCCCAGGTGGCAAAGGGGGTAGGACAAGAGGTCCATCAGAGTCAGTAATGTTAACTGTAGCATTTCGAAATCCCAAGTCACGTGGTAAGACTTAATCAGGCTCGTTAAGGTCTAAATCATTGTTCCTAGCAAAATTAGGTGTATATAGAGTGGTTAAAGTGTTTTAGAACCAAAATGTTCAAGAACGTCCATGACGTCCGGAAAGTTGGTTCATGAAAGGGGCTAGTGTGTTCTAATTAGTTTGACTAAGTTTAAGGGTTGGAATCGAGCGAAAGTTTGTAGCAATAGGTGTATCACATAGTGAGGGATGGTTTCATGATGGAAAAGTCAGGGTACGACTCCCCAAGGACTAACCAAGGGACCTCGAGGAGGACCCTTGTGGCAGGAAAGTGCAACACTGCCTGGCAGTGTGCCTCGACAAATGGCTCGACGGGCCATCACGGGCACGACGGGGCATCGAGGCCACCGTCGTACCACCCTTAGTCGCCTCCTCAAGAACCCTTGCCTGCACAGTCTCTGACCAAGACGATGGAAGTGCAGGACGGAGGGAGGATCGTCCGTCACACCCCCGACGGATCGTCGACGGGGTTCCGTCGGTGGGGTCCTGTTACGGTTCGGTGAACTTAAGCTATAGTTCATTTAATTTGTTAAGTGTCTTAGGGGTAGTTGGGGATTAAGGGAAGACTAATTAAGTTGACTTAGCCCCACTATAAATACCCCTAATCCTCATTACCCTAATCACAATTCTCAAAATAAACTCTCTTCCTTCTCTGTACTTTCTCTCTCTATTGGAAGACTCCATTGAAGAATAGCTTGGGAGGTGAATTGGGGGCTGGTTTAGCACGAAATCACCATCAAAACTTCATCAAACCTTAAGGTATGGGATCTAATTCACCTTTGGGACTTCTTTCCTCAAAGGGCTCCTTCAAAGATTTTCCAAAAGTTGAGTTTCATATGGGTTTTAACCAATTTTGAATTTGTTATTATGAATTAAGTTGTTCATGTATTCTTTGGGTCATAATGAGTAGATTATCATATATTGTAACTTAATTATGATGATTTGAGGTGGTTTGGTTTAGATTGAAGATGATGACCCTTAACCCTTAACCCTAGGTATGAGATTGATGTGAATTTGGGTTGGGTTGATGTAATTGAACCAATTATTGTTTAAATCATCTTTAATGATTGTTATTGCATTGATCATGAATCTATTGTGATGAATTGAAGTCCTTCATGCTAATTCTTGAGTGTTGAATCTAGGGTAAGAAGATAGACTTAGATATCATGTTATCAAGCTTTGATTTAGTATTGAATTATAGTGTAGTGACTCTTCTAAATTAGTTCTTATGTGGATTGTTGAATTACATTGGTGTGATGATCTAATTTGGGTTGGTCTATGGGTTTATGGTAAGGCCCTTTTATTGGTGAGCTATGGAGGAGTGTTGGTAAGTCTTGATTATCCTAATTCTTACTTCTATTGTGGTTAATTGTCATTAATCTATGATGTTGTGTTGAAGTATACCTTGTTTAAGATGATAGGATGGTATGATGATTGAATTGAAATGCTTTAGGTTTTGGTTGTGAGGTTGCCTAGGAGTACATGTTATAGAGAAGTTGTTATGTAAAGATGTGCTCTATTATGATAAGATGTGCAAGTGTCAAATTCACCTATATGAATTGCGAATGAAAGGACTAATTCTCATAAAAATATTATTGAGCTATGATAACGAATATATATGAGGGCTAGGCTCTATGACCATATATATATTTATGATTTTAATAAGAGTAAAGGCTTTTAAATAAAGGGACCTAGCTTAGCACCGAGTGAGAGTGTATGTGAGGGAGTGACACTTTCTTACATAAGGAAAGGTAGGGTTCACTACGGTCCTCACGGGGTGGATATCCTCATGACCCAACGTAGGATGTAGAGTTGATATGTCCATGGTTCGTTTCCCCAAGCTCCTTCAACTATGTTTCCACCATAGGATACTAGCTAGTGGATCCACCTAGATAGCTACGTTTATGTTAGGTTCTACCTTGGCCGGTAGACCACCTTCCATCGGTGTAAGGTTTTATGACACCGGATTCCACATTTACTCATGTGGTCTATGTTGGTTAAGGCAAGAGTTCCCTAAACTAAAATGAATGAATAAGATGTAGACTAATCAAAGTGACTCGAGGGGTTTGACTTTAGCTTAGGTAGGGGTATGAGACTCTACCTACGCCTTGCACTAGTTTGCCTTGATAGGAGCTTTGAGAAGTCAATATTATGCATGTAAATGGTGATATAATGTAAATGACTTTGTACATTGAATAACATGCTTATGAGTATGAGATTGATGTCCTTTGTTGAAGAAGAATACTTCATGAGATGGGAGAGTATGTTAGGTAAGGTGGATTGCTAATTGTGGTCTTGGTAGGTTACTTGATTAAGTAAGAGTCATGGGACTTTACTTGGTCATTGCACTTGTGACTTCATGAAGGTTATAGTTAGTATGTTTTGCTTTGCTATGCTTTACTCTTATCCATGTTTTATAATGATATTTCTTGATGATAGGATCTTGTGAGATTAAGGGCTTAAGTGTGACGGTATGCATGTGGTATAGTTAGCTTGCTTTGTATATTCAAATAAATGGTCTAAATAGCATGATTTTCTTAAATGTCCTTTTTCTAAGCATACTTGATTGGTAATTGTGCATATGGTTTCATACTTAGTACATGTGGAGTACTAACCCCATTTCCTTCCCTTTTTCCCAAACATTTTAGGTTCCGGTCGTTGAATTAGCTTCGAGGTGCTTGGAAGGAAGACTTGAATATCTTATCATCCAAGTGGTAGGTCCTCATTCTCCCGAGGGCGATGCCGATATTCTACTACTATGCTACTTAGTTACTATAGTTTTGTATTGACTCTATTACTCATTTGAGACGATGTTGTATATAGCCTATATGTGGCTTCTTTTATTGATGTAGGGCTATGCCCAAGATTTATTGTCTTTGTTTGATGGTTTATGAGATGAGACGGCTTTTATGACTATTATTTCTTTACTATATAAATGGGTGAAATAAAAGTAGAAGATTGTGTAATCTTCGTATATAAACAAGTCTATGTATACTTGATATAAATACAATTATGTGTATGTAGAGGTCTATGTAAACCTCCGAGTAGATATATATAAAAAGTTTTAAATTCCTTCACGTTTTAATCGATGAATGCTATGACGAGGCTAAGAGACTTGTCTTAGTCCTCAAAGAGGACGACGACGCCGGTTACGTGTAGGGGGTAAACCCGGATGTGACAAACTTGGTATCAGAGCATGAGGTTGAATATCCTTGATGTTAACGTCCCTCTCAACCACGTTATATAGGTTTGTATTAATAATTGTGAAGTGCGCCACACTTATGAATAGGAACTTATTTGATGCTTAGGAATCACTCTCATTGTTGGAAATCCATATCGTGCCTCTAGAATGTACTTCATATATGCTTTCGCCTAATCCTTGTGTTTTGGTTATAGGAGATGAATACTAGAAGGAATGCAGCCAGAAGACTTGAGAAGGAGATTGCTGCTGCGGAAATCCCTCCCCATGATAATCCAGTTCCTCCTCTTGAAGAGATTGTTGCTGATGATCAGGCTCCCGTTGACCCTCCACCTATGACAGAGGCTCAAATGAGGGCTATTCTTGCTCAAATAGCTCAAGACATGACTACTAACGCCCAAGCCGCAACGATGCAAGCCCAAGCTATGACTGCCCAAGCAAATAGGGATATTGCATCTAGGGTCCATGAGCAAACTATTGCTTCCCGACTTAGGGACTTCACCCGAATGAATCCTCCTATCTTCTATGGGTCTAAGGTTGATGAAGACCCTCAAGAATTCATTGATGAGGTTTATAAGATTTTGTGTGCTATGGGGTTGTCTTCTAGTGAGAATGCCGAGTTGGCCTCATACCAACTCAAGGATGTGGCTCAGACATGGCATGTACAATGGAAAGACAATAGGCCACTTCAAGGTGGGCCAGTGACTTGGGAGTTTTTCAAAAGTGCTTTCCTTGACCGGTTCTTCCCTAGGGAGATGAGATAAACTAAGGTGGTAGAGTTCATCAATCTCCGCCAATGAGGGATGAGTGTTCATGAGTACTCTTTGAAGTTCATTCAATTGGACAAATATGCTCCTTCCTTGGTCTCCGATCCTAGAGACGAGATGAGTCGATTTATGACAGGTGTGTCGGATGATTTGCAAGAAGAATGTAAATCAGCTATGCTTCATGATAACATGAATATTGGTTGTCTAATGGTTCATGCAAAAAGGGTTGAGGAGGCAAAGCAAAAACAAAGGAAAAGGATTCAAGAAGGACAAGGTCTTTCGAGAGTTGAACTACTAAAGATAGGTTTGGAATTCAAGACAAGCCTAGATTCAATAAAAGGTTCTCAAATCAAGTTCCATCAAAATTTCCCAAGGCTAAGGATGGGAAGGCCCCTAGACCAAGAGTTCAAAAATAGAAAAGTGGAAATTCGTTTAATGAGAATCCACCTTGCAAGGAATGTGGGAAGAAGCATTTAGGTGCTTGCCTCCTTGGGTCGGACAAGTGCTTTGGTTGTGGAAAGATTGGTCACAAAGTACGGGATTGTCCTAATGTTAAGGGACAAGAGAAGGGTGGTCAGCCAAGTGGTTCTAATGATGCTCCCAAAAAGAACCGTTTCTATGCTCTTCGTTCGAGAGATGACCAAGAAGCCTCTCCCGATGTAGTGACCGGTATGTTACAAATCTTTGCTATTGATGTGTATGCTTTGCTAGATCCGGGTGCTACTTTGTCTTTCGTTACTCCCTTAGTAGCTAAAAATTTTGATACTTTACCTGATGTTTTGCATGAACCTATTTTGGTGTCTACTCCGGTGGGTGAGTCAGTTGTAGCAAAAAGAGTCTATCGAAATTGTCCTATCTCTATGCCCCATAAAGATTCTCATGTTGATCTAGTTGAACTAGACATGTTTGATTTTGATGTCATTTTGGGTATGGATTGGTTGTATGCTAGCTTCGTTTCTATTGATTGTAGGACTAGAGTTGTGAGGTTTAGTTTCCCAAATGAACCCGTTTTTGAGTGGAAGGGTGGGAATTCTCTTCTTAGAGGTCATTTCATATCATGTCTAAAAGCGTGTAAGATGATCTCAAAGGGGTGTATTTATCATATTGTGAGAGTCCAAGAAATTGATTTCGAAATTCCTCCTATTGAGTCGGTCCCCGTGGTGAGTGAATTTACGCAGGTCTTTCCTAATGACCTTCCCGGCATTCCTCCCGAACGGGAAATCGATTTTGGTATCGATTTGCTACCAGAAACAAACCCTATCTCTATTCCTCCTTATAGAATGGCTCCAGCCAAATTGAAGGAGTTGAAGGCACAACTTAAAGATTTGCTAGACAAGGGCTTTATAAGGCCTAGCATTTATCCATGGGGTGCTCCGGTATTGTTCGTGAAAAAGAAGGATGGGTCCTTGAGAATGTGTATTGACTACCGCCAACTCAACAAGGTTACTATCAAGAACAAGTATCCTCTTCCGCGGATTGATGATTTATTTGATCAACTCCAAGGGGCGAGTTACTTCTCCAAAATTGACTTGAGGTCAGGTATCACCAGCTTAGGGTGAGAAATGAAAATATTCCAAAGACGGCCTTTCGGACTCGGTACGGGCATTATGAGTTCGTGGTTATGTCCTTTGGTCTCACAAATGCTCCGGCGGCGTTTATGGACCTAATGAATAGGGTGTTTCAAAGTTATCTTGATTCATTCGTTATTGTATTTATCGATGATATCTTGGTGTATTCGAAGAATGAGGTTGATCACATGGGTCATCTAAGGGTGGTATTGCAAACCCTCAAAGAGCATAAATTGTTCGCCAAGTATAGCAAGTGTGAGTTTTGGTTGAGGTTGGTCGCGTTTCTTGGGTACATCATCTCTAGTGAGGGAGTTGAGGTAGACCCAAGGAAAACTGATGCGATAAGAAATTGGCCTAGACCCTACGCCGATAGATATTAGGATTTTCTTGGGTCTAGCGGGCTATTATCGAAGGTTTGTAGAAGGTTTTTCATCCATTGCATCTCCTTTGACTTCATTGAGTCAAAAAGGTAAAAAGTTTGAGTGATCGAAGGCCTGCGAGAAGAGTTTCCAATTATTGAAAGATAGGCTTACTTCCGCTCCGGTGTTAACTTTACCGGAAGGTTCTAAGGGGTTCGTTGTGTATTATGATGCATCCCGCATAGGTTTGGGGTGTGTGCTTATGCAAAATGGGAAGGTGATTGCCTATGCTTCGCGGCAACTTAATGTGCATGAGAGAAATTACCCCACCCATGACCTTGAATTAGTGGCTGTAGTGTTTGCTTTGAAAATATGGAGACATTACTTGTATGGTGTGCATGTGGATGTTTTCACCGATCATAAAAAGTCTTCAATATGTGTTTACTCAAAAAGAGTTGAACCTCCGACAAAGAAGGTGGTTAGAATTGTTGAAGAATTATGATATGAGTGTCCTATATCATCCCGGAAAGGCCAATGTGGTGGCGGATTCTCTAAGCCGTATGACTATGGGTAGTGTGTCTCATATAGATGAAGACAAGAAAGATCTAGTGAAAGATGTTCATAGTTTGACTAGATTGGGGGTGCGATTGGAGAGTTCTCTAAATGAAGGTGCCACGGTTCATCATAGCTCTGAGTCATCATTGGTGGTTGAGGTGAAGTCCAAACAACACCTTGATCAACTATTGATGGAGTTGAAGGAATCGGTTCTTGGCAAGATGAATGAGTCTTTCTCCTTAGGAGGGGATGGTGTATTAAGGTACCAAGGGAGGTTATGTGTTCCTGATGTTGATGGATTGAGGGATCGGATCCTTGAGGAAGCCCATGGATCCCACTATTCCATCCATCCGGGTTCTACTAAGATGTATCATGACCTTCGAGAAATATATTGGTGGGAAGGTTTGAAGAAGGACATAGCGGAATTTGTTGCTAAGTGTCCAAATTGCCAACAAGTGAAGGCGGAACATCAAAAGTCAGGTGGCTTACTACAAGAGATCCAAATTCCTACTTGGAAGTGGGAAGACATTAATATGGACTTTGTGGTAGGGTTGCCTCGGAATCAAAAGTTGTATGATTCTATATGGGTGATTCTTGATAGATTGACTAAGTCCGCCCATTTTATTCCCGTCAAATCCACGTTTTTGGCGGAGGATTATGCGAAGATCTACATAGATGAGATTGTATGTCGCCATGGTATTCCGTTATCCATCATTTCGTATCGGGGTACACAATTCACATCTAGATTTTGGAAGTCATTTCAAGAAGGTTTGGGTACTAAAGTGAAATTGAGTACCGCTTTTCATCCTCAAATGGATGGTCAAGTGGAACGCACCATTCAAAACCTTGAGGATATGCTTAGAGCTTGCATTATTGATTTTAAAGGAAGTTGGCATAAGCACTTGCCGTTGGTGGAGTTTGCGTATAACAATAGTTTTCATTCGTCCATCTCCATGGATCCCTATGAAGCCTTGTATGGTAGGAGGTGTAGGCCTCCTATAGGATGGTTTGAAGTTGGTGAACCATCGATCTTTGGTCCCGACTTGATTTATAGGACATTGGAGAATGTGCATATTATAAGGAATAGGTTGCAAACAGCCTATAGTCGACAAAAGTCCTATGCCGACAATAGGAGAAGGGATTTGGAGTTTGAAGAGGGTGACAAGGTGTATTTGAAAATTTCACCTATGAAGGGGGTGGTAAGATTTGGCAAAAAAGGGAAGTTTAGCCCTCGTTACGTGGGCCCTTATGAGATTTTGGAAAGGGTTGGTAAAGTTGCCTATCGGTTAAAACTACCTAACGATTTAGCTTTGGTTCATCCGGTTTTCCATGTCTCTATGTTGAAGAAGTGTGTCGGGGATCCCGAGTCTATTCTTCCTATTGAAGGTCTTGGAGTCAAGGATAACCTCTCTTATGAGGAGGTTCCAGTTCAAATCCTTGATAGGCAAGTGAAAAGGCTGAGGAACAAGGAGATGGTTTCCGTAAAAGTGTTATGGAAGAACCACCTAGTTGAGGGTGCAACATGGGAGGCCGAGGCCGACATGAAAACCCGTTATCCTCATCTTTTTGATGTTTAAGGTTAGTCATTCTCTCTAATGATAAAATTATTCTAGATATTGTGAATCCTTGATGTTTTGGTGAATTCTTTTTCTTTCAAAATCCTAGTTTTTGGAGACTTCACAATGAAGTCACAGTAAGGTGACCTTAAACAAAATTTGAAATTTGTCTTGCTTCTTGCATATTTGAGTCAAGTCGTGTATTGTGATATAGTGAATCCTTGTGGATATTATATTAAGCATATTGATAAGATGAACTTTGATCTAATTAACTTGTGTATCAAATGATTGAGCTCATGTGTGTTGTGAGGAGGAGATACCTCATGATGAAACTTTGAGCTTATGTGTGATAAATTGTTGTTTTGAAGTGTTTTATTGAAATGATGTTATTCATGCTAATTGGACATTGTGAATTGGTTGAGCTGCTAGTCTAGAGTCTATTCCCTCCTTTAAAGAGTGTTTAGTATCATTCGGGATGAATGTTCCTAAGGGGGGGATAATGTAACATTTCGAAATCCCAAGTCCGTGGTAAGACTTAACCATGCTCCTTAAGGTCTAAATCATTGTTCCTAGCCAAATTAGGTGTATATAGAGTGTTTAAAGTGTTTTAGAACCAAAATGTTCAAGAATGTCCATGACGTCCGGAAAGTTGGTTCATGAAAGGGGCTAGTGTGTTCTAATTAGTTTGACTAAGTTTAAGGGTCGGAATCGAGCGAAAGTTTGTAGCAATAGGTGTATCACATAGTGAGGGATGGTTTCATGATGGAAAAGTCAGGGTACGACTCCCCAAGGACCAACCAAGGGCCCTCGAGGAAGACCCTTGTGGAAGGAAGGTGCAACACTGCCTGGCAGTATGCCTCGACGGATGGCTCGACGGGGCGTCACGGGCACGACGGGGCGTCGAGGCCACCGTCGTCCCACCCTTAGTCGCCTCCTCAAGAACCCTCACCTGCACAGTCTCTGACCGAGACGACGGAAGTGCAGGACGGAGGGAGGATCGTCCGTCACGCCCTCGACGGACCGTCGACGGGGTTCCGTTGGTGGGGGCCTGTTATGGTTCGGTGAACTTAAGTTATAGTTCATTTAATTTGTTAAGTGTCTTAGGGATAATTGGGGATTAAGGGAAGACTAATTAAGTTGACTTAGCCCCACTATAAATACCCCCAATCCTCATTAGCCTAATCACAATTCTCAAAATAAACTCTCTTCCTTCTCTGTACTTTCTCTCTCTATTGGAAGACAACATTGAAGAATAGACTAGGAGCTGAATTGGGGGCTGGTTTAGCACGAAATCACCATCAAAACGTCATCAAACCTGAAGGTATGGGATCTAATTCACCTTTGGGACTTCTTTCCTCAAAGGGCTCCTTCAAAGATTTTCCAAAAGTTGAGTTTCATATGGGTTTCAACCAATTTTGAATTTGTTGTGATGAATTAAGTTGTTCATGTATTCTTTGGGTCATAATGAGTAGATTATCATATATTGTAACTTGATTATGATGATTTGAGGTGGTTTGGTTTAGATTGAAGATGATGACCCTTAACCCTTAACCCTAGGTATGAGATTGATGTGAATTTGGGTTGGGTTGATGTAATTGATCCAATTATTGTTTAAATCATCTTTAATGATTGTTATTGCATTGATAATGAATCTATTGGAATGAATTGAAGTCTTTCATGCTAATTCTTGAGTGTTGAATCTAGGGTAAGAAGATAGACTTAGATATCATGTTATCAAGCTTTGATTTAGTATTGAATTATAGTGTAGTGACTCTTCTAAATTAGTTCTTATGTGGATTGTTGAACTACATTGGTGTGATGATCCAATTTGGGTTGGTCTATGGGTGTATGGTAAGGCCATTTTTTTGGTGAGCTATGGAGGAGTGTTGGTAAGTCTTGATTATCCTAATTCTTACTTCTATTGTGGTTAATTGTCATTAAGCTATGATGTTGTGTTGAAGTATACCTTGTTTAAGATGATAGGATGGTATGATGATTGAATTGAAATGCTTTAGGTTTTGGTTGTGAGGTTGCCTAGGAGTACATGTTATAGAGAAGTTGTTATGTAAAGATGTGCTCTATTATGATAAGATGTGCAAGTGTCAACTTCACCTATATGAATTGCGAATGAAAGGACTAATTCTCATATCCTCAACTCGCGCCATACTACCTCCACCGTCCCTAGGAGCAACTTCCCAATTTTGTGGGGGAATATAGGGCCCACTCGGATCATTCCTATTACCATAGTTACCTCGGTTGAAGTTGTTGTCTCGGTTATAGTTTCCATCTCGAACATATTGACCCTCTCGATTGTAGTTACCATAGTTCCGACCTTGATTTCCTTGACCTTGGCGCCAATTCTTATTATTGGAGCCTTAGGAGTTTGGTCGGAAACCCCCCATCTGTTCATTAATGGAATAAGTGTCCTCTTCATAATAGTACTCATCTGTTGGTGAGTGGTGGTTTGGTCAAATAATCCACCGCATTTACTTTCTCTGCATCTCCACTCACATGTTTCAAAACCAACCCTAGCTCAGTTCTCATCTGTGCCAACTCTTCACGCATTTCATCTGCTGATGGGTTGTTTGTAGCTTGTACTGCAAAGGTGTTTCTCCCAGTGTCTGACTTTCTAGTGCTCCAAGCCTTGTTGTTGCGAGATATCTTCTCCAACTTCTCTGCTATCTCAACATATGTGCACTCTTCATAGGAACCACCCGCAATAGTATCGAGCACCGCCTTATTGTTATCATCTTGTCCTCTGTAGAGGTACTCTTTCAATGAATCATCATAAATAGGGTGGTTTGGGAAGCCTCTCACAAACGCAAATTTGTCCCAAGAGCTACTCACCGACTCTCCAGGTAATGCTACAAAATTATTCACCTTATCTTTGTGGTGAGCTTCTTAGACACCGGAAAGTACATCTACAAGAACACATCTCTTAACTAATCCCAAGTGTAAATAGAATTGTAGGGAAGCTCAGTAAACCATATGGCGGCATCTCCTGTCAGTGATAGAGGAAATACTCGCAGCCCGATGAAATTCATATCCAAGTCTGGCCTACCCACACAACTCTTACACACAAACCTCAGTTTGGTTATGTGAGCATGTGGCAGTCCTGAGAATAAACCCCTCGCGGTGAGCATCTGCATCAAACTACTCATCACCACGAATGTGTGCCCAGGTGGCAAAGGGGGTAGGACAAGAGGTCCATCAGAGTCAGTAATGTTAACTGTAGCATTTCGAAATCCCAAGTCACGTGGTAAGACTTAATCAGGCTCGTTAAGGTCTAAATCATTGTTCCTAGCCAAATTAGGTGTATATAGAGTGGTTAAAGTGTTTTAGAACCAAAATGTTCAAGAACGTCCATGACGTCCGGAAAGTTGGTTCATGAAAGGGGCTAGTGTGTTCTAATTAGTTTGACTAAGTTTAAGGGTTGGAATCGAGCGAAAGTTTGTAGCAATAGGTGTATCACATAGTGAGGGATGGTTTCATGATGGAAAAGTCAGGGTACGACTCCCCAAGGACTAACCAAGGGACCTCGAGGAGGACCCTTGTGGCAGGAAAGTGCAACACTGCCTGGCAGTGTGCCTCGACAAATGGCTCGACGGGCCATCACGGGCACAACGGGGCATCGAGGCCACCGTCGTACCACCCTTAGTCGCCTCCTCAAGAACCCTTGCCTGCACAGTCTCTGACCAAGACGATGGAAGTGCAGGACGGAGGGAGGATCGTCCGTCACACCCCCGACGGATCGTCGACGGGGTTCCGTCGGTGGGGTCCTGTTACGGTTCGGTGAACTTAAGCTATAGTTCATTTAATTTGTTAAGTGTCTTAGGGGTAGTTGGGGATTAAGGGAAGACTAATTAAGTTGACTTAGCCCCACTATAAATACCCCTAATCCTCATTACCCTAATCACAATTCTCAAAATAAACTCTCTTCCTTCTCTGTACTTTCTCTCTCTATTGGAAGACTCCATTGAAGAATAGCTTGGGAGGTGAATTGGGGGCTGGTTTAGCACGAAATCACCATCAAAACTTCATCAAACCTTAAGGTATGGGATCTAATTCACCTTTGGGACTTCTTTCCTCAAAGGGCTCCTTCAAAGATTTTCCAAAAGTTGAGTTTCATATGGGTTTTAACCAATTTTGAATTTGTTATTATGAATTAAGTTGTTCATGTATTCTTTGGGTCATAATGAGTAGATTATCATATATTGTAACTTAATTATGATGATTTGAGGTGGTTTGGTTTAGATTGAAGATGATGACCCTTAACCCTTAACCCTAGGTATGAGATTGATGTGAATTTGGGTTGGGTTGATGTAATTGAACCAATTATTGTTTAAATCATCTTTAATGATTGTTATTGCATTGATCATGAATCTATTGTGATGAATTGAAGTCCTTCATGCTAATTCTTGAGTGTTGAATCTAGGGTAAGAAGATAGACTTAGATATCATGTTATCAAGCTTTGATTTAGTATTGAATTATAGTGTAGTGACTCTTCTAAATTAGTTCTTATGTGGATTGTTGAATTACATTGGTGTGATGATCTAATTTGGGTTGGTCTATGGGTTTATGGTAAGGCCCTTTTATTGGTGAGCTATGGAGGAGTGTTGGTAAGTCTTGATTATCCTAATTCTTACTTCTATTGTGGTTAATTGTCATTAATCTATGATGTTGTGTTGAAGTATACCTTGTTTAAGATGATAGGATGGTATGATGATTGAATTGAAATGCTTTAGGTTTTGGTTGTGAGGTTGCCTAGGAGTACATGTTATAGAGAAGTTGTTATGTAAAGATGTGCTCTATTATGATAAGATGTGCAAGTGTCAAATTCACCTATATGAATTGCGAATGAAAGGACTAATTCTCATAAAAATATTATTGAGCTATGATAACGAATATATATGAGGGCTAGGCTCTATGACCATATATATATTTATGATTTTAATAAGAGTAAAGGCTTTTAAATAAAGGGACCTAGCTTAGCACCGAGTGAGCGTGTATGTGAGGGAGTGACACTTTCTTACATAAGGAAAGGTAGGGTTCACTACGGTCCTCACGGGGTGGATATCCTCATGACCCAACGTAGGATGTAGAGTTGATATGTCCATGGTTCTTTTCCCCAAGCTCCTTCAACTATGTTTCCACCATAGGATACTAGCTAGTGGATCCACCTAGATAGCTACGTTTATGTTAGGTTCTACCTTGGCCGGTAGACCACCTTCCATCGGTGTAAGGTTTTATGACACCGGATTCCACATTTACTCATGTGGTCTATGTTGGTTAAGGCAAGAGTTCCCTAAACTAAAATGAATGAATAAGATGTAGACTAATCAAAGTGACTCGAGGGGTTTGACTTTAGCTTAGGTAGGGGTATGAGACTCTACCTACGCCTTGCACTAGTTTGCCTTGATAGGAGCTTTGAGAAGTCAATATTATGCATGTAAATGGTGATATAATGTAAATGACTTTGTACATTGAATAACATGCTTATGAGTATGAGATTGATGTCCTTTGTTGAAGAAGAATACTTCATGAGATGGGAGAGTATGTTAGGTAAGGTGGATTGCTAATTGTGATCTTGGTAGGTTACTTGATTAAGTAAGAGTCATGGGACTTTACTTGGTCATTGCACTTGTGACTTCATGAAGGTTATAGTTAGTATGTTTTGCTTTGCTATGCTTTACTCTTATCCATGTTTTATAATGATATTTCTTGATGATAGGATCTTGTGAGATTAAGGGCTTAAGTGTGACGGTATGCATGTGGTATAGTTAGCTTGCTTTGTATATTCAAATAAATGGTCTAAATAGCATGATTTTCTTAAATGTCCTTTTTCTAAGCATACTTGATTGGTAATTGTGCATATGGTTTCATACTTAGTACATGTGGAGTACTAACCCCATTTCCTTCCCTTTTTCCCAAACATTTTAGGTTCCGGTCGTTGAATTAGCTTCGAGGTGCTTGGAAGGAAGACTTGAATATCTTATCATCCAAGTGGTAGGTCCTCATTCTCCCGAGGGCGATGCCGATATTCTACTACTATGCTACTTAGTTACTATAGTTTTGTATTGACTCTATTACTCATTTGAGACGATGTTGTATATAGCCTATATGTGGCTTCTTTTATTGATGTAGGGCTATGCCCAAGATTTATTGTCTTTGTTTGATGGTTTATGAGATGAGACGGCTTTTATGACTATTATTTCTTTACTATATAAATGGGTGAAATAAAAGTAGAAGATTGTGTAATCTTCGTATATAAACAAGTCTATGTATACTTGATATAAATACAATTATGTGTATGTAGAGGTCTATGTAAACCTCCGAGTAGATATATATAAAAAGTTTTAAATTCCTTCACGTTTTAATCGATGAATGCTATGACGAGGCTAAGAGACTTGTCTTAGTCCTCAAAGAGGACGACGACGCCGGTTACGTGTAGGGGGTAAACCCGGATATGACAAACTTGGTATCAGAGCATGAGGTTGAATATCCTTGATGTTAACGTCCCTCTCAACCACGTTATATAGGTTTGTATTAATAATTGTGAAGTGCGCCACACTTATGAATAGGAACTTATTTGATGCTTAGGAATCACTCTCATTGTTGGAAATCCATATCGTGCCTCTAGAATGTACTTCATATATGCTTTCGCCTAATCCTTGTGTTTTGGTTATAGGAGATGAATACTAGAAGGAATGCAGCCAGAAGACTTGAGAAGGAGATTGCTGCTGCGGAAATCCCTCCCCATGATAATCCAGTTCCTCCTCTTGAAGAGATTGTTGCTGATGATCAGGCTCCCGTTGACCCTCCACCTATGACAGAGGCTCAAATGAGGGCTATTCTTGCTCAAATGGCTCAAGCCATGACTACTAACGCCCAAGCCGCAACGATGCAAGCCCAAGCTATGACTGCCCAAGCAAATAGGGATATTGCATCTAGGGTCCATGAGCAAACTATTGCTTCCCGACTTAGGGACTTCACCCGAATGAATCCTCCTATCTTCTATGGGTCTAAGGTTGATGAAGACCCTCAAGAATTCATTGATGAGGTTTATAAGATTTTGTGTGCTATGGGGTTGTCTTCTAGTGAGAATGCCGAGTTGGCCTCATACCAACTCAAGGATGTGGCTCAGACATGGCATGTACAATGGAAAGACAATAGGCCACTTCAAGGTGGGCCAGTGACTTGGGAGTTTTTCAAAAGTGCTTTCCTTGACCGGTTCTTCCCTAGGGAGATGAGATAAACTAAGGTGGTAGAGTTCATCAATCTCCGCCAATGAGGGATGAGTGTTCATGAGTACTCTTTGAAGTTCATTCAATTGGACAAATATGCTCCTTCCTTGGTCTCCGATCCTAGAGACGAGATGAGTCGATTTATGACAGGTGTGTCGGATGATTTGCAAGAAGAATGTAAATCAGCTATGCTTCATGATAACATGAATATTGGTTGTCTAATGGTTCATGCAAAAAGGGTTGAGGAGGCAAAGCAAAAACAAAGGAAAAGGATTCAAGAAGGACAAGGTCTTTCGAGAGTTGAACTACTAAAGATAGGTTTGGAATTCAAGACAAGCCTAGATTCAATAAAAGGTTCTCAAATCAAGTTCCATCAAAATTTCCCAAGGCTAAGGATGGGAAGGCCCCTAGACCAAGAGTTCAAAAATGGAAAAGTGGAAATTCGTTTAATGAGAATCCACCTTGCAAGGAATGTGGGAAGAAGCATTTAGGTGCTTGCCTCCTTGGGTCGGACAAGTGCTTTGGTTGTGGAAAGATTGGTCACAAAGTGCGGGATTGTCCTAATGTTAAGGGACAAGAGAAGGGTGGTCAGCCAAGTGGTTCTAATGATGCTCCCAAAAAGAACCGTTTCTATGCTCTTCGTTCGAGAGATGACCAAGAAGCCTCTCCCGATGTAGTGACCGGTATGTTACAAATCTTTGCTATTGATGTGTATGCTTTGCTAGATCCGGGTGCTACTTTGTCTTTCGTTACTCCCTTAGTAGCTAAAAATTTCGATACTTTACCTGATGTTTTGCATGAACCTATTTTGGTGTCTACTCCGGTGGGTGAGTCAGTTGTAGCAAAAAGAGTCTATCGAAATTGTCCTATCTCTATGCCCCATAAAGATTCTCATGTTGATCTAGTTGAACTAGACATGTTTGATTTTGATGTCATTTTGGGTATGGATTGGTTGTATGCTAGCTTCGTTTCTATTGAATGTAGGACTAGAGTTGTGAGGTTTAGTTTCCCAAATGAACCCGTTTTTGAGTGGAAGGGTGGGAATTCTCTTCTTAGAGGTCATTTCATATCATGTCTAAAAGCGTGTAAGATGATCTCAAAGGGGTGTATTTATCATATTGTGAGAGTCCAAGAAATTGATTCCGAAATTCCTCCTATTGAGTCGGTCCCCGTGGTGAGTGAATTTACGCAGGTCTTTCCTAATGACCTTCCCGGCATTCCTCCCGAACGGGAAATCGATTTTGGTATCGATTTGCTACCAGAAACAAACCCTATCTCTATTCCTCCTTATAGAATGGCTCTAGCCAAATTGAAGGAGTTGAAGGCACAACTTAAAGATTTGCTAGACAAGGGCTTTATAAGGCCTAGCATTTATCCGTGGGGTGCTCCGGTATTGTTCGTGAAAAAGAAGGATGGGTCCTTGAGAATGTGTATTGACTACCGCCAACTCAACAAGGTTACTATCAAGAACAAGTATCCTCTTCCGCGGATTGATGATTTATTTGATCAACTCCAAGGGGCGAGTTACTTCTCCAAAATTGACTTGAGGTCAGGTATCACCAGCTTAGGGTGAGAAATGAAAATATTCCAAAGACGGCCTTTCGGACTCGGTACGGGCATTATGAGTTCGTGGTTATGTCCTTTGGTCTCACAAATGCTCCGGCGGCGTTTATGGACCTAATGAATAGGGTGTTTCAAAGTTATCTTGATTCATTCGTTATTGTATTTATCGATGATATCTTGGTGTATTCGAAGAATGAGGTTGATCACATGGGTCATCTAAGGGTGGTATTGCAAACCCTCAAAGAGCATAAATTGTTCGCCAAGTATAGCAAGTGTGAGTTTTGGTTGAGGTTGGTCGCGTTTCTTGGGTACATCATCTCTAGTGAGGGAGTTGAGGTAGACCCAAGGAAAACTGATGCGATAAGAAATTGGCCTAGACCCTACGCCGATAGATATTAGGATTTTCTTGGGTCTAGCGGGCTATTATCGAAGGTTTGTAGAAGGTTTTTCATCCATTGCATCTCCTTTGACTTCATTGAGTCAAAAAGGTAAAAAGTTTGAGTGATCGGAGGCCTGCGAGAAGAGTTTCCAATTATTGAAAGATAGGCTTACTTCCGCTCCGGTGTTAACTTTACCGGAAGGTTCTAAGGGGTTCGTTGTGTATTATGATGCATCCCGCATAGGTTTGGGGTGTGTGCTTATGCAAAATGGGAAGGTGATTGCCTATGCTTCGCGGCAACTTAATGTGCATGAGAGAAATTACCCCACCCATGACCTTGAATTAGTGGCTGTAGTGTTTGCTTTGAAAATATGGAGACATTACTTGTATGGTGTGCATGTGGATGTTTTCACCGATCATAAAAAGTCTTCAATATGTGTTTACTCAAAAAGAGTTGAACCTCCGACAAAGAAGGTGGTTAGAATTGTTGAAAGATTATGATATGAGTGTCCTATATCATCCCGGAAAGGCCAATGTGGTGGCGGATTCTCTAAGCCGTATGACTATGGGTAGTGTGTCTCATATAGATGAAGACAAGAAAGATCTAGTGAAAGATGTTCATAGTTTGACTAGATTGGGGGTGCGATTGGAGAGTTCTCTAAATGAAGGTGCCACGGTTCATCATAGATCTGAGTCATCATAGGTGGTTGAGGTGAAGTCCAAACAACACCTTGATCAACTATTGATGGAGTTGAAGGAATCGGTTCTTGGCAAGATGAATGAGTCTTTCTCCTTAGGAGGGGATGGTGTATTAAGGTACCAAGGGAGGTTATGTGTTCCTGATGTTGATGGATTGAGGGATCGGATCCTTGAGGAAGCCCATGGATCCCACTATTCCATCCATCCGGGTTCTACTAAGATGTATCATGACCTTCGAGAAATATATTGGTGGGAAGGTTTGAAGAAGGACATAGCGGAATTTGTTGCTAAGTGTCCAAATTGCCAACAAGTGAAGGCGGAACATCAAAAGTCAGGTGGCTTACTACAAGAGATCCAAATTCCTACTTGGAAGTGGGAAGACATTAATATGGACTTTGTGGTAGGGTTGCCTCGGAATCAAAAGTTGTATGATTCTATATGGGTGATTCTTGATAGATTGACTAAGTCCGCCCATTTTATTCCCGTCAAATCCACGTTTTTGGCGGAGGATTATGCGAAGATCTACATAGATGAGATTGTATGTCGCCATGGTATTCCGTTATCCATCATTTCGTATCGGGGTACACAATTCACATCTAGATTTTGGAAGTCATTTCAAGAAGGTTTGGGTACTAAAGTGAAATTGAGTACCGCTTTTCATCCTCAAATGGATGGTCAAGTGGAACGCACCATTCAAAACCTTGAGGATATGCTTAGAGCTTGCATTATTGATTTTAAAGGAAGTTGGCATAAGCACTTGCCGTTGGTGGAGTTTGCGTATAACAATAGTTTTCATTCGTCCATCTCCATGGATCCCTATGAAGCCTTGTATGGTAGGAGGTGTAGGCCTCCTATAGGATGGTTTGAAGTTGGTGAACCATCGATCTTTGGTCCCGACTTGATTTATAGGACATTGGAGAATGTGCATATTATAAGGAATAGGTTGCAAACAGCCTATAGTCGACAAAAGTCCTATGCCGACAATAGGAGAAGGGATTTGGAGTTTGAAGAGGGTGACAAGGTGTATTTGAAAATTTCACCTATGAAGGGGGTGGTAAGATTTGGCAAAAAAGGGAAGTTTAGCCCTCGTTACGTGGGCCCTTATGAGATTTTGGAAAGGGTTGGTAAAGTTGCCTATCGGTTAAAACTACCTAACGATTTAGCTTTGGTTCATCCGGTTTTCCATGTCTCTATGTTGAAGAAGTGTGTCGGGGATCCCGAGTCTATTCTTCCTATTGAAGGTCTTGGAGTCAAGGATAACCTCTCTTATGAGGAGGTTCCAGTTCAAATCCTTGATAGGCAAGTGAAAAGGCTGAGGAACAAGGAGATGGTTTCCGTAAAAGTGTTATGGAAGAACCACCTAGTTGAGGGTGCAACATGGGAGGCCGAGGCCGACATGAAAACCCGTTATCCTCATCTTTTTGATGTTTAAGGTTAGTCATTCTCTCTAATGATAAAATTATTCTAGATATTGTGAATCCTTGATGTTTTGGTGAATTCTTTTTCTTTCAAAATCCTAGTTTTTGGAGACTTCACAATGAAGTCACAGTAAGGTGACCTTAAACAAAATTTGAAATTTGTCTTGCTTCTTGCATATTTGAGTCAAGTCGTGTATTGTGATATAGTGAATCCTTGTGGATATTATATTAAGCATATTGATAAGATGAACTTTGATCTAATTAACTTGTGTATCAAATGATTGAGCTCATGTGTGTTGTGAGGAGGAGATACCTCATGATGAAACTTTGAGCTTATGTGTGATAAATTGTTGTTTTGAAGTGTTTTATTGAAATGATGTTATTCATGCTAATTGGACATTGTGAATTGGTTGAGCTGCTAGTCTAGAGTCTATTCCCTCCTTTAAAGAGTGTTTAGTGTCATTCGGGGATGAATGTTCCTAAGGGGGGGATAATGTAACATTTCGAAATCCCAAGTCCGTGGTAAGACTTAACCATGCTCCTTAAGGTCTAAATCATTGTTCCTAGCCAAATTAGGTGTATATAGAGTGTTTAAAGTGTTTTAGAACCAAAATGTTCAAGAATGTCCATGACGTCCGGAAAGTTGGTTCATGAAAGGGGCTAGTGTGTTCTAATTAGTTTGACTAAGTTTAAGGGTCGGAATCGAGCGAAAGTTTGTAGCAATAGGTGTATCACATAGTGAGGGATGGTTTCATGATGGAAAAGTCAGGGTACGACTCCCCAAGGACCAACCAAGGGCCCTCGAGGAAGACCCTTGTGGAAGGAAGGTGCAACACTGCCTGGCAGTATGCCTCGACGGATGGCTCGACGGGGCGTCACGGGCACGACGGGGCGTCGAGGCCACCGTCGTCCCACCCTTAGTCGCCTCCTCAAGAACCCTCACCTGCACAGTCTCTGACCGAGACGACGGAAGTGCAGGACGGAGGGAGGATCGTCCGTCACGCCCTCGACGGACCGTCGACGGGGTTCCGTTGGTGGGGGCCTGTTATGGTTCGGTGAACTTAAGTTATAGTTCATTTAATTTGTTAAGTGTCTTAGGGATAATTGGGGATTAAGGGAAGACTAATTAAGTTGACTTAGCCCCACTATAAATACCCCCAATCCTCATTAGCCTAATCACAATTCTCAAAATAAACTCTCTTCCTTCTCTGTACTTTCTCTCTCTATTGGAAGACAACATTGAAGAATAGACTAGGAGCTGAATTGGGGGCTGGTTTAGCACGAAATCACCATCAAAACGTCATCAAACCTGAAGGTATGGGATCTAATTCACCTTTGGGACTTCTTTTCTCAAAGGGCTCCTTCAAAGATTTTCCAAAAGTTGAGTTTCATATGGGTTTCAACCAATTTTGAATTTGTTGTGATGAATTAAGTTGTTCATGTATTCTTTGGGTCATAATGAGTAGATTATCATATATTGTAACTTGATTATGATGATTTGAGGTGGTTTGGTTTAGATTGAAGATGATGACCCTTAACCCTTAACCCTAGGTATGAGATTGATGTGAATTTGGGTTGGGTTGATGTAATTGATCCAATTATTGTTTAAATCATCTTTAATGATTGTTATTGCATTGATAATGAATCTATTGGAATGAATTGAAGTCTTTCATGCTAATTCTTGAGTGTTGAATCTAGGGTAAGAAGATAGACTTAGATATCATGTTATCAAGCTTTGATTTAGTATTGAATTATAGTGTAGTGACTCTTCTAAATTAGTTCTTATGTGGATTGTTGAACTACATTGGTGTGATGATCCAATTTGGGTTGGTCTATGGGTGTATGGTAAGGCCATTTTTTTGGTGAGCTATGGAGGAGTGTTGGTAAGTCTTGATTATCCTAATTCTTACTTCTATTGTGGTTAATTGTCATTAAGCTATGATGTTGTGTTGAAGTATACCTTGTTTAAGATGATAGGATGGTATGATGATTGAATTGAAATGCTTTAGGTTTTGGTTGTGAGGTTGCCTAGGAGTACATGTTATAGAGAAGTTGTTATGTAAAGATGTGCTCTATTATGATAAGATGTGCAAGTGTCAACTTCACCTATATGAATTGCGAATGAAAGGACTAATTCTCATAAAATTTTTATTGAGCTATAATAACGAATATATATGAGGTCTAGGCTCTATGACCATATATATATTTATGATTTTAATAAGAGTAAAGGCTTTTATATAAAGGGACCTAGCTTAGCACTGAGTGAGTGTGTATGTGAGGGAGTGACACTTTCTTACATAAGGAAAGGTAGGGTTCACTACGGTCCTCACGGGGTGGATAGCCTCATGACCCAAGGTAGGGTGTAGAGTTGATATGTCCATGGTTCTTTTCCCCAAGCTCCTTCAACTATGTTTCCACCATAGGATACTAGCTAGTGGATCCACCTAGATAGCTACGTTTATGTTAGGTTCTACCTTGGCCGGTAGACCACCTTCCATCGGTGTAAGGTTTTATGACACCGGATTCCACATTTACTCATGTGGTCTATGTCGGTTAAGGCAAGAGTTCCCTAAACTAAAATGAATGAATAAGATGTAGACTAATCGAAGTGACTCGAGGGGTTTGACTTTAGCTTAGGTAGGGGTATGGGACTCTACCTACGCCTTGCACTAGTTTGCCTTGATAGGAGCTTTGAGAAGTCAATATTAGGTATGTAAATGGTGATATAATGTAAATGACTTTGTACATTGAATAACATGCTTATGAGTATAAGATTGATGTCCTTTGTTGAAGAAGAATACTTCATGAGATGGGAGAGTATGTTAGGTAAGGTGGATTGCTAATTGTGGTCTTGGTAGGTTACTTGATTAAGTAAGAGTCATGGGACTTTACTTAGTCATTGCACTTGTGACTTCATGAAGGTTATAGTTAGTATGTTTTGCTTTGCTATGCATGTGAGATTAAGGTCTTAAGTGTGACGGTATGCATGTGGTATAGTTAGCTTGCTTTGTATATTCAAATAAATGGTCTAAATAGCATGATTTTCTTAAATGTCCTTTTTCTAAGCATACTTAATTGGTAATTGTGCATATGGTTTCATACTTAGTACATGTGGAGTACTAACCCCATTTCTTTCCCTTTTTCCTAAACATTTTAGGTTCGGGTCGTTGAATTGGCTTTGAGGTGCTTGGAAGGAAGACTTGGATATCTTATCATCCAAGTGGTAGGTCCTCATTCTCCCGAGGGCGATGCCGACATTCTACTACTATGCTACTTAGTTACTATAGTTCTGTATTGACTCTATTACTCATTTGAGACGATGTTGTATATAGCCTATATGTGGCTTCTTTTATTGATGTAGGGCTATGCCCAAGATTTATTGTCTTTGTTAGATGGTTTATAAGATGAGACGGCTTTTATGACTATTATTTCTTTACTATATAAATTGGTGAAATAAAAGTAGAAGACTATGTAATCTTCGTATATGAACAAGTCTATGTATACTTGATATAAATACAATTATGTGTATGTAGAGGTCTATGTAAACCTCCGAGTAGATATAGATAAAAAGTTTTAAATTCCTTCACGTTTTAATCAATGAATTCTATGACGAGGCTAAGAGGCTTGTCTTAGTCCTCAAAGAGGAAGACGACGCCGGTTACGTCTAGGGGGTAAACCCGGATGTGAGATTAACGTTGCCCCTATAATAATCCTGAGGTCCTGGTGCTAGGGGATACATCCTCAAGGCATTCTCTAATTGATTTTCAACCTGAACTTGATTGTGTTCCTAAACCGGTAATAGAGGTTGACGGATTGTCCCATCACCAAGACTGGATGGGTTGTATTGATTTTCCATCCTTCACTATTTACGGTTAAGTTCAGGATCGAATGGAATGAGTGGTTCTCCTCGGCTTCGTGTACTTGGCATACACTAGAGCTAGACTTGAAAGAGAAAAAAAATAAGTAAAATCAGGTAATCGTTGACTAAATTTCAATATTGTATTTAAAGTTAATCTAAAAGCCAGATTGCTCGGCAGCGGAGCCAAAATTTAATACGCTCAAATTACACCTCCCTAAAGAAGTATAAGCGGTTGTAATCAAGTAGAGAACCAAACTAGTAGGTTGGGGTCGATCCCACGAGGAAAATGGTTTAGACTTAACTTCAATGTACGATTATGTTATTTAGCCAAGATTTTTCCGAAAACAAGTAATTAAAGGGGGGGGGTTATGAAACAAGTTTCTTTAACACTTCTAAGTTAACAAGTAAACAAAAGTAAAAAGTGAGTTTTTATCAAGTTATGAGACTAACTAGGGTGTATGTGTTCCCCATAGGTTCATAACGCTGTATTCCTAGCAATAGCAATTCTTTCCTAGTGTTTTGCATGTAAAGTGATAAGTTATATCTCTAAATCCTTGGTCCGGCATCTAGAGAATTTCACCCGTACCTTGGTTTGGCTACGTGTGTATCAGCTACTAATCCTTACCTTTACTTCATATTAGACATCATAATCGATGTACGACTTATTTATTACTTCGCACCAACCGACACTAGCCTATTAGATAGTATCCCACTAAATCTATGTTGATAACTTTTTTCCTATTACTACTTCCTTAGTCTGGCAAGTAGCAACAAGGCTAGTTCTAACACGTGCACTAGTTAAAAAGACTTCTAAACAAAATAATTAATCAACACATGCAAGAACCTATTTGAGAATTGCGTATTTACTAGGTCTACTTTGTTAATTACCCATGGTTCCCACAACCCTAGTTGTGGATTTAGTTACCTATGCAAGCAAGATCACAATTCATAATTTGTAAAGAAGAATCATGAACTTACTTCAACAATAAGAATAAACCCAGAAAATCAAGTTGAAATTGCAAGATAAATCTTTAAAACAAATCCGAAAATTGAATTATTGCCAAAGTTTGCAAAAACCAATCTCCAAAAAAAAAAACTAGAACTATACCAACAATGTCTAACCCCAAAAATGAGGTTTTAATCCCTATTTATAGAAAACATTATCCCAAATTAAAAGGAATTGAAATAAGGAAAGTTTGTCCAATAATGCGGCATTGATCGACGACCAATACTGACGGACCGTAGTTCTAACGGCGGTCTGTCGACTGCCTTCGTCAGTCAAGACTTAGAATAGTTTTCTCTCTTTTAGATGGCACCTTCTCTGAATCAATCAACGGACCAACAACACGGTCTATCGATGAACCTACGATCCGTTGATGCCATCCGTCACTGCATCCTTAGAATTTTTTCAACTTCGGGTACTGGAACTATTTCAGATCAAAACAACAGTCTACCAGTATGGACCGTCGATCAATTGACTGACCGTCGTAGTTCCACACTTAGTCAAATTTCCCCGAGTTTCTCCTTTAGCCTGAACTGCACATCGATGATCACCACATATGGACCGTCGATGGAATGAAGGGCCGTCGATGGCCTTCGTAGGTCGTCTTTCTGCACTCTTTTCCAGCTGCCTTCTGTGTTTTTTTGATTTGGATATCTTTCCTGCAAAACAAACATAAAAACATGTTAAAAATACTACAAAAGGGCTCTAGACACACACAACTCTTAAGCTAAATGCATTGAAAGAACCGTGAAACCACGGTACATCAGTGTACACCCACAAAGCCATTGACGAATCATCAATCAAATGACGGCTCGTCGTTTGGCTCGTGGATGTTCACTGTCAAATGACAGCTTTTGGGTCCAAATGAAAGAGTCCTCCTCAAGGACCCTTAGGGTTGTCCTTGCGGAGTCGTACCCGAACATTTTGACCCTAAACACACTCTTCTATATATTTAACACCTTTTTACCAATTTTCATTAAATTCGACTCCTAAAACCCATTGAAACATGCGAAGGCACACTAGCACACATTTCACAATTTATCGGACGTCATGGTCGTTTCTTAACCTTTTGAGTCTAACACTTCCTAAATAGTTTAAATACATTATTTTAGGCCTATAAACAGTGTTTTAAGTCTTAGTTCTTCATGTGAGGCTCTAGATTAGGTCATGGACTTTTCAGAGTGTTACATTATCCCTTCTTGGGAACATTCGTCCCCGAATGAAACTAAAATCCTTTTATAGAAAGAGGATGACTCAAGAGTAAAACCTCAACCAACAACAACACAAAATCATTATGAGTCACAACCAATATGAGTAATTCACAACTCAAATCAACACATAACCATGACATTACACATAGCAACTCAAAACATAATTTTTACCACATATAAGAGCTCAACTTCACAAAATGAGGAACTACCTTCTCAATATCAACATGAGCTCAACATAACATCACGAGTCACTTAAGCAAAACTTCTTTCCAATGCTCACTATCATGCTCAATATCATTACATGAAAGCAACTATACACAAAGTCACAAATAAGTGCAAGTTAAGAAAAAGAGCATATATACAAGAAAACTCATTTTAACATGAACCTTTACCATAATTATGCACATTTTAGCAAATCAAGCCAAATTCAACATTATTAATTACTTCATTTTAGGAGGATTACTAACCTCAACTTTGGCTAGAATTTTGAGGAAAGAGGTGAGGATAACGGGACTTCATGTCGGCCTCGGCCTCTCATGTTGCTCCCTCAACGAGGTGATTTCTCAATAGGACTTTTACACAGATCACCTCCTTGTTCCTCAACTTCTTGACTTGGCAATCTAGAATTTCCACTGAAACCTCTTCATAGGAAAGGCTCTCATCTACACCTAACCCTTCAATAGGGAGAACGGATACGGGATCACCAATACACTTCTTTAGCATGGAGACCAAATGAACCGAAGCTAGTTCACTAGGTAGTCTCAACTCATATGAAACCTTTCCGACCCGTTGTAATATTTCATAAGGACCCACATATCTGGGACTTAACTTCCCCTTCTTGCCAAATCTCATCACCCCTTTCATGGGTGAAATTTTCAAGTACACATTATCCCCTTCTTCAAATTCAAGATCTCATCTTCTATTGTCGGCATACAACTTTTGCCGACTATAGGCTATTTTCAACCTATCTCTTATCACCCGAAACCTTTTCTAAAGCGTCATAGATTATATTGGGACGAAGGAGTGAAGACTCACCACCCTCAAACCACCCCACCAAAGACCTACATCTCCTACCATATAGTGCTTCTAATGGAGCCATCGAAATACTCGAATGGTAACTATTATTATAAGAGAACTCAATCAACAGTAGGTGATTATCGTAATTTCCTTTGAAATCTATCACACACGCCCTTAACATACCCTCTAGGATTTGAATGGTACGCTCCGCTTCACCATCAGTTTGAGGATGAAAAGCGGTGCTAAGCTTCACTTGAGTACCCAACCCTTTTTGGAAAGACCTCCAAAAGCGAGATGTGAATTGAGCACCTTTATCTGATATAATGGACAAAGGGATCCCATGAAGACTCACAATCTCATCAATGTATATCCTTGCATAATCCTCCGCCGAATAAGTGGACTTGACGGGGATAAAGTGAGGATTTTGGTAAATCAATCCACAATAACCCAAATTGAGTCATTTTTCGTCCGGCTTCGAGGCAACCCAATAAAAAAGTCCATATTAATTTCTTCCCACTTTAAAGTAGGAATACACATTCATGGATTAGACCACTAGGCTTTAGATGCCCGGCTTTAACTTGTTGGCAATTTTGACACTTGGATACAAACTCCATTATGTCCTTTTTTAAACCATCCCACCAATATACCTCTCTAAGATCATGATACATTTTGGTGGCACCCGAATGAATAGAATATCGGGAACCATCAGCCTCTTCCGTAATTCGTTCCCTCAAATTATCAACACCCGATACACATAATCTACCATGGTACCTTAGCACACCATCCCCTTCTTGGGAGAATGACTTATCATACTTGCTTAGTACCGATTTCTTCAATTTCATTAATAGCGGATCAAGATGTTGCTTAGACTTTACCTCAACCACTAAAGATGACTCGGAGTTATTATGAACCATAAAACCACCATTTGGAGATTCTTTTAACCGAGAAACAAAGCGGTCCAATCTATGGACATCCTTCACTAGGTCTTTCTTACCTTCTTTCACATGAAAGACACTACCCATGGTCATACTACTTAAAGCATCCGTAACCACGTTGGCCTTGTCGGGGTGGTATAGAACACTTATGTCGTAATCCTTCAATAATTCCAACCATCTTCTTTGTTAGAGATTCAACTCCTTTTGTGTAAACACATAATGAATACTCTTATGGTCAGTATACACATCCACATGAACACCATACAAGTAATGCCTCCATATTTTCAAAGCAAACACCACGGCCGCTAATTCAAGATCATGAGTTGGATAATTCTTCTCATGCACCTTGAGTTTTCTAGAGGCATAGGCTACAACTTTCCCATGTTGCATAAGGACACAACCCAAACCCACTCTGGAAGCATCACAATATACCACAAAGACCTTGGTACCCTCCGATAAAGTCAATACCGGAGCCGAGGTAAGCCTATCATTCAACATTTGGAAGATTCTTTCACAAGCCTCCGACCACTCAAACTTAACACTCTTTTGGGTCAAGGTAGTCAAAGGAGAAGAAATGGATGCAAAACCATCCATAAACCTCCTATAATATCCGGCTAAACCCAAGAAACTTCTAATGTCGGTTGGAGTCAAAGGTCAAGGACAATTCTTAACCACATCGGTTTTTTTTGGATCGACCTCTATACCCTCACTTAAGATAATATGACCATGAAACGCCACCGATCTCAACCAAAACTCAAACTTACTATACATGGCAAAGAGTTGATGTTCCTTGAGGAATTGCAATACGACCCTCAAATGGTCCATGTGCTCACAATTACTCTTCGAATATACCAAGATATCATCAATGGAGACAATAACAAAGGCATCAAGGTAATTCTGGAACACTCTATTCATAAGGTCCATAAAAGCCGCAAGGGAATTGGTGAGACCAAAATACATCACTAGGAACTTATAATGACCATACCTAGTTTGGAATGCCATTATAGGTATATCTTCACCTCTCACTCTAAGTTGGTGATACCCCGACCTCAAATCAATCTTAGAAAAGTAGCTTGCCATTTGGAGTTGATCAAACAAGTCGTCAATCCGAGGGAGAGGATACTTTTTCTTAATGGTGACCTTATTAAGTTGAAGATAATCAATGCACATCCTAAGGGACCCATCCTTCTTATTTACAAACAACAGTGGAGTACCCCATGGGGAAATACTAGGTTGAATAAAACTCGTGTATAATAAGTCTTTGAGTTTAAGCTTTAGCTCTTTCAACTCCGCCGGAGCCATCCGGTAAGGAGGGATAAAAATGGGATTCGTATCTGGTAATAAGTCAATACCAAAGTATATTTCACGTTCAGGAGGAATCCAGGGCAAGTCATCGGGAAAGACTTCCGGGTAATCCTTCACTACGGGGACCGACTCTAAAGGAGGAATGTCAGACTCAAGATCTTAACTATCATAATATGGTAGAGACACCCCTTATAGATCATCTTACAAGCTTTAAGACACAAAATAATATGACCTTTAGGGATTGAGTTACCCCCCTTCCACTCTAAGACGGGTTCATTAGGGAAATTGAACTTGAATAATTTTGTCATCCAGTCAATAAAAGCAAAGCAAGAATGCAACCAATCCATTCCCAAAATGACATCAAAATCGACCATATCAAATTCTACCAAATCCACCCATGTAACTCAATTGGGCAAAGATATAGGACAACTTCTAAAGACTCTACTAGAGGAGTTACAACTGATAAAGTAGCATCGGGATCAATTAAACCATAAACATCAATAGAGAAGACTTGTAATATACCGGTGACCACATCGGGGGACTCTTCTTGTTCACCCCTATAACGGAGAGCATAGAAGTGGTTCCTCTTAGGAGCATCAGAACTAGGACCGATTGCTTGAGATTGACCACTCCCCTTCTCTTGACTCCTCACATTAGGACAATCCCTAACCTTATGTCCACTCTTACCACACCCAAAGAAATTATCCATCCCAACTAAAAACCCACCCATATGCTTCTTACCACACTTGGAACAATTATGTTTCTTGTTAGGTGAATTCTCTCTTCTTGCCTTTTGGGACCTAGGGTTAGATATTGTATCCTTGTTAGCATTGGGGAAATTGGATGGAACTTGGTAGGAGACCCTCTTATTGAACCTAGGCTTGTCCTAAATCTCAAGCCTACCCTTTGAAGTACCTCCTCATAAGAGTTGGACGTCTTAAATTCCCTATACTTCCTCCTGAGTGTAGTCTCCTCAACTTGTTGAGCATTCACCATCAAATGAGAGATATCCATATTGTCATACGACACTCTTCAACTAGATCATCGGATACCCCCATCACAAAGCGGCTCATCTCATCCCTAGGATTGGACACCAAAGAAGGAGCATAGTTGGACAACTTAGTGAATTTCAGAGAGTACTCTTGCACACTCATACCTCCTTGATGAAGGTTGATGAACTCTTCCACTTTCGCCTCCCTTTTCTTCCTAGGAAAGAATTGATCAAGGAAAGCCCTTCGAAACACCTCCCAAGTGATAGGACCCATTCTCAAGGCCCTATTATCTCTCCATTGGGTGTACCATGTTTGAGCTACATCCTTGAGTTGGTAGGAAGCTAGCTCGGCCTTCTCATTGGAGCTCACCCCCATAGCATATAGGATCTTATAGACTTCATCAATAAAGTCTTGGGGGTCTTCATTCACCTTTGACCCATAAAACATCGGAGAGTTCATCCTCGTGAAGTCCCTCAAGAGGGAAGCCATGGTACTAACATTTTGTTGAACACGGGGTCCAACCTCCCAATTTGCTTGAGCCGTCATGGCTTGAGCTTGAGTGGCTACCGCTTGAGCTTGGGTAGTCATAGCTTGAGCCAAGCTTAGAAATGCTGACCTTATCTCTCCATTTTTCATAGATGGAGGAATGACTGGAGCTTGGTCTTGTGGAGGGACTTGATTGTCTTGTAAAGGGCTTGGTTGCCTTGGGGAGGAACTCTCGCATTGGCAATCTCTTTCTCAACACGTCTTGCGGCTTACCTTCTAGTCGTTATAACCTATAACCACAATAAAAGGATTATAAGGAAAAGGACACATAGAATTACCACTTTTAAGGAACGACTTTTAGGATTACCAAGAAGGTGAGAATTTCCTAACCATCACATAGCCTCTTATTCATAAGTGTGGCGCGCTTCACACCCATGAACAAGACTCTACGTAGACGTGGTTTAGTGAGATATCAATTCTAAGATTACTTCAACCTCATGCTCTGGTACCAAGTTTGTCACAATCGGGGAGCCTCCTAGACGTAACTGGCGTCGACGTCCTCGGAGAGGACTTAGACAAGCCCTTAGCGTTTGCCATAACATTTCATAGGTCAAAATGAGGAAATATTAAAACTTTATACATATTGAGGTATACTTAAACCTCTTACTTACTTTATATAGAATTTACTCATACTCCTCGCATAGGAAGCTTACATAGGCTTCTTGTTTAGTCAACATAATCAATACATAAGAATTTAGTCTAATAAAGTCGTCTCACGTTAAGCCATCTAAAACAAAGTTATACATTCGGGCATAACCCTTAATACAAATTCATAGTGCCACATAGGGCTTACAACAATATCTTCAAGAATAGGAAAGAAGTGAATGTCTTTAGACAATATCAAAGCTACTAAGGTAGAACACTTGGTACCATCCTCGAACTAGAGGACCTACCAAAACTTGGGGAAATCCAAGTAGTCTTGCAAAAGGCCTTCTAAACTTCAACGGCCCGAACCTACATAATTGTGGAAATATAAAGAATATGGGTTAGTACATCCACTTGTACTAAGTATGGAAACATATGCACATATAATATTTGAAATTATGCTTAAAGGGACATTTTGTTCAAAGTCATGCTAAGTCACCTTTGAAAGCCTTTATGCACAAATAAGAACACATACAAGCCAATGATGACATATTCATTAAGACAAGTCCATATTCGACACAAGACCAACATCATCATAAAGTCAAGTCAACATGGATACTATCAACATAAGGTCACATTAACATGAATAGTAGAATATTTAGATCATATAACCAAAGCAACTCCAACATAATGTCATAACCACAAAGCATGTACAAGAGTTCATATCATCACAACATATAAGACCCTTACCAACAATCCCTTCCCAAGACTACAAGTACAATGCTCATTTGAAGTCCTATAACCCCACATAATCAAGTAAATAAGGAAAGAGATCACAAGTAACACCTTACTTCATATTACATAGTATCATGAGCAATCATCATCATATATAGCAATATAGACCAATAGCATGTTAATAAGTGAAACTAACATCATATAGGATCATCAACATGTAAAGTCAACATATGCATATCATTTACTTTATAAGAGCATAAGAACAACCCCCTAGGACTTCCCTCAAGGCCAACTAGTGCAATGTATAGGTAAAGTACCATACCCCTACTTACACTAAGAATAACCCCTTAAGTCACCCTTGTTAGAGATCACTTTATTACTTTCATTCATTAATTTTACTTTCGGGAACAATCGCCTTAACCGACAATAGACCATGTGATCTAAACATGGAATATGGTTTCCTTAAACCCTACACCGAAAGAAGGTGGTCTACTTGCCAAGTAGGACCAAAACATGAACGTAACATTCTAGGTGGATCCACTAGCTAGTATTCCTATGGGGACAACATAGTTCAAGAACTAGGAGACATGTGTTGGACTCTCTTTATGCAAAATTGCATTATAGTCACTATCCCATGAGAACCCTTGGTGAATCTCCCTTCGATGGGGAGTCAACACCTCTCATTGTAAAGTTCACTCGGTACTAAGCTAAAATCCTTTTTTGAAATGTCATTAAGTAATTCATTAACAATCGTAGATTAATATAGGTCATAGGAGACTAACCCCTTTATATAGCATGTCATTTAGCTCATTAGGCATAGGATGAGAACTTCCTTTCATCACCAACCATCATTAGTGAGATCACATATCATAGTCATTATCACATAAGGCACACAAGAGGATCATCTTCAACCTTTACCCCTCACAACCTTACCATGATATCACATTCAATACAATCAAGTCATGCCATTATATTCATCACAGCATATCGTCCTAAATCTAATCGCATGTCATACTTCAATTGCACAACATCAACTTCAAATACAATCCATCATTATTGAAGTAAAGAGTTCAAGATCACAACGTCTTACCAATTAGTCGACATGGCCTTCATCAAGAATCTCACCCTCAATTAATCACAATTATATAATAACCCACTCATCATCATCATAATATAGTGAAATAAATAATAACATGATCAATTCCAACAACCGTAATCATCTACAAGTCCAATTATAACTAGGGTTAGGGTAAGTGATTCAGTTCATGAATTCTAACATAGAATTAGGTCAAAGACTAAGAACTACAATAATTAAACCATAAACAATCATAATATATCATTAATAATCAAAGGAAATCAACATAATAACCAATTGAAAGACAAATCACGAATTTGGATTGAAACCCATGTTTTTGGCATCTTTTTTGAAACAATTTGAAGGAACCTCTTGGGTAAAGGAGTCCCAAGAGTGAAGAGTTTCCATACCTTAACAGTCTTGAAGATTGATGGAGAGAAATTTTAAATCTTGGAGCCTTAGTGACCTTGAAGCTTGGTCTTCAATGGAGCCTTTGGGAATAGAGAGAGAAAGTAGAGAGAAGGTGGAGAGAATTGGGTTTGGGAAATATGGGGTGTTAAGTTAGGTTAATGAGGTTTAGGTCTTATATAGTCCCTTAACTAACTTAATTAGACACCCCTTAACCCTTACTTAATTAACTAACCAACTAACTAATTAATTCCCTAATTTAAAATTCTAATAGTGAAACAGACCTCCCATCAACGACTTCCCGACCTACGGACCGTCGACTGGACCACGGATCGTCCTGCTGGTCCGTGGTTTTGGTCAGAGAGTCCCATTTGAACCATTTTCAAAATATGGATAAGTGTCCACCCACGAAGCCATCGATGTCTCTTTGATCAAACGACGGCTCGTCGTTTGGCTCGTGGATGCTCACTGTCAAATGACAGCTTTTGGGTCCAAACGAAAGAGTCCTCCTCAAGGAACCTTAGGGTGGTCCTTGGGGAGTCGAACCCGGACGTTTTGACCCTAAAAAAACTCTTATATATATTAAACACCTTTTACCAATTTTCATTAAATTCTGACTCCTAAAACCCATTGAAACATGTCAAGGCACACTAGAATACATTTCACAATTCACCGGACGTCATGGTCGTTTCTTAACGTTTTGACTCTAAAACTTATTAACTAGTTTAAATATATTATTTTGGTCCTATTAACAGTGTTTCAAGTCTTAGTTCTTCATGTGAGGCTCTATATTAGGTCATGGACTTTTCGGAGTATTACAAAGTATGAAAGATGGCATTGCAATTCGGGAGTTCCTCCCCAAGGCAATCAAGATCCTCAAATTGAACAAGTTCCTCAAAATGATCAATCTCCCCAATGTGAACAAGTTACATTCAATCTTACGGTTATGACATATGGAGAGTCAAGTGTGGCTTTCCTAACATTGACTCAAGTCATGACAACTTAAGCTCAATTCGTGACTACACAAGCTCAAGCTATGACGGCACAAGCTAATCGAAAGTTGGACCCCATGTGAATCTGAGTGCAAGTACCATGGCCTCGAGATTGAGGCACTTCACAAGAATAAACCCTCCAATATTCTTTGAGTATAAGTTTAATGAGTATCCCCAAGAATTTCTAGAGGAGGTCTATAATATTGTGTATGCTATGGGAATGACCTCTGATAAGAAGACTGAATTAGACGCGTATTGACTCAAGGATGTGTCTCAATCATGGTAAAATCCATGGAAAGACAATAGGGCTATAAGAGCAGGTCCCATAAGTTGGGAGATGTTTAGGAAGGCGTTCCTTGATAGGTTCTTCCCCAGGGAAAAGAGGGAGGACAAAGTTGAAGAGTTCATCAACCTCCATCATAGAGGTATGAGTGTCCAAGAATACTTCTTGAAGTTCACTAAGTTGTCCAAGTATGATCCGTATTTGGTGTCTAATACTAGACATGAGACGAGTCATTTTGTGATGGGTGTGACTTATTCAATTGAGGAAGAATGTCGTGCGGAAATGCTTCATGATAATGTGGACATCTCAAATGAAATGGTGTATGCTCAACAAGTTAAGAAGACTAGGCTTAGAAAGAAAAATAGGGATGCCAAGAGGGCAAGGTCCAATGATGGAGGTTCTTCCAAGGGTAAACTTGAGATTCAAGATAAGCCAATGTTTAAGAAGAGGTTTTCCAACAAAGGCTCCTACAATAATCCAAGCGTCAACAAAGGTAGGGTGTCTAACCCTAATCCACAAGGAGTAAAAGGTGGTGGTTCTTTTGTTGAAAGAGCCAGTTGTGAAAAGTGTGGCAGGAGCAAGAAGGCAAGTGCCTATTTAGCACGGATAGTTGCTTTAGTTGTGGGAAGAGTGGTCATATGAAGAGAGATTGTCCCATGTTAAGATCTTAAGGAAGGAGAACTAACAAGTACAAGCAAGTGGTTCTAATTCCGCTGCTCCCAAGAAGAATCGCTTCTATGCTCTTCGATCTCAAGGTGATCAAGAGAGCTCTTTGGATGTTGTTACCGGTATGTTGCTAGTATTTTCAATTTATATATATGAATTTTTAGACCGCGGTGCCACTTTGTCTTTTGTTAATCCTTTAATGGCTATGAAATTTGATGTACTCCCTAATATCATAGAAGAACCTTTTTCCATGTCTACCCGGTTGGTGACTCGGTTGTAGCAAAAAGAGTCTATAGAAGTTGTCCTATTTCATTATCTCATAGAGTTACTTTGATTGATTTGGTAGAACTAGATGTGCTTGATTTTGATGTAATTTTGGGTACGGATTGGTTGCATGCATGTTCTGCTTCCATTGATTGTAGAACTCTGGTATTTAAATTTCAAATGAGTCCATTGTAGATTTAAAAGGGGGAAATTCTATTCCTAAAGGTCAATTTGTGCCATACCTAAAATCTGTAAAGATGATTACAAAAGGGTGCATGTATCATATTTTTAGGGTCAAAGATGTTGAATCTGATGTCCCTTCATTAGAGTCGGTCCCCGGAGTGAGGGAATTTCCAGAAGTCTTTCTTATTGACTTGCCCCAAATTCCTCCCAAATGACAGAGAGATTTCGGCATTGATCTTTTTCCATATATGATACGCTCAAACTTACTTCTCAAATAAGAAGTAAAGCGGTCGTATCAAGTAAAGAACCCAACTAATGAGGTTGGGATCGATCCCACAAGGAAAAAAGTTCAGACTTAACTTTATTTTATTATTACTATTATTTAGCCAACTGTTTTCCAATAAACCAAAAGACAAAAAGGGGGGTTTTATTTCTAAATTAATGAAAATAATTAACTAAATAAGAATGAACAACTAACAATTTTAACTTTCAGAGTTTAATCAAATTATAAAAGTAACTAGGGTTTTAGTGTTCCCCACAGGTTCCTAACTTGGTAAATCTAACTATAACATCTCTATCCTGATATCTTGCATGTAAAGTGATAAGTTATGTATCTCTAAATCCTTGGTCCGGCATCTAGAGAATTTCACTCCGCACCTTGGTCCGGCTACGTGTGTTGCTATACTAACCCTTATCTTTACCTCATATTAAACATCGTATTCGGTATTTGACTAAGCTATTAACTCGTACCAACCAATACTAGTCTATTAGATAGTCTACACTAAATCTATGTTGATAATTCTTTTCCTATTATCTACCTCCTTGGTCCGGCAAGTAGCATTAAGGCGAGTTCTAACGTTGGCCACCGTTAAAAAGAATTCTAAACGAAAGAATTATCAATACATGCAAGACACCACTCTAGAAATTGTTATTGAAGTTAGATTTCTACCTTGTTATTCACCCATGGTTCCCACAACCCTAGCTATGAGGTTTAGTTACCCATGTTCGTAATTACACAATTCATATCGTTAATGGAAGAGTTCATGCACTTACTTTTATGAAAACGAATAATTTCCCAGAATTCAACTTGATTAATCACCGAAATCCACAACAATCAATTCCCGGAAAAAATCTTAATTTCCAAAATCAATAGTTTACTAATATAATCGAAGAACTATAAACTAAAAATTATCCAGAAAGTCTAACCTCAAAAACGAGGTTTTTCCAACTATTTATAAGAAAAAATAAAAACCTAATCAAATAAGGATTCTATTTACTAAAAATCTGTCCAAACGCGTCTGGGTCGACGGACCACGTGACGGACCGTCATGGACACGACGGACCGTCATAGCCTCCGTCGTCCCATACTTCACATCTTCTCACGTTGCTTTCTTCATTCCCCCCGACGGACAGGTATGACGGACCGTCGCGAGCATGACGGCCCGTCGAGGGTCTTCGTTCCAATACACTTGAACTTTGGAATTTTGGGTACTGGGATTACTCTCTGATAATTACGACGAACATGCAGGACGGACCGTCGTATCTGTGACGGTCCGTCACGAACTTCCGTAATCCCACACTTGGTCAGACTTCCCCAAATTTCCTTCAGCAACTTCTTCCTTCACTACGATGCCACCTACGGACCGTCACAGCCGCGACGGACCGTCATAGGCTCCGTAGGTGGTCTCTTCTGCAATTCTTTCTCAAAAACTCCCGCGTTCTTCCTTAGACAGATTTTCTGCAAACAAAGATAAACTTATATCAAAATCAACACAAAAAGGCTCTCGACACACACTAAACTTAAGGAAAAAGTATTAGAAATACCGTGAAACCACGGTACATCAACACCCTCAACTTAAATTCGTTGTTTGTCCTCAAGCGACGCACTATGACTCACTACAAATTCTTTGTACAAAAGTATCCATATTTTAATTTCCGCAATCATTTGGCTATCAACCTCGATTATTCTCATTATGTTCATGCATGGTCTCACTATTAGGCATTGATTTGTGTAGAATCAAACCATAACCCAGATTTACTACGCAATGATGCCTATCCTCTTCAATTTCTCACCGAGATGCTAATATTTCTGGTATTACAACTCCTGTCCTTACTTCAAATAACATCCTCATTTTTCACACAATGATTTTAGTTTGAGTATAAGGATCACGTTTCGACACTCACTCTCAGAACAAATTCACCACTCATTTATACATATTGCCATAGGCTTGCCCTTATTTTCACTACTTCAAATTCCTCATACGCACTTAGGATCACAATAGGACTTTTTTAGATTGTAACATAGGCTCAGGGTCAGGTAGGGTGTATTTAGATATACTTTAGTGACTTGTTGCCCTCCTTGACATATCATTCTTATTTCGCCCTATTACTCAATTTTCTTTTCACTTTGCTGTTTTCCCTTTCTTATCCTTATGTGTAAGTGACTTTTCTCTTTTCTTGTGTTTATTTTGCTTTTGGTTATTATTAACTTTTTTTTTTTTAGTCACTTCTGTTTTATTCTTTCTTTCTCTTCATTCTTTCAACCCCACTTTCCGTGGTTTTCCTTATAGCAGCCACCCTCAACTCATGATTTTGCCATGAGTCAAGGTTCACAATACCCATGGTTGGGTCAGGGCCAAAACAAGGTTGCTTTCTGCATTAGCCACCCTCAACTTATGCTTTTGGCATAAGCTGAGGTGCACATGTCCAAGGAGGGACCAGGGCCAACACATTGCTCCCAGAGAAGATCATTTGGGGTAAAAAAAAAAATCTAGTTTAGGCTCAATTCATTTGGATCAAAAAGGGATTAACTTCATTTGGTTTTCTGTTATTTTTAGGCTCAAGATTGACTATTTCGAACAAGGGCCTATGATCCTTTCCTAAGTGATTGTTTTGACTCACTTTCAGTAGGACTAACCAGGCAAGTTCTAGCTCAGTATTAATGGTGGTCATTCGACTTTACCTCACACTCACATGACATTCCTTGCATTCCCAGAGTATTAGACACCTAGTTCAAATCTTAGATTCAGGATCATGCAGAAGTGTATCCTTGTTTCATGTTTCAAACCACACAATTATCACTTACTATGCCTAGTCATGCAAATGATTATCGAGATATCATATTTATATTAGCCATCATGCTTCAGATTTATACTGTGTACATAAGATATGACATGCCGGTTCAACAGTAAAAGTAATCAGTCTTTTGGGGAAAAAGAACACAGGCAAGAAAACCCCAAAAGAGGATCGTGAACTTGGGCTACTCAGAATTCACCCAAGTGTTCACTTTCCATTTACCCCACCCCCTACAAAAAAAATATGCAATTGTCCCCAATGCATAGAAAAGTTAAACTACGTAAAAGGGTAAGTGAAGCAAACCTGAGGCGCTAAGCGCCGGTGATCAGCAAGCTGGTGGGTCCGGTTCCCCGGAACCTGCTCCCTGCGTAGTCTGGACATCCTCAGTAATGTCCGCAGCATCCACAGCACCATCAGTAGCGCCTCCCACAGAATCTACAATTTTGGAGCTAGACGCCCCGGCAGCTACTTCTACAGCCCTCAACCTACGGGCCTCCTCATCGGCAATCGAGGCTCTCCTCGCAGATTCCATCTCACGGCGCTCCTTCTTCCTTGCCCTAGCCTCATCCTCCTCTCGACCCCTGCGTCTCTTGACATGCTCTTGTGGGGGAGGTGGTGGAACATCAGAAGTGGTAAACAGGGCGGCCATCACGGTGTCATCGGCAGGCTCCGCAGAAGGGGCCTCAGACTCAGGCACCCTCGCCTCTAAAATCATATCAAGATCCGCCCGCAGACTCTCAACCGCAGCCTGGAGAGTCGACATGTCCACCGGAGGGGCTGGTCGGGCTAGTACTCGTAATTCAAATGCGTCTAAGCGCTGGTGTACCCCGGCGATCTGCCTCTCTGTGTGCTGTATCATCTTGCGCTCCATGCGCTCCTCTGCCTCAGCAATAGTCTTCTGCATCCACGGCTGAATGTGATGCAGAAGAGTAGCCATCTGTGCCTCAAGTTTCTGAACCCGAGCTAGTGGGACCAGAGTGGCAGAAGGAGCCCAGCGAGAGGAGCTCGGGGCAGTGCTACTACCCGGGATAGACTCGACCGGAGTAGTGTCAGTGTGTGCAGAAGCAGCACGGGAAGCATCATGAGCATGCTCTACGGTGTCGGCCAGGTTCTCACCAAATGGGGCCACCTCTGGACGGGGCCCTCTGCGTGGGGCCAACTCATTGGCCTCATCCCTGATGAGGCCGATATCAACATTTCCTGGCGGGGTCTTGAGCTGGTCAATGTGCCAAATGGGCACACCTGCTGATCTGCACAAAGAGAAAATCATGCAAGGGAAAGGGTAAGTTGTGGTGACCTTGAAGGCCCTCTCGTGCATGACCGCTTGGAGAAGCCAAGCGAAATCGACGTCGAACCCTGCCATCATAGCAGCCATCAGCACTGCACGATCCCAGGTGACTATGTTATCCGCAGCAGTGGGGGAGAGACAATGGCGGACGATCAACCAGAGAAACTTGGCCGTAAAGGTCAAGTTGGCCTTCCTGATGGCCCCCTTCGGCTCCATCACCCAATCCGCAGCCTCTCCATCAATAGATAGGTGCAGTGCCATCCACCTCTTGGTGGTCTCTCTCAGTGAAGGCTCACGTAAGAACCGGCCCTCTTTAACAATTTGCCACCGGTAATCAAACTCGGCGGTGAGAGGTGTGCTGGTGGAGTCAGAATCCGTGCCGTACAGATATCGGCGGATGGCTGGTAGGGAGATGTCAACCTGGATGCCTCGTACTCGGACGTGCTCAAGTGGGGCCTGTTTGGCGGGGGCAGACCGCCTATCGATCTGCGAGCGAAGAGTAGCCACATAAGAGGCATAGAACTCGCGGACTAGCTCCTCACTGTAGCGACCCAAAGAACGAGCCGTCCACTCTAGCCGGTGTCTGGTGAAGAGGGTGTGAATATCTGGCATGGTGGGGAGACTTCCCGTGAGGACCCGCCTCTCCAGTGTAAGAGTCCGTGTCATGACGCCTTTGTCATTGAGAACCTTGGCGTCTAAGTATACCTTGTATTGCCCGTCAACACACCACCGGTTGGGCTGATCGGCAACCGGGGCAGGGACTCCTGTTGGTGAGCCAGGGGTGGAGTCGGTGCTGTCAGCCTCATCATCTGAAGCAGACTGTGTAGCTGTGGCAGGAGCAGAGGCGTCTGCAGACCCAGAGGCTTCCTCTGACCACGAAACTCTTAAGGAGCCAGATGCTCCTTCGTCTTGGGCAGCTGACCCAGAAGGAGTGCCGGTCAGTGTGCGCTCCTCATCAGACTGGGAGGCAGTGACTACGCCGAGCGCCACCTTCTTGGGCGTGACTCGCGGTACACGTGGAGCTCGTGCTGGAGTAGCAGTAGGGGGCACGTATTCTGGATCATGCTCATCATCAGAGCCTATCACCAATCGGGCAGACGGGGCGACAGATTTTGAACGCCCACGTGCGTAAACGCGATCTTGTTTAGGTGCCATGATAGGTAGTACCTGTAACGAATCATCATTAGTACTTGAAGGATGAAGCATGACACAAAAGAAATAAACATTTGAGACAATAATACTCAGACACTCAAACCAGTGATAACAGCTCTGAAGTAGCAGTAGGTCACGACGGACCTGGTGACGGACCGTAGTGCGTATGACGGACCGTCATGCAGTCCGTCATGTAATACTTGGCAACAAAAAATATCAGAGGGAAAGTCTCAGACCGATACGACGGTTAAGCAGGACGGACCGTCATGGGTATGACGGTCCGTCGCAAGTGTCCGTTAGAGGACACTTGGAAAAAGTGTTGAGACCCATAGGACAGGGGTCTCTGACCGTCACGACGGTTGTGCAGGACGGACCGTCGTGGGTGTGACGGTCTGTCACATATGTCCGTCAGTGGACACTTGGAAAAAGTATTGAGACCCATAGGACATGGGTCTCTGACCGTCACGACGGTTGTGCAGGACGGACCGTCATGGGTATGACGGTCCGTCACATGTGTCCGTCAGAGGACACTTGGAAAAAGTGTTGAGACCCCTAGGACAGGGGTCTCTGACCATCACGACGGTTGTGCAGGACGGACCGTCATGGGTATGACGGTCCGTCACATATGTCCGTCAGTAGACACTTAGAAAAAGTGTTGACACCCCTAGGACAGGGGTCTCTGACCGTCACGACGGTTGTGCAGGACGGACGTCAGTGGACACTTAGAAAAAGTGTTGAGACCCCTAGGACAGGGGTCTCTGACCGTCACGACGGTTGTGCAGGACGGACCGTCATGGATATGACGGTCCGTCACATGTGTCCGTCAGTGGACACTTAGAAAAAGTGTTGAGACCCCTAGGACAGGGGTCTCTGACCGTCACGACGGTTGTGCAGGACGGACCGTCATGGGTCATCGGGTTGTCGTGCTGTGAAACAGAGACAGAACTGAGGGGTGCCAAGTTTTACCCCATGTGAGTCAGAATGACAACCCAAATTGGTAAGTTTTAAAGCCCTAATTTCTCTAGTATTGTCCAGGCAGTTTGTGGAATTACAGACCTAAGTTAGATAATATCTAGGCAAAAGCAGAAACCCATATGCAATCAATAGGGAAAAACAGTAAAACAACCAAAAAAATAGTAAAGGGTAGAGTTTCAGGAATACATACCTTGGAAGAGGAGACAATAATGCACAAATGATGGCACTCAAGTTAGAAGGCTAAGAATCACTGCAGCAAATTCCGACCAAGAGGGAAAATTTTGGGATGAAAAATGGGAGAAGATGGGGAATTTGGGAAGAGAGTGAAGTTGGAAGGTGAGAAAATGGAGGGAAGATTAAGTGAAAACTGATAATGAAGGGGTGGGGGGGTTTAAAACGTTTTAAACTTTTAAAATTCTAAAGCCGGGTCGGGTCGGGTAGCTGGGTAATGGCGTGACGAAACCCCGATGACGGTTCGTCGCAGTTGTGACGGTCCGTCACATGGTCCGTCGCCTGTGCCCTAGTTTTTCAAAATTACAAGAGAGCGTACCTGGCACGACGGAGTCATGCGACGGTCCGTCACAGGCGTGACGGTCCGTCGATGTATCCGTCAGTGACTGATGTAGAGTAACTTGTCTGCAGTACTTCCTGTAGATGTGCTACCTGAAAATTTACAACCAATAAATAGAAAATGCTACTGTTACTAGAAAGAGAAAAACACAAAAACTATAAACGTGATTAGATGATAACTATTGGGTTGCCTCCCAACCAGCGCCTGATTTAACGTCGCGGCACGACTGAGGACACTTGATTACTCAGACTTCATCAAGATAATATGCCTCAACCACCTCATTCGCCGATTCCGCATGACCAATATAGATTTTGAGACGTTGTCCGTTCACCTTAAACCGCACACCTTCCTTGTTTTCCAACTCAACGGCTCCATGAGGGAATAATTTGGTGATCAAGTACGGTCCAGTCCATTTAGACTTTAGCTTGCCCGGAAACAAGCGCAATCTAGAGTTGAATAAAAGCACCGAATCCCCAATCATAAACTCTCGTTTCTCGATTTTTAGGTCATGGTACTTCTTCATCTTCTCTTTGTAGAGGGCTGAGCTTTCATAAGCCTTAAGGCGAAATTCATCGAGTTCATTTAACCCATTTAATCGTTGTTCTGCAGCTTCGTTCCAGTCCATTTTTAGCTTCTTCATAGCCCACATGGCTTTATGCTCTAATTCAACCGGAAGATGACATGCTTTCCCATATACTAGTTGGTATGGGGACATACCTATGGGAGTCTTATATGCTGTCCGGTAAGCCCAAAGAGCATCATCAAGCCTCCTTGACCAATCTGTTCTACTAGCGTTCACTGTTTTCGACAAAATCTGTTTGATTTCCCTATTTGATACTTCAACTTGCCCACTAGTTTGAGGATGGTAAGGAGTGGCCACATTATGGCGAACCCCATATTTCTCCAATAATCCCTTGAACAATTTGTTGCAAAAGTGGGATCCCCCATCACTAATAATTGCCCGTGGGGTACCAAATCGAGAAAATATATTCTTTTTCAAGAATGCAGTGACACTCTTCCCTTCATTGTTTGCGAGGGCGATAGCTTCCACCCACTTGGATACATAATCCACTGCTACTAAAATATACTTCATTCCATGAGAACTCACAAACGGACCCATAAAGTCAATACCCCAAACATCAAATAACTCAATTACAAGAATGGGATTTAGAGGGAGCTCTTGCTTTCTTGAAATGCCGCCATCTCTTTGACATCTATCACATGCTTTGGCGAACTCATGAGCATCTTGATGAATAGTTGGCCAATAGTAACCACTTTGGAAGATCTTGTGAGCAGTCCGGACACCACTATGATGTCCACCAAAGGGTGAGGAATGGCATGCCTCTAAAATACTCAACATCTCGACTTCTGGCACACAACGCCGAATAAGCCCGTCAGCACAACTCCTGTATAAGTATGGTTCATCCCAAAAGAATTTCTTCACATCGTACATGAACTTTTTCCTTTGATGAAAAGACAAGTCCGATGGAACAAGATCACTAGCTAGGTAGTTCGCAAAATCTGCAAACCACGGAATCAGGTCTTGTGAGGCAGCCAAGACATGCTCATCGGGGAACGTGTCATCAATATCAGTCTTATCCCCCAACTCTCTCATAGCTTCATCTTCTAAACGGGACAAGTGATCAGCAACTTGATTTTCGGTCCCTTTTCTATCCCTTACCTCAAAGTCAAATTCTTGCAGTAGTAATACCCAACGAATTAACCTTGGTTTTGCGTCCTTCTTCGCCATCAAATATCTCAGGGCTGAATGGTCAGTATGCACTATGACTCTAGTACCTAGCAAATAGGAGCGAAATTTTTCAAACACAAATACTACAGCAAGGAGCTCTTGTTCAGTGACTGTATAGTTCTTCTGAGCTTCATTGAGGGCTTTACTAGCATAGTAAATGGGATGAAGGATTTTGTCCCTTCTTTGTCCCAATACCACACCAAGGGCAACCCCACTCGCATCACACATTACCTCAAATGGACTGTTCCAATCCGGAGAAATAATGATAGGTGCAGATACCAGTTTTTCTTTGAGATCGCCGAATGCTTTCAGACAGGATTCATCAAAAGAAAACTTACAATCTTTCTCCAACAGTTTGCACAATGGATGTGCAATTTTCGAGAAATCTTTGATGAATCTCCTGTAAAAACCTGCATGCCCAAGAAAGCTTCTCACACCTTTTACGGAGATAGGTGGAGGAAGTTTCTCTATCACCTCGACTTTGGCTCGATCAACTTCTATGCCTTTTTCTGAAATACGATGGCCCAAAACAATACCTTCTTTGACCATGAAGTGGCATTTTTCTCAATTGAGAACTAAATTGCAATCTTCACATCTCTTAAGAACCTCAGACAAATGGCTCAAACATTGCTCGAAAGTTTCACCAACCACTGAAAAATCATCCATAAAGACCTCAATAGTATCTTCCACCATGTCGGAGAATATAGACATCATACATCTCTGAAATGTGGCGGGTACATTGCACAACCCAAACGGCATTCTCTTGAACGCAAAGGTCCCATATGGACAGGTAAAAGTGGTCTTCTCTTGATCTTCTGGTGCAATAGAGATCTGATTATACCCTGAATAACCATCAAGAAAACAGTACCACCCTTTTCCGGCGAGTCTATCCAACATCTGATCCATGAAGGGCATGGGAAAATGGTCCTTTTCGGTCCATGCATTTAATTTCCGATAATCCACACACACCCTCCATCCAGTCACCGGCCTCATTGGAACCAGTTCATTTTTTTCATTGGGGACCACAGTCATTCCCCCTTTCTTAGGTACACACTGAACAGGACATACCCAACTACTATCGGCGATTGGATAAATTACTCCTGCATCTAACCACTTTATGATTTCCTTCTTCACGACCTCTTGCATAGGTGGGTTTAAGCGTCTCTGGTGCTCAATACTTGGCTTATGATCGGGCATGAGTTGGATTTTATGAGAACAAATACCAGGAGGGATCCCAATAATGTCCGCAATGGTCCACCCAATAGCTCTTTTGAACCTTTTTAGCACTTTGACCAGACTCTCAACTTGTTGTTCATTTAGATCTGATGCAATGATTACCGATAATGTGTCACCGGTTCCTAAGAATTCATACCTTAGATGAGGTGGGAGAGCTTTTAGTTCTAGCTTTGGAGCCTCCTCAATGGATGGTTTAGCGGGTGGAGAATCGCGATTCTTCATGTCTAGCTCATATTTCTTTGGTTTAAACCGGACATTACCACGATCAAGGGCAGAAACTAATGACATATATTCTTCAATGCCTTCATTATCAAGATTCATTATCACTGCCGCCAGTGCTTCTACACCTAGTCGTTCTTCTATTTGTGTCTTGGATGATTCACCAATTTTGTAGGATATGGCAGATACCGATTGGAGCTCACCACTCTGCCGCATGGACCTACAAATGTTGAAAGTCACTTCTTCATTGTTCAACCGAAATTTCATCTGCCCTTTTTCCATATCAACTAAAGCTCTACCCGTAGCAAGGAATGGCCTCCCAAGAATAATAGGCACCTCAAAATCGACTTCACAATCAAGAATGACAAAATCTGCTGGAAATATGAACGACTCCACTTTTACTAGCACATCATGGAGTATCCCTATAGGCCTTTTTACTGTTCGATCGGCCATCAGTAGCCGCATCGCAGTGGGCTTTGGGTCACCCAAACCCAACTTCTTATAAATCGAGAGGGGCATGAGATTTATGCTTGCCCCCAGATCACATAATGCTTTCGCAAAATGTAATAACCCGATTGTACAAGGAATAGTAAATGCACCCGGATCTTCTTTCTTTTGCACTAACGACCTTGTAGCAATAGCACTACAATGCTGCATTCTGTCATCATCCTCAAAAGTGATCGATCTTTTCTTTGTAACCAAATCTTTCATAAACTTGGCATAACCGGGCATTTGTTCAAGAGCTTCTACCAAAGGAACATTGATAGAAAGTTGCTTCAACATTGTTATAAAACGCCGATATTTGCCATCTTCGGTCTTTTTCACTAATCTTTGAGGAAAGGGGGGTGGAGGTCTAGGCATGGGAGTTACCTTTTTAGGCACTTCAGCAACTTCCTCAGTGTTATCTTCTACTTCATCACTAACCTCTACCACTTCATCATTGTCTTTCATCACCTTTTCCACAATAGACGGCATAGGTGGGTCAATAGTTTGTTTACCACCACGAGTAGTAATTGCCATGCAGTGTCCATCATTTTTCGGATTTTGGACAGTGTTGCTAGGAAGAGTGCCCGGTTGCCGTGTGTTCACAGTTGCAGATAATTGAGCCATTTGCAATTCAAGCTGCTTGATTGATATGGCATGTGAATCAACTTTCTGTCCAATACCTGCTACATCACTCCTTAACTCTTTGGTGTGCTCATCACTAGCATCGAACCTCCTCATCATCTTGTGCAACATATCCTCAACTCGTGCCATACTACCTCCACCATCCCTAGGAGCAACTTCACGATTTTGAGGAGGAACATATGGCCCACTCCTCTCATTTCTGTTACCATAGTTACCCCTGTTGAAGTTGTTGTCGCGGTTGTAATTTCCATCACGAACATAATTACCCTCGCGGTTGTAGTTACCATAGTTCCGACCTTGATTTCCTTGACCTTGGCGCCAATTCTCCTGATTGGAGCCTTGGGCATTTGGTCGGAAACCCCCCGTCTGATCATTTACTGCATAAGAATCTTCCTCATAATAATATTCATCAGTTGGTGGTGGTGGTTTAGACAAGTAGTTCACTGCGTTTATCTTTTCTGCACCCCCAGTGACATGTTTTAACACTAACCCAAGCTCAGTTCTCATCTGTGCCATCTCTTCACGAATCTCATCTGTGGCTGGGTTGTGTGTGGATTGCACTGCAAAAGTATTTCTCCCAGTATCTGTCTTTCTAGTACTCCATGCTTTATTATTTCGGGAAATTTTCTCTAATTTTTCGGCAATTTCAGCATAAGGACACTCCCCATAAGAACCACCTGCTATAGTATCCAATACCGCTTTATTATTATCATCCTGTCCCCGGTAGAAGTATTCTTTGAGTGACTCATCATCTATGCGGTGATTGGGGACACTTCTCAGAAATGAAGTGAACCTATCCCAAGAACTACTAACTGATTCTCCTGGTAGTGCCACAAAGTTGTTAACTCTATCTTTGTGATTTAGTTTCTTGGAGACCGGGTAGTAACGTGCTAAGAAAACGTCCCTTAATTGGTTCCAAGTGAAGATTGAGTTATAAGGAAGCTCAGTGAACCAAATGGCAGCCTCTCCCGTCAGTGAAAGAGGAAATACTCTTAGCCCTATTACATCCAAATTCAAATCAGGCCTCCCTACACAGCTTTTACACACTGCCCTCACCTTAGCTATATGAGCATGTGGATCCTCGGACGGTAGTCCGGAAAACAAACCTCTAGCAGTGAGCATTTGCATTAGACTACTAGTGACTACAAAGGTGTGACCTTCAGGTAGAGGGGGCAATACAAGTGGCCCATCAGAATCTGCAATATTGTCATAGCCTCTGTAGTATTCTTGAGGACGTGGTGCGGGATTTTGTCCCCTTTGTGCACCTGGATTAGGATTATCAGGTAATAATCGACCATGAGCATCAACCGGAGCTGGGTTGTTCAGGTTTGGATCATCATCATTTATACCCAAGTTTCGATTCATTCTTCGTAGTGTACGCTCTAACTCGTGATCGTAGGGAAACAAGGGTTCTCTTCCGCTCCGTGTATTTGGCATACAAGGACGTCAAACCTAAAAAAAAATCAAAAACAACAGAAAAAGTAAAATCAGGAAAATATTAACTAAATTTTAGTAATAAATTAAAGTTAATCTAAAAGCTAAATTCCCCGGCAGCGGCGCCAAAATTTGATACGCTCAAACTTACTTCTCAAATAAGAAGTAAAGCGGTCGTATCAAGTAAAGAACCCAACTAATGAGGTTGGGATCGATCCCACAAGGAAAATAGTTCAGACTTAACTTTATTTTATTATTACTATTATTTAGCCAACTGTTTTCCAATAAACCAAAAGACAAAAAGGGGGGTTTTATTTCTAAATTAATGAAAATAATTAACTAAATAAGAATGAACAACTAACAATTTTAACTTTCAGAGTTTAATCAAATTATAAAAGTAACTAGGGTTTTAGTGTTCCCCACAGGTTCCTAACTTGGTAAATCTAACTATAACATCTCTATCCTGATATCTTGCATGTAAAGTGATAAGTTATGTATCTCTAAATCCTTGGTCCGGCATCTAGAGAATTTCACTCCGCACCTTGGTCCGGCTACGTGTGTTGCTATACTAACCCTTATCTTTACCTCATATTAAACATCGTATTCGGTATTTGACTAAGCTATTAACTCGTACCAACCAATACTAGTCTATTAGATAGTCTACACTAAATCTATGTTGATAATTCTTTTCCTATTATCTACCTCCTTGGTCCGGCAAGTAGCATTAAGGCGAGTTCTAACGTTGGCCACCGTTAAAAAGAATTCTAAACGAAAGAATTATCAATACATGCAAGACACCACTCTAGAAATTGTTATTGAAGTTAGATTTCTACCTTGTTATTCACCCATGGTTCCCACAACCCTAGCTATGAGGTTTAGTTACCCATGTTCGTAATTACACAATTCATATCGTTAATGGAAGAGTTCATGCACTTACTTTTATGAAAACGAATAATTTCCCAGAATTCAACTTGATTAATCACCGAAATCCACAACAATCAATTCCCGGAAAAAATCTTAATTTCCAAAATCAATAGTTTACTAATATAATCGAAGAACTATAAACTAAAAATTATCCAGAAAGTCTAACCTCAAAAACGAGGTTTTTCCAACTATTTATAAGAAAAAATAAAAACCTAATCAAATAAGGATTCTATTTACTAAAAATCTGTCCAAACGCGTATGGGTCGACGGACCACGTGACGGACCGTCATGGACACGACGGACCGTCATAGCCTCCGTCGTCCCATACTTCACATCTTCTCACGTTGCTTTCTTCATTCCCCCCGACGGACAGGTATGACGGACCGTCGCGAGCATGACGGCCCGTCGAGGGTCTTCGTTCCAATACACTTGAACTTTGGAATTTTGGGTACTGGGATTACTCTCTGATAATTACGACGAACATGCAGGACGGACCGTCGTATCTGTGACGGTCCGTCACGAACTTCCGTAATCCCACACTTGGTCAGACTTCCCCAAATTTCCTTCAGCAACTTCTTCCTTCACTACGATGCCACCTACGGACCGTCACAGCCGCGACGGACCGTCATAGGCTCCGTAGGTGGTCTCTTCTGCAATTCTTTCTCAAAAACTCCCGCGTTCTTCCTTAGACAGATTTTCTGCAAACAAAGATAAACTTATATCAAAATCAACACAAAAAGGTTCTCGACACACACTAAACTTAAGGAAAAAGTATTAGAAATACCGTGAAACCACGGTACATCAATATACTAAGCCCATATATATCCCTCTATATCGGATGGCCTGGCCGAGTTGAAGGAAATGAAATCTCAACTCAAGGATTTGCTAGACAAGGGTTCTATTCAATAAAACATATCTCCATGGGGTGCTCCGGTATTGTTTGTGAAAAATAAAGATGGGTCCCGTTGAATGTGTATTGACTATCGCCAATTGAACAAGGTCACTATAAAGAATATGTATCATCTTCCGAGAATTGATGACTTGTTTGATCAATTGCAAGGGGCTACTCACTTTTCAAAGATAGACCTTCATTTGGGCTACTACCAATTTAGGGTGAGAGAGGTTGGCATTCCTAAAATGGATTTTCATTCTAGGTATGGGCACGATGAATTTCTGGTGATATCATTTGACCTAATTAATGCCCCGACGTCATTTATGGACCTTATGAATAGGGTTTTCAAGAAATCTAGACATGTTCATCATTGTGAATTTATCGACGATATCTTGGCATATTCTAGAAGTAAGGATGATCAAATGATCCATTTGAGAATTGTATAGCAAACTCTCAAGGATCACCAACTGTTTGCAAATTTTAGTAAATGTGAGTTTTGGTTTAAATCCGTCGCGTTCCCAGTTCACATAGTATCAAGCAAGGTATACAGGTTGATCCAAAGAAGACGGACTCCGTCAAAAATTGTCCTAGACCACTATCGCCAAGCGATATAAGGAGATTTTGGGTTTATCCGGCTACAATAGGAGGTTTGTTGAAGGATTCTCCTTTATTTCTTCTCCTTTGACAGCCTTAACCCAAAATAAAGCTAAGTTTGAGTGGACAGAAGCTTGTGAGAAAGGCTTCTAAGAATTGAAGAATAAGCTTACCTCCGCTCCGGTGTTGACCTTACCAGAGGGTAACGAAGGGTTTGTAGTGTATTGTGAAGCTTATTGAGTAGGTTTGGGTTGTGTCATCATTCAACGTGGTAAGGTGATAGCTTATACCTCAAGGCAACTGAAGGTCCATGAAAAGAATTATCCGATACATGATCTTGAACTAGCGTTCGTAGTAGTTTCTTTGAAAATATGGAGACATAACCTTTACGGAGTCTATGTAGATGTGTTTACCAATCACAAAAGTCTCAAATGTGTATTTATTCAAAAATACATGAATCTTCGGCAAAGAAGGTTGTTACAACTTTTGAAAGACTATGATATGAGTGTCCTTTATCATCCCGGCAAAGCCAATGTAGTTGAGGATGCCTTAAGTCGAATATCCATGGGTAGTGTGTCTCATGTAGAAGATGGGAAGAAGGATTTAGTTTGTGATGTGAATAGGTTGGCATGGTTGGGAGTTCAACAAGTAGATTCTCCAAAAGGTGGTTATGGTCCAACATAGCTCTGAACCTCCTTAGTATATGATGTGAAGTCTAAGAAACACCTTGATCCTACCATGATGGAGTTGAAAGAATACGTGCTTAAGAAATCCGTCGAGGCATTCTCTGAAGGTGAATATAGGTTACTTAGATATCAAGGTAGGTTATGTGTTCTGAATGTGGATGACTTAAAAAGATAAATTTTGTAAGAGACTCATGGTTCGTGATATTTTATTCATCTGGGAGCCACCAAGATATATCGTGATTTATGGGAGATCTATTGGTGGAATGGCTTGAAGAGAGATATAGAGGATTTTATTGCCAAATGTCTGAATTGTCAGAAAGTCAAGGTCGAGCATTAAAAGTTGGGAGGCTTGTCTCAAGATATAGATATTCCCACTTGGAAGTGGAAGGATGTTGATATGGACTTCGTTGTGGGTTTGCCTCGTACTCAAAGGCGACATGATTCTATTTGAGTCATTGTTGATAGGATGACTAAATCATCCCATTTCATTCCTGTCAAGGTTTCATATTCAGCGGAAGATTATGCTACGTTGTATATTAAGGAGATAGTGAGGATTCAAGGGGTTCCTTTGTCTATCATTTTGGATAGGGGTACTCAATTTACTTCTCACTTTTTGAAGGCATTCCAAAATGAGCTTGGTACCAATGTGAAGCTTAGTACCACATTTAATCCCCAAACGGATGGTCAAGCGGAACACACCATTTAAACCTTAGAGGACATGTTGAGGGCATTTGTATTGATTTCAAGGGTAATTGGGATGACCATTTACCGTTGATAGAGTTTGCCTACAACAATAGTTACACTCAAGTATTGCTATGGATCCATTTGAAGCACTTTATGGGAGAAGGTGTTGATCTATGTTAGGGTGGTTTTAAGTATGTGAATTTTCCCTTATTAGTTCTAAGTTAGTTTGTAAGTCCATTGCAAAAAAAATTGACTTATAAGGGATAGGTTGAAGACTGCCCAAAGTTTGCAAAAGTCCATTGCAAAAAAAATTGACTTATAAGGGATAGGTTGAAGACTGCCCAAAGTTTGCAAAAGTCCTATGCCGACAATAGAAAGAGGGATCTAGAGTTTGAAATTAGTGATTGGGTCTTCTTGAAGATTTTGCTTATGAAAGGGGTAATTAGGTTTGGTAAAAAGGGAAAGCTTAATCCCCGATATGTGAGCCCGTATGAGATCTTGAAATGTGTTGGGAAGGTTTCCTAAAAATTGAACTTGCCTAGTGAATTGACTTTAGTTTAACTGGTGTTTCATGTCTAAATGCTCAAGAAGTGCATTAGTGATCCCATACTTATTCTTCCTTTAAACAGTTTAGGAGTTGATGAGAATCTTGCTTATGAAGAGGTCCCCATTGAGATTTTGGATCGGTAAGTGAAAAAGTTGAGGAAAAAAAGAGGTAGTTTCCTTTAAGGTTCTATGGAGGAACCATCTAGTTGAGAGTGTTACATGGGAGGCCAAGGCCGATATGAAGTCCCGTCGTCCTCATTTTTTTACTTCTACTCCTATTCAACTTGAGGTAAGTAGTTTCTCTTGAGTTTGTAGTGAATTAGGAGTTATGTGTATTGTAAGAGTTTTTTGCCATGATTTTCTTTATATGGTGTATGTCCATGTGAGGAAGCATGTATTGTATAATTTGATCCTTCATGATTTGTATGTCCCTCATAATAAATTGCTTTTAATAATATGATTGCATACTTTGACTTGTAAGGTGAAATGATGAACATGTTTAATTTTGTTTAATGAGGTGACATCTTCAATCCATATTGTGATATTGAACTTGTCATTGATTGGAGAATCAAATTCCTTTTATGAACATGATATATGACGTATTTCATACATATTGAGATGGTAAATGTAGTTCCTACTTCCTTATATTGCATAGACATGTCTTGATTTCGAGTTGAAGTTTTTTCCTTTGAATAAGTGTATTTGGTGAATTGTGCATTTAGAAGTTTTGCACATTTTGGTAATTATTCATATGGGATGTAGGTTTACAGTTTCTAATTTAGTTTGGTGTCTTGTTCTACATTCGCGGACGAATGATCCCAAAGGGGAGATAATGTAACACCCTAAAAATCTAACGACCTAAGCTAGAGCCTATCATGTAATCTAAAAGTTTAATCAAGATAACACGATTGATTTAGGTCCTAAGCTACTTTCCTTAACCTAGTCCAAAGGTTTAACATCTAAATATGTTCATATGACTCCCCTAGGACCCTCCCCCAAGGTTCCTTGGTGAGGACCCAAGGGAAGGTCCAAAAAGCAATCCAAAAAAAGGTTGGACTCATGAAAGGAAATCTATGAGGCGTAGGTTGACTCACGCCCCGTAGGTGGGGTCATGGGTCAACACTTGGTTTCTACCAAGGACCCTCCAAACATCCCAGCCATAGTCCCAATCCACGAGTATGCAGTACGGAGTGTGGACTGATTCACGTTTCGTGCATTGGTATCGTGAGTTGAGACTTAGTCTCCTCACAAAACCCTCAAGTCACCCATCTCTGATCCAAACCAAGAGTGACCAGTAAGGTCCTTGGTTTGGACCATGCCCCATGAACGGAGACTTGTAGATGGGGGCTCGCGTGGACTGGCTTAAGTTTGCTAGCTGGGGATACTTTAGTAACTTCATAATTAATTTTTTAAAGGGTTAGGAAGATTATAATTGTAACATTCCAGAAAATGTACTTGTCTAGTGAAGAGTCTATTAGGTTTAAAGAATATGTATTGTGGTACATAGGCATTTCAATGCCCAATATTGAGTAATATTGCGCATGTTAGAGAATATTGGCTTAAGGGTGTTAGCCAATTTCTATGTATTAACAAGTAACTTAAAATACACTTTGATGTTCAAATGCTCCAATCCAAGCTTGTTTAGGAATTGTACCTGCAATGAAGACCCTAAGCTAAAATTCTTATTTTTTACACCCATTAGGTACAAGGCATCCAACTGTCAAGCCTAGGTATAGCACATGATCATTTAAAATGATCATGTAGATTAAGCAGTGCCCAAGGATATAGTGAGGATTCTTGGGACAAGAAGTGAACTTTCCAAGTCCAACTACAGAGTGCATGGCTATGAAAGTGCACGGAAACACATGTGCAAGCACATGTGCTACCGGCCGAGAGACCAAGCCCAACCAAATCGGTTAGGGCGGTTAGGGGGCTGGCACGCGTCGGGTCAAGCCACGTGGGGCCGAGCTTCCTAACCAATCCTAGGCTCTAACTAACTTACCTAACTAGCTAACTAACCTAGGACTAACTAAAATGAACTAACTAGTGTGCCCGAAATCCTAAGACCTAACCGGGTGACACTAGCCGAGTAGCTAACTAAAGAAACATCCTAGTACCTAACCTAGGATGGTCCAAAGGGGTTGGTTATGGTCCTACTGACTTAGGGGTACTTTAGTAATTACCCTAGGTCACTTAATTAATTAAATTAGCAACTTAATTAATTAATTTAAATTCATGGTCAAACCCAAGACCCTTAGCAAATTTTTAGAATTTGGCTAAGTCAAATGCTCTCCTATTTTTAGTCAATTTAGGAGGGGCGTTTTGGTAATTAGCTAATTGATTATTTTATTAAGTTAATTATCCTAAGTTGAATTAGTCAATATTCAGTTCCTAAGACTTAGACTCACGTTTATCCAGTAGAAAATCATGACTGAAAAACAGTGAGCAAACGTAAGAAAAACAGAAAAATACTCTCAGTTCTCCTTAGGCGATTTCAAGGCAATTCTTCAAGATTTTTGTGCAAAGAATAGGGTGATCTTCGTAGATTCAATTCTACAGCAAGGTATGGGTTTCTCTCTTGGATTCCTTTCCCCATGAGTCTTTTCAAATGTTTTGAATTCAAGAAAATCGAAACTAGGGTTGTTCCCAATGAAATTGTCGAATGTTCATCTCCCTAGTTCTCCCTATTTCTGATTCTAGTAGTATATATAATGCAAATCTCGAGCATGTTATTGGTATGTGGTGCTAATTGATCATTATGTGTAGGTTTCTGTGATTTGATAATGTCGAATGAGACCTATAGGTTAGATCCGTATGATTAGAGTATCATTTACATGAGATAAAAAATGTTGTAATGCCTAATTGTGTTCGAGAAGATGAAATTGTTATAAGTCGTTTATGAAATTCAGTTTACTGTTGAAAGGAATGAAGGTTTTGATTACTGTGTGTGTTTACAGTAGATATGTTTGTAAGTGTTTCGAATGTAATGTTTCCAAGAAGAAATAAGAATGAGAATCAGAGCTAGTTAATGAATCTTCAATGCCAAATCAACTTTATAGCTTGGCCAAACTAAGCACTGAATTGTTCTTATAAGTTAATCAAATGTTAAAAGTTGGCTTGCTTAAAATCATGAGACTACTATAGTATATACATGAATTTAATTGACCTTGCTAGTGATAATATCATGACAAGTGTTTAGTGAAAGTTTGGTTTATGCCAATAAATTGGCCAGCAACATTATTTCCAAAATATGTAATAGAATTGGCCAATGACTAAGTCATACCAATCTTATATGGCCAATGTAAATTATGATGTTTCTTGTAAGGCCAAATACATGTTAAAGATTGACTTGACAAGATGTAACTCAATGAACTCATAACCTAGGGTATGCCAATGATTGGGACAAGTCCCAACATACCCTATCTAAATGAACTTGTGAACAGTGTAGCACATTGAATAAGTCCTTATAACTTTCATAAAAAATGGTACAAGACTACCAAATAACATTGAACAAGATAAGGTGAGCAATGAAAAACTAATAGCTTATGAGTTATGAAATTGACCTGGAATCGGGTGTTAAAGGAAGTGAGACAAGTCTCACTTGCACCTAAACAATTATGTTAAAGATACTCACATAAGAGGGTGTTTGAAATCGTGAGACAAGTCTCATTAACACCATGATGATAATGTAAGATTTAAGTTCACATTCATCAAGTATAGAAAGGGATGACAAGTCATCCATTGAGCTAAGCATACCTCATACTAGAAGAAAGCTTCCACAGTGTATGAGTCAACTCTAAAAGTTGTAAAGTATAATAAATTGAGCTAAGCACCGATAGACTAGTAATGAGCTTGTGCAAGCACATGTAAGCCTCATGAGATGAGACTACCACCAAGGTGGATAAGGGTCTCCAAATTCTCCTAGTCTTTGAACTATGTCGCCAGCATAGGTTACTAGCTAGTGATCCACCTAAGAAAACTACGAAGTATTTGGTTTCACTTTGGCCGGTGAACCACCTCTTTTCAGTGTGGGGAAGACACTGGATTTCATGTTAGCTCACATGATCTATGTCGGTTAAATGCTAAAGAGTTCTTTAAGAAAGAAAGAAAGAACTAGGAAGATGAGGGGTGTTCGGATAGGATGACCAAAGGGTGAGGTTGGACTAAGTAATGATGTAAGACATTCTTAGTCATTGCACAGAAAGATCCCAATAGAAGTCTTAAAAGAATATCCTAAGTCAACCTAGCATGTTCAAAGTGAACATGATATCAAATAAGAAGAAATGTAAGTTCAAAGTGAACTAAGTAAGCAAAAGCATAAGAATATCAAATCATCAGTGTTTGATAAGAATGAAGTTTTAACAGTTATTGGTTTATGCTAATAAAGGGAGCAAAACATAATGACTCATCAATTGGAGTATGAATATATGCCCCATCATCTTTATATTATGCAAATGATCAAATAATGGGCATAGCTAATAAAGATTGGCTTATAAAGACTTCATGCCCAATTTAACAATAATGGAAAGAACAACTTGTGAGTAGGGTAGTCAAATCATTTCCTTAGTATTTTAGATTACTTACTTTATTCATTGTAGCAATGGGACTACAATGAATCATTGCACTCGTAAGTAAAACATAGGATCAAAGGAGATCATTGAACTACACAACAAAAAGAAGAAAAGACTGAAAAATAAACTAAGTCTGGGAGAGGGAGCTCTCGGCCTAAAGGGAGCAAAAAGATTAAATTTTGCTGGAGTTGTTCTAAATTTATGTTCACGATTTCAAGGTCTTATGTTCATATATAAAATGAGTTGTGTGCTTTAAATGCATGAAAATATGTCGTATTCATAGCATGATTCATAAATAACGAATTAGGAAACTGAAGTGACTTCACTTTCCAAAAATGGCATGTTGCTATAGGAAGAGATTTCCTTGATCATGCATAGTACTTATGTGTTTATGTGCATACACCCATGCTTAGTACAAGTGTGTACTAACCCATGTATAATTACTATTTTTATAGGTGCAGGTCCTTGAAGAAGATTGAAGATCAGTTGAAGCTGTTTGGACTAGTACCTCCAGACTTTGGTAGGTCCTCTTTAGTTCGAGGATGCCTACGCTTTATTTTCTAGCTTTAGTAAATTATACATAGCTAGTGGATGTTGTCCCTAGCGTTTCCTTTCAAACATTTGTTCAAGATTTTGTATTAAGGCCGGTTTGGCAACTATTAATGATATTATGAATTCTTCATTTCAATTGTTCAATCTGTTAATAGATGGTTGTTTATTTTGACATGTTAGTATATCACTCTTATGCAAGAATTATATGAAGTCTAAGTACACTTCACTAAATTTAAAAAGTTTTAAATTTTCCCCTAAATTTAACTGTATGATTGTGATGAAAGCTAAGAAGAGGCTTGTTTGCGACCTCTGAGAGGTTAACGACGCCGGTCACATCTAGGGTCTAGGACCCAGGTGTGACAAACTTGGTATTAAAGCATGAGGTTAAATTACCTAGGAACTAAGGATCAAAACAACCACGTTGCGTAGTTTATAGCTTAGGGTTGTGAAGTGCACCACAAGTGATGTTAAGAATCTTCCCTTCTTCTACTCTTTATCGTGCTGTGTAGAGTTTTGGCATTTTGTGTCATTCTAGCATCTAACTTCCTTCTTATGTGTGCATGTAGAAAAATGAACACAAGAAGAAATGCAGGCAGGAGAGTTGGAGAAGCAGCTGCTGGGGGAAACCAAGCACCTCCTCAAGCCCCAGCTGCTAATGTGCAAGTGCCTGTCAACCCAGTTGCGTTGACGGATGGAGAAGTGAGAGCAGCACTGGTTTAGATGGCCCAAGCCTTTACTGCTCAGGCTATCACAGCCCAGGCCACTAGAGAGGGTGCTCCCTGGGAGAACCCACATGCTAGCACCATGGCTAGCAGACTGAGAGATTTCACCAGGATAAATCCTCCAGTCTACTTCGGGTCCAGGACCAATGAGGATTCCCATGAGTTTGTGGATGAGGTCCACAAGATTCTCTGTGCTGTGGGTGTTAATGAAGAGGAGAAGGCTGAGTTGGCTGCATACCAGCTCAAGGATGTGGCTCAAGTATGGTACAAGATATGGGTAGATGGTCGAGCACCAGGAGAAGTCCCCATCACTTGGGACATTCTCAAGACTGCATTCCTGGAGAGGTTATTTCCCAAAGAGCATAGAGAGGATAAGGTTGAGTAGTTCATCAACGTACGTCAGGGAGGTATGTCAGTCAAAGAATACTCCTTGAAGTTTGTTAAGCTTTCCAAATATGCTTCTTCCCTGGTGTCCAGTAGCAGGGATGAGATGAGCAGGTTGGTGACTGGTGTATCGGAGGATCTGGAGTAGGAATGTCGGGCATCTAAGTTGCATGATAACATGGACCTTGCTAGGTTCATGGTACATGCACAGCAGGTGGAGGAGAGTCGTCGGAGGAAGAGAGGCCGAGAAGGCAAGAAGCCTAGGCCCTCGGATCAGGCTAGTTCTAGCACTGGTAGGAGTTCGTTTGTAGTCCAAGACAGGCCCAAGTTCAAGAAGGGGCACCAGCACTCAGATAATCCTACTCCTTCCAGGAAAATTAATGCCAAAGGGGGCAAGTCTGGCCCCAAGAAGGGCAATGATAGAAATGCCCAGCGTGACAAAAAGTTGTGTGGTAAGTGTGGCCGTCTGCATGGAGGTGAGTGCATGGTAGGTTCTAATGCCTGCTATGGGTGCGGCAAGAGTGGGCATATGATCAGGGATTGCCCACATGTGAAGAATCAGGCCAAGGCAGATACTCAGCCTCGGCTTAATCCTACTGCTACAGTTGAGCCTCCCAAGAGGAACAGGTTCTATGCTTTGAAAGGTAGAGAGGAGCAGGAGAAGTCAGCTGATATGGTCACTGGTACCTTGCATGTCTTTTTTTTTCCTGTGTATGCATTGTTAGATCCAGGATCCACCTTGTCTTTTGTTACTCCTTTAGTAGCTAGTAAATTTGACTTGCTTCCTGAGATCTTGCATGAACCTTTTCTAGTTAGTACTCCCATAGGAGACAGCATTAGAGCTGAAAGAGTATATAGAGATTGCCCAATAACTGTTCTTGATAGAGTTACCTATGCTGACCTAATAGAATTAACCATGTTTGACTTTGATATAATTTTGGGTATGGATTGGCTCCATAAATGCTATGCTACCATAGACTGTCGAAACAGGGTAGTAAGGTTTCAGTTTCCTAATGAGTTACAACTGGAATGGGAACGGCGTAGTTCAAATCCAACAGGCCAAATAGTTTCCCATCTTAAAGCCAATAAGATATTATCTAAGGGGCCACTTAGTCAGAGTCAATGACTTAGAACATGAAGTTCCTTCCATAGACTCTGTGTCCATAGTGAATGAGTTTCAAGATGTCTTTCCGGAGGATTTACCAGGAATCCCTCCTGAACACGAAATTGACTTTGGTGTTGACTTAGATCCCAACACCAAACCAATTTTCATTCCTCCCTATAGAATGGCTCCAGCTGAACTCAAAGAGTTGAAGTTGCAGTTAAAAGATCTACTTGATAAGGACTTCATCCAGCCGAGCATATCCCCATGGGGTGATCCAGTGTTGTTCGTTAAGAAAAAGGATGGAACCCTTACAATGTGTATCGATTATCGGCAACTCAACAAAGTCACTATAAAGAACAAATACCCTCTTCCCAGAATTGATGATCTATTTGATCAGCTCTAAGGTTCAAGTTTCTTTTCTAAAATAGATCTCCGGTCAGGGTATCATCAGCTTAGAGTGAGACAAGAGGACATTCCTAAGACTGTCTTCTGTACTAGGTTTGGTCATTACGAGTTTCTTGTCATGTCATATGGTCTCACTAACGCACCAGCCGCGTTTATGGACCTTATGAATAGGGTCTTCAGTGAATACCTTGATTCTTTTGTCATAGTATTCATAGATGACATCCTCATATACTCTAAGACCAGAGAAGAGCATGAACAGCATTTGAGAATGACATTGCAAGTACTCAGGGAACATCAGTTGCATGCAAAATTCAGCAAATGTGAGTTTTGGCTGAGATCAATGACCTTCCTTGGTCATTCTGTGTCCGACCAGGGTGTAGAGGTTGATCCGAAAAAGATTGAGTTAGTAAAGAACTGGCCAAGACCCCTCACTCCTATAGACATCCGAAGTTTCTTGGGTTTGGCTGGTACTATCGCAGATTTGTTGAGGGCCTTTCCGCTATTGTTGCTCCATTGACATCTTTAACAAAGAAGAAGGCAAAGTTTGAGTGTGCTGAAACTTGTGAAAAAAGCTTCCAAGAGCTCAAAGACCGACTCACTTCAGCCCCAGTTCTTACATTGCCGAGGAGTGGTGATGGGTATGTGGTGTATTGTGATGCTTCCCGAGTAGGTTTGGGATGTGTTCTTATGCAGCATGGCAAGGTGATTGCATATGCATCAACACAGTTGAAAATCCACGAGAAGAATTACCCTACCCATGATCTTGAGTTAGCTGCTGTGGTATTTGCGTTAAAACTTTGGCGACATTACTTATATAGTGTACATGTTAATGTATTTACTGACCATAAAAGTCTTCAGTATGTTTTTACACAGAGAGAATTGAATCTTCTTTAGAGAAGATGGCTAGAGCTTCTCAAGGATTATGACATGAGTGTCCACTATCACCCAGGTAAGGCCAATGTAGTGGCCGATGCTTTGAGTCGATTGAGCATGGGCAGTGTGTCTCATATTGATGATGAAAAGAAGGAGCTGGTTAAAGAGGTACAACAATTGGCTAGGTTAGGTGTACGACTGGTAGATACACCAAGTGGGGGTGTTTCAGTTCATTCCAGTTCTGAATCCTCATTTGTTGTAGATGTTAAAGCTAATCAGCATCTCGACCCAGTACTTTTGGAGTTGAAAGACTCAGTGTTGAGTAAGCTGAATGAATCATTCTCCCTATGGGGGATGGTGTGCTTAGATACCAGGGCAGATTGTGTGTGCCCAATATTGATAATCTAAGACCTAATATTATTGCAGAGGCTCATGGCTCCAGGTATTCCATTCATCCAGGTTCCACCAAGATGTATCATGATCTCAAGGAGATCTATTGGTGAGAAGGTATGAAGCGAGATATTTCTAAGTTTGTGGAGGAGTGCCCCAATTGCCAACAGGTCAAGGCCGAACACCTTAAGCTTGGAGGTCTTACCCAGTAGATTGAGATCCCAACATGGAAGTGGGAGGCTATTAATATGGACTTTGTGTTGGTCGGCCCAGGACCAGGAAACTGCATGATTCCATTTGGGTCATTGTTGACAGGATGACTAAGTCTGCTCACTTCATTCCTGTGAAGTCTACTTACAGGGCCGAAGATTATGACAAGTTGTATATTGATGAGATAGTGAGGTGGCATGGGATCCCTTTATCTATCATTTTGGATAGGGTAGCCCAGTTCACTTCTCACTTTTGGAGATCTTTCCAAAAGAGCTTGGGTACACAGGTGAAGCTCAGTACTGCTTTTCATCCTCAGACGGATGGAAAAGCAGAGCGTACCATTCAGACCTTGAAGACATGCTGAGAGCATGTGTTATTGACTTCAAGGGTAGTTGGGATGATCACTTGCCACTGATTGAGTTCTCTTATAATAATAGCTACCATTCCAGTATTGGGATGGCACCTTTTGAAGCAATGTATGGCAGAAGATGTAGGGCCCCAGTTGGGTGGTTTGAGGTAGGAGAGTCTTCTATCCTTGGCCATAAGATCATACATGAGGCTATTTAAAAGGTGAGAATGATCAGGGATAGATTGGCTACTGCTTACAGTCGTCAAAAATCCTATGTTGATAACAGGAAGAGGGCTCTTGAATTCGAGGTAGGTGATCAAGTCTACCTGAAGATATCAACCATGAAAGGGGTGATGAGGTTTGGTAAGAAAGGGAAGTTGGGTCCGAGGTATATAGGTCCTTATGAGGTCTTACAGCGAGTAGGGAATGTTGCCTATGAACTGAAGTTACCAAATGACTTGGCTTCTGTTCATCCAGTATTTCATGTTTCGATGCATAAAAAGTGTCTAGGTGATCCAGCATACATCCTTCCTGTTGAAGGGGTTAGGAGTCGATGAGAACCTTTCTTATGAACAGGTTCAAGTTGAAATTTTAGATTGCCAAGTGAAGCAGCTGAGGAACAAGGAGGTTTCCACCGTAAAGGTGTTATAGAGGAACAACCTTGTTGAGGGAGCAACATGGGAGGCCGAGGCCGACATGAGATCCCGTTACCCTAACTTGTTCAGTTCTTGAGGTTAGATATACTCTTCCTAAGTCTGATTTTGTTTATGAAACTCTAATTTTTAGTGCATTAGTTGGTTTTGGTGTTTTAAGTCCATAACTGTGTGTTTTATACTTGCACTATATGAGTTAATATGAGTTCATGCTTGCATTCATGTTGCTATTTTTGTATAGCGTTGACATGATTTTTGTGTCGCATGAGTTGATGTGCATTGAGTTAAAGTGATATTGAGAACGAAGTTCCTCAATCTCATATATGAAGCTTCAGATAAGCTTTGAGTGATGTGCATCATCCAGAGTAAGATGTGAATCAAATATTCACAAAGAGTAAAGTTTCAAGTATGTTGATGTGTTTTTCGAAAATACCCTATTTGATTCAAAATGATGCGTAGTGTCATTCGGGGACGAATGTTCCTAAGGGGGGGATAATGTAACATTCCAGAAAATGTACTTGTCTAGTGAAGAGTCTATTAGGTTTTAAGAATATGTATTGGGGTACATAGGCATCCAATGCCCAATATTGGGTAATATTGGGCATGTTAGAGAATATTGGCTTAAGGGTGTTGGCCAATTTCTATGTATTAACAAGTAACTTAAAATACACTTTGATGTTCAAATGCTCCAATCCAAGCTTGTTTAGGAATTGCACCTGCAATGAAGACCCTAAGCTAAAATTCTTAATTTCTTCGCTTACACACATTAGGTACGAGGCATCCAAGTATCAAGTCTAGGTACCATAACACATGATCATTTAAAATGTATCATGTAGATTAAGCAGTACCCAAGGACATAGTGAGGATTATTGGGACAAGAAATGAACTTTCCAAGTGCAACTACAGAGTGCACGGTTAGGAAAGTGCACGGCAACACATGTGCTACCGGCCGAGAGACCAAGCGACCAAGCCCAACCGATTCGGTTAGGGCGGTTAGGGGGCCGGCACGCGTCGGGTCAAGCCATGTAGGGCCGATATTCCTAAACAATCCTAGGCTCTAACTAACTTACCTTACTAGCTAGCTAACCTAGGACTAACTAAATGAACTAACTAGTGTGCTCGAAATCCTAAGACCTAACCGGGTGACACTAGCCGAGTAGCTAACTAAAGAAACATCCTAGTACCTAACCTAGGATGGTCCAAAGGGGTTGGTTATGGTCCTAGTGACTTAGGGGTACTTTAGTAATTACCCTAGGTCACTTAATTAATTAAATTAGCAACTTAATTAATTAATTTAAATTCATGGTCAAACCCGAGACCCTTAGCAAATTTTCAGAATTTGGCTAAGTCAAATGCTCTCCTATTTTTAGTCAATTTAGGAGGGGCATTTTGGTAATTAGCTAATTGATTATTAAATTAAGTTAATTAGCCTAAGTTGAATTAGTCAATATTTAGTTCCTAAGACTTAGACTCATGTTTATCCAGTAGAAACTCACGACTAAAAAAAAGAAGAGCAAACGTAAGAAAAATAGAGAAATACTCTCGGTTCTCCTTAGGCGATTTCAAGGCAATTCTTCAAGATTTTCGTGCAAAGAACAGGGTGATCTTCGTAGATTCAATTCTACAGTAAGGTATGGATTTATATCTTGGATTCCTTTCCCCATGACGCTTTTCAAACATTTTGAATTCAAGAAAACCGAAACTAGGGTTGTTCCCAATGAAATTGTCGAATGTTCATCTCCCTAGTTTTCCCTATTTCCGATTTCAGTAGTATGTATAATGCAAATCTCGAGCATGTTGTTGGTATGTGGTGCTAATTGATCATTATGTGTAGGTTTCTGCGATTTGATAATGTCGAATGAGACCTATAGGTTAGATCCGTATGGTTAGAGTATCATTTACATGATATAAAAAATATTGTAATGCCTAATTGTGTTCGAGAAGATGAAATTATTATAAGTCGTTTATGAAATTCAGTTTACGATTGAAAGGAATGAAGATTTTGATTATTGTGTGTGTTTACAGTAGATATGTTTGTAAGTGTTTTGAATGTAATGTTTCCAAGAAGAAATAAGAATGAGAATCAAAGCTAGTTAATGAATCTTCAATGCCAAATCAACTTTATAGTTTGGACAAACTAAGCACTAAATTATTCTTATAAGCTAATCAAATGTTAAAAGTTGGCTTGCTTAAAATGATGAGATTACTATAGTATATACATGAAGTTAATTGACTTGGCTAGTGATAATATCATGATAAGTGTTTAGTGAAAGTTTGGTTTATACCAATAAATTGTCCAGCAACATTATTTCCAAAATATGTAATAGAATTGGCCAATGACTAAGTCATACCAATCTTATATGGCCAATGTAAATTATGGTGTTTCTTGTAAGGCCAAATACATGTTAAAGATTGACTTGAAAAGATGTAACTCAATGAACTCATAACCTAGGGTATGCCAATGATTGGGACAAGTCCCAACATACCCTATCTAAATGAACTTGTGAACATAGTAGCACATTGAATAAGTCTTTATAACTTTCATAAAGAATGGTACAAGACTACCAAATAATATTTAACAAGATAAGGTGAGCAATGAAATAACTAAAAGCTTATGAGTTATGAAATTGACCTAGAATGGGGTGTTAAAGGAAGTGAGACAAGTCTCACTTGCACCTAAACAATTATGTTAAAGATACTCACATAAGAGGGTGTTAGAAATCGTGAGACAAGTCTCATTAACACCATGATGATAATGTACGATTTTAAGTTCACATTCAAGTATAGAAAGGGATGACAAGTCATCCATTGAGCTAAGCATACCTCATACTAGAAGAAAGCTTCCATAGTGTATGAGTCAACTCTAAAAGTTGTAAAGTATAATAAATTGAGTTAAGCACCTATAGACTAGTAATAAGCTTGTGCAAGTGAGATGAGACTACCACCAAGGTGGATAAGGTCTCCAAATTCTCCTAGTCTTTGAACTATGTTGCCATCATAGGTTACTAGCTAGTGGATCCACCTAAGAAAGCTAGGAAGTATTCGATTTCACTTTGGCTGGTGAACCACCTCTTCTTAGTGTGGGGAAGATACTGGATTTCATGTTAGCTCACGTGATCTATGTCGGTTAAATGTTAAAGATTTCTTTAAGAAAGTAAGAAAGAAAGAAAGAAAGAACTAGAAATATGAGGGGTATTCGGATAGGATGACCAAAGGGTGAGGTTAGACTAAGTAATGATGTAAGTCATTCTTAATTATTGCACAGAAAGATCCCAATGGAAGTCTTAAAAGAATATCCTAAGTCAACCTAGCATGTTCAAAGTGAAAATGAGATCAAAGAAGAAGAAATGTAAGTTCAAAGTGAACTAAGTAAGCAAAATCATAAGAATATCAAATCATCAGTGTTTGATAAGAATAAAGTTTTAATAGTTATTGGTTTATGCCAATAAAGGGAGCAAAACATAATGAATCATCAATGGAGTATGAATATATGCCCCAACATCTTTATACTATGCAAATGATCAAAGAATGGGCATAGCCAATAAAGATTGGCTTATAAAGACTTCATGCCCAATTTAACAATAATGGAAAGAACAACTTGTGAGTAGGGTAGTCAAATCATTTCCTTAGTCTTTTGGATTACTTACTTGATTCATTGTAGCAATGGGACTACAATGAATCATTGCACTCGTAAGTAAAACATAGGATCAAAGGATATCATTGAACTACACAACAAAAAGAAGAAAAGACTGAAAAATAAACTAAGTCTGGGAGAGGGAGCTCTCGGCCTAAGGGGAGCAAAAATATTAAATTTTGCTTGAGTTGTTCTAAATTTATGTTCACGATTCCAAGGTCTTATGTTTATATATAAAATGAGTTGTGTGCTTTAAATGCAAGAAAATATGCCATATTCATAGCATGATTCATAAATAACGAATTAGGAAAGTGAAGTGACTTCACTTTCTAAAAATGGCATGTTGCTATAAGAAGAGTTTTCCTTGATCATGCATAGTACTTATGTGTTTATGTTCATACACCCATACTTAGTACAAGTGTGTACTAACCTATGTACAATTACTATTTGTGTAGGTGCAGGTCCTTGAAGAAGATTGAAGATTAGTTGAAGCTGTTTGGACTAGTACCTCCAGACTTTGGTAGGTCCTCTTGAGTTCAAGGATGCCTACGCTTTATTTTCTAGCTTTAGTAGATTAGACATAGCTAGTGGATGTTGTCCCTAGAGTTTCCTTTCAAACATTTGTTCAATCTTTTGTATTAAGGCCGATTTGGCAACTATTAATGATATTATGAATTCTTCATTTCAATTGTTCAATCTGTTAATAGATGGTTGTTTATTTTGAGGTGTTAGTATATCACTCTTATGCAAGAATTATATGAAGTCTAAGAACACTTCAGTAAATTTAAAAAGTTTTAAATTTTCCGCTAAATTTAACTGTATGATTGTGATGAAAGCTAAGAAGAGGCTTGTCTGCGACCTCTGATAGGTTAACGACGCCGGTCTCATCTAGGGTCTAGGACCCCGGTCTGACAAACTTGGTATCAAAGCAAGAGGTTAAATTACCTAGGAACTAAGGCTCAAAACAACCACGTTGCGTAGTTTATAGCTTATGGTTGTGAAGTGCACCACAACCATGACTTAGAGACTTAGTGATGTTAAGAATCTTCCCTTCTTCTACTCTTTATCGTGTTGTGTAGAGTTTTGGCATTTTATGTCATTCTAGCATCAAACTTCCTTCTTGTGTGTGCGTGTAGAAAAATTAACACAAGAAGAAACGCAGGTAGGAGATTTGGAGAAGCAGCTGCTGGGGGAAACCAAGCTCCTCCTCAAGCCCCAGCTGTTGGAGTGCAAGTGCCTGTCAACCCAGCTGCATTAACGAATGGAGAAGTGAGAGCAGCACTTGCTCAGATGGCCCAAGCCATCACTGCTCAGGCTATCACAGCCCAGGACACTAGAGAGGGTGCTCCCTGGGAGAACCCACATGCTAGCACCATGGCTAGCAGACTGAGAGATTTCACCAGGATGAATCCTCCAGTCTACTTCGGGTCCAGGACCAATGAGGATTCCCAGGAAATTGTGGATGAGGTCCACAAGATTCTCTGTGCTATGGGTGTTAATGAAGAGGAGAAGGCTGAGTTGGCTGCATACCAGCTCAAGGATGTGGCTCAAGTAAGGTACAAGATGTGGGTAGATGGTCGAGCACCAGGAGAAGTGCCCATCACTTGGGACATTCTCAAGACTGCATTCCTGGAAAGGTTCTTTCCCAGAGATCAGAGAGAGGCAAAGGTTGAGGAGTTCATCAACCTACGTAAGGGAGGTATGTCAGTCAAGGAATACTCCTTGAAGTTTGTTAAACTTTCCAAATATACGTCTTCCCTGGTGTCCAGTAGCAGGGATGAGATGAGCAGGTTTGTGACTGGTGTATCGGAGGATCTGGAGGAGGAATGTCGGGCAGCCATGTTGCATGATAACATGGACCTTGCTTGGTTGATGGTACATGCACAGCAGGTGGAGGAGAGTCGTCGGAGGAAGAGAGGCCGAGAAGGCAAGAAGCCTAGGCCCTCGGATCAGGCTAGTTCTAGCACTGGTAGGAGTTCGTTCTGAGTCCAGGACAGGCCCAAGTTCAAGAAGGGGCACCAGCACTCAGATAATCCTATTCCTTACAGGAACATTAATGCCAAAGGGGGCAAGTCTGGCCCCAAGAAGGACAATGATAGAAATGCCCAGCGTGACAGAAAGTTGTGTGGTAAGTGTGGCCGTTTGCATGGAGGTAAGTGCATGGTAGGTTCTAATGCCTGCTATGGGTGCGGCAAGAGTGGGCATATGATCAGGGATTGCCCACATGTGAAGAATTAGGCCAAGGAAGATACTCAGCCTCAGCTTAATCCTACTACTGCAGCTGAGCCTCCCAAGAGGAACAGGTTCTATGCTTTGAAAGGTAGAGAGGAGCAGGAGAAGTCAGCTGATGTGGTCACTGGTACCTTTTTTTTTTCCTGTGTATGCATTGTTAGATCTAGGATCCACCTTGTCTTTTGTTACTCCTTTAGTAGCTAGTAATTTTGACTTGCTTCCTGAGATCTTGCATGAACCTTTTCTAGTTAGTACTCCCATAGGAGACAGTATTAGAGCTGAAGGAGTATATAAAGATTGCCCAATAACTGTTCTTGTAGAGCTACCTATGCTGACCTAATAGAATTAACCATGCTTGACTTTGATATAATTTTGGGTATAGATTGGCTCCATAAATGCTATGCTACCATAGACTGTCGAAACAGGGTAGTAAGGTTTCAGTTTCCTAATGAGTTAGAGCTGGAATGGGAACGGCGTAGTTCAAATCCAATAGGCCAAATAGTTTCCCATCTTAAGGCCAATAAGATGTTATCTAAGGGGCCAATTAGTCAGAGTCAATGACTTAGAACATGAAGTTCCTTCCATAGACTCTGTGTCCATAGTGAATGAGTTTCAAGATGTCTTTTCGGAGGATTTACAAGGAATCCCTCTTGAACGCGAAATATGACTTTGGTGTTGACTTAGATCCCAACACCAAACCAATTTCCATTCCTCCCTATAGAATGGCTCCAGCTGAACTCAAAGAGTTGAAGTTGCAGTTAAAAGTTCTACTTGATAAGGGCTTCATCCAGCCGAGCATATCCCCGTGGGGTGATCCAGTGTTGTTCGTTAAGAAAAAGGATGGAACCCTCACAATGTGTATCGATTATCGGCAACTCAACAAAGTCACTATAAAGAACAAATACCCTCTTCCCAGAATTAATGATCTATTTGATCAGCTCTAAGGTTCAAGTTTATTTTCTAAAATAGATCTCCGGTCAGGGTATCACCAGCTTAGAGTGAGACAAGAGGACATTCCTAAGACTGCCTTCCGTACTAGGTTTGGTCATTACGAGTTTCTTGTCATGTCATTTGGTCTCACTAATGCACCAGCCGCATTTATGCACCTTATGAATAGGGTCTTCGGTGAATACCTTGATTCTTTTGTCATAGTATTCATAGATGACATTCTCATATACTCTAAGACCAGAGAAGAGCATGAACAGCATTTGAGAATGACATTGCAAGTACTCAGGGAACATCAGCTGCATGCAAAATTCAGCAAATGTGAGTTTTGGCTGAGATCAGTGACCTTCCTTGGTCATGCTGTGTCCGACCAGGGTGTAGAGGTTGATCCGAAAAAGATTGAGTTAGTAAAGAACTGGCCGAGACCCCTCACTCCTATAGACATCCGAAGTTTCTTGGGTTTGGCTGGTACTATCGCAGATTTGTTGAGGGCTTTTCCGCTATTGTTGCTCCATTGACATCTTTAACAAAGAAGAAGGCAAAGATTGAGTGTGCTGAAACTTGTGAAAAAAGCTTCCAAGAGCTCAAAGACCGACTCACTTCAGCCCCAGTTCTTACATTGCCGAGGAGTGGTGAAGGGTATGTGGTGTATTGTGATGCTTCCCGAGTAGGTTTGGGATGTGTTCTTATGCAGTATGGCAAGGTGATTTCATATGCATCAACACAGTTGAAAATCAACGAGAAGAATTACCCTACCCATGATCTTGAGTTAGCTGATGTGGTATTTGCTTTAAAACTTTGGAGACATTACTTATATAGTGTACATGTTGATGTATTTACTGACCATAAAAGTCTTTAGTATGTTTTTACACAGAGAGAATTGAATCTTCTTCAGAGAAGATGGCTAGAGATGCTCAAGGATTATGACATGAGTGTCCACTATCACCCAGGTAAGGCCAATGTAGTGGCCGATGCATTGAGTCGATTGAGCATGGGCAGTGTGTCTCATATTGATGATAAGAAGAAGGAGCTGCTTAAAGAGGTACACCAATTGGCTAGGTTAGGTGTACGGCTGGTAGATACACCAAGTGGGGGTGTTTCAGTTCATTCTAGTTCTGAATCCTCATTTGCTGTAGATGTTAAAGCTAATCAGCATCTCGACCCAGTACTCATGGAGTTGAAAGACTCAGTGTTGAGTAAGCTGAATGAATCATTCTCCCTATGGGGGATGGTGTGCTTAGATGCCAGAGCAGATTGTGTGTGCAAAATATAGATAATCTGAGACCTAATATTATTGCAGAGGCTCATGGCTCCAGGTATTCCATTTATCCAGGTTCCACCAAGATGTATCATGATCTCAAGGAGATCTATTGGTGGGAAGGTATGAAGCGAGATGTTTCTAAGTTTGTGGAGGAGTGCCCCAATTGCCAACAGGTTAAGGCCGAACACCTTAAGCCTGGAGGTCTTACCCAGTCGATTGAGATCCCAACATGGAAGTGGGAGGCTATTAATATGGACTTTGTGTTGGTCGGCCCAGGACCAGGAAACTACATGATTCCATTTGGGTCATTGTTGACAGGATGACTAAGTCTGCTCACTTTATTCCTGTGAAGTCTACTTACATGGCCGAAGATTATGACAAGTTGTATATTGATGAGACAGTAAGGTGGCATGGGATCCCTTTATCTATCATTTTGGATATGGGAGCCATGTTCACTTCTCACTTTTGGAGATCTTTCCAAAAGAGCTTGGGTACACAGGTGAAGCTCAGTACTGCTTTTAATCCTCAGACGGATGGAAAAGCAGAGCGTACCATTCAGACCCTTGAAGACATGCTGAGAGCATGTGTTATTGACTTCAAGGGTAGTTGGGATGATCACTTGCCACTGATTGAGTTCTCTTATAATAATAGCTACCATTCCAGTATTGGGATGGCACCTTTTGAAGCAATGTATGGCAGAAGATGTAGGGCCCCAGTTGGGTGGTTTGAGGTAGGAGAGTCTTCCATCCTTGGCCCTAAGATCATATATGAGGCTATGGAAAAGGTGAGAATGATCAGGGATAGATTGGCTACTGCTTACAGTCGTCAAAAATCCTATGTTGATAACAGGAAGAGGGCTCTTGAATTCGAGGTAGGTGATCAAGTCTACCTGAAGATATCAACCATGAAAGGGGTGATGAGGTTTGGTAAGAAAGGGAAGTTGAGTCTGAGGTATATAGGTCCTTATGAGGTCTTACAGCGAGTAGGGAATGTTGCCTATGAACTGAAGTTACCAAATGACTTGGCTTCTGTTCATCCAGTGTTTCATGTTTCGATGCTTAAAAAGTATCTAGGTGATCCAGCATCCATCCTTCCTGTTGAAGGGGTTAGGAGTCCATGAGAACCTTTCTTATGAAGAGGTTCTAACTGAAATTATAGATTGCCAAGTGAAGCAGCTGAGGAACAAGGAGGTTGCCACCGTAAAGGTGTTGTAGAGGAACCACCTTGTTGATGGAGCAACATGAGAGGCCGAGGCCGACATGAGATCCCGTTACCCTCACTTGTTCAGTTCTTGAGGTTAGATATACTCTTCCTAAGTCTGATTTTGTTTATGAGACTCTAAATTTTAGTGCATTAGTCGGTTTTGGTGTTTTAAGTCCATAACTAGTGTTTTATACTTGCACTATATGAGTTAATTCATGTTGCTGTTTTTGTATAGCGTTGACATGATTTTTGTGTGGCATGAGTTGATTTGCATTGAGTTAAAGTGAGATTGAGAACGAAGTTCCTCAATCTCATATATGAAGTTTCAGATAAGCTTTGAGTGATGTGCATCATCCAGAGTAAGTTGTGAATCAAATATTCACAAAGAGTAAAGTTTCAAGTATGTTGATATGTTTTTCGAAAATACCCTCTTTGATTCAAAATGATGTGTAGTGTCATTCGGGGACGAATGTTCCCAAGGGGGGGATAATGTAACATTCCAGAAAATGTACTTGTCTAGTGAAGAGTCTATTAGGTTTTAAGAATATGTATTGGGGTACATAGGCATCCCAATGCCCAATATTGAGTAATATTGGGCATGTTAGAGAATATTGGCTTAAGGGTGTTAGCCAATTTCTATGTATTAACAAGTAACTTAAAATACACTTTGATGTTCAAATGCTCCAATCCAAGCTTGTTTAGGAATTGCACCTGCAATGAAGACCCTAAGCTAAAATTCTTAATTTCTTCGCTTACACACATTAGGTACGAGGCATCCAAGTATCAAGTCTAGGTACCATAACACATGATCATTTAAAATGTATCATGTAGATTAAGCAGTGCCCAAGGACATAGTGAGGATTATTGGGACAAGAAATGAACTTTCCAAGTGCAACTACAGAGTGCACGGTTAGGAAAGTGCACGGCAACACATGTGCAAGCACATGTGCTACCGGCCGAGAGACCAAGCGACCAAGCCCAACCGATTCGGTTAGGGCGGTTAGGGCGCCGACACGCGTCGGGTCAAGCCATGTGGGGCCGAGATTCCTAAACAATCCTAGGCTCTAACTAACTTACCTAACTAGCTAGCTAACCTAGGACTAACTAAATGAACTAACTAGTGTGCCCGAAATCCTAAGACCTAACCGGGTGACACTAGCCGAGTAGCTAACTAAAGAAACATCCTAGTACCTAACCTAGGATGGTCCAAAGGGGTTGGTTATGGTCCTAGTGACTTAGGGGTACTTTAGTAATTACCCTAGGTCACTTAATTAATTAAATTAGCAACTTAATTAATTAATTTAAATTCATGGTCAAACCCGAGACCCTTAGCAAATTTTCAGAATTTGGCGAAGTCAAATGCTCTCCTATTTTTAGTCAATTTAGGAGGGGCATTTTGGTAATTAGCTAATTGATTATTTAATTAAGTTAATTAGCCTAAGTTAAATTAGTCAATATTCAATTCCTAAGACTTAGACTCACGTTTATCCAGTAGAAACTCACGACTAAAAAAAAAGAGCAACCGTAAGAAAAACAGAAAAATACTCTCGGTTCTACTTAGGCGATTTCAAGGCAATTCTTCAAGATTTTCGTGCAAAGAACAAGGTGATCTTTGTAGATTCAATTCTACAGTAAGGTATGGGTTCCTTTCCCTATGAGGCTTTTCAAACGTTTTGAATTCAAGAAAACCAAAACTAGGGTTGTTCCCAATGAAATTGTCGAATGTTCATCTCCCTAGTTCTCCCTATTTCCGATTTTAGTAGTATGTATAATGCAAATCTCGAGCATGTTGTTGGTATGTGGTGCTAATTGATCATTATGTGTAGGTTTCTGTGATTTGATAATGTCGAATGACACCTATAGGTTAGATCCGTATGGTTAGAGTATCATTTACATGAGATAAAAAATGTAATATGCCTAATTGTGTTCGAGAAGATGAAATTGTTATAAGTCGTATATGAAATTCAGTTTACTGTTGAAAGGAATGAAGATTTCGATTATTGTGTAGTTACAGTAGATATGTTTGTAAGTGTTTCGAATGTAATGTTTCCAAGAAGAAATAAGAATGAGAATCAAAGCTAGTTAATGAATCTTCAATGCCAAATCAACTTTATAGCTTGGCCAAACTAAGCACTGAATTGTTCTTATAAGCTAATCAAATGTTAAAAGTTGGCTTGCTTAAAATGATGAGATTACTATAGTATATACATGAAGTTAATTGACTTGGCTAGTGATAAAATCATGACAAGTGTTTAGTGAAAGTTTGGTTTATACCAATAAATTGGCCAGCAACATTATTTCCAAAATATGTAATAGAATTTGCCAATGACTAAGTCATACCAATCTTATATGGCCAATGTAAATTATGGTGTTTCTTGTAAGGCCAAATACATGTTAAAGATTGACTTGAAAAGATGTAACTCAATGAACTCATAACCTAGGGTATGCCAATGATTGGGACAAGTCCCAACATACCCTATCTAAATGAACTTGTGAACGTAGTAGCACATTGAATAAGTCCTTATAACTTTCATAAAGAATGGTACAAGCCTACCAAATTATATTTAACAAGATAAGGTGAGCAATGAAATAACTAAAAGCTTATGAGTTATGAAATTGACCTAGAATGGGGTGTTAAAGGAAGTGAGACAAGTCTCACTTGCACCTAAACAATTATGTTAAAGATACTCACATAAGAAGATGTTAGAAATCGTGAGACAAGTCTCATTAACACCATGAAGAAAGGGATGACAAGTCATCCATTGAGCTAAGCATACCTCATACTAGAAGAAAGCTTCTATAGTGTATGAGTCAACTCTAAAAGTTGTAAAGTATAATAAATTGAGTTAAGCACCGATAGACTAGTAATGAGCTTGTGCAAGTGAGATGAGACTACCACCAAGGTGGATAAGGGTCTCCATATTCTCCTGGTCTTTGAACTATGTTGCCAGCATAGGTTACTAGCTAGTGGATCCACCTAAGAAAGCTAGGAAGTATTCGGTTTCACTTTGGCCGGTGAACCACCTCTTCTCAGTGTGGGGAAGATACTGGATTTCATGTTAGCTCACTTGATCTATGTCGGTTAAATGCTAAAGATTTCTTTAAGAAAGTAAGAAAAAAAGAAAGAAAGAACTAGAAAGATAAGGGGTGTTCGGATAGGATGACCAAAGGGTGAGGTTAGACTAAGTAATGATTTAAGTCATTCTTAGTCATTGCACAGAAAGATCCCAATGGAAGTCTTAAAAGGATATCCTAAGTCAACCTAGCATGTTCAAAGTGAACATGTGATCAAAGAAGAAGAAATGTAAGTTCAAAGTGAACTAAGTAAGCAAAAGCATAAGAATATCAAATCATCAGTGTTTGATAAGAATGAAATTTTAACAGTTATTGGTTTATGCCAATAAAGGGAGCAAAACATAATGACTCATCAATGGAGTATGAATATATGCCCCAGCATCTTTATATTATGCAAATGATCAAAGAATGGGCCAGCCAATAAAGATTGGCTTATAAAGACTTCATGCCCAATTTAACAATAATGGAAAGAACAACTTGTGAGTAGGGTAGTCAAATCATTTCCTTAGTTTTTTGGATTACTTACTTGATTCATTGTAGCAATGGGACTACAACGAATCATTGCACTCGTAAGGATGAATTTACCATCAAAAGGTCATCCAATCTTAAGGTATGGGATCTAATTCACCTTTGAGACTTCTTTCCTCAAAGGGCTCCTTCAAAGGTTTTTCAAAAGTTGAGTTTCATATGGGTTTCATTCAATTACGAATTTTATGTTATGAATTGAGTTGTTCGTGTTTTCTTTGGGTTATAATGATTATATTATCATGTATTGTAACTTGGTTAGGATGAATTGATATGGTTTGGTCTAGATTGTAGATCATTACCCTTAACCCCTAACCCTAGGAATGATCTTGTTATGAGTTAGGTTTGGTTTGATGAAATTGATTCCATTATTGATTAAATCATACTTAATGGTTGTTATTACAGTGATCATGAATCTATAGTGATGAATTGAAGTCCTTCATGCAAATCCTTGGGTATTGATCTAGGTTAAGAAGATAGGCTTAGATAACATGTTTCCAAGCTTTGATTTAGTATTGAATTATGGTGTAGTGACTCTTGTAAATTCATAATCTTATTTGCTGTTGAGTTACACTGGTGTGATGACTCAAATTGGGTTAATCTATGGGTTGATGGTAAGGCCCATTATGATGAACTATGGAGGAGTGTTGGTAAGTCTTGACTATCCTAATTCTCGCTTTAATTATGGTAAATTGCCCTCAAGTTATGATGTTGTATTGAAGTATACCTTGTTTAGAGTGATAGGATGGCATGATGATTGAGTTGAAATGTCTCATGTTTTGGTTGTGAGGTTGCTTAGGGTGTACATGCAATAAGAATGATAACATGTGATTATGTACCCTATTATGATGTGATATACAAAAGGTTGACCTCACAACTATGAGTTGTGAATGAAAGGACTATTTCTCATACAATTCTTTTTGAGCTATGATGATGAATATACTAGGACTAGACCCTATTATCTAAACTAGGTTGAGATGGTTAATAAATTTTAAAGACTTTTCACTAATGGGGACTTAGCTTAGCACCGAGTGAACTTGACAATGGGAGGTGATGGCTTTCCATAGAGAAAGTGTTACCCTATAGTTCCATATTGGATGTTGACTCCCCTTTTGAGGGATACTCATCTAATGATTCCCATGAGGTGTGGCCCCAATTACCAAAAAGGTATGTAGAGGGAATACCTATCTCTTAGTTCCATAAACTATGTTTCCACCATAGGATACTAGCTAGTGGATCCACCTAGATAGCTACGTTTATGTTAGGTTCTACCTTGGCCGGTAGACCACCTTCCATCAATGTAAGGTTTCATGACACCGGATTCCACATTAGCTCGTATGGTCTATGTCGGTTAAGGTAAGAGTTCCCTAAAATAAAATGAATGAATGAAATATAAACTAATTGAAGTAACTTGATGGGTTTGCCTTTAGCTTAGATAGGGGTATGGGACTCTACCTATGCCTTGCACTAGTTTGCCTTGATAGGAACTTTGAGGAGTTAATATTATGTATATGAAGGACGATATAATTTAAATAACTTTATATGTTGAATGAGATGCTTATGAATATGAAATTGGTTATCATTGTTAAAGAAAGAATACTATGTGAGATGGAAGACGATGCTATGTGAAGTGAATTGCTAATTATGATCTTTGGTAGGTTACTTGACTAAGTATGGTTATGGGGCTTTGCTTGGTCATTGCACCTGTGGCTTCTTAAGGATTATAGTTGGTTGGTTTGCTTTGTTATTCACATGATTACTCTTATTCATGTTTGTGGGATTATGGGTTTAAGTATGATGATATGCATATGGTATAATTAACTTGTTTAGTATGTTTAAAGGATTGGTTTGAATAACACGATTTCATTAAATGTCCCCTTTTAGCATACTTTGTTGGTATTTGTGCATATGGTCTCATACTTAGTACATTGGCGTACTAACCCCATTTTTCTCCCTCTTTCCCAAACATTTTAGGTTCCGGTCGTTCAAGTTTGATTTGAGGTGATTTGAAGGAAGACTTGGATATTCTATCATCCAAGTGGTAGGTCCTCATTTCCTCGAGGACGATGCCAATATTCTTTTATGAAGTTACTTAGTTACTACAACTTTCGTATGAGACAAAGTTATATAAAGCCTATATGTGGCTTTCTTTTATTGATGTAGGGTTATGCCCAATGTTATTGTTGTCGTTTAGATGGTTTTATGAGATGAGACGGATTTATGATTCTACTCCATTATTATATAAATGTGTGAAATAAAAGTAGAAGACTATGTAATCTTCTTATACGAACAAGTCTATGTATACTTGATATAAATATGATTATGTGTATGTAGAGGTCTATGTAAACCTCCGATTAGATTTAGTTTGAAAATTTTTTAAATTCTTTCGTATTTTTAATCGATGAATGCAATGATGTAAGACTAAGAGGCTTGTCTTAGTCCTCAAAGAGGACGACGACGGCGGTTACGTCTAGGGGGTAAACCCGGATGTGACACATAAGTTGAGAGATTTTTAGTAAGGCATTCCGTGATAGGTTCTTCCCTATGAAAAAAAGGAAAGCCAAAATTGAAGAGTTCATCAACTTTCGTCAAGGAGGTATGAGTATCCAAGAATACTCCTTGAAGTTCACTAAGTTGTCCATGTATGCTCTGTCTTTTGTGTCTAATCCTAGAGATGAGATGAGTCGCTTTGTGATGGGTGTGTCCGATTCAATTGAGGAAAAATGTCGAGTGGTATGCTTCATGATAATATGGACATCTCACGTCTAATGGTGTATGCTAAAAAAGTTGAGGATCTAGGCTTAGAAAGAAGAATAGGGATGTCAAGAGGTCAAGTTCCAATGATAGAGGTTCTTCCAAGGGTAAACTTGAGATTCAAGATAGGCCAAAGTTTAAGAAGAGATTTTTCAACCAAGGCTCCTCCAATGCTCCAAGGGTAAACAAAGGTAGGGTGGCTAACCCTAAGACACAGGGAGGAAAATGTGGTGGTTCTTATGTTGAAAGATCTAGTTGTGAAAAGTGTGGCAAGAAGAATGAAGGCAAGTGCCTAATTAGCAGGGATAGTTGCTTTAGTTGTATGAAGAGTGGTCATATGAAGAGAGATTGTCCCATGTTAAGAGCTCAAGGGAGGGAGAAAAAACAAGAACAATCAAGTTGTTCTAATTCCGCTGCTCCCAAGAAGAATCGCTTATATGCTCTCCGATTCCGAGGTGATCAAGAGAGCTCTCTGAATGTTGTTACCACTATGTTGCAAGTATTTTCAATTGATGTATATGCATTGTTAGACCCCGGTGTCAATTTATCTTTTTTTACTCCTTTAGTGCTATGAAATTAGATATACTCCCCGATATCTTAGAAGAACCATTTTCGGTGTCTAGCCCGATTGGTGACTCAGTTGTAGCAAAAAGAGTCTATACGAGTTGTCCTAAATCATTATCTCATAGAGTCACTTTGGTTGATTTGGTAGAATTAAACATGCTTGATTTTGATGTAATTATTTGCATGGATTGGTTGCATGCATGTTATGCTTCCATTGATTGTAGAACTCGGGTAGTTAAATTTCAATTCCCAAATGAGTCCGTTTTTGAGTGGAAAGGGGGGAATTCTATTCCTAGAGGTCCATTTATTTCATACCTAAAAGTAATCCATCACCCACCATGTCATACTTGTGCCTCTACCACCATAAAATTTTTCAAGTTTGGCAATAACTTGAAAATGGGGATGGGTCTCATTAAAGAGCCACATGGGCATTCATTCTATATTTTACAACAATGTTTTAATTAATCAAATATGTACGAATAATATATTTTTCTTTTGTATGAACCTAAAATTCAAAATAAAAGAATAAAAATAATCATTTCTCCTATCCCAACCCCCATCCCTCCATGACAATAGCACAAATTAAGAGAATATAATCATGTGAGTTCATTTCAAGTTTGAGTCTCAAATATCCTAATTAAGAATAAAATATTAGAAAAAGGAACAAAGAGAGAAAATGAACAAAACATTTGGATAATTGATAGAAAATTTAATATTAATAAAAAAATATTTTTTTAGAGGGAAAATCAATCGGGGTGAGTAAGGATTGTAGTTGGATCCCCATTTATGAGTTGAGTGATAATAAATTGGGGGTTGATTCAAATATACCAATAGGAAGATATCATGAAATTAATTTTTTTTCAATATTATTTTCAAGTGTATCGGGTCAAAATATGAATCATACGAGGTTTAATAGAAACAAGTTATTTAAAATTTGGTTTTTATTATTTAGTTGAGAAGAGTTTAAATTTGGACCAATCATATTAGGCAACATAACAAATAATATTTAATAATTTTAATTTACTTAAGTTATTAAAAATAAGGGCAAAATAAGCCAAAAGATTAACATTTAGGGTATTTTTGAGCCAAAAAATGGATGTGGAGGGTATATTACGGCATAAAGGTGGATGGAGGACAGTTTTGCACCAATTCAAATCGTTGAGGGGCATTTCAGGCCCTTCTCCATTTAATAAGACGTTTTGCTTTATGTTGATGACATGTTTGTTGTTGGTCATAATACTTGCACGATTAAAAGGTTGAAGCAAGAGTTGAATAAGTCTTTTGCTATGAAAGACTTGGAACCAGCAAGCCAGATTCTTGGCATGCATATTGTCTGTGATAGAGATGCTACGAAGTTGTAGTTGTCACAAGAGAAGTACATTTAGAAAGTACTTCATAGATTTAACACGGACAAAACTAATTAAGATTATTAGTACACCTTTAGCTATGCACTCCAAATTGAGTACTAAGCATTGTCCTTCCAGTGATGATGAGAAGGAAGATATGAAGAAAGTTCCTTATGATATATGATTCTACTTTTTTTTGTTCCCGCTTTTAGTAATATATGATATGATACTTATTTGACTTATGTGACATTCTAAAGCTTGTATTGATGATGTGAAAAATAAGGTATGTCTTAATTTACTGAAAAGGGCCTAAAATACCTCAAAATATTGAAAATGATACAAAACTATCCTCCGTCTACCTATTAGCTCCAAAATACCCTTCTCATCCACCTATTTACTCCAAAACACCCTTCTCACCTTTGGGTTCAAAAATGACCACTTATTTAACGATTTTAATTTAAATTATTTAAATATTTTTTAAAATACTTTGCGCTCAACTATTGGTTATAATTTAATTTATTAATATAATTTATAAACCAACTCACTATCCACCCAATCAATAAACCCGCCAAGAATCCACCTTATTAAACAAGTACCTGAACCCTTCTTTCTAAGACTGTGTTCTTCTCAGTCAATTTCTCCTATGTTTAACCAAAATCCTCCATTGATTTTCAAGATTTAGAAATATTAATATTAATAAGTGCCGCTAATTTAGTAAACTAGAATAATTAATATTAATCGGAGTTTCAAGTTATGTGGAAGTCCAATTAGAATTGGATTGTCTATGGAAAGTCCGATTGGAATTGTACTAATACATCATTAATGTTGCTACTACTCTTTACTAGGAGAAATTGAATGAGAAGAGCACAAATAGTTGTTTCATTTAATAGGTGGATATGGGATAGGTTTATTAATTGGGTGAAGTTTAAGTAATAATGGGTGGGTCATAAGTAGGTTTATAAATTATATCAACAAGTTAAATTATAACAAATAGTTGAGCGCCACATATTTAAAAAAATATTTTTAATAATTTAATTTTGAAATCGTTAAGTAAGTAGTCAATTTTGAACCCAAAAGTAGATGACAAGGATATTTTGGAGCTAATAGGTGGATGAAAAGGGTATTTTTGTGCTAATTGATGGATGAAGGATAGTTTTGTACCATTTCTAATACTTTCAGGATATTTTAGGCCCTTTTCCGTTTAATTTATTAGGCAGTATAACCTATAGCTGAGTACTTTTATGCACAAAACGCCTCACAAATGTTGCCTCATAGTTGTGAGTAGGTGAAACTATTCTGTTTTGGTTCTTCTCCACGCGTGATCCAGGAATTTTCCTATTATTTTCTCAATTGAGATCTCGATATAGAAGGATCTTTTTATTTCTTCACCGCAGGTTATCGCATCATTTTCTTGAAAATATATTATATCACACCATGGTAGAGTTTAGAATGAGTAATGTTAACCATTTCATTAGTCACACAAACCCATCGATGACTTATCAACTTCCTTTCTTGACAAATAGTTTGACAAAAATGGAGACGAATCGAGATAATGTCCGAACTTGTTTCTAGATTAAATAGAATAGGTATTATATGAAGTTCGTTCTCTTCCTTTGTGCATCTTTGTGATGAGTAAATCTTCAATATTATATATATATATATATATATATATATATATATGTATATATATATATATGTATATATATATATAGAGAGAGAGAGAGAGAGACGCATAATTACATCACATGTTACCACTACTACTAATAGTTAATAGCAGTGTTTTAAAAGGCGAGACGTTTTACTTAGCTTGGGTGAGGTGTAAGTCTTGAGACGTGGAACGTAAACGCTATGGATCTTTAGATTTTTAATTTACAATGTATAGTATAATAATATAATAACACGAAATAATAAAAATACATCAATAGTTTAAAATAATTATGATCAAGGAAACACATAGAAAATAAAACTTCTTACATTATTATACAAGTATAAATAATTGAATATCTTAACTTTCTAATAATATAATAAAAGAATCATTATTTCTAAAAATATGTTGTTGTTATTATTATACTATACAATTTACCCCCTAAAAAAGATAATCAATAAAATTTATTAGTATTATAAATAAAACTATCACTCCACCATGAATAAAAGTAAAATTACTTGCAATTTGTTAAATAAAATATGATAACTTTGAGGCATATGACAAAAACATGAAGACCAATAATAAGTGAAAACGTAAATTTTCGCTTTGTATTTTTAAAAGAAATGTACTCAATTTCTCAGTGCTACCTCATACTCCCTCTGTTTAAAAAAAAAATATACTAGTTTTCTTTTTAGTATGTTTTAAAAAGAATGACTCATTTCCTTTTTTGGTAACAATTTGACTTTAACATTTCACATGACATGTTTAAGACCACAAGATTAAAGGATATTTTAGTATATTTGACATAACATTTATTTAGAACCACAAGATTAGAAAATCTTCTTTCTTTTCTTAAAATCTGTTCCAAATCAATCATTCTTTTTGAAACGGAAGGAGTAGTAAATATGCAATACTACACTCGTTATATGAGTTACTCTCAATCTTCTTAATTCAATAAATTAAAAAACTAATAAGTATCATTCTTTTATTCAAGAATCATGTTGGTCAATTAGGTTAACTAAAGAATTTAACAAATAATTTGTGTAAGATTAGGCAAATCCGGAGCGTTGGGTGTTGAGAGTGATTACGGCATACAACTAGATACTTAGGATATAAGTGTTACAGAACTAAATCTCATACTTGAGCCTCAAAACGTTTTACCAGAGATAAGTCCCAACTGAATTTTTTAAAACACTGGTTAATAATAGTGGCTCTGGTCATAATGGTCGAAATGATGTCAAGGCTTTTTCCCTTTCCAAATGACTAGTAACATTGTTATAGGAAACAAAATAGAAAAAACACTTGTTTAGTTTTTGGTAAAGTAATTGAGATAAGTGTCAAAAACACACCCAAACTATTCACTTTTTTTGAGTTTCATACTTAAACTATTGAAAGTGTGAGTTTCAAACCTAAACTATCACTTTTTGGTTTGAGAAACACATCTCAGTGGTGTGTGTAGTGCACTCTCTCTTTTATATGAAAAAACTTGGACACATGTCAATCCACATAGATAAAATATTTTATCTAGATAAAAATTAAATAATAAAAAATTAATATTAATTAAAAATTAAAGATTAGTATCCATATAAAAGTTAATTTATTTTTCTTATCTCACTTCACCACCTCCTCCACGTACCCCCCTCCCCCGCGACAATCCCACCTTTTTTTAAAAAAAAATCATTTATAAAATATTTGTAAAAAATTCATATTTCATCCTCCCCCCTCCCCCTTCCCCCGATAGAAATTGATAATATTTAATTTTAAAAAATCTACCTTATCCTATTTAATTTTCCACTCCTATTTTTTTTTTTACGTTTTTCTTATTTTGTGTTAGATATGCACGTACATATATTTTTTAGAAAAACAATTCTACTAGTATACCGAATATAACATAAACAACTAAAAAATATAAAAAGTCTTGTGGCTGCAAGTAAAAAATAGTTTTGATATGTATATCTAAACACTGGAAAAAAAATTGAAAACGGAGTGTTAAGTGGGATGGGTAGAATTATATTTTTAAGAAAATAAAATAATATCTAAATTAGTATTTGATGAAGGAGAGGAGATGAAGTAAAAAATGAAATACTTTTATAAAAGAAATTTTAACAAAATAAAAAGCTTTAAAAAATGGTGTGGGGTAAGAAAAATATTTTACATTTTATTTTATAAAGAAAATATTATTTTTTTATAATAGTTTTTCAATTTTAATTTTAACTAATTCTAATAATTTATTTATTTTTTGTCAAGGTTGAATATTTTGTCCATATGGAGTGTGATGTAGAAATTCTTTAAAATAAGAGAGAGTGTATTACACATACCATGATAAGAGTGGTATAAAAGAGAGAGATGTGTTTCTCAAACTAAAAAGCGATAGTTTAGATATGAAACTTGAACTTTCAAGAGTTTAAATATAAAACTAAAAAAAAATAAAATAATTTAGATGTGTTTTGACACTTATCTCAAAGTAATTTAAAAAAAACTTGCTATAGTGGATCTTCTCCCCCTCATTTGTTTTTCTCATTGCCTACCCTAGTGTTGTACTTATTCATTCATTGGACAAGTGGGAAATGGAATAGTACTAAGAGTTTGGTGTTCCGCAGAATTGAAATTGAAATTGAAATGTGGATATATCTAGTCCTGCTCTGAATCATCCATTCAAAAATCAGTGTTGATACTGAATGAAAAGCCAAAGTATGAATGGATCTGATTGTAGGAATGGAGCAGTAGTTGTATCTGCTTCTGAATTGTCACAATATTTGAGCAGCCACAAGTACAAAGATGGAGAAACCCTTAATACCAAACTAGCTATGTTTTCAGGAGGATATTGTGGGCTCCGTGTGTTTTGTTTCGGCTTAAGTGAGTAACTCACTAATTACTTTCATTTTCCATCAATACTCATTACTACTTTTCTCACTCACACTCAATGCATATGCAGCCGGATACCTGGTTCTCACAACTACTCCTATTCTTGGAGTTATTTGTTACTGCCATGCTTCACATATGTCTATTTCTAGGTTTTGTCAGGTATTTACTTGGACTACTCCATGCATTTATTTACTTTTTCTTTACAACTCTTTCAAATCTTTCTTTTCTCTTTTTTGCAGCATTCTGGTTTATCTGATGTTAATCCTGGCAATGCTGTTCTAATGGACACTGGTGTCACCATAGCTCACTGGCGGAAGCTCTTCTTCCAAAAACTAGGGGTAAGGAATATGTGAGGTATCTACATCTATTCTTCTTTGCCTCAAAATCTATCCTCATATTTATTTTTCTACCTACATTCTTTCAAATCTCTTTGTATTAATGTAATCAATTTTGCTTATATCTGTGGATGGGGTCCAATTCAATGTTTCCTGCTATGTTCTTGGAATCATAACTATTTTGGAACTACTACGTAATGGGAATCATATCAGCTACTCTTTTTGGGATCATATGTTAAGTTTCTTTCGACAAAAGCTTTTCTAAGGAGATTTAGGATTTACGCTTAATTGATTGAAGGAGAATCTGGAAGACTAAACTGGATAATTAGCAAAGACAAAAAGGAATCACTTCTTCCTTAAATTAGTTGGATTTAGAGAGAAAAGTTGCTGCAAAATTAAGATAACAGTTTGGATCCACTAAATTTGGCATTCCAAAATTGTTTTCACATCATCTATGGGAAGGTAGAAGCAGAATTTGCAATTTTGCTAGAATTACTATATATGTTGACTTTAGTACAGTCAACTTAGAAAACTTTCCACCTAGGTTTATGCTGGATTAAATACTGTCCGTATAATCTATAAGTTAGTAGCTATCTATATCTCTGAACTAAAAGAATATTTTCTTATGAACTATTGGCTTTCTGATCCTCATAAAATGTTCTCTGCCTGCAATGCTTTAATTGATGGAGCACCTACTTTTGAAAGCTTATGTTGTATTATAGGTTTAGCATACATGTGCGCAGAGATGCAAGCTAGACCACTGTTTCTAGGGTTGTACGCACTAAGGGGTCGTTTGGTAGAGTGTATTAATATAATGCAAAATAGAGTGTATTAGTAATGCTTGCATTAGAAATGCATGTATTAGTTATACTTGCATTCATTATACATTAGATTATTTTTATGCATCGCTTGGATTGGTGCATTAAAAATAGAATGCATTGCATTAAAAAATATTTACAAATATGCCCTTCACTTTTATGGTGGAAAAGATATAAAAAAGGTATTGAGGGGCAATTGGGTCTTTAATTGAGCTAATGCATGCATTAAAACATTGCATTGCGAATACCTAGAAATTCATGGTATTAGCAATACACACCTTAATGCACCTAGGTTCTCTATTTACTATGTCTATTGGTTTAAAGTACTTATTACTGACATCCATTTGAAGCACAAGCACCACTAATGGTAATCTTTTTATTGTTATTTAGATTAAGGCTCCTGAAGATCATGGTGGATGGGACTGGCCTGAAGTATTTCCAGTGAGTACTAGTTCGGCAGAGTTTTATCCTTCCCTTCCGAATTTATCTCCAAATGTTGAGCTGTCCGGCACATTTGGAGCTTCAAATGGAGCTAGACAGTCATGGAGCAATATGTCTATTTCAAAGAACCCTCAGCATCCGCCATTGTCAAACTTAAATGGGATACAAGACCTGGGGAATGGATCTTCATTTGTTTCAGATTATATTGGTTCAAATTCTAAGGACACAATTACTTTCAATTCTCTTCCAGATCTCAAAATTTCAAAATCGCTTGGTATCAACAGTTCACTGTTGCAAATGGATGGAAGTAGTGTCTCCTCAAGTATTGAGTTGAGACTTGGGCATCCATCCCAGCAAAGCAAAAAGTTGGGAACTTTAGCTCCACAAACTTTTGAGTATCATTCCATTGTCAAACCAATAGAATACCAACAACCATTGTTTCCAGAGCCCCTTATGCATAAAGGTCTGTTATTATTTGTGAATTAATCCCTTTAGTTCTTGATATCTCTTTAAGCTTACACCTGTCAGTGTCACACAGCAGTTGAATCACAGGCAGTGGAAGAAAGCAAGTCAAATTTTCATATGTTGAATTTGAGTTCAAGAAGTGGAAAGTGCCAGCCAGACCTTGTCAACTCTGCCTATGAACTCCACAGTGCAACAAGTGAATCCAGAACTAGAAATTCTATATTTCCTGTGGTACAAGCACAGGTCAAGGGTCCTTCAGAAGGACTACTATACTCTGAAGATATCAAAAATATGGTTTATGGAAGTCATACTCCATCCAGAGAACCTCAGTGTAAATCCCTTACTCTAAAGTGCAACCAAATTGATTTTCATTGTGCTAGAGGTATGATGACTAATAAGGAATTTAATGTTGACGCTTCATGTGCTCTTGGACGTGGGAACAGTGATAAAGTTGTGGCCAACAATATTGTTAATTTACACAGTGCTGCTGAGTTGAACTTTGGACTCTACTCCAGGAATTACGAAAATAGAAGGACTGTTAAGAGAATTGTGGAAGGGATTAGTCATACCAATCACTTGGCCTTACATGAGAACAACCTTCATTCATGCAAGCCCTGTGGTATAATGATGGATATGCCTGATGGTCAGAACACCCTTAATTTGTATGGGAAGACATCTTTATTTTCTCATGATGGACCCTTTGATAATGGTAATATCAGGTCTGTCTGTAAACCAATGTCTAAAGCAGCTCCACCATCGCAGGCAGTCCCATTGGGGTTTCCATCATCAAGTTCAACTCTAATTGGAAATCAAACTCTACAACTATCTAAAAAAGAGTGTCTGAATGGAAGGCAGGTTAAACTCAGTGAGAATCCAAGACCGCAAACCTTGCATCATAGGTTGGAGGTTTCTTCTCCTGCACCTGTCAGTTCCTCTACAACAGCCTCCAAAGGGCATATATGCAGGAATCCTTTTTGCAAAGCACCAACATCTATAAACCAGTTATATGAACCCAGTGTTGTGAATATGCTACATGCGTCTAAGACTGCAGCAGTATCTGCCTTCTCTGGTGTTAGTGATTATGTGGGAAAGCATATTCAAACTATAGCTCCTATTACTGGTAAAGGACTGCTGTTTCCTTTTCAGTTTTCCTTCTATCTTATTTGATTTGTAATTTTAATGAATAGGAAGTTTATGTCCATACAGATCAGCTTGAAGGTTTTAATTTTTCAGCTTTATCACGTGGAGCATCTCTGCGTGCTCAAGACTCAGGAGTGGACTGTCAGTTTTCCTCTGATTTTCATGCAGTTCACTGGCCTTATCTAAGGTAACTCTAGTGAAGTATTTTCTGTAACTTTACTTTTCCATTTGCAATCAATTCTGTCTGTAAGTGTCGATGTTTGGTTATAACTCTGCCCTTGGCCTGAGTCACCCTAGAAGATAATTAATTTGTTGTATGCAGAGATTCAGTATGTACTACTCCCTCTCTCCCAGATAACTGTCATAGTTGAGGAATCCTCTGATGTTCCCTGGCTTTACCCAATTTATTTCCCTCAAGCTGATGAACATCCTCCAAAGCTGTTATGTCCATTTGCAGTGCAAGCTATAGGATCAGTCGAGAGCGATAGAGAATAGAAGGCTAGAAATCGACTCAGATTTATTTCAAGGTCGTATATGAATGTGTAGTATAACCTCCATTCAAATCAATTGAATCAATGCAAGCAATGTTGCTTCCACAAGCCTATTCATTGATAACCGAAGCTCTTCAAATAAATCTCCTCGGTACTTGAACTTAGTTCATTAAAGCCGTCAACTCCATTCAATTAGCCGGGCATAAGCTGTTATGGTCAATATGGAAGGATCGACTTACAGACAATGTATAAATTCAGCTCGTTAAAGGGAGGTCGAAACCTTAGAGTTTAATGGAAGAGTGAACTTTGATTTCTTGCTTTTTGCTAAAGTATGACCTAATGATTTATTTATCAGAACCCCCTTTAAATAGGAGATGATAATCCAACGTGTGTAGATTGGTGAACTTTGAAACATTATATTATTAAAAAAAAAAAAGTGAATGGTGAACTTTGAAGCAAAACGTCGTCAGATGGCAACAAATTTATTTGTGCCAAAAAAGGGAAGAGAAAAGATTGATATGAAACTTCTAGGACATTTTCTCCCAAACTAAGTCTAAAAAATATGGTTATTCAATGCACCCAAGGGTGTAGCCTATTGGTCAATGAAGTAGGTTGAGAACTATGATCTCAGGTTCAAATCTTAGGAAGGCAAAAACGCTAAGTGATTCTCCCCATCTATTTAAGCCTTGGTGGACATAGTTACTCAGTACCTGTGTTGGTGGGAGGTAACAGATATCTCAGGGAATTAGTCAAGAAGTGTGCAAGATGGCCGCGTATCGTGGCTATATCAAAAAAGGAGTATGATTATCTAACCAAAAATCATATAGAAAATGCTTACAACTTTACTTTATTAAATATATATATAGAAAATGTGGATTTTGTATAACTCAACAACTTCCCGCACGTGCTATTCATCGCTAGAGTTCACATCATTATTTTAAAATTGAGATGTGAGTGAGATTAAGCTTGCCAACTGTTAGCTCTGATATGCTGTTGAATTGTGTAAACTAATTCAGCTTAAAAATTGGAATGGCAGAGAGGTAACCCTTTTATTGATCTCATTATGTCTGTAGTATGCCCTCTTCCTCTGATGTGTGAGCACGATAGTTTTCCTTTTGCACCAAGCACATGGAGATATTTCGTTGATGGACTGCAGGGAGACTCGAATCTAGAAATTCTAAAGAATTTGGGCACATCCAATCCAAAAACTTAAGGTAGTGGCTGGAGTAATACAAAATATTTATGAACCCTTGCCTATTGGAAATATTTTTATTTTTACTTTGTAGAAAGGAGGATCCTTATACGATGCAATCTAGTTTTATGTTAGGAAAGGAATGCCAAATGTTTCAAAGGAAAGATGGATAGTGAACAGCAGCTTAAATACAAATGTTTATGGCTTTTAGCTTTTTTGTGCAATGAGTAATCTCGCGGATGTAAAGGATGAACATAGCAAGATAAATTTTTCATGTAATCTTTGCAACAATAGGGATCTCCTTATAATACTTGTACTGTTTTAGCACCATCTTAGCGATAAGCTTTTCCTCTTTTTAATATACAACTTACTTTTCAACAAAAAATTAAAAATGCTGCAATATAGCAAGGCCCATTAAATATATCCTTCAAAGTTATATGTGAACCATAGACAAAGGAGGAGCTTAATGGTTAAGACCCTCCACTAACCAAAAGGTTGAGTTTCAAGTTACTTGGGTAACATAGTGGGAAAGGATTACTGTTGGGCTCCTAGGTAGGGGGTTTGGGAAATTGAATTCTTTGTATCAATGAAAAGTTATTTAGAACTATACTATAACAATGAAAATAGTAACAGTTTTTCTTTCAATGATCATGTCTGTTTATATGCATTTGACTTGATCTTATTCTAGTCCTTCAAATTTTTGTTCTGATTGATTTCTTGGTTTTACATGGGCTTAGACATGGAGGCTCTGAAGGTAATATTTCTCCATCAGTTGAGCAAGCAAATTACTTTCCGGAAGCATCAAATTCATTTATGTCTTGCCTCTGTAACTGTGCTGTTCAGCCGGATGTTTTTGTTGAAAAACATCATTTCATTGGTGAACCTCTGGATACTACTCAGGTAGAACAAAATGACGCTTCTGGCTGCATTAACAACTTATTGCTTGTAAGTTGAATGACAGTCAGAAAGTGCCCTTGGACAATGTGGCCTCTTTGGCAGGAAGCGACTTAATGGGGAATAGGATAAATAAACTGGAGTGTCACTCTTCTCAATGGAGAGATGTTAAAAAGGTGACTGGAGCAGTTAGTCTGACATTTAAGGAACAAACAACAGGTTTCCTCAACATGGATAAAATGAGGGGACAAAGTGCTGATGCCGGTATAAACAAACCCAGTTGTGATGTAGCTTTTCAAGATGTTGCTGATGCCGGTGGAAACAAACCCAGTTGTGATGTAGCTTTTCAAAATATTGAATATCTATAGGAGCCAGAAATATCCAATGTTTCTTCTGGAGGATCTGCACCTGTTGTTAGTGAGGCATCTGCGGTGATTCATGACAATGAGTTCACTACTGATGATCAAAAGACTGTGGCAAGTAATGTTGTTGATGAAGGATCAGGAATCAACAGATGCTGGTCATCTAGTGATGCACAAGGCAGTGAACAAAGTGCTGAGTTTCTTGGTGTTGCTTGTGAATTCAACCCCATGGATGCAGGACCATCCAAAGGGTTTGCTGATAATTCTTCTGATAGTCTGAATGATGAACTTCGACTAAAAGATCCCTTAAAATTGAACAAAATGCAGAACCACCATATTCAGAAAGTGTCTGATTTCTCCAAAAAGGTGATTAGAAAAAGAACCAAATGGAGAAAGTTGGATACAACTCTTCCTACCGTCTACTCTGCTTGTGGCTATCCAGAGGACACTTGTGGTTCTGGTCTGCAACATCCATGCAATGATGAAAAAGGTGCCCCCCTATCTGAAAATGACAGTGCAGAAAAATGTGTGTATTCCATAGAACCAAGTTTCAGAGAAAGGAGATTCAGAATGCGTTCATTGAATACTCTTTCTTGCACTGGTAAAGTTAATTGCCATGATGCAAAAGCTGTTGGTACTCAGTCAGATCTTTTAAAGGTCAGTGATGATGATACCTTTGTAGCTTGTGAATTACCTAGAAGAAAGAGACTGAAACTGGACACTGCAACACCTGTTAGGCAGGCAGATGAGGGATATTATCTAGGTGTTGATGCTGCAGCTAAGTGCAGTTTTGTAGATACCTCTATGTTTCCTGAGATGCATGAGAAGGCGTATAGAAGGGCTGTAAGACCTATAGTGGGGCAGAAATATGGAGTAATTTCTAATGCGAATCCATCAAAACCAGTCAAAGTTGTTTCTCTAAGAAAAATTTGTGACTTATTGGAAAAGTATAGCTCTTCTGGAAACTCAACTTCAAAATTGACTTCTGTAAAATTCAGGAAGGCAAGTGCAAAAGAAAAACATCGACGCATTAACAGGTCTCCATATCTCAAGAAAGTCAAAAGTTGTAATGCCAATTGTGTTGTAACTACCAAAACATCTAAAAGTCATCTCTTGACATCTAGTGAATTGGATCCTTGCCAATCATTAGAGCAATCCAAAAGAGCGCATTGCCATGGAGGTGAACAAGGGGCTCACTTATTCTACTCTCTAGAGAAGAGAAGGTATGATTACCTCATAGAAACTGGTAATATTGCAGATGATTCTCGGCCAACTCCACAGAAGCCATTGTCCAAGGAGTTTCACAAACAGGGCCTTAATGAGTTGACACTTAAAGGTATGATTTCAATAACCTGGTTCTCAAATCGCTCTAGGGACATTTCTAACAATAATCTGGTTGGTACTGTAGGTATTCATCCAGGAGAAGGAGGTTCTACCTGTGCCCGAACAGAGGTTTGTTGTTTCGTATAACAGTTATAATATAATTGACTCCTGGATAAAGATTTTCTAAGATTTTTCTACCTTCAGGGATACAAGGGCCGCAAAAAGGAAGGACTGGGGTATAATCTTCATCAGTATTCTGAGTCTGGCGGTGGAGGCCTTGTTGCCCAGGAGCAATTAAATGCCTGGATTCACATAACTGGACAAAAGCCATCAAGAAAGGAGATTCTGAGGCTTCCACCTAAAGATGTTGGATATGATTATCGGGTATGTCTGGAACAGTTGGGTTGCTTGACCATTGTCAAACCTATAGTGTTCCTACTGAGAAGTCACGTGTATAACTTTTTTAATTCTTGTGCGCTTTGATTTCAGTCTATGCTACTGATGTTTTCTTCTTTTTTACTCTTTATTTTTGCAGAAGGAATATGTTCGCTATAAGCACTCCAAAGGGTGGAAGAGTTTGGTTTTGTATAAATCTGGCATTCATGCTCTTGGCCTTTACACGTCTAGGTTTATTTTACAAAGCGAAATGGTCTCATCTGTCTCTATTCTCTTCCTCTGAATTTATAAGTTTCTCATCAGCAAATTTAACTTTACTTTCACTTTTTACCTCTAGGTTGTTGAATATGTGGGTGAGAAAGTGGGGCTCCGGGTCGCTGACAAAAGAGAAAATGAGTACCTGTCAGGAAAAAAATTGCAGTATAAGAGTGCTTGTTATTTCTTTAGGATTGATCAAGAGCATATAATCGATGCAACCCAAAAGGGAGGGATTGCCCGATTTGTGAACCATTCATGCCTGGTAGGTGTCTTCCGTAGCAATTTTGTCCAGTTATGTGAACCATTCATCTCTGCTTTTGGTGTAATTTATGTTTTCTATAAGAGAAGATTGACGTCAGTTTGATTGATCAAGTATGATGGACTCAGCTTTTCTTGTTTTGCTAATTCATTTTACCAGCCAAACTGTGTTGCCAGAATCATTTCTGTGAGGAATGAGAAGAAGGTAGATAGATACATTCCACTCTACTTCTTTTCGCTTATATTTCATAGTTGTCTCAATCAAAATATGTAAATAATAGTGACATAATGCAGGTAGTATTTTTTGCTGAGAGAGAGATCTATCCTGGAGAAGAGATTACATATGATTACAATTTTAACCATGAAGATGAAGGGGAAAAAATTCCCTGCTACTGTAATTCAAAGAATTGCCGGCTGTATCTGAACTGACAGCTTGATACTTGTTCATTCGTTCATTTGTTCATAATTTGGGAGCCAATTGAAGTATATGGATGTAAAACTATTTGGCCTCTGCAGAAGTACGTGCTAATATTCTCGTGTATAATCTTGTACATTCATATGTATGCATGTAAATAAGTATTTTATATTTTTACGTTAACATCTACATCTGCAGTTTATTCTCACCCAGTCCTTTGGTTTCTTGATTTAAGTTATAGCACCAAACAAATCGTACTTACAGCTCTGCTAATAAATGCATATACCCCCAGCAACAACACCACCTCAATTTGGATCGACTAGAAATAAATCTTAAACTGATATATAGACCATCCTCTCAAGGCAATGTGCAGCATAAATTCTAACTAATTTTTTAACCAACAGGGACCTAGTTAAGATTTGCAAAGCACGAGAATCAATGTTAGCATAAAGATAGTTTCACTCATACCTGAACAGAACAGAATGAATACAGAGGATGTTTATAGCTCACTTTAACTGCAGCCTAGTAAATTAAACCTTGAAGTTATCCAGATTGTTGCTCTATGCATAACATCCTGTCCGACTGAAAGTAACAAATAGCGAAAAACTTGAGATCCCTCATCATTGTCGCTAGCCAACTAGTAAACTAATAGTTTCAACATGGCAGCCTACTGCATATGAATAGAATAGATTTGCAACTTACACAGAGGTTCGGAACATATAGGATAAAGGACATATGGAACTGCATACAAGAAAAGTTTCAAATATTCTAACAATGATCATTGGGAGGGAACAAGATTTTCTCGTGTGCAACATGGGTATAGAAACTACAAACCCATCATACATCTTGCGTGAGTGGAATAGCTTCAATCACAACACAGTTCTAAGAACCCCAGTTCGGAATGTTAGCTGTAGCTTCATTCACCATTTTTACCAGAGTAACCTGCCAAAAACAAATACATGCATACTCAACTAGAGAAATTGGATGGAAGGTCAAAATAAGATCTCTGTCATTGACCACAGGGACTTCATGCATGTCACAACATCAAAATAGATTTCTCAACATTAAATGTGGATTGTAAGGCACCATTATGGAGAAGAAAAATATGTGTCATCTAAGCTCATTTATCGATCAAAAGAAAATTATTAGGGACATTTGCACTCGGAACATACAGAGATAAAGTATATTGCAAAATAAAATATGTACTAATTATTCTTTGCTTAAATAAGCATTGTTTCAGGTCAAATACTTTTTTCGGCCCACCCACTATAATTTGTTGTTAAAAGTTCTACCGAAATAAGCTCACTTCTAGTTAAGGGAAAGTTACTTAATTGTACACAGTTACCATTAACCAATATATAAGCTATCAACTAGATCAATTGTTTTACTTAGACACATAAAAGAAAAAGGTTAAAATTGATTAGGTGAATCTATAAGGGAAAGTTGATATTTGTGGAGCTAGTTCATTAGGTTAGAATTTGTTTTGGAATAATTCAAACTAATATTGAACTTTGAAGTATCTGACAGAGTGTAATGAACGGAGTTGACAAAGAAACTAACATATGGAACAGACTATACAAGCTAATCACGCAAAAAGCTTAATTTTGTTCTCTACACATTCGAGGCTTCAACTACTGATCAAGTGAAGAAAGCATTCAATTTCTTACCAAGAGCATGATGCAAATGAAGATGAAGGAAATCATCCATTATAATTTCTTCTGATACTTCAAAACCTTTTGCGAATATCTCACCAGAGTTTAGAATTTGGTAAATTTTACATGCTACTAGTGAATATTTTAGTACAAGATGATAAGACTCTTTTGTACCTTTTCACTTCTACCACCACTAATTTGAAAGTAAATCATCCATTGAGTAAAAAGATAGCAATGCCAGTGTTAATAGCAATAGAGAAGCAAACCAAAATAGAAATGGACGTTTATCAGTAAAGTAATTATGAGCTTTTTAAAAAAAATATATTTGAACAATAAGATATGATTTTAATTATTAGATGTATAATTTGATAATAAGAAAAAAAAATGCCTCCTGATTACTGGACCCCTTCTTGTTATGATCTGGTAATTAAAGCTTAAGCTGGAGACTAAGACAGGAAACATACCACGCTCTCTGGAACACCAGGTGGAGGCAGAGAAAGGTTCTTCGGTGGCCAGGTATTATCATATGATCTTTTGTCGAATCTCCACTCTCCAATTTTTCCATAGGTCATCTTTCCCTGAAATGCATGTTCTTCCCATCAATCATCATTATGTTTATTACATGTAACTTGGTATTCTCATAGTTGTAGGAAGTGGCTATTACCTTCATATCATAGTCACATCCATATGTGTAATGAATTATGAACGCCTTGCCTATTTCTGTATCCCAAGGAGGCTGAAAACATTCAACAATACATGGAAAATTAGATTTCTGGTACATAAGGAAGAAATAATGCAATGAAACTTCACCTCACAACCAAATAACGATTTCAATTTTCAGATGTACTCCCCATGAAACAATAAAACCACATTAAGCAGGGAAGTCTTTGCAACTTTGGTATATGAAAAGCAGAAAAGCAATGCGCTAACCACACCAATGAAAAGGTTAAAGGAATGAAATCGGGTCTATCTGAGATAAATCTTACTGTATCAGCAGATGCATATATAAATCAGATGATGTTTTGAGACTAAACAAGGAGAGCTATGCTATTTCAGTTTGCTCAAAGCAGAGCAAACTTCTAAAGATCCTATGAACATTAAGAGGAAAAGGCAAAAGCATGGCAAATTACAACTCCTGTCTTTACACAGGTTCCAGACATAGAATCAAAATTTATAGACTAAAAAGGGCTCATTTTGCTGGGGAGCAAGTTATCCTAGGATTAATTATCCCGTAATTAGTTATCCCACCCTCAATGCAGGATAAAAATAACACTACAATCCTGGGGTAACTATCCCGGTAAAGTTATCCCGCAATTTTATCTCAACCAAAAATGAGATAAACTCATCAGAAAAATAATTCCGGGGTTAGTTGTCAACTTATCCTTTGTACCAAACGAGCCCTAAGAGTTTTCTAGTAAAGCAACAACTTTTTTAAAAAAGAAAAGGTTTAATGTTTTACCAAAATTCATACTTCTGCAACAATTTTTGTCTCTATTGGTAAAGGGAGATGAAGCATCTCACAGGGGAAGTTTTCAGCACACGAAATATAAACATCAAATCTTTGGTTTCATTGTGTATAGTAGAATAAAAAAATGGCTATTCTAGAACCTGGATGCTATGAAAGCCTTTTCTCAGAAATCTCTTCAATTTTGGCCTATGTTTATATCCAGAAAAATCTCAGTGCTATAAGCAAGTCGCTAATGCACAATATACTTTGGAACTCTTAGATAGCCACTCAAATCAGATGGAAAAGGTGTATACTGATCCGAGCATCCCAGAATACATTCACTTGGCTTTCCCTTGGCAATATTCTACATTCCTTAGCACTTTCAGAAATAGTAGTCTATTCGTATTAGTAGTTAGGTTAGCATTCTATACAAGGTAGTTACTGAGCATAGCATCTAAAAATGCATTAGTACGAGACACCAGTGATTCGTTTTGCTATACATCGTAAGCATCTTCTGGGTATGATTACAGTAATGAAACTTGCACTTTTACCGGATCAAAGAAACATAACCCACACACCATATCTGAATAATTTGTTTGGGTGTTGAGCACTTGTAACATAAGAAGTTCCATCATTCAGAGGTTTTTTCAAGTATTAAAAGAATCCCAGAGGATTTAAAGATATGATAATTATCAAATACCATTTCAGGAAAAACATAGTGATCGAATGGGCAACAGCATATCTTCTTTATTTCTGTTTTGGCTTGGAGTGAAAAACGCAATAATGTAAACTATCAATGGAATAAATAAATAAATAGGAAAACAAATGATGATACCTGAATCATAAATTCATTGTGCAATACATTACCGACATTATGCAAAGCAGATGCAACTGCATAGGCATACCTGCATATGAATTAACAAAGTTGAGGCAATTTGTGATTATGCATTATTACTTTTTGGTAACTAGCTAGGGCAGGGTAATTACATCTCAAGCACCCAACCAAAGGCTTTGTCTGCTTCAGGATCCTTTTTCATGGCCAAAGAAACATTCATCCATGTGGGAGCTATCTTCTTTAAAGCTTCCTAAAGGGATTTTTTTTTTGGTTTAGAAAAGCAACAGTAGCAAACTTATATATATATATATAAAAAAAAAAAAACAGTAATGAAGTACCTTGCTAACAATGACAGGTGAATTTCCTATGGGATCAATATCAGTTATAGGTCCGTTTTGTTGAGGGAAGAACTTTCTTAGTACAGACTCATACTTTTTGGGTTCAATGTAAAAGAAAGGAAATGCAGCTCCAAGTCCATCTTTAGATAGGTTAGGGATGGGCTTGACAATAACATGATCTGGTTCTGACATCAATATGTAGTCTTCTTCAATTTGTGCTTGTTGGAGCCATTGAACAAAAGCCCATGGTCTATTGAGGACAATATAACCCTGAAATTGATTGACATGTGAAGTGAGAAAAGGAATAGGAAATTGTACAAGTTGTAATAAATTGATTAATTGTTTGAACCTGATCCATTCCAGAGGGAAGTGGCTGAGCAACAAAAGTAGGGATCTCATCCATGAATCTATCTGATTTTCCAGAATGTAAGATCCTTGTAAAGCCACCCATCTCAGAATTAGGTTCATCTTTAAACTTTTTGAACCAGTAATACATAATCCTACACTGCCAAGTGTTATAAACAGAATCAGAAGATGTAACAGCTGTGTGAAACAACCTCTTCTTCTTGTTGATGATGTTGTTATTTGATGGCATCTTGATAATTGGATCTTGAGAAAACAATGTTTTTGCAGAAGATGGACCAGGAAATTCTTGCTTGAAAGAAGCATTTGCTGAGATGAGAATATTGTATGTGATTAATGCTGCTGAAAACGTAATCACAACTGTGAAGAACATTTTTCCCCAACCCATTTTTCTTCTTCAAGATAATCAGCTCTCAGATGAAACGGGTAGATTATACTATATTCTATATTGGAAACAAGGTGGTACCAAAGTCTTAAGTGCTCAGCTGTTAGGGAGTTGGTGTGGCAAGGAAGTGGAGCTTCTCTCACACAAACAAAATCGTTGACTATAATTTCCTAAAAAAAAAAACACTCACTATACAACTGAAAATCCTTTCTTTTAAACAGCCGCCTCTCATAATTCATCAAATCTTAATCCGCTCATTTGGGACGATGCTCTCAACAGAATTTTCTTCAAATCAAACCTTATGCATATATTTTAATTTCAAATTATCTCAATTTTTTTTCAAAAATATGATTGTAATTAAAAATTGTGATTTTAATTTTTTTAAATATAAAACTTGATCCATAAATTTACGCATAAATTATATTTTTTACCATTAATAGGTGGATGCTTAGGAATTAGGATGGAGCGCACCTGTCACTGGAATATAGCCAAAGAATGAGTTAGAAAGAAATCATAAAAAACACTTCAATCGAGAAGTCACCGAAAAAGTAATTGAAATCACTATATATCTAAAGGTTTATAGCAGATAACAGTGGAAACTTGTAGAAAATGACATAAAGGACAAGAATGTTAGCTAAGTCCATACTAGATTTCATTAATCACGACAAATTTATCTGTTGGAGCACGTAACGATAGCTCTAAATGGACAATTTACAATGGATTATATAGTTTATGCATATAGTCCAAGAGGAGTGATTTCAGTGATTGATGTATTTCATTTATTGCATGTAAATAGATGTTCCATTCATTTATAAAAGGTTGAATTTTTTTACAATGCTAGGCAATATACATAAATTTTTACACTATAATTTTTTTTCTCATTACATTATTGATCAAGACAATACCCTTAAGAATACACACCCCGACACCTTTGATTTGGGAGCTAATTAATACCTTAAAATTATATTTGGGATAAAAGTTGAAGCAACAAAATCTGAAGATTATCATTTCTTTCATTTATTAAATTACAATATTGTTCTTTACAAAAATATTTAATAACACATCTATTTGCTTAATACCTAATTTACTAGGGAAGTTGATCCATGTGTTTTAACCTCGTAAAAAAATAAATTGTAACAATTGTCACATCCGCAGAGCACCCTCCAGATGCGACCTGCGTCGTCGTCCTCTCAAAGGACTTAGACAAGCCCTTAGCATTCGTCATAACATGTCATCAGCTAAAATTGCGGAAAAATTTAAAACTTTTGCATACTATGTGAAGTTTACTTAGAATTCATACTTAACAATCATGAAACATACGTAACGATAGTCTAAGAGTTGTCTCACATAAAAAACCATCTAAAGAGTACAAATCTGGACTTAGCCAATAAAAAGTCAATACGCCATATAGGCCTTAATACAAGATAATTTAAAGAACATAAACAGAATCAATAATATTCTTAATCACTACTAAAGTCTTCATAAGCTAGAATAACGAAAAGATAGCATCCCCGAACATGAGGACCTAACAACACTTGGAGAAAGAGTTCCAAGCTTCTTCAATCGACCTTCTTAATCTTCAATGGTCGGACCCTACATTTGTAGTAATATAAAGTAAGGGGTTAGTATGCCACATGTACTAAATATGGGTATATGCATATAAACATTTAAGGACATGCATGAATAAGAACCATTTCTTTAGAAAGCATGCGAGGTCATTTGAAAACTTTAATGTACATATACTATAGCATATACAAGATAAGGATCACAGCAACATGAAGCATGAACATAACCAAAGACATAACATCATAAAGTCATATTATCATTTCATGTTCAATAATGCATATCAACTTAACATGCAAAGCACTTACTAATAATCTCATCCCAAGTCTAATAGTGCAATGATCGTGTGAAGCCCCATAACCCCACATAATCAAGTAAACAATATAGGAGACCATAAGTAAAGCTTTGCTTCATACAACTTATATCATGAGTAATCATCACCACTTATAACAATATATACCAATAACATGTTCATCAACATAATTAACCTCATATAAGAGTAACATCATATATCATAAGCATTATACATTTCATATCATCATATTACAGAAGAACAATCTACTAGGACTTCCCTTAGAGTCTACTTGTGCAATGTCTAGGTAGAGTCACATACCCCTACTTATACTAAGTAAACTCCTCAAGTCACCCTAGTCAATATCCATTTACTTTTCCTTCATTTTACTTGAGGGAACCATTTCCTTAACCGAAATTAGACCATGTGAGCTAAATATGGAATTCGGTGTCATGAAACCCCACATCGAAAAAAGGTGATCTACCGATCAAAATAGAACCAAACATGACGTAGATTTCTAGGTGGATCCACTAGCTAATATCCTATGGTGGCAACATAGTTCAAGAACTAGGAGATATATTGGAGATCCATAGTTCCATATTACATGGCAGTCTCTATCTCATGAGAGTCATTGTGAACCTAGCTTCCAACCAGGGAAGGGACACCCATCATATCTAGTTCATCGGTGCTAAGCTAAAGTCCCTTTTTGAATAACCTTTAAATCATCATTAGTTCATGAATCTTATCATAGGTAATAGGAGATTAATTCCTTGTATAAACATGATCATAAGCTCTTTAGGTTTAGATGAGAACTTTGTTTCATCACAACCCTTCATTTGTGAGATTAACATATCATAATCATATTGTGTAAGGCATACAATATAAACATCATCACTTGCATTATCATATTCTTACCGTGATCTCACATTGAACATGTTCATAGCCCAACCTATATTCATAGCAACATCATACATACTTCAATAGCATAGTAACATCAATTATAGGCTAACATAACAATTATAGAGTAATCACGACTTTGGAAGACTTCCCTCTTGCTTACAAGAACCCTTATCAAGAGCTTATGTTCAATATACAACCATCATCCAACAACATAGTGAAATACTCAATAGCATAACCAATCCAATTCTTCAAGTCATATATAAGACCAATTCGTAATTTAGGGTAAGGAAAAGGGTCGTTAATAGTTCATTCCGATCATAGTTCCAATCCCAACGTTTACATATTATCAAGTAGTAGATATAACCCAATCAAAACCATTATTTAGAGAGGGAACATGCTTCACACGAAATTCAAACATTACAAACAAATCACCCAACAATACATACATATTTAACCATAGAAAATCTTTATGTTGCATCATTAGTCGTAAATCTTGAGTTAGGAAGAAAACCGTTTGTAGAGAAGAAACCCTGGAAGTTGAATTCTTGAAAAGCATCTTTGAACGGACCTCTTGGGGAAAGGAATCCCAAGATTGAAAAATTCATACCTTATCGATGAATATTCCACGAAAATTGAATGGAAATCTTGAAGTCTTCGTCTTCTTCCTTAAGCTTTTCTTGTTCTTTAATGGAGTTTGAAAAAGAGAGTGTTCTTGAGAGAGATGAGAGGAATTGTGTAAATCTGATTGAAGTGTGTAAAAAGTGGTCTAAAACTTACCTAAATTCATTATAAAGTCGTCCCATATAATACCCAAAAGACCCTTCACTTAAATGGGTCTTTTTGTAAAGTTAAATTACCTAAATTCTGACTTTAACGAATCTGGGAAGTGGCTGCGCGTCGCGGGGCCAATTCCAATTTTTTTTTCTGAATTTTGGGTCGAGGCAGTAAGCCTCGTGACAGCTCCGCGTCTCGAGGCTGCTTCCCAAATTTTATTTTCGAAAATTGAGATGGGGCAGTGACCCTCGTGTGGGCTGCGCGTCGCGCATCAGCCCTTTAAAATCTACCTGCTCGCCCATGTTTGGGTCCTCCCCAAGGACCCTTCGGGTGGTCCTTGGGGTGTAGTTACCGGACGTTTGGATCCTTTGTACTACATATTACTTGTTTGAAGTCTTTTTACAAGTTTTGGACTTCATTTGACACTTAGAAACCTTCACCAAACATAGGGACGTCAACTAGTTCAAATTAGCTAGTTTCCGGACGTCAAGGTCTTTCTTTGTCGTTTTGGCTCTAACCTTTTATAAATGAGTTTATTACACTAATATAGGTCTGGAAACATAATTTTAACTATTGTTAAATAGGCTAAGCTCTAGTCTAAGTCATGGAACTTCTAGAGTGTTACATTATCCACCCCTTAGGAACATTCGTCCCCGAATGACACTTAAATCTTTTGGAGGGTAAGGATAGACTCAATACTAGCAGCCCAACCAAACAACAACATATAATCATAACATTACACATAGCAACTCAATTTATCATGCACAACATATAAGAGCTCAACATTTCATAACACATAATGAGAAATTTCCTTCTCAACATCAACATGAGCTCAAAATACATCAAAGAGTTACCATGCTATCATTCTTCTTAAGACAACAACAAAGCAGCAAAATCTCAAGAAGAGAACATGCATACACATTTCTTATAAGTGGAAGAATAGAGTATGAAGACATTTTCTCAAAACTCTACTTGGTACAACTTTTACCAAAACATGCACCTATTTAGAAAAAAAAAACAAGTCAATTTCATATTATTCATTATTTTCTTTATTAAGAGGAATGTCTAACCTCAATGAGTAAAAATATGACGGTAGCGGGACTTCATGTCGGCTTCAGCCTCCCATGTTGCACCCTCAACAAGATGGTTTCTCCATAGAACTTTTGCAGAGGCAACCTCCTTGTTCCTCAACTTCTTGACTTGGCTATCTAGGATCTCAACCGGAACCTCTTCATAGGAGAGGTTCTCATCCACCCCTAGACCTTCAATAGGCATAATAGACACTGGGTCGCCTATGCATTTCTTGAGCATAGAAACACGAAACATCGGATGAACCGAAGCTAGTTCATTAGGTAGTTTCAGCTCATAGGCAACTTTTCCAACCCGTTGTAATACCTCATAAGGACCAACATATCGGGGACTTAACTTCCCCTTCTTACCGAATCTCATCACCCCTTTCATAGGTGAAATCTTCAAATAGACATGATCACCTATTTCAAATTCAAGATCTCTTCTCCTATTGTCGGCGTAGGACTTTTTTCGACTATTGGTTGTCTTCAATCTATCTCTTATGATTCAAACTTTCTCTATAGCCTCATAGATACTCTCGGGACCAAGGAGTGAGGACTCACCAACCTCAAACCATCAAACCGGAGATCTACATATTCTAACATAAAGAGCTTCAAAAGGTGCCATGGAGATGCTCGAATGGTAACTATTGTTGTAGGAGAACTCAATCAAAGGTAGGTGATCATCCCAACTTCCTCTGAAATCAATAACACAGGATCTTAACATATCTTCAAGGGTCTGAATTGTACGTTCTGCTTGACCATCCATTTGAGGATGAAAAGCGGTGCTAGGTTTCACTTGAGTACCTAAACCCTTTTGAAAAGCTTTCCAAAAACGAGAAGTGAATTGGGAACCCCTATCCAAAATGATGGACAAAGGAATCCCATGAAGACTCACAATCTCATTAATGTAAATTCTTGCATAATCTTCGGCAGTATAAGTAGACTTAACAGGAATAAAGTGGGCAGATTTAATCAACCTATCCACAATAACCCATATGGAATCATTTTGCCTTGGGGTTCGAGGCAACCCAACAACAAAGTCCATATTGATGGCTTCCCACTTCCAAGTAGGAACATCCATGATTTGGGTTAAACCACTTGGTTTTAGATGTTCGGCTTTGACTTGTTGGCAATTTGGACACTTAGCAACAAACTCTGCTATGTCCCTTTTTAAACCATCCCACCAATAGACCTCTCTAAGGTTATGATACATTTTGGTGGCACCCGGATGAATAGAATAATAGGAACCATGGGCTTCTTCTAGAATTCGATTTCTCAAATCCTCAACAGCCGGTACACATAATCTCCCTTGGTACCTAAGGACACCATATCCCCTTGGGAGAATGACTCATTGAGCTTACCAAGTACCAATTATTTCAACTCCATCAATAGAGCATCAAGATGTTGCTTAGATTTCATCTCAACCACTAAGGATCAATCAGAGTTATGATGGACCATGAAACCACCATTTGGAGAGTCTTCTAACCGCACACCTAAGCTGCCAACCTATGAACATCTTTCACAAGTTCTTTCTTCTCTTCTTCCACATGAGACACACTACCCATGGTCATACGACTAAAAGCATCCGCAACCACATTGGCCTTGCCGGGGTGGTAAAGGACACTCATGTCGTAATCCTTCAAAAGTTCTAACCATATTCTTTGTGGGAGATTCAAATCCTTGTGTGTGAACACATATTGAAGACTTTTATGGTCAGTAAACTCATCAACATGCATACCATACAAGTAATGTCTCCATATTTTCAAGGCAAAAACTACAACAACTAATTCAAGGTCATGAGTCGGATAATTCTTCTCATGAACTTTGAGTTTCCTAGAAGCATAAGCTATCACTTTGCCATGTTGCATGAGGACACATCCCAAGACCACTCGGGAAGCGTCACAATACACTACACTACAAAGTCTTCGTTACTATCCGGTAAGGTCAACATCGGAGCGGAGGTAAGCTTATCTTTCAACTCATAAAAACCTTTTTCACAAGCTTTTGACCACTCAAACTTCACCTTCTTTTGGGTCAAAGTTGTCAAAGGAAAAGCAATGGACGAAAATCCATCAACGAATCTTCTATAGTACCCGGCTAGACCCAAGAAGCTTCTTATATCGGTGGGAGTCAAAGGTCTAGGCCAATTCCTGACCGGATCCGTCTTCTTTGGATCAACTTCTACACCCTCACCAGAGATAATATGGACAAAAAAAGCAACTGACCTCAGCCAAAACTCACACTTGCTAAATTTTGCATAAAGTTTGTGTTCTTTGAGGACTTGCCAGGCCAACCTCAAGTGACTCTTATGTTCATTTTCAGTTTTGGAATATATAAAAATATCATCAATGAACACAATCACAAATGAGTCAAGGTAATCTTGGAAAACTCTATTCATTAGGTCCATAAACGCCGCCGGGGCATTTGTTAACCCAAAAGACATAACTAGAAATTCATAGTGACCATATATAGTTCGGAAAGATGTTTTGGGAACATCTTCACCTCTCACCCTAAGTTGGTGATATCCCAAAATTAAGTCAATCTTGGAAAAGTAGCTAGCACCTTGGTGTCGATCAAAGATATCATCAATCCAAGGGAGAGGATACTTGTTCTTTATGGTGACCTTATTGAGTTGGCGATAATCAATGCACATTCTAAGGGACCCATCCTTCTTTTTCACAAATAAGACTGGAGCGCCCCATGGAGAAATACTAGGTTGAATGAAACCCTTGTCTAGTAAATCTTTGAGTTGGAGCTTCAACTATTTCTATTCAGCCGGAGCCATCCGATATGGAGGCATTGAAATGGGATTCATTTCCGGTAACAAATCAATGCCAAAGTCAATTTCCCGTTCGGGAGGAAAACCTGGAAAGTCATTAGGAAAAATCTCTGGGAATTCCCTCACTACAGGGACTGACACAATAGAAGGAGTTTCACATTCTAGATCTTTAACTCTCACCACATGATATAGACAACCCTTGGCTATCATTTTACAAGCCTTCAAACAAGAAATGATTTGACCCCTTGGCATAGAATTTCCCCCCTTCCACTCTAAAATGGGTTCGTTTGAGAATTGAAACTTCACTACACTCGTTCTACAATCTATGGAAGCAAAACAAGCATGAAGCCAATCCATACCCAAGATGATATCAAAATCAAACATGTCAAGTTCTACCAAATCAACAAGAGTAACTCTATTGGGCAGCATTACAGGACATTTCCTATAGACTCTCTTTGTAACCACATAGTCACCCATTGGGGTACAAACCGAAAAGGGTTCAATCAAAACATCGGGAAGTACATCAAACTTCCTAGCTACCAAAGGCGTAACAAAAGAAAGGGTAGCACTTAGATCAAGCAAAGCATATACATTAACAGAGAAAACTTGTAACATACCAGTCACAACGTCGGGAGAGTTCTCTTGTTCACCACTAGCCTTGAGTTCATAAAAATGGTTCCTTTTTGGAGCTTCAGAGCTAGGACCGCTTGATTGAGCTTGGCTATTTCCCTTTCCTTGACTCTTCACATTAGGACAATATTTCACCATATGGCCACCTTTGCCACAAACATAGCAACTATTAGTTCCAACAAGGCATTAACCCACATGTTTCTTACCACACCTACCACAAGCTGGTCTTTCTCTTGGTGGATCAACATTTCTCCCCTTTTGAGGTTTAGGATTAGACACCCTATAATTGCGAGTCTTGGAGACATTTGAAGGAATCTGGTTTGAAAACCTCTTCTTGAACTTAGGCTTGTCTTGAATGTCAAGTCTACTCTTAGAAGAATCACTATCAAAAGATCTTGCCTTCTTAGCTTCTCTATTCCTCTTCCTTAGACGACTCTCCTCTACTTGTTGAGCATAAACCATCAACCTAGAAAGATTCATATTGTCATGAAGTATGGCTGCACGAAATTCTTCTTCAAGCTCTTCAGACACGCCCGTTACATAACGACTCATTTCATCCCTAGCATTGGAAACGAAAGAGGAAGCATATTTGAACAGCTTCATGAATTTTAATGAGTATTCCTTCACATCATACCTCCTTGACGAAGGTTAATGAACTCCTCTACCTTAGCTTCCCTTTGCTCCCTTGGGAAGAACCGACCGAGAAAGGCATTTTTAAAGATCTCCAAAGTCACGGAACCACCTCCTAAAGCCCTAGTATCCTTCCACTGATTGTACCATGTTTGAGCCACGTCCTTGAGTTGATAGGCAGCAAACTCACCCTTCTAGTAGTACTCACCCCCATGACAAACAAGATCTTATAGACCTCATCAAGTAAGTCTTGGGGGTCTTCATCGACTTTTGATCCAAGGAAAATAGGAGGATTCATCCTTGTGAAATCCCTCAGGCGGCTAGCCATAGTACTAGCATGTTGGTTCTCTCGAGGAGCAACCTCCCTGTTAGCTTGTGCCGTGATGGCTTGAGCTTGGGTGGTGATGGCTTGGGCCATTTGAAACAGGATTGCCCTCACCTCACCATTCGTCATGGTCGGAGGATTGACCGAAACTTGATCATTCGCAACAACTTGCACTTGAGGAGGAACTTGATTGCCTTTGGGAGTAGCTCCCGCATTCTCAATCTCATCTCCTACTCTTCTCGCGGCTGTCCTTCTTTTGTTCATCGCCTATAACCACAAGAAAGTGATTAGATTCTAAAAGACACATACTGTCGAAACTCTAGAGGCACGACATAGGATTACCAAGAAAAGAGAATTTTCCTAATCATCACATAGGCTCTCGTCCACTATTGTGGCGCGCTTCACAACCATGAACAAGATACTAGGTAATGTGGTTTAGTGAGACATTGATCCTAAGGATATTTAACCTGAAGCTCTGATGCCAAGTTTGTCACATACAGAGAGCACCCCCCAGATATGAGTGTCGTCGTCGTCCTCTCAGAAGACTCAGACAAGCCCTTAGCATTCATCATAACATGTCATCAGTTAAAATTACGGAAAAATTTAAAACTTTTGCATACTATGTGAAGTTTACTTAGACTTCATACTTAACAATCATGAAACATACGTAACGATAGTCTAAAAGTTGTATCACATAAAAACCATCTAAAGAGTACAAATCTGGACTTAGCCAATAAAAAGTCAATACGCCATATAGGCCTTAATACAAGATAATCCAAAGAACATAAACAGAATCAATAGTATTCTTAATCACTACTAAAGTCTTCATAAGCTAGAATAACGAAAAGATAGCATCCCCGAACATGAGGACCTACCAACACTTGGAGAAAGAGTTCCAAGTTTCTTCAATCGACCTTCTTAATCTTCAATGGCCGGACCCTACATTTGTAGTAATATAAAGTAAGGGGTTAGTACGCCACATGTACTAAGTACGGGTATTTGCACATAAACATTTAAGGACATGCATGAATAAGAACCATTTCCTTAGAAAGCATGCGAGGTCATTTGAAAACTTTAATGTACATATACTATATCATCTACGAGATAAGGATCACAGCAACATGAAGCATGAACATAACCAAAGACATAACATCATAAAGTCATATTATCATTTCATGTTCAATAATGCATATCAACTTAACATGCAAGCACTTACTAATAATCTCATCCCAAGTCTACAAGTGCAATGATCGTGTGAATCCCCATAACTCCAAATAATCAAGTAAACAAGATAGGAGACCGTAAGCAAAGCTTTGCCTCATACAACTTATATCATGAGTAATCATCACCACTTATAACAATATATACCAATAACATGTTCATCAACATAACTAACATAACATAAGAGTAATATCATATATCATAAGCATTATACATTTCATATCATCATATTACAGAAGAACAATCTCCTAGAACTTCCCTTAGAGTCAACTTGTGCAATGTCTAGGTAGAGTCACATACCCCTACCTATACTAAGTAAACTCCTCAAGTCACCCTAGTCAATGTACATTTACTTGTCTTTCATTTTACTTGAGGGAACCATTGTCTTAACCGACATTATACCATGTGAGCTAAACATGGAATCCTGTGTCATGAAACCCCACACAAAAAGAAGGTGGTCTACTGGCCAAAGTATAACCAAACATGACATAGCTTTCTAGGTGGATCAACTAGCTAGTATCCTAAGGTGACAACATAGTTCAAGAACTAGGAGATATATTAGAGACCCATAGTTCCACATTACATGGCAGCCTCTATATCATGAGAGTCATTGTGAACCTACGTTCCAACTAGGGAAGGGACACCCCTCATATCTAGTTAATCGGTGCTAAGCTAAAGTCCCTTTTTGAATAACCTTTAAATCATCATTAGTTCATGAATCTTATCATAGGTAATAGGAGATTAACTCCTTGTATAAACATGATCATAAGCTCTTTAGGTTTAGATGAGAACTTTCTTTCATCACAACCCTTCATTTGTGAGATTAACATATCATAATCATATTGTGTAAGGCATACAAGATAAACATCATCACTTGTATTATCATATTCTTACCATGATCTCACATTTAACATGTTCATATCCCAACCTATATTCATAGCAACATCATACATACTTCAATAGGATAGTAACATAATTTATAGGCTAACATAACAATTATAGAGTAATCACGACTTTGGAAGACTTACCTCTTGCTTCCAAGAACCCTTATCAAGAATTTATGTTCAATATACAACCATCATCCAACAACATAGTGAAATACTCAATAGCATAACCAATACCAATTCTTCAAGTCATATACAAGACCAATTCGTAATTTAGGGTAAGGAAAAGGGTCGTTAAAAAGTTCATTCCAATCATAGTTCCAATCCCAATGTTTACATATTATCAAGTAGTAGAGATAACCCAATCAAAATCATTGTTTAGAGAGGGAAAATGCTTCACACGAAATTCAAACATTACAAACAAATCACCCAACAATACATACATATTTAACCATAGAAAATTATTATTTTGCATCATTAGTCGTATATCTTGAGTTAGAAAGAAAACCCGTTTTGTAGAGTAGAAATCCTAGAAGTTGAATTCTTGAAAAGCATCTTTGAAAGGACCTCTTGGGGAAAGGAATCCCAAGAGTGAAAAACCCATACCTTATTGGCGAATATTCCATGAAAATTGAATGGAAATCTTGAAGTCTTAGTCTTCTTTCTTAAGCTTTTCTTGTTCTTTAATGGAGCTTGAAAAAGAGAGCATTCTTGAGAGAGATGAGAGGATTTGTTTAAATCTGATTGAAGTGTGTAAAAAGTGGTCTAAAACTAACCTAAATTTGTTATAAAGTCGTCACATATAATATCCAAAAGACCCTTCACTTAAATGGGTCTTTTTGTGAAGTTAAATTACCTAAAATACGACTTTAACGAATCTGGGAAGTGGCTGCGGGTCGCGGAGCCAATTCCAATTCTTTTTTCTGGATTTTGGGTCGAGGCAGTAAGCCTCGTGATAGCTCCGCGTCGCGAGGCATCTTCCCAAATTTTATTTTCGAAAATTAATCTGAGGCAGTGGCCCTCGTGTGGACTGCGCGTCGCACAGCAACCCTTCAAACTCTGCGTGCTCGCAGGTTGCTTTAGCAGCCTGCTCGCCCATGTTTGGGTCCTCCCCAAGGACCCTTCGGGTTGTCCTTGGGGTGTCGTTACCGGACGTTTAGACCCTTTGTACTACATATTACATGTTTGAAGTCTTTTTACAAGTTTTGGACTTCATTTGACACTTAGAAACCTTCACCAAACATAGGGACGTCAACTAGTTCAAATTAGCTAGTTTCCGGACGTCAAGGTCTTTCTTTGTCATTTTGGCTCTAACCTTTTCTAAATGAGTTTATTACATTAATATAGGTCTGGAAACATCATTTTTACTATTGTTCAATAGTCTAAGCTCTAGTCTAAGTCATGGAACTTCCAGAGTGTTACAATAATATCCGAATAAACAATTTGATGCTCTCAATGGGGCTAGGACAATTGTGATATTGGTTTAAATCATTGATCTACTTACCCACTTGCTTAGATATATTTATTTTGCATTAAGACTTATGACAATCAGGAACAATAACAGAAATCCGGTAGAAGGATAATTCACCAATAGTAACCAAGACTAGGCAGATCACCATGAGGGGCACTCCATCGTTTTACTGTTGGGTATAATAATAATTGTTAGGAATAGCAAGAGTTAATGAGAAATGGAGGAAAGATGAAATGATGAATTGGAAAAGATTCTCTTATGCTTTAAGAAAAGGCATTATTCCCTCATTGGTGGTGGAAAAAAATAGTTGTGTTTAAATAGAGAAACACTTCTATTATTTATTAAAAGGGTTGGAAAGAGGGACCCCCCTCGCGCCATCATCGTCGTTGCTCGCTCGGCTCGACTTTGGCTTTGGGTTGGCTTTGGACAATAATCGATTGAGAGATTATTTTTTGGACGAAGACGTTTCAATTTTTTAGTTAATTAACCAAAATGTTCCGAACCGACTCGGATCCGCTCGATCGGTTTTATTTAAATTATTTCCCATTTCTTTTTTCAATTTCTCACCATTTGGAAATAACTGTTCTAAAAGGTTGCAACTTTCAGGAACAATCATGATCGTTTGAAAGGTTGCAAACATTGAAGAATGGTCGCGTGGATTCTGAAAGGTTGCAATATTTTGGAACCAGTTTCTCTTTGCTATAAATACTCATAATTCTTCAGACTTTTTACATACAAAAATTTCTGAGTTTTTCTTCTTCTTCTGCACAAATTCTATTCATGTACTTTACTATCGTTGAGTGGCTCGTTGACACCAGCGTTTTGGATATCAATACACTGGTGATTGAGACCATTTTATCTTAGGAGGACATATTTCAAATCAAACCTTAGATACTAGAGGGAAATAATTTTCCTAAGGGGACATTGTGCATTCATTGGACTTGATCTTTGTCCGTTCTATTTTTCCAGATTCTGGTATGTTCTACAGATTTTAGTTTTTTGTGAATTAATTTATGTTTTTTTTTTCATTGATTCATTAAACCTAAATAACTTCGTGTTTCTATAAAGTTTGTTTTAACCAGTGGTATTGTTTTAGACACATATTGTGGGACAATCTTAAGGAAATTATTTATTATTTGTTAATCTGTGTTTCTTTTGGAGACAAAAATCTTTATGGTTTTATACTCCTATTTTGTTTGCAATTTAAACTATTGGTTACTAAGTTTGTATCGATTTGTTTTATCAGAGATGGCAAACAATAATGTTACGGTGGTTGTTGCTGCATCAATCCGAACTGTACCACTAGCAGAGAAATCGGAAAAATTCTCTGGTGTGAATTTCAAATGATGGCAACAACTGGTATTTTCTGGCTTAGCACTTAACTAATGAATAAAATCTAGTGTCTACTGCTACTGATATGTCAGACAGGGAAAAATTCATGATTATTGAAGCATGGAAACATGCAGACTCTATGTAAAGGCTACATGCAAAGTGCTTTAGAGAATGACTTATATAATGTCTATAGTGTAATGACAACTTCGAAAGAATTGTGGGATGAACTTGAGAAGAAATATAAAACAGAAGATGCGTGCTTGAAAAAGTTTGTGGTCACAAAGTTTTTAGACTATAAAATGTCAGATTGTAAAATTATTGGATCACAAGTGTACAAACTTCAACTTATTTTCCATGATCTGATTGCTGAGGAAATGGTAGTTAATAAAACATATCAAGTGGTGGCAATGATTGAGAAGTTACCTCATTTGTGGAACGACTTCAAGAATTATCTAAAGCACAAACGTAAGAAAATGAATCTTGAAGATCTTTTGATTAGGATCAAGATTGAGGAAGATAACAAGACCATCAAAAAGAAGTCTCGTAAGAGTTCGACAATAATTGGAGTAAATATTGTTGAAGAAGATCCTAAAAAAGGCAAGAAGAGAAACAAGTCCAACGGACATAATTCAGAACAGGCCAAGAAGAAATTCAAGGGCAATTGTTACAACTGTGGTAAGGCTAGTCATAAATCTTCTGACTGTCATACTCCAAGAAAGGACAAAGACAAAGACAAAGACAAAGACAAAAGTCAAACAAACATCGTGGAAGAGATGAAATATGTATATGACCTCTGTGCAATGATCTCTAAGGGAAACTTAGTTGGAAATCTCAAGGAGTGGTTTCTCGACTCTAGTGCAACTTGACATATTTGTTCAGCGAAAGAAGCCTTTGCAACGTACACTCCTGTTGAGTTCGATAAAGATCTATTCATGGGAAACACATCAACAACAAGGATTGCAGGAACTGAGAAAGTAATATTGAAAGTACATTCGGCAAGTTATTGACTTTAGACAATGTTCTACATGTTCCTATTATTAGAAAGAATTTAGTTTCTGTTGCGTTGCTCATCAAGAACGGATTTAAGTGTGTTCTAGTTAGTGACAAAGTTGTAATAAGTAAGAATGAGATGTTCTTAGGAAAGGGATACCTCACTAAGGTCCTCTTCAAACTGAATGTAATAGTTGTTGACAATATTAATAGGAATTTTTCTTATGTTTACTTGTTGGAGTCAAATGATTTACGACATGCCCATTTGGGACATGTAAATTACAAAGCCTTGCGAATATTGATTACTTTAGAAGTATTGCCTGATTTCAAATGCGATAAATCAAAATGTGAAATTTGTGTGGAAAGTAAGTTTATTAAACATCCTTATAAGTCTGTTGACAGAAATTCAAAAACCTTTACACTTAATTCACACAGATATATGTGATATTTAAGTCAATATCATCTCGTGGTGGGAAAAATATTTTATAACTTTTATTGACGGTTGCACTCGATTATGTTATGTATTTTTACTTAATAGTAAGGATGAAGCAATTAATGCATTTAATCAATACAAAAATGAAGTAGAAAATCAATTGAATCTAAAGATAAAAATGATTCAGAGTGACAGGAGTGGAGAATATGAATATTCTTTTGCAGAGATATATTTGGAATATGGTATTATTCATTAAACTACTGCACCCTATACACCAATATCCAATGGTGTGGCTGAATGTAAAAACAAAACATTAAAGAAAATGATGAATGCCTTGATAATCAGTTCTGGTCCACCGCGAAATCTATGGGGGAAACCATCCTTACGGCTAACAAGATACTCAATAGGGTACCCCGTAGAAAAAAATAATCAATTCCATATGAGTTATGGAAAGAAAGGAAACTCAACTTGAAATATTTCAAACTGTGGGGGTGTCTAGCCAAGGTAGAGGTTCCTTTACCCAAGAGGATGAAAATTGGATAAAAAATAGTGGATTGTGTATTTATTGGATATGTTGTGAACATTAAGGCCTGTCGGTTTTTAGTTCACAAATCTGATAATCCTGAAATTCATGTGAATACGATAATTGAGTCAGATAACGCTGAATTTTTTAACACATTTATCTGTATAAGACTGAGTGTGATTCGACAAGTGAAAGACCTAAACAACCATGGAAAGAATCAATGGAAAATACACTACCTAATATAAGTAACCATACGTGGGAATTAGATGATCTTCCTCCAGGATTTAGGAATTGGAAAATCCACTTCTTCCAGACCAGATTTTTTGGCATTCTTGCTTGAAAATGAGCCTCAAATATGTCTTCGTCTGAGTCAATTTATTGAAAGAAGTAGTCAATAGTGAGATTGAATCAAGTTTAAGTAACCATACGTGGAAATTGGTTGATCTTCCTCCAGGAAAGAAACCTTTAGGATCAAAGTGAATCCTTAAAAGGAAAATGAAAGTCGATGGACTATTGACAAATATAAGGCTAGACTTGTAGTCAAAGGAAGGTCTGAACTACTTTGATACATACTCTCCAGTAACAAGGATACATCAATTAGGATGTTAGTAGAACTAGTGACAGTGCATGATCTTAAAATCTACTAAATTAATGTAAAGACAACCTTCTTAAATGGAGAGTTGGAGGAAGAAGTTTACATGGAACAACCTGAAGGGTTTGTGGTTCCTGGTAATGAATAAAAAGTGTGCAGACTTATGAAGTCTCTTTATGGGCTCAAGCAAGCACCAAAAGCATGCTAAAATTGACCAAACAATGTTGACAAATGGATTCAAGATTAACGAATGTGATAAGTGTGTTTACATTAAAAATCTTCCGAATCATAAAGTCATTGTTTGTATGTATGTTGATGATATGTTAATAATGAGTAAAGATATTGACGGTATAAATGCTACTAAGTGCATGCTGTCCAGCAAGTTCGATATGAAGGATTAGGAGTTGTTGATTTGATCTTAGGGATCAGGATTCTAAAAATTCCTCAGGGACTAACATTATCTCAATCTCATTATATTTAAAGAGTATCGGATAAGTTCAAGTACTTGAATTTCAATGTTGTCAAAACTCCAATTGATTTAAACTTTACATTTCAAAAGAATGAAGGTGAAAGTGACTCTCAATTGAAATATGCCAGAGTGTTGGGAAGTTTGATGTATATTATGAATTGTACGCGACCAGATATAGAATGTGCTATTAGCAAATTGAGTCGGTTCACTATTAATCCAAATTAAACTCATTGGATGGCAATGAAACGTGTGTTGGAGTATTCTAAATATACACAACACTATGTTTTGCATTAAGATAAATATCTTGTCGTGATTGAATGATATAGTGATGCAAATTTACCCGTTGGAGCACGTAACGGTAGCTCTAAATGGACAATTTACATTGTATTATGTAGTTTATACATATAATCCAAGAGGGGTGATTTAGTGATTGGTGTATTTCATTTATTCCTATAAATAGATATTCCATTCATTTATAAAAGGTTGAATTTTTTTTTACAATGATAAGCAATATACATAGATTCTTACACTTCAAATGTTCTTTTTCATTACATTATTAATCAAGTAAATACTCTTAAGAATACACACCACAACACCTTTGATTTTAGAGCTAATTAATACCTTAAAGTTATATTTGTGATCGAAGTCGAGCAACAAAATCTGAAGATTACCATTTCTTTCATTTATTAAATTACAATATTGTTATTTATAAAATTATTTAATAACAACAAATATCTAATTTACTAGTGAAGTTGATCCATATCTTTTTAAATTTTAACATCGTAAAATTTTAATTGTGACAATATCCGAATAAACAATTTGATGCTCTCAGTGGGGCTAGAACGATTGTGATATTGGAATAACTCATTGCTCGACTTACCCACTTGCTTAGATATATTTATTTTGCAAAAACACTTATGACAATCAGGAACAATAACAGAAACTCGGTAGAAGGATAATTCACCATAGTACCCAAGACTAGGCATATCACAATGAGGAGTAATCCATCATTCTACTACAATAGAGAGTGTCATAAACTCTTTACTATGTCCTATTTTTCAGGATATAGGTGATCATATGTAAAATAAATACCCGACTTATGAGGTCGAGGTCAAACCACAAGGATTGATATATCAGACTCTTCTTCTATTGACTTTCATCACTCAAACATGATAGCGAATTGAATTCCCAATAAACATATATGAAAATGGGGGGTTTTATCTAACAACTGATATTTTGACAAAATTAAGTAACAAAATAGGGAGTTATCACAAATGAGATCAAAACAAGTTGAAAAAGACTAGGGGATTGTGCATAGCGGTAGTGATTTCAACTTGAATAGGCAAAAATTAACCGAACAACATCATTGATACGATGGACATTGTTTGGTCTAATATACAATCGATATTCTCCTGAACTATCAAATGTATACCTCTTGGATTCTCCCGAACTTCAAGACCTTTTCCATTAAAACACCAAACAAAGCTTGTTTAGATAAATAGTCCTACTACAATATCATTAAATGTGAAAATACTTAAATTTTTTCATCCCAAGCTCAAACCCATAGATGAAATTTTATCAAGTCCTTACTATTGAGTCTTACCCAACTCCCTTAAGCTTTTCCAAGTCAAAATTGGTGTAGAGAGCTTAATTAATATTGGCAACCACCGATATTTGATTAGAACTTCAAGACAACAATAATTTATGCAATACAATCAATATTAAATTCGATTCATCAATAAATATTCAGGGTTTTACACCCCCATCTAGCACACACACCTGTAACACCCCAGATTCGAAAGAGGGTAAGATAGAATTTTTTAGGAGCTGTAGGAGCCAACCAACGGAGGCCACCCACGGACAGTGGATGGGACCACGTACCGTAGGTGTGGTCCGTGGATAAACCCCCCCCCTCCCCAAGCAGACCATGAAGGCCTAGTAACACGGCCTGACCAACAGACTGTCGGTCACACCACGGTCCGTATTTGGGGGGTCATGGTTCAATGGCCCAAAATCATGTTTCTGACCACGAACGAAGGTTGTGCCGTCATATTTTATTCATATACTATGTCATTTTTTCCTTCACTAAGATCCCTATATAAGTGATTTCGGCACCCAAATTAGTTCATTCCCTTCATTCTCTTCAAATTGACCAAAAAGAAGAACTCTCAAATATTTCTTTCTCTAAAACTTGAAGAGGAAGAAGAGTGAAGTTAGGGCTCAAGAACAAGTCTCCATTCCTCAATTGCTTGTAGGCTTTGATAGTAAGGTATGATAGTTTCTATTCATGGAGTTCACAAATTCCTCTATTTTCAAAGTTAGAAATTTCCAATTGAGTTAGGGTTTTCTTCAATTGTCATGGGTTCTCTTTATTATTGATTTAAATGATTAAATTATGATCTGTGATGCATGAATTGATGAAATACTATGATTTCCCCATGAACCCATGTAATCCCCATATTTTTAAGTTATGATCATGTGATGTGGGATTTTGATTATAAAGGAAGAGTTTTATGAAATCAAGCATGCATTGATAGAATTACATGAATTTATGATGAAACTCATATCTAACCCATGTTTTTTAGATGTTGATGATTGAAAGTGGGTTTTGAACCTTGAAAGGTAAATTATGGAATTATGCATGTTCTTATGAAATATATGCAAATGTTTTAAATATGCTTTGAGAGTAAAATATCAATGATGATGTTGTTGATGTGTTATTGAAAGTATTTTCTCATATACACATGAAAGCATGATTTTGAAAGGTTTTCTCACATAATAAGGATTTTAAGGTTGAAAGATCGTCTCACCTAATTGAATCAAAGATTAAGAGTTATCCTAATGAAATCTAGCTTGGATTGATTATTGAATGATACATTTTCATGGATAATGACTTAGTTTGGATTGGAAAGATGACACACCCTACTATGGATAATAAGAACAAGTAAGAAATGAATATTCCGTGAGATTTATGCTTAGCACTGATAGGATATTGAGATGGAAGCTCTCTCAATAGTAGAGATCGAGTTTCTAGAAGCAATCTACTTATCCCTTATTTATGTGCCCCCATATGATGATTTTCTAGATAGACATTAGCTAGTGGATTCACCTAAGCTAGTAGTTCATGGTCCTTACCTTGGAAAGTAGGACAACCCTTTTCGGTGTGGGAGACACCGAGGGATCATTTATAGCTCACATTGTCTTCATGTTAGTTAAGATAATTCTCACATTAATAATGAATTAAGGTTACTTCAATAAGTATCTCATATGTATTTAAAGGCTTTAAAGATGTTAGCTTGCATATGGTCCGAAGAGTGTGAGAAGAGTTTCCAAGAGTTGAAGGATAGACTTACTTCCGCTCCAATGTTGACTTTACCAGGGAGGGCCTGATGCCTTTTTTTTTATTGTGATTCCTTGATAATTGGGATATGCCTCAAAGAAACTTAAGATTCATGGAAAGAATTATCCTACCCATGACCTTGAATTAGCAGTGATTGTTTTTGTGTTTACCGACCAGAAGAGTTTGCAATATGTGTTTAATCGGAAAGATCTAAATCCTAGCCAAAGAAGGTGGCTTGAGTTATTGAAAGATTATGATATGAGTGTTCTGTATCACCCCTAAGAAGCAAATGTGGTGGCGGATGCTCGTAGTCAATTATCCATGGTCGTGTTGCTCATATTGAAGAAGGTAAGAAAAAGTTGGTTCGAGATGTTCATAGATTGGCCCGATTAGGTGTTTAGTTAGTGGAATCCACCAAGGGTGGTTTTATGGTTCACAATGGCTCAAAATCATCTTTTGCGATACATGCATGTGAAAGCCAAGCAAGATCTTGATCATATTTTGGTTGAATTGAAAGAAGTAGTGCTTAAGAAATCCATTAAGGCTTTCATCCAAGGGGTAGATGGTGTACTTAGATATCAAGGTCGTTTGTATGTTCCAAATGTTGATGACTTGAGGGAACAAATCTTGATAGAATCCCATAGTTTGTGGTATTCCATTCATCCTTGAGTCACCAAGATGTACCATGACGTGAGGGAGGTCTATTGGTGGAATAGGATGAAGAAAGATATTGCGAGATTTGTGGCTAAATATCCAAATTGCCAACAAGTGAAATTTCAGCATAAAAAACTGGGAGGTTTGTCCCAAGATATTAGCATTCCTACGTGGAAGTGGAAAGATTTGAACACACACTTTATTGTTGTTTTGCCGGCGAAACATGATTTGATTTGGGTTATAGTAGATCGGATGATGAAATTGGCTTATTTTCTTCCCATCAATGTTTCTTATTTGACGAAGGACTATGCCAAGTTGTACTTAAGAGAAATGGTAAAGTTGCATGGAGTGCCTTTGTCCATTATTTCCAGTTGTGGTACACAATTCACTTCTCAGTTTTGGAAGTATTTCCAAAAGGGTCTTGGTACTCATATTAAGCTTAGTACGACCTTTCATCCCCAAATCGATGGGCAAGCGGAGGGTACTATCCAGACTATGAAAGACCTGTTAAAGGCTTGTGTGATTGATTTTAAGGGTAATTAGGATGATCATTTGCCATTGATTGAGTTTGCTTATAAGAATAGATATCACTCGAATATTTATATGGTTCCATTTGAGACGGTGTACGATAGGAGGTGTAGATCTCATATAGGATAGTTTAAGGTGGTAAAGTAGCCTAAAAGGTCCCGAGTTGGTATATGAGGCCATAGAGAAAGTTTGACTTATTAGAGAAAGTTTGAAAATGACTCAAAGTCGAAAAAATTCATATGCATATATGAGAAGAAGAGATCTTGATTTTGATGTTCATGATTGAGTTTACTTGAAAATCTCACCCATTAAGGGTGTTGTTACACCTCGGAGTTTGATAGACTAATCAAGGACATAAATAAGTGGTTACAAACCTAGGATTTAGCCTTGTCACCCTCATTAAAGCCTCACAAGTCGTAAAGGTCAGCACGAGTCGTGGTGGTGCTCGTAGACCTTAGGCAGTAGCCAACCAACATTGCCTCACCTTCAATAACCACCATAACACCTCGTGGTAGGGTAAACTGGGTATCGTTACATTCCTGATATAGGATAGGCAGTAACTAAAAAAAATTTCCCCATAATAGGACCCTCCCCACGAGCCACTTGACGATGTATGAAGGCCACCACGAGCCATGAGAGAGGTCTGTGACAACCCTCAAAATGAAATAGGACAAGCTAGAGATTCACATGTGTTTCTTGAGTTAATAACATGTTAAAATAATGAAAAATAGCTTTAGAAGTCAATTTTAAAGAGTTTGGAAGTCAAACGTCAAAGAACAACCAAGACGTTCGAAAACTAGTCTTGGGTGTGCTAGTGTGCATTTGCATGTTTTATGTGTTTTGATGTGTCGTTCGGAGTCTAACATGAGTTGAAGAGACTGTAGAATCTAGATAATCATGTTTAGTGTCGAAACGTCTGGGTTCGACTCCCCAAGGACCACCCTAAAGGTCCTTGAGGAGGACCCAAACGTTTGCCAAAAAGCTGCCAAAAACAACCCCATTGACAACATCATTTGACGCCCTTTAGATCAATTGATGCCCCATCAAAAAGGGGCGCTGGATCCACACTTAGTTTTGGGATCTTAGCACCCAAATGAGGGATCCTCTGACCAAAACGACGGAGCAACAGGACAGCTCATCAACTTGTTGACGCCCCGTCATTGGTGGCCGTCGAATGGCACCTGCAATTTCTGCATTTGTCTCGGCCAGCCTAGGGGTGAATTGGTAAATTCACCCCCCTTCCAATTAAGTCATGGATGATTATTTTTAGTTTTTTTAGGTTTTTTAAGTATATTAAAACAATTAAAACCTCACTTATACTAAATCACCCAAATCAAACTCTTCCCTCCCAAAAATATTCTCTCAAGAACATTATTGAAGGTCTAGGTCGACTTCAATCTAGGAGAAGGGATTTCAAGTGATTTTTTCATCAATTTTCGTGGGCTTTCTACTAATAAGGTATGGTGATTTCATCCTTGATTCTTCTATCATTCAAGGAGTCAATCCAAAGGTTTTTCAAAAGATTTCAAAATCCTAAAATTTTTGTTTAGAATTCTAAGCATGGGTTCTTGCATTGAAATGTTTTAATGGATGAATTATGATGTTTTCAATGTGAATTGATGATTTTATGATAAAAAAATCCATGGAACCATGAGCATCTTGATTTTGTAGTTTTGGCTTAGGAAGTGGGTTTGATGAATATGATTGGATATTGTTAGAATTGTGTTTATACTATGTTGTATTATGGTTATCTATTGCTATCCATGCCTAATTATGATGAATTTTTGGAGAATTGAGAAAAGGTGATCATGGCTTGGAATGGTTCAGTCATGGTGGCAGTGTTTACTTAATTTATATAAATGTATATGTGAATTGTGATTATGGCCTTGAAGGCATTGAATGTGTGGTAAAGTGATGTTATGAAGTATATGTATAGATATGTCTTATGAAGTTATGAATGTGTATCTCGAAGACAGTACGTCTAATTGAAGTATAATGTGACTGAAGTATGATTGTGTGTGGATTATGATGAATGTAGTATGATCATGTTTAGAAGACAATTTCATTAATGATGGTGGTTATGTGAAAGGCTTTCTCACATATACTCACACGATGAATGAATGAATGAAGCTAATAAAATATAATGAATGAGAGTCTATTGAAAGGGTTTCTCAATAGAACTCTAATGAACGAATGGGGGATTTTGGTATGGACACTCTTCATGAGTAGAGATGTAGTGTCTAATAACAACCTCAATATTCCTAAGATTTTTCTAATGAATGAATTATAGGTAGGGGTGGATACTCTTCGTGAGTAGATATGTAGTATCCAAAAGTAACCTCTTGAGATGGGTACTCTTCGTTAGTTGAGATGTAGTACTTAGAAGCAATCTCTTAACCTATAGCTAATGAATGTAATGTAAGTCTAAAACTCCGTGTGGATTAATGCTTAGCACCGAGAGGATTTGACAAAGGGTAGATACTCTTCGTGACTAGAGATGTAGTATCCAAAAGTTACTTCTTGAGATGGGTACTTTTCGTTAGTTGAGATGTAGTACTTAGAAGCAATATTATTATCCCTTAACTATGTACCCGCATAGGACTTGCTAGTGGTGTTCCACGTAAGGCTAAAAGAATGACTCTACCTTAGACAAGTGGGGATCCCTCATCCGGTAGGGGTTAATACCAGGGTTCCATGTTAAGCTCTCATGGTCTATGTCGGTTAAACTTAGCCCCCATAAATGAATGTAATGAACTAGGTCTTCCTAAGGGTGTACTACTTAGGTAGGTGGTGGAATGGGACGCCATCTATGCATTGCACAAGTAGGCATTTGGAGGGAGTCTTGGTGTGTCCTTGTGATCTTAATGAATGAATGGGTTACTATATGATGTTAATGAAGTAAGTTGACTTTATGTCTAATGTTAATGAAGCATGTAGGTATTATGTCTAATGTTGGTGAAGGCTATGTAAATGATTGAATGTGTTGTGCCTAGTCTAGGGTGGTTCCTAAGAAGCACTAAGTGGCAGTAGTAGAATGGGATGCTACTTTCACATTGTACTAGTGTAACTTGGAGTTATCCTACGGGATGGTCTTTATGTGAATTTCTTAAATGCATAAATGTTTCTTCTAGTAATTAATGTTGATTTGTTGAGTTGAGATGAAATATCTTTATCTTTGGTAGTCTTAAGGAACACTTAAGTGTGTATTGAAGAGGTTGTATGGGCGGTCTCTTCATGTCTTACCTAGGTGGGTCTTACGATAACTTTGGATAGAAGATCTGAATGATTAATGGGTTACAATGAATATGGTTATGTGTTGAGAATTATGGAAGTATTACCTTGTATGTTGATGATGACTTATATGATGTCTTGTACACTTGATTCATGAAGTTTTATCAAAAGCATGAAAAGCATATTTTAACTAAAATGTCCTCTTTAAAACATGTTTTTGCATATTGTCATACTTAGTGCATTAATTGTACCAACTCCATATTCTTCTCTATTTCTACAAGTTTAGGTGGAAGGAAGTGAAGATCTTAGAGTGGAAGCTTGGGAAGTAGATTGTTCTCTCAAGACTCTTGGTACGTCCTCATATGTTCGAGGACGTGGATGTTAATTATAGTTTCTTTCTATTAAAGACTTTGTATTAGACATAAGTTTCTTTTCTATGTAAGGGATGTGGCCCTAAGATAATAAGATGTGTCTAAGATGGCTTGTGATGATGAGACTTAGTTCTTCTTACGTTTTATAAAATAGTTTTTCTTATTATTGTGAAAAATTTTAATTCCGCACTACTTTTGATACCTATATGATGAATGAAAGCTAAGAGGCTTGTACAAGACCTCCGAGAGGTCAAGTACGTTGTGTTACTTCTAGGGGGTACTTTCCGGTCGTGACAAGGTCGTGCTCCTAAGTTAGGTTTTAGGGGAAGAGGGGTGGTAAAACAAGCCACTGGTCAAGTGACCACGACCACCATTACGGGTTGTGTGACCCTTGACGGGCCATGGTTTTCCTTGTGGTAGTGAGTTGACAGCTTCAATTCAGGGGGGTTTTGGGTCTTTTCCGAATTTAAGTGAATCAATACTATGTCGTTTTACCCAAGCCTAGGACCCGTATATAAGTGATTTTAACCCCAAAAACTCACCCATTCAAGTCATTATTTCCAAAACCCAACAGAAATCAAAGTTATTCCTCCCCAATATATTTCTCTCTCTAGAAACTTGAAGAAGAAGAATAACGGAGTCAAGCTAAGATCAAGGTCAAGCCTCAATTCCTCCATCGAAGATAAGCAAATGGTTTTGAGATACGATAGTTTTCATCCATGGATTCCTTCCATTCATGGAGTTCCCAAATTCCTCTATTTCAAAGTTAGAATTCCTCAATTGAGTTAGGGTTTTCTTCAATTATCATGGGTTCTCTTCAAGGTTGATTTAAATGATTGAATTGTGATATCTTATGCATTTCTTGTTGGACTTATGTTTGTGATACTAGTATCGATAATTCTCTTTTAGAATTAGTTCTAGTGGTAAAAGAGTTCTTGGAAGTTTTTCATCTAATAGTGATATCAAATTTAGTATTGACTTAGAATTGGACACTTGGTCAGTTTCTATTATTTCTTATTGGAATGCTCAGATGGAACTGAAAGAATAGTAACAAGACTTATTGAGTAAGAGATCTATTAAATCAAGTATTTCTTCATGGATTGTATCTAACGTACTTGGAAATCATCTTGATCAATGATATATTGATATACTCCCATAGTAGGGAGGATATCAGGGACATCATTTGAGGATTGTAAATTAACAATCTAAAGAAGATTAAGCTTTATGAAAGTTTTTAAAAGTGTGAATTTTGATTAGATCGATGACATATTTGGACCATGTAGTATTCAAGATACGTATAACGATGGATTCCGAGGAGATTGAGGTATTTTAAAATTTTGACAAACATGTTTTCATTATCGAGATTCATAGTTTCTTAGGTTTTGCAGATTATTATTATTGAAGATGTAAGGACCCTAAAAAATGAACAAGGTGAATATAGATCTTAACATGAGTGTCATGAGTTAATAAGGTCTTCAAATGACTAATCTTAATCTTTAAAGGCAGTATATGAAGTTTGGAAGAGTTTGGAGGTCAAACGTCCAAGACGTCCGGAAGTTAGTCTAAGTTGAACTAGTGTGTCGTAGCGATTTTTAGTGGAGTATTGAGGTATGGTATGAAGGTTAAATTGAGTATCAATGGTTCCTACACATATACTGACGTATAAAGGGGAAAAAAGTTCGAGTCGACACCCCGGGGACCACCCTAAGGGTCCCCAAAGAGGACCCAACCGCAGGTCAAGAAAGCTACTGGGCAGCCTAGATGTGGAGGCTGCTGCGCATCGCGCAGCCAACACTCAAGGGGTAATTTTTGCCCAGCGATGCGGGGCAATCGCGAACCATTCTGTCTCAAATTAATTTCCAGAACCAAGATGTGGAGGTGACCCCACGACGCGCAGTGAACTCCCGGATTTTGTCGCGTTGATTTTAAGTCAAATTAGAATTGGTTAAATGGTCCAATAGTTGCAGGGGTATTTTAGGCACTTTAGGGATTAATTATTGGCGGTTATTTTAGGGTTTTGAAGTGTATTTAAGCAGAACAATAGTCATTTAGACTTTAGACTCCAAATTAAAACTTCTCCTTCTCCAAAACACGATTGAAGAAGAAGAGAAGTTGAGGGATGCTCTTAGGACGAATTCACCAAGGTTTCAAGATGGGTTTAAGGCTCTAATATAATGTGTGTGAATCTTATTCATCCATGAATTCTTCCATTAATGGAGTCCCCATAGTTTTCCTCAATTGTGAATCTGAAATACCCCAATCTAGAGAAGGTTGTGATTGCATTGTGGGTAAGGCTTGATTGTCATCCCAATCTAGTGGGTAGCATTCAATTATGTTCATATAATAATTATGTGATGTTTTCATGAGGTTTTCATGGTGAATTGTAGTATTTGATGTTGAACGTAATCATGGTGATTTTAGGCCATTAGAGGTAAGATGAAGGTTCTAAGTTGATCTTCTTAATTCAATTGTATTACATGCTAATTGATCATGATTAAATCACCTAGATATGAATTGAACTAGTCTTAATTGATATAGGTTAGTATTGACTTGTAAAGTTTAAAATTGAACCTATGTGATCATGTATGCCTAGACTTACCTTCTAATGATCAAATTGAATGAATTAACGTGCAATTGAACATGGATCATGATGAATTAATGGAAGTAATTGATTGTAGGGCTTGTATGCCATTGATGCTAGGTCTTTGGGGGTGAAGTCATTAAGAAGGTATTGTGATGATGTTTTCTTCTCTTCTACACTTAGACATGAACATGATAGAGGAAGCAAGTTCTCTCACATAGATGAATTCTAGGTTGACCTAATAACCTAAAATAAATTAACACATGATGATTTAGGATAGCTTGAAGTTGTATTGAATAGCCTCTTCTTGATTGGTTAACTTGGTAAGATAAGACCAAGGTGTTTTAGCTTGAGATGGTAGGTCTCATGATAGCTTGAGATGCTAGGTCTCATGATAGCTTGAGGTGATGAATCTCATGATAACTTGGGATGGAGGAAGTAAGCTCTCTCATGTTTAGCTTATTCATGTGTTGCTAGGATTCTTGATCATGATACCTTGGCAATGGTGGTTCTCATGATAGCTTGGGATTGAGTAGTGTAACACTCCTAAGATTAGCTTGAAGTAGCATGACTAGAGTGTATTCATGATAGCTTGACTTGGTTAGGCCTAAACCATTTCATGACAGTTTTAGGGGAAAGGTCTATACTCTCTTAATGTTAGTTTGACTTGCATGCTAGGTGCATTTCATGATAGCTTGTCTCGCATGCAAGGTGCATTACATGAATTAGCTTGGAATTAGTTTCTCGTGATAGCTTAGGTTTGAGGATTCATGCTCCCCTATGATTAGCTTGCATCTACATGATTGGTTGCATGATGGTTAGGATGGGTGTTTCCTTCCTTAGATAGCGTGGATTAGGTTAGTCTAGAGAAGTACTTAGTGTGGATGGTAGTATGGGATGCTATCCATACATGACACAAGTATGACTTTAAGCTACCTATGATATGACCCCTATGATATGTATGTTTAGCTTGGGTAATGGATATGGTTGCTTTCCATTACATGATTGACTTAAGATGTTAGTTCCTTGTCAATATGAAGTAGGTCTACTAGAGACTCCTAAACTAAAATGAAAGGAATAGGGTGACTCGAAGACATGCTTAGTGTGTGAGGTAGAATGGGATATTTCACATGCATTGCATAAGTGTGCTTTGAGGTGGTCTAGGAGCATAGTGCTCATATGTTATGATGAACTTAAGGTCTTAATTATGATAGTGGGTTATGATCAAGAATGACCAAAAATATGTACTTAACTTTGGTAGTAGTATGGAATGCTACCTTAGCCTTGCACAAGAATACTTGGAGGTGGCTTGTGAAGTAGTTCATTTGAGTAAGGACAATGAGTTAAGTATAAACTCTTATATGCTTTATGATATGTGTTTATCTGTTATGATTTTGTCTATTATTGACTAACCCTTTGAGATATCTTATGTTTTGGTATGATAGTTTCCATACTTTGTACGTCTCGTACTAACACATATTTTTCCTACATTCTAATCCAATGTAGGGTCTTGAGGAGATTGAGTTGCTTTGAAGGGTATAGTTTCCAAGGCTTTCAAGAAGTGAAGATTGGTGAGTCCTCATAGCATCCGAGGACACCACCACTATGATGTCTTTTATGTTCTTTTCTATGTTAGACTTTTATGGGCTATGACCCAAGACTATTGTACTTATGATGTCATAGATGGTTTTTGAGACATATGTTAGAAGTTTCATGAAATCATTTCGCATTATACTTTGAAAAAAAAGTTTTAATTTCGCACTACTTTTCGTATATATGCAATGAATGATGTCTAAGGACTTGTACAAGACCTCCGAGAGGTCAAGTACGTCGTGTTCTGACTTGAAGGATGCCCTATCTTCTAGGGTGTATTTCGGGTCGTAACAGAAGATTTGTGGAGGGGTTATCATCTATTGAATCTGTATTGACTAGGTTGATCCAAAATAATATGATTTTTCAGTGGTTTGATGAGTACAAGGTGATTTTTCAAAAGCTCAAGATTTTATCGACTACTACTTTCATTTTGACTTTACTCGTGTATGCAAAGGATGTTATCAGTTATTGTGATGCTTGTTAGATTGTTATTGTTGGGATATCGATGTAGAAAGAGAAGTGATAACTTATGCTTTGATTCAATTGAAACTTGAAAGTAAAGAGAAGATTTATTCTACTTATAGCTTGGACTTGACTTGTGATATGGCATTAATTTTTTAAAACATTATCTTTATGGTATGTATTGTGAGATGTTTCAGCATGTATTTGATAAGAGAAATCTAAATTTGAGACGATGGAGGTGGTTAGAGTTACTCAAGGACTATGAGATGACTATTGTTTATCATTTGGGCAAGGAGAATGATAATAGATGCCTTGGATTGAAAGGCGGTGAGTACGGGTAGACTACCTTTATTACATGTGAGAGAGTGTCCTTTGGCTATGTATGTCCAGTCCTTAGTCAATAACATTGTTACTAGAGCTGTCAAAATGGGCTGGCCCAACCCAACCCTAATGGGATAGAGAGTTAAATGAATTGGGGCGAGCTGGCCCTTTTAGTTAAAGGGCCAAAAAAAGGCGGCCCAACCCAGCCCTAAGTGGGCCACGGGTTGGGACGGTTTGACCCTTCAACTAAAAAATGAATAATATTACTCTCTCAAAAGAAGTATCTAAGAGAATCAAATGTTGACGTCTATGAACAGGACATCAATACATATAAATTTTAATTTATGAATCACACACTTCAACAAATACTTACAGAAATACATTTATGAATCTCACACTTCGGTGAATGCTTACCAAAATACATAATAGTCAACGTAATATTTAGCGGAAAAAGGTTGATCATTCAACCATTCCTCCCACAAAAAAAACAAGCTATTTTAAAAGACTTGATTTTTTATGTTTTTAACATATTTATTGACAAAACATTTACAAATAAAACACTACTATATATATATATATATATATATATATATATATATATATAATATTTTTAAATATTCATATTCCACGGGCTTGCCTCTGAGGCTAGCTGGTTGGGCTTACGAGGCTAGCTGGCCAAGTGAGGCTGGGCTAAAATGCCTCGTTCCTAAATGGGCCAAAAAAATTAGGTTCAACCCCACTTAATTCAAGGGTTGGGTTGGGCCGTCCTCGCCGTTTAAGCCCATTTTGACGGCTCTAATTGTTACACTTGATATTTTAAAATCTGGTAGAGTTTTGGCTTACATGGAGGTTAGGTACTCCTTATTAAAGAAGATTCATGTTTGACAGTTTGATGATGGAAATTTGTGTATAACGTACGACGATGTGTTACAAATAGAAGTCAAGGAGGAACTTTTTTATGGTGAGGGAGTTTTAAGGATAATCGATTTATTATGGTCTTTGAATATGTGATATGACTAGATTGATCATGAAGGAGGACTATAGTTGAGATATTTTATTCATCCAGAGGCTATTGAGGTGCATTTTAACTTGAAACAATATTATCGATAGTATCGTATGAAGAGGTTGGATTTGTATCTCGTGTTTGAATTGTTATCAAGCAAAGTATGAGCATGAAAAGCATGAAGGTATGACTTAATTGATTCTTATACTAAAGTTGAAGTGGGAACATATTGCTATGGATTTTGTGGTAGGGTTGCCACGTATCTTGTGTAGGTTTATATGGGTTATAATGGATCGATTGACCAAGTGTACATATTTCATATCAATCCAGATTACTTGTAGTTTAGATAAGTTAGCCTAGATCTACATATGTGAGATAGTTCACTTGTATGAGATGTCCATTTTTATTATTTCTTTGAGGTACATAATTAACATCTCATGTCTAAGAATCTATTCCGAAGAAGTTGGGTACTAAGGTGGATCTTAGTACAACTTTTCACCTTCAGATTAATGGTGTATTTGAATGGACTATCCAGGTCCTTTAGGACATGCTACGGGCATGTGTGATCAATTTTGATAGTCATTGGGATAAATTTTTATTTTTAGTGGAGTTTACAAAGCATGATAATTATCATTTCAGTGTTGAGATGATATCATTTGAGGCTTTGTATAGTAGAATATTCGGTTTCCAATTGGTTGGGTTGTTCTATATGATGTTAGTTTGTGGGGTATAATATATCGAGAGAGAGAGACTTTGGATAAGATCAAGTTGATTTAAGATAGGTTTCTCATGGTTCAGAGTAGGAAAAAGAGTTATGCAAATCGAAAGGTTCATGATTTGGAGTTCATGGTTAGAGAGCAGGTTTATTAAAGATTTCACCCATGAAGGGTGTGATGATATTTTGAAAAGAGGGAAAGTTGAGCCTGAGGTGTATTCGTTCCTTTGATTTTGTTCAGCGTATAAGTGGGTCGCTTACGAGTTGGCTTTGCCACATGACTTATCAGGTGTTCATCCTATATTTTATATTTCGATGTTGAAGAAGTATCATCGAATGGTGCTCATATGATTTCATAGGATATGATGATACTTAGGAGCCAGTAAAAATCTTGGATAGACAAATTTAGAAGTTTAGGTGGAAAGAAATTGCTTCGGTAAGGGTTGAATGAAAGCATTATCCAATTGAGGATGCTACTCAGGAGTACAAATCGTATAAGTGGATCAAATATCCTATTTATTTTAAGTGTTCAATCACTTTTTTTTACCTTTCGAGGACGAACGTTTGTTTTAATGATAGATGATGTAACTTGTTAGATTGTTTTGAGTACTAGGAATATTTTAACTCTTTCTCGTGAAATTTTAAATATAAGTTTTAAACTATTTGGTAACTACGATTATTTAGTTAACAGAGATTTATTAAGTAATCAATATAGTTGAAAGTAATGAGTCAAGTCCGTAATTAATTTTTAATATCCTCTATCACTTTGTCCATATATTGAATTAAGTTAAAAGGGGTGATTCGCATAACACAAATAACAAATTGTGGCAAAACGTGTACGAGGGAACCGCATACTTCAGGTAAAGGTTTTTCGTTATGCTTTATATAATGCATATGTTGATTGTTACAATGGGTGGAAATAATAGGTATATGGTTGGTGATAAGGAATGTAGGGATGAGCTCTTAATGGCTGCAATTTTTGTACTTATTATGGAAGAAGACAATACAGTAATGGAGATTAATTTCAAGGTTTAATGTTAGATAAGAGTAGATTGTTTGTAGGACAAATACAAGTAATAAATTGGTGGTATTGAGAAGTTAATGCACGGCTGGGTAACGACCTTTATGTTACTTTTCTTAACTTTTCGTTTCTTTTCAATAGATTGTTTTTCTTATTTTGGATTTTATTTTCATCATCTTTAGATTTGATACAAGTTTCCAACATAGTAAATCAAGTAATTAAATATAGGTACATTGTATTATATGAACAACATTAATGTTATGTTATTTGGAGGAATTAAGACTTAACTCTAGAGACTTAAAAAATTAATTATATATATTTAGATGAGTTTTTGGGTAATTGAGGTAAGGTTTCTATTTAAGAAAAAATGAAATTGTGAATTTAGGAATTAACTCTTCCCTGAATTCTTTAATCATTGCCTTTTCAACACTTGGACATTTCTTATATAAACACAATAATAATAATAATAATAATAATAATAATAATAATAATAATAATAATAATATAATAATAATAATAATAATAATAATAATATAATAATAATAATAATAATAATAATAATAATAATATCACATGGGTTGGACAGTGAATTTGGATTTGCTTAGAGTTAGGATAGTATAGAGTTCGGTGATGAATAGTTTAATCATTAATTGAGGAGGAAATTTCACATATAACCACTTTAAAATAGCCTAATTAGATTTTATAGTTATAGTTTAATAATTACAATTTGTAGCTACATGTTATAGGGAGGAGAGAGGCGAGCGAGACTGGGAGGGAGAGAAGAGAGGTGAGAGAAAGGGGGAAAAGAGTGGGAGATAGGTGAATTGTATATGTATATAGGTTTGATAATTGTATATTATACATATGTATTTGTATATATGGCAAGCGAAATTGGAAGAGGGAGGAGAAAGGCGAGAGAGATTGGGAGAGGGAGGAGAAAGGCGAGCGAAAGAGGGCAGAGAGTGAAAAGAGGTGAATTGTATATGTATATCGGTTGGATAATCGTATATTATACATATGCATTTGTATATATGTCAATCGAGATTGGGAGAGGGAGGAGAGAGGCGAGCGAGAGAGGGTAGAGAGTGGAGAGAGGTGAATTGTGTGTGTGTATATATATATATATCAGTTAGATAATTGTATATTATACATATGTATTTATATATTCTGACGAATTATACAAATATAAATGTGGCTAATAATACAAACTCGAAGTCTTTCCACGTTATTAATGTATAATGTTAGTAGTTATTGATAATTATAGCAAACTATAGCTATGATGAGTAATTAAATAGTATAAGTTTACTTAATCGCGAGCATGTGTATATATATAATGGCAGATCCCTCCGTTTTAATTGAAATCTTATTCTAATAATAAATAAGAGTGTTTTCCTGATGAAATTTACCAAAGTTAGGATGTAGATACATGGTTAATGTCAATTTTAACTAATTTTATGTAACTTATTCGTGTCTGCTTGTTTTCAAGACAATAGTTCAGCAATTTGCATCTTATAATTAGTTCTTGTGAAATAAATTTGGAGTCTATAATGTGGGTAATTTAGTTTTAATAAAATCTCAATTTTGTCCTTGTGAGCTTAGATACAACTTTTGAGTGATTTTAGAGTCTAGGCTAGATATATAGAAATATGAATATCTATGGACTCATTTACTTATAAAAATGTACAATTGATAGACTGGGAACGATATGAAGCTTTATGAAAGGGAAAGGTGAAATCTTGAAGATTCGTGACACTTGTTCGGCAATCGAGGTATGTTAAAACTTTCAAACTTTGTTGAAGGACATTTTTTTCTAATTAAAAATTTAAAAATGGAATACACAATGAGTAAGAACGAAAGATGGGGGTCCCGTACCAAGGATATGACGGGTACTGATACAAGTATCGGTGTTATTAAAGAGAAGATTTATTACTATAATATGATAGATTGTAATTCGAGAATGCTAAAGCATATGGGCACTAGTTGATGTATTTAGTGACTTGATTTCTTTGTGTGGTTGTGTTTATCTATTAAACCCGCAAATTTGTGACAATGAGGTGATTACATGTCCTAGCGATATTTGATTTATTGAGATGCTTCATCATCCCATGTTATTGAAATCATATTGTGCACATGCATTGACATGAGATTGAGTATAAGTTGGGCACGTGGAGATCGTCCATGTTAGGATAGTAAGATGTTAAAGATTATAATTTGGACATGTAGAGATTATCCATGCAGATTTTTATTTTATTTTATAATAGTGTGTTGAGATCGTCTGCACAAACACGTGGAGATCGTATGTGTTGGTATATGGACCTCGCGAGTCCCCCATGGATCATGAACTCTCGATATATTTCCAAGGAGTATCATGTATATACGATCGAGAGAGTATTGGACATTTGAGACATATCATTTCATGGTGTCACATTGCATTGATTGCATCTCATTACATCTTTCATTTTTGTTGATTATGTGTTTTATTGATGTTTGGACATTAGGTGACATTTGATTATCCCTATGTGATGAAAAGTTGGTTGATAAGACGTGGACTTGTAAACTTAAAGAATTATTTTCTTATATACTCTTGTCACTACTTCTTAGTTGTCGGTCTATGAGATATATTGGATTCACGTGGTTTTCTACACATACTACACTTGCTACACTCTTTTGTGGTGCAGATTGTATTTAGAATTTGAGCGCATTTCTTAAAGCTTGAGTGTGAGTTTTGATTATCTTGAAGTTGTGGTAACCTGCTTGTTGACTTTAGAAGTTTTTGTACTTATGACACTTGGGGTGATATTTTAGATTTCCGCATTTCATACTTGTAAATGACTTAGTGTTTGGATATTATGTTGTCGCTTATCTTTCTACTTTGAATATTGAATTGAATCGGTAAATGTATTGAATTGACTTACCTATCTGTTCGAAACATAGGTGCCATTGACTTGTGATTTTGAATCGTAACAAAATAATAGTTAAATATTACCTTAACAAAATATTTTAAAAAAAATCATTCTTTGATAAATGTTAAGATATATGAATTATATATAAATATTTTAAGTTTGATAAAAATAAATGGAACTACATGAATTACGTATATAAACTATAATAATAAAACAATTATTAGAAAAATATTTTTTAAAAAAAAGAAAGAAATTTAACACAAATTAATAGGAGTGCCCCCATGTTTGTTTGCCCATGTACTCTTCTATAAAATAAAAAAATCATCATCCAATTCCAACGACACATGTTTATCAAGTTATTTTGCACTTTAATCAAATAAAGTTTCTACAATAAAATTTATCAATTCATGATAAACAAGCAGGAACAACAAATATTAAAAGTTTAGAAAATAATTTGTATAACTAATAAAGTTGAGAAACTTGAATATTTTCTGAATAGAAATTAAGAGTGTGTTTGGTATGAAGGAAAACATTTTCTGAAAAATATTTTCCAGTTTTCTCATGTTTGGTTGGAACAAAAGTTTTGAAAAATGTTTTCTAAATCAACTCATTTTCCTCAAAATTAAGGAAAATGACTTCCCTTAAAAAATTAAGAAGGCGACCCCGCCCCCCCCACTGGCCACCCCCCCTTCCCCCCTCCCCTTACCCACCACCCCCCCCACCCCACCCCACCCCAAAAAATAATAATAATTTTATTTTTTAAAAATATTTTTAATTTCATAAATTATTTTTTACTCTAGTAAAAATAAAAAACGTCTCTCAAAAATATTTTTCATTCATAAATCAAACACAATCATTTCAGAAAAATATTTTCTACTCACCAACCAAACATGAGAAAATAAGTTCAAAATCTACTTGTTTTCCAGGAAAACATTTTCCATAGAAAACATTTTCCTCCATACCAAACACACCCTAAGGAGCATATTTTTTTCCTAAAATAAAATATTGTTTAAAGAATCTGATGATAATAAAGCTCTATCACAAATTTAATTGATTCGAATCAGAATTAGAAAAAACAATCGCATTTAATAACCTAATGTCTGAACCATTCAAATTCAATCCTCCACTAAGTGGAAACAAATAAAGCGAAACACTTCCATAGAATTTTTTTTTATATGTTCTCTGTTGAGCACAATACAATATAAGTAACAACCCACCAAACAAATAGTTAAAGTTGAAAAGAATAAAACAAATTTTGAGTATTTCAAGACTATTTTCTTGGCCAGGGACCAAAAAGCAAATACTGTACTACTCCATCCATTTAAAATTAAACAATTATCAAAGAAAATGTCATTTTTAAAATTGGAGTAGAAGAAATAAATAAGAAAAATGAATTGAAACGGAAGAGAGATTGTAGTTGGTACATTATGGTCACATGGGTCGAACCAGCACATTATACTCGTTTTCCTAATAATGATTGAAAATGAACTACTATTTTGGAAGGTACATGAAAGATTCCTTTTGGCACATGGTATGAAGTGACTCACCCAAGCACATTCTATGGAGAGATGAAATTAAAAGACTTACATAAGGAAATAGTAGTAACAAACTAATTAATGCAACTTGCTTCCAATACTATGTGATGAACTATATCCTGCAAACAACAGAAAAAAACTAGTAACTTGTCATATAGATGTTAGGAAAAGCTTGAGTCCATCCAAAATGTTTAACTGTATTCCCCCCTCACAAGATGCCAATACTCATGTCTTTTTACTGCAAAGTTGGCGACAAATATAACTGTTACTTCTCCAGATTCCTTGAGCCATGGGACGCCCAAAATGCAGGAATGAAATGCCCGTGAGTGATTGCAGAAAGACAATACCCTTCATCCAAGGTGTACTACAACTCAATTCATCAGCACCACAATTTCCAAGAGTCCTATGAAACACGTCGAAATCCAAACGGCCCTGAGCTCTCCACAGCTTGTTTAATGCTAGGAAAGCGATCAGCCCATGATGAATATGCTACACCAAATTTAGACAACACAAATAGAATCATTCTCAACCTTTTCAAAGTTATGAAAAGAGAGTAAAACATTGAAATATTAGGCCTTATTTTTCCCCCTAAAATTCAGACATCTAAATAATAAAATGTGCATTAAGATTTAGATGTTTGGATTTGAATACACCTCTTATTTTTGAGATGTATTAAGATCTGAATATCTTTTGAACATTCAAGTATGTAAAACTTGTCTTCATTTCAAAATTAATAAATATAAATTCTTCATTTCAAATTAATAAATATAAAATTTAATAATATATTAAACTAATCTAATATTACCCATATCAACAAAAAAAATTAAAACTTATATGGAGGTTGATGATGGAGATGGCCCACGGTGATGGTTGCGGGTGTCAGTTGAGGATGATGGTGGTCATGGCTTGTAGCAAGAGGTGATAGTTGTTGGTGGCAATTGATAATTGTGGTAGATAATAGTTTTAGCTATAATGGTGGTGGTGAATGGCAAAGGTGATTGACGATATATATTGATAGTTAATGATAGTGACATATGGAACTGGTAGTGGTGGTAGAGGTGATAAATATAAATAGTAGCTAGTTGTGGTGACAACCGACTATGGGTGATCGGTTGCATAGTGGTGGTGGACAAAGACGTATCCAGGATTTTTAGAGTATGACAGCACTTTACACCATTTGGTCCGATTCCATAAAATTTTGTCATCACAAAAAAAGGTGTCATTCAATTTATAATTGGTCTCAACAAATTTTCATATTTTAAAAGTGATCATTAAAAGCATTATTATCCAAAAATATTTACTTCACAAATTAAGAAAAAAATACTGAAGGAAAAGATAATAAGAAAGAAATGATAAGAAACTAGGAGAAGTGTGCTCATTAGTCGTAAAATTGTTGCTTGAAACAGAAGTCCAGAGGTTTTTGTTTTTCTTTTTGATTTTTAAGGGACTTCTGAAATGGAAAGAATGAAGTAAAACATGAAAAGAAAGAAATGACAAAAACAATCAGTAAATCAGGAACCAAAAAGGAAGAGAAAAAATTGAAACTTGAAGAATGAACCAAAAAGAAAAGAAAGAAATGACAAAAAAGAGAAAAGGACTGAAAAAAAAGAGAAGAGAAACATAACAGAAAGAAGAAATAGCTATGTAACCAAAAAGGAGGGAAAAAACAGAGGAAAAAAAAAACACGGTTACAACAGCTAAGGTACCAAAAAAGAAAATGAAGAAAAGGAAAGAAAAAGAGAATCAGAAAAGACAGACTTAAAAAACAATATGGCCAGAAGGATTCGATCCCAAGACCTGGTATGCACTGGTGCACAATGTCACCAAAGGGCCAAGGTGCACTCTTGTGCCTGGGTTCCCACATTGGGTTCACATGAACCTGTGCCCCTCCGTGAAAATCTGTCCCTGGGTTGTGGATGGTGATAGTTGATAATGGTGAACCGCCGTAACAACATCATTAGCGATAAAAGTAAATGAGTGGCGGTAAACTGACATCTTTGTAGAATCCTTGAATTGACAGGATTTAGACCCAAAATACAATCTGACTTGATGACCAAGATTTGATTTATTAACATTTAGACCTTCATGAAGTAAAGCAAATGACGCAACAGAATTACGAACCTGAGGTAATTATCTGAAAAAGATCTACTTCAGCTTTAGCATCATCGGATATCAAGTCCTGAGTGCAGTCAGAACAATAATTTGTCAACTGGAGTATCAAAAACACAGCTAAACATCATTTCTTTGGGATGTTTATTTTCTCATGTCCATTTTAAATGGGTGAAGGGGAAGGTGGGGAAGATCGGATGATGAGATTGCTTATGAGTAATCCCAAACTATGAAAAAGCAATCGGTCAATTCAGGCAACAACAGAACAGTTGAAGCATAAGCCAGTGATTACCTGACCACACATCACAAAGCTTCGTCTAATGAGCTTTGACAGATTACCAATATCGCCACTAGTGAAGTCTGGATGATTTAGAAGAGCTTCCTCTGATGTCAAATCGAGTATAAGCGAACAGATGCTTGATGCCATCATGATAATAGATGCATCATCCATACCCTCTGGAATGCAAAAATATATAAATTTAAGCAACCTTTGGAAAGCAACCAAAAACCAACTTAAGTGAAAGATAGTTGAGACAGTATGTCTCAAGAGACATAAGCCCAGCATCTACCAACTCTAGTGCAATTTGTTAGTATCAGTAATTTATAGATACAAAAATGTGCTATATTCTTGGTGGTCACAAATAACTGAAAAATTAATGATGACATGGAGGAACAGTATGTTACTCAAGTACGGGTCTTCTTTATTTTAACATAAATATATTTCAATTGATAATAACACTCGGGAATTATTGGCAAATAAAGTCAGAAATTCACCCAGAAGATTATGAAGCCAGAATTTCGTAAAGGTTCATCTGACATCCCTACAAAATAATTCATTATCGCTGTTTATTTCTTAAAGTGCCAATTCTCTTCTGAGAATAACGACATCATTATTATTAGCTCTTTACTTTTAAATTGAAGGACTTGCTAATAGGTATTATTTTTGCTGAGTTGTTTATTAAAATATTTTATTTTGTTTGTGCATAATTTTGATATTCGTCTGAAACCTTGCGCTTCACTTCTTTCTTTAAGAAATGCCTTTGTTTCTTTTTTCTGTTTCGTGTTCTCAAAAACAATGATTACACTAAGGCAACTCTTACTCACTCAAGGGATCCTCCAAGCTTGAAGATATAGTCCCACTAAGCAACTCATACCCCTCGTCCTCTTTCCTCTACAAAACACCACATTCTGGTCTCTTTACTCAATCCTCTCCATCGTCGTCCTGTTACTCTACTTTATCTAGAATCCCTCAACCCAGCTCAGAATCTACAAATCGTCCCAGTAATGTTGAACACATGCATCACACGGAAACAGGAAAATAAATTTCAACAAGCTCTACCTCCCTTGCCTTTGATATTTACTTCTTGTGCTCATGTGTGATCAACAAAAAAGAGCTTCACAATCTCACATATTGGAGGGACAGCTGGATAGCTGAGATTTAAAACTTGAAGCATCAGAAGTTCCTTTGATGGAAACAGCAATGAACCACCGCTAAACAGAAACATTTTCCTAGTTTGAGGAAGTAGGAGATTAGAGTAAGGAATTATGATGCCTTATGCACCTCTTTGATACTTCTATTTTCAGATACAACTGTCATTATGTCCAGAGTCATCTATAGTTAGAAGGCAGAAGGAGAAGTAAAGATCTTCTTCTGGAGAGATCAAGGTTCCTCTTTTCTGCTATAGCTCTTAAGACATTTTGGTCACATTCTTTTATAAAAGCTAATTTAAGAATATTTTTTTTCCTGTTTAAGACTTCCCCATGTCATCATTGATTCTTTTTTAATTGATTAATTACTGGCTGACACTTTCTTTGATCTGGTAATGAGGAATACTGTACTTGTGTTTTGAAGTCCACACAAACATTAGTGCTCTAGATAGTAGATATTTTCATTGGTTTTGTTAAAAACAGATGAATTTGTGTCATCTATATGTGATACGGATTAGGATCCCCTAATGATTAATTTACTTCTTGGCAGTTGGCACACAATTTACCTTTTCTGGACAAGAAGACACCAATTAATTGGAAATCCAGCTCTCTAGCTGACTATAAAGCATAATCTTTCTACGCTTGAGCAGGGCTTTTCAGTCATTACTTGGTCATGACTGATAAAGAAATGAATCTCGGACGTAACTAAACCCTAAAGGCTAGCTCAGAGGATTGTCCAAGTCTCAAGACCATATAAGGAGACCAAGGACCCTAATGGGGACTCAATACCCCCCACCCCCCCACCCACAAGCCTAGGACTGGACATCCAGAGCGCAGACAATATAAAATGGGGGCTCAACCTCAAACGAAATAATGAATCGGGTTGGGCCTAGCTCTAATACCATGATAAGAAATGAATGTTGGACCTAACTCAACCCAAAAGCTAGCTCATGAGGAAGAATTGCCCAAGACCATATAAGAAGATCAAGGACCCTAATGCCCACTGATCTCGGAATCAACAATAACTTGTGTGCCAAAAACCTGACCAAACTGTTGATTTGGACAAGCAAAACATACACCAATTCATTGTAAATCCAACTTTCTAGTAAACTAAAGAGCATTATCTTTCTACAACTAAGTAAGGCTTTTTATTACTTGGTCATGACTTATGTCCCAAAGACCTAACCCAAGTGTTGAATTAAATTAAAATGGTTATTTAGCTTACTATGTTAATTTTAATATCAATTGTTTGGTTAAGTTTCATTTCGGGGAAAAAATCTGTACAGAAGTGAGAAGTGACTTCCTGATAAAAAAAGAAGTGAACTATTATGTATTTAAAATAATGAAAACAGAAAAGAAAAAAAAAAGAAAAGGTACTTTTAGTTTTAGCAGTTCTGATATATTCTGTTGCCAAAATCTGGGAGATTAACTTGTTTAGATTGGTGTACCCTTGAAATGTGCCCTTAGAGTGGGTTGTTCCTTCATAAAAAAGAAAAGAAGGAACTCAAATTTCCCAACTGGAAAAGTTGGTCGAGGTCTAATGGAATTTAAGTAAGTGGTGCACGTTATGGTAAAATGAATTGAGGCTCTCATGCACTAATTTCGAGGTGGTCGCTAGGTTCCCCTTTTGGATCTCTAACTACCTTTCTCCGGTGGTATTCGACTGCTGGAGTTTCTCAATCCTCTTTTTCTTTTTCTTTTTAAGCCTTCTATTAACCATGGATAATCGTATTTATTTTAGATCTGGGGGGAAGTCCTTTGACGTAACTGAGTCATCGTCTTTAAGAGCGAAATGGTATGAATGGATTGAGAGCTCTAGGCTTTACATCAGAAATGACGCTAAGCAATGAGGCTCTATTCTGGTTGTCACGGAGACTTAGAAAGGAATCTAACTTCAAGGGCTGGGTTTACAAGCCATGGAGAAGCAGAGACAAGGATACGTCTTTGTTCTGCTCCATGAAATTCAACAAATTTTGTTGGTTTATTTCAGTTATTGCGGTTAGACGGGCCTCCAGAGCAGTTATTATAGTGCCAGAGAATGCTTTTAATGAGGATTGGTTACCCTTGGTTTCAAAACTGGAAAGCTTCATTAATAGGGGGACCTCCTTTTCTGTCTTTCTATCTATACTTCTCATCCATAGGAGCAAGTAATGGAACAATTATGAGCTTATTGGAAAACGAAAAAATTGAGCATAAAAAAATATGGAGAATGAGTTATTATGTTTAAGCAACAGAAATTCAATAATTAAATGCCAAAGGGACAAGAGAAAACAGGCTGGTTAGAGAAGAAAGGACTTTAAAGAAGCTCTGAATGAACCCTAATGGTCTCAGGAGGAGAATGTAGGGGAGAAAGAGGAGGTATCCATGGGAACAAGATCATCACACACACTGAGAATCTTCTGATGAGGATGTGTTTGTTTGCAACAAATTTAAAAGTGATGAAAAATAAATTGTAATCAAAAATAAAATATGAACATAGTTTTATTAATAAATACTAAGGGCACAAATTTGTTCCTCCCTTGATTCTTCTCTCTTAACATTTCTCCGTGATTCGATGGTCATTTGAGGCGTATTTCTCGAACTTGGATGATCTGGACTTTGATCTCCACGAAAGGATTTGTGGATCTTCTTAAATGATTTGATTATCAAAGAGACTTTGGCATATCTTCTCTCTTTATGAATATCCCAAAAGTTGACGAGATATTCGAGAATCTCTTAAAGGGAATACAATACCCATCGTATAGGCATAAGCTAGAGTTTAGGATAGAATAGCGTCCAAGTGTTATAACTGAAATCGAATACATCTTGTGAAGTCTCAACACCTCTTGTAAAATCCCACAAAATTTCTCTGTCTACAAATGCCCACTACTTCAAAGTTTGTCCGAGTGTAGACTTGATGAAAAGACGAGACTTGAAGTGCCCATAAAAATGGAGTTCCCACCTTGCAGTTTTGTGGTTTCAGATATGCATACGTATCCATATTTGATTTGTGATAGAAGAGATGAAGGACAAATCTGATCCCATTAGAAAATTTCTTGAATCAAACAGATTAAAATGCTATTCATGTTGCCACTTAAAACATATTTGGAACTATGTGCTATTTGCACATATAATGCAATTATAACATAATTGCAACTTCATGTTATGTCAAAGAGACCCTTTTCCCGCTTTTAACAAATTCAACATGAAAGTACATTGGTTCAAATCATATTAAGCAGCAGTAAGTCATTAACTGACTTCGAGCAGCATCTTAACATTACCAATTTTGAGAGACTTTGAGCATTCTTTTACCTAGTCTATAATTAACGCAAAATGTACTGCAGCTAGGGACAGGGCCATTTAAAGGTTAACCTCTTCGCTAAAAGCTGACGGGTATCAAACTATCAATTGCTCATCTTTTTGGATGATGCTACAGACAGGAAATATGAAAGAAAAGAAACCAAGAAACTTCAACAGTTGAAATAAGGAGATCAGGCTCGGCAAGTGCAAAAATCTGAGTTAGAGATATTACCCGCCCAGCGTGACAATGCTACTAAAAGTCTGATAAAACTAGGATCATCTGAGGGAAATTTAATTTGTTCCTGCTGTTCATGAGAAGGCATGATTGTCGATTATATTTCACAAATATAACTAACTCATCAATTAAGGTACTGCAGCACAGCATGAAAACTACCTTTAGAAGAAGATTCAAAATTGTATCGCAAGCCAAGAATATAGAACCATTATCCTCAGATGTAAAACTGTTTTGGTCAATCAAAGCAATGAGGTAACCAACAACCTGCAAATGTAAATACATTCCCTCAGAAAATCAAGAGACGAAAAGGGGACATATTAATGGCTTGCAAGCTATCATACAAATTTTGGTTCATAGAGACTGAATATGGTTGTATTGATTTCAGAAATTAGAACAAAAGTGAGACTCACTTCTCTAAATGCACCTGAGGAAGCTAAAATTTTACATCCTCCAGTCTCGAGAGTTATTTGACACAGCATTGGAAGCAAAAAACAGATGGAATAAAAAGGACTGCCATTTAAAACCATGTCAGAAGTTCCACGTCAGCTGCAGTTTGAAGAGATTAAGAGAAATATTTGCGCTTGGAAAAACAGTAACAGAAATGTCAAACCTCAATTCATCTTCCCCTTTAATTGAAAGCATATAACCTAGGAGTTCTATGACCTTATCTTTACATGCATCTGGTGCTTCTGTAAGATAGCTGAAAAAACAAAAGACATTCACTACTCATAAAAAGTTCCCCTCATGGAATCAAATCTATTGGAATAGGAATCTATAATACTTCTTGACGATTCTTTTGTTATGCAGAACCGCAGCATAGGACAGAAGATTGGCGCAGATACAAGACCTCTACTACCTTACCTCTCCTAATTCCTTCACAACATGTCCAGAGCATATTATTAGGATCCCAAGGTAGTTGTCTGGCTGATCCGCAATCTTCCGTTGTCTCATCTATCTTTTCATTTTATGCTGTTTCTTTACAGATGTTATAGAGCTTTATAGTGTCGTATTCGAATTCTTAAAGGTTTGTACTAGTGCACCAGGTTTTGGGAAGAGTTTGGATGGATTTTCCACCTTGTTATGAGTTTTTATGAAAAAGATCATGTTATGACTGGTGTTTAACAGGCAGGGGTGTGAGGCAGGGCATTTTATGCAGTATGGGTGGGGCGTAAGCACCGAGACACGGGGCGTAAGTTCCATGAATTTACGGGGTGTAATCTCAATGATGTTACAAATAAAAATTTAATAAATAACTAATACTATAGAAAAAAAATTATGATTATTATTTGAGAAAGGTATTAATAATCAATAGTATAGAAAAAAAATATAATTAATATTTGAGAAATATCATTGAACCAAAGATTTAAAAAATATATGATTTAAAGCAACAAGGTAAAAATAAATAAATAACGCCGGGCTGTGTTAGCATGATTGGACAGATAACTCTAAATATTTGTGTAATGATGATGGGAGATAGCATAGATTAATGTAGCATATTTTCAGAGATGTTACAATTAGGAATAACATATATTTAGGGATATATAGCAATTTTTTAGGCATATAAATCAGAATCATTTCTATTTAATGGAAGAACTCTCATCTGAGAGAACTCATTCAGCAAAATTGACAGGCCATACATTTTTATGCCCAGGACTTGTGTTTTTACGCTCGGAGTTTACGCCTCAAATTCTAGGACTTACGACCCCTATAGATCTACGTCTTCAATTTGTGCCTCAAGAGCGGTTTTGGTACGCCCCGCTTCGAGACTGGTCCCAAAAACATTTTTGAAAACACTGGTTATTGGTTTTAAATATTACTTACGCATGTTTGATTCTTCATTTTGGGATTGTGACTAGGTTGGCTTATCTATCAATGGGGCATAACTCATAGGTGTCATCACTGTCCCAATTTTGGATAGTACTAATTCAATCTCCATTACATTAATATGGCACCAGGCCTTTATTGGAACCAGTTAAACTTCAACTTCCTCACAAATTTCAAGATGGCAGGAAATCCACAACTCTCCAGCTAGCAGATGAAACAAGGACTTGTAGAGTTCAAGTCATCTGCAGTGTACAGATATGCAATTGCATCCATTCACAACAAGAAGTTGAATTAGAAGTAAAAGAATTTCCATTTGAATGAACAATGAAATAGGAAAAAAGCTTGTCAGCAGGTATGTTTATGACCCAATACATCCAAAGAAAAGAGAAACAAGTGCAAGTAAATAGCAGAAAAGCATTGAAAAGAACAAGAACAAGAAGGCCGTCAAACACAAGCAGAAGCAGCCATTGATCCCAATTTTAAGAATGAAAATCTAGAAAGCTATCTAGAACGGATTTTGGTAAATCTGTTCATTGGAAGGCTTTATTTTCTCTAAGAATATCACCTCTAAGGATAGGTTTGGTTGATATTAACTACAGTGCAAGAACCGACAGTTTTCTCAGGGACTATTTTGATGCAGACCAACTTTTTTACTTCTTTTTGCAACATGCACACAGAAGGAAAGGTGGGATCCATACCTTCCGATTACTCGCACTGCTGCTAGAAGATCATCCCCTTTCATCTGTCCATGCTCCTGCGAAGAATCATTATTGCATGAGCAGACTTGCTATAATTGTTTTCCTATGTACTGATGGGTAATAGTACCTTAGCATCTCGTATATAGTCCAAAACAACACCAATTGTCTCATTGAGCCCAGAAATGATTTTTGTGAAAGTGCTCTCACTGATAATAGCATTGGCAGTTGACTCTGCAAATGATTTTCATTAAATAATCAGCTCATAATTCACCTCCTAACATCTCTCTTTACTGATCAAGAAATAACAGCAAAGCATAACATGCAAATGAAACACACCCTCTGTCCCAGATCAGGCTTCCTATTTGACAAATATTAACAATAAAGGGTAGTGCAAGTGGAGATGACCTTAGTTTTTAAAATTTTAACTATTACAGCATAAATCATGTTACATGTTAATCAGTACTATTTTTCTGAAAAGTACCAAAAATATAAGAAATGTTTTTGTACCACAAATATTTTCACATACCTTCTCCACCAAAACTAGAAATAAGTTTAATTATTTTTTCAACCAAAGAGAAGGCTACACCAAGATTCCTCTGCTTCACAAGAATGTTCTCTCTATTCGAGGATGCGTTGGAGGCTTCATATTTTAAGTATGCCAGATCATTTAGAAGAACAGCAATTTCAACCCTTGACGACTCCAAAATAAGCAGAATGCACCTAAAAAATGCAGACACTTAGTGCTTTCCGCGTCCAAACTCAAAGAAAAGCCAGGAAGGAGCAAGTTAAAGCAAGAGAAAGACAAAATTCAACACCATGAAATTCTGCTTTACCTGTCAGCAGGCAGAGAAACCTGAGAACCAGTTAAGTTCATCTCCCCAATAAGCCACCGTTCACCAACAATTGATATGACACACTCAGCCAGAACAAGAGCATGAAGTTTATGTGAAGGTGCTGCATAGAAATGAGGAGAAAGGAGAATTAAAAAAAAAAAAAAAAATAACACAAAACACAGAAGGACCTCAAAGCAAATTAATATTGACCAAAATCATGCACAATTTCACTGAAATGGAAAAATGCCCGACTTAGGAAGCATGGGATAGTCATTACTGACGCGATTAAGCTCATATACCATTGAGAAGGCGAATGGCAAGTTGACACAACAGTTAACAAGAATATCAGTGATACACTCCCCAGCTACAACAATTCAACAAATATTTTCTCTAAAAGTATAGAGCAACGTCGAATAAAAGGGACAACAAAACAAATGAAAATGAAACTTAACCTTATGATAGTAGGGCCTACTCATTAAGCACATTTGACCTTAAACATTGAGGGATGGTTTATTAGTCCAGTTAACCCCAAAATACAATTCTGCATAACTAATACAACAGTTGGTTCATAACAAAATTTTTGTTACTGACACAAGTGTTAAATAAATAATACAACTTTTAGTTACTATATAATTTCAACAATTTCTATAATAGTTAACTCAATTAAAACTTTTCAAAACAAAAATTAATAAAATCTTACGTCAACATCTCAAGAAAAATTACACAAATTGGCCCTCATGTCAATGCGAAACAGAAATTGATTATAAATATATGATCAACTACTTCATTTGGCATTTTAAGAATCCATACGAATAAACTTCAAATTATCTAAGAAAAAAAATTGAGTAAACGTAATCTTGTATTCACAAATAACTCATCAACAAAAGATAATGAGGAACATTTTACAATTCACACATGGTGTGTGCACTTTCCACAGTGAAGACTACTCAACAAAAAAAATTACAAGTTACCTATGAAGCCAACTATGTCTACCGTATCCCCTACCATTTCCTGTTTACACCAAAAGTAAAGTAAACTAAGGCATTTGATTCTAATCTTCTGGCTGTTGATCCCTTTGCCTTCAAAATTTATAAGAAAATTATTAAACAAATTAAAGCCCATTCACAATAGTTGTTTTAGATCATATATTCTATCAAGTCATCCTTGCTTCTACCTAAGTTGCTCGGACTTGGGTGCGGGTGTCCAATCCAATGATCTAATTTTTAAGATTGGGGGATATGGATCCATGTATGGATAAGGGTGTGGGAATTTGCCTAAAAATAATTAAAATATCTAAAAATAGAGTTATACAACCTAGATTATGAGATATTATGTGGAGAACTTGAGGAAAATCATGTAAGGAGATCAAAAGAAAAGAGGTGATATAGAAACTTCTATATTAAAGGTATTCCATTTTCTCCAATTTCACCTTAGTTTTTGTATGTGATTACAGAAATCATTAATGTCCATACTTTCCCCATTGATTTTGGTCAAAGTACCCAAAATTGGTTGACCAAATCGGACACAAATCCCAGACCCAAACCCATGTCGTGTCGACACAAGTGCGGCACAAAAAGTGAAGGGTCCGAGCAACTTAGGCTTCTACTGAACAGACTACAATCAAATCCCTTTTTTGGTGGATTTAATTTAGTCATAATCCATAAAGAGAGGATCTACACTTCAACCAAAGCATGACTAGCTTCGATCCAAAAAGCAAGCAAGAAATCCATTTAAAAGTAGCTTAGGCGACTTTAGAAATGATCATTTGCTTCCATGTGTTCTATTATTACCTAAACCCATATTGATTCCAAGAGATTGTAGGTCTTTTGACAAAACTTTAGCCCACATGATTTTGGATCTAACTCATCCTGTCTTAGCAACTTCAATCATCACAATTTTACACCTATGGAAACTAAACTATGTAAGACATGGTGAAATCATCACATGCGACCTAATCTCATTTATCCTCTATGTAACTAATGACTACTAGCGCCTTCTGTCTGATATGATAATTATGATCTTCACTAATCTCTCTGAGTACAATTTATCTCAACATCAGCATTTCTACGACACTCATCTTATAGATGTGCTCGGCCTCTACATTCACTCACATATTCTCTTAAAAGTAACAAAATTCATTTTCACAGGAGAAAATTAAAAAGATTGTACTATATTTGAAGCTGACGAATTTATGCAAAAAGGACAAAGAAATATATTTATACATTTACGTTAACATACCAACTCGATTTTGCAAGATCGCCACAATACCAATCCGCAAATTGGTCGACCAAACATCATTTTCCATTAAGCGAAGAGCATCATATACAGGTGCCTGTAAATTGTGTGTAAAGGTCAGTGAGATTCCAAACAATAGAGACATGAAAAAGGAGCATACATGGGGTTCAAGGAAAACACAGAACTTATGACTGAATGCAAGATAAATTGTATCAAACTTCTTCAAAAGGTCAACTATATACTGTCAAAGATCACTAAGAGCATATCCGAATAAGAGGAATGCGCTACATCAATCAATTTATCTATCAATTTTAACTCTACAGTCAACATATACAACCATACATTTTGATTGGCTTTTTCAACTTTATTCTTTTACAATTCTATTCCTAAGGATATACAAACATTTCTAAGACATTCATTTCAAAAGCTTTTTTAATATGAATGATAAATACAAATATTATGAACATCTCTAGACATTATAAAGAACAAAGCAAGAGAAGCTGCCACATCAAGAAGGGACTGCTAGTAAATATGGTACTGATAACGACAAATGAATAAGTCTATTGGCATCCAAAACAAGGATAATCATAAAACAGAAGATTTTGAAAAAATTTAATATAATTGCTAGAGTGCCAGTAAGGATACATGACCAGATTACACCAGAAGTACAGATACATGTGCTTAATATAAAGTAACTAACATACAGAATATCTGGTGGATAGGATAGTTGATAGGAGGTGAAGCGCTTCAAATTTGAGTGCATTTTGTAGAACAGCAAACTGCTTTGCCACTGCACACACCTACCACAAACATATATCACATAGAAATTTAGTGCACGAAAATTTGTGTAGACAGAGATAGAAGTTTGTCTGGTAGACTCACCGCCATTGACAGGTCAGTTGGATGCTCAGAATAAACATTTTCTGAGGGTAGCTTAGTGACAATGATTTGCACAAGTCTCAGAGCAAGTTCAATCATATGAGAACCTGAAAACAATTCAAAAATAAAGAAGGATCAAATTCAGAAACAAAATCAGGTTGAATCTATGTAGAGACAATGGAAAGCTTGAAGCAAAAAGGTGCCACTTTGATCCATAGAAAATAACATGTTTCCAATGATCAAACTAAATACCATCGGGTAGAATCATCATTTGCGAAGCTAGCACATTCAAGCCACCAGATTTGTACAAGGTTTGAACCCCTTCTTCACTCGCCGTTGAGACCAAAAACAAATACTCATAGCAGTCTTCAATTATAGGTGATCCTACTCTGGAAGAGTAAACAAAAATGCTAAGTGTTACACATTTTGAAGGAGAATGGAGAAGTCAAATGTACTTGTAATCCAGCAAATGCACCGCACAGAAGCATCTCACTGGATCACCTGAGCTCTCCGGCACAGTTGAAAACTACTTCAGATAATAAACTACAGAAATGAAATTGCCAATGAAAGATTCAGCAGAAAACATACTCTCTGTATATTGCCTCTAGAATGAGAGGAATCTTATTAATCATTTCTTCAGAAGCTGCAATCTGGGGAACTTTACAAAATGCTGCAAGAACTGTGATTGACAATTGCAAGTAGGCATCACGATTATGGCTACTCCCAACATCACTTCCTTTCCCTATTCCTATAAGGAAGAAATTTCAGATTAGAAAATTCCAACCAATCAATAAATTACAACTCAATCCCAAAAGAGCAACTTGAACACTCTAATTGGGATGGCACACTGGTAAATAATTTACTATATTTTAAGGTAAATGAACCCTAAATACAAATTTGAGGATGGAGTGGAAGCAACCTTGCATTCTAAAAGTACAAGCTTTGGCCGAAAAGGGAATAAGAAAGACAACTTGACTACAGTTTTAAAGCAATGAGCAGTGAAAATGAAATTGTGAACACTTAACTAGCAATCTAAAATTGGGTGAAGAAAAAGAGCGCTTACCGGTTCGAAGAAGTCGGTGTAGGAATTGAGGTCCTAGGGCATCGTAAACCTTGCGAATGGCTGTATGGTCATCTTTATTGCAAAATTTGGTAACAAGAAGTAGACCCGCTAACCTCTGTTCATCCCTTTCTCCTCTGAGTAGCTTCAAACAATCATCTAATGAAGGTTGTAGTTGAGAACTACTACTACTACTACTTGAAGCTTGTTCTTCCTGAAATTGTGATTAAACAAAATGTGTCAACCCAATAAAGATAGCTTCGCAAAATTAACAAGGAAAGTAAAAAGATATCATAGAGGACCATTGAAGAGGCTGGAGCACAAGTTGCAGAGCGAGTGGGGAAGGAAGACAAGTATCGAATTTTCTGGAGGGATTGTTTTACAATGTCACCTATGCTTCCAGGGGTAGAGAAAATTAAATGAAAGGTGTCAAATAATTCTTTGGTTTTATTTTTGGTGATAGATTGATCAAGAATACTCTTTTAAAATGTAATTAAGTAAATAGGGGATTAAATTAATATTTTTAAAATTTTCAAATCTTTTATAAAATATAAAAAAACACTTCATTTTTGAACTTCTATAATTCAATTCAAATCATTTAAAAAAAGAAATATTTTCATCTTCTTCTCCCAGCATTCTCTCTTCTCTCTTGGGATTGTTCTTCTTTTTTTCTTAGAAATCCGAAAATTTGATTATCTCTCCTTCACTATCATCCTCTCCGACTATCTCTATCTCCATTATTTTTCTCCTCATCTTCAGTCGTTACTCTCTCCTCTTTTTAAACTGAAATCGTGTTCGTCTTAAAATGGGTTAAGTTATTGTTTTGATAGATTTTACAATTTTTGAAGTTTTTTTTCTTCGATTAATAAATAATAAAACATTTTATAGATGTAAACATTGAATAATGATGTAATGGAATGATGCCTATTATTTATTGTTTTTGAAAGACAATCAATCAAACCCTAAAAACTCTAATTTTAAGGAAATGTATATGTATTGTTAACATTTCAGTGAAAAGTCGATTTTTTATTGCTTTTCTTGTTCTTTTTGTGGCCATTTTGTTGATATGATATTAGAAATATAGTCTTGTTGAGTTGTCCAACATATATTTCATTTGTTGAAAGATATATCGTATGTTGCCACATTTTAGTGATATGTTGGTGCATATTCCAACATTCATCATATGTTGTAACATCTCACTTATGCGTTAGGGCAACAAAATGGTCATCTGTTCATCTGTGGCAACATAAGATTCATCTGTGGCAATATAAGATTCATCTGTGGCGATATAAGATTCATATGTGTCAACCTATGATTCATCTGTGGCAGTATAAAATTTATATATGGCAATACAAATTTCATGTGTGTCAACAGTAGATACATATGTGGCAACTTAATGTTAATTTATGGCAACAGTAGATACATATGTGGCAACATAATATTAATTTATGGCAACAGACTATCCATCTGTGGCAACATAATGTTAATATTATTTTATAATGAATCTTTTTAGTTTGCCTTGTAGACGAAATGATACAAGAAGCTTCATTCATGACAATAAATCAATTTTTTATTGGTCTTGCATTCTCTTCTAACATCAAATGTTTTTTTTATCTATGCAAAGAATGTGAGCAGTAACATGATTATTTTATTAGTCATGTTAAGTAGTGATATTTTAAATGTCTCATAATATTGATGTCTAAAGATCCAAGAAGAATTCACAGCCTCTGAAGTGTAGGAGATTGAAAAAATCTATTTCCCAAACACTTTCTACAATTAGTGAGAAAAAAGAGAAGGAGAAGAAGAAAAAGGAGGAGAAGGAGAAGAAGAAAAAGGAGAATAAGTCAAAGGAGAAGGAGAAGCAGAAGCAGAAAGAGGAGGATAAGAAGAAGGAGAACGAGAACGAGAAGAGAAGGATAAGAAGAAGAAGAAGCACAAAGAGAAGGAGGAGAAGGAGAAGGAGAAGGAGAAGGAGAAAGAAAAAGCGAAAGCGAAAAAGAAAGAGAAGAAAGTCGAAGTCGCCATTTGTGATGTGAAGCGACAATATCCATTTGAAGGTTTCAACATTGACGGCGAGGGTCCAACTGAAATAATGACATCCTTCTCGCAATGGATAAACGAGGGTCTTTACAAGCATCATGCAAAAAAGTAAGATCGTTCAACTATTATTAGTATTTCTTCTTGTTGTCCACTAAATAATTATTTATAATGATTACACAATTGTAGAAGAGACAAGGACGATCACTACTTAGCCAATTGCTCAAAACTTGATTTTGACCAACTTGATTTTGTAATTGCATTTCCAAAGAATAAGAAATGGTTCTACGTAATGTCTCAACCCAATAAGTGTTGGACTGATGAGGTAAATCCATGCCCTCTTTTATGTTTGATTAATACATGAATATATACAAATAAATTTATACAGAGATACACTTGTTTGATGCATCTGTGCAGTATGTGGATGTCATTTTTTACTATTTGCATAAGAAGTCGAAGCAACAACAGAGTCATTCTAAATATCGATATACCACCACTAGTTATTTTTTCAAAACATACATTGACAATGCTAGTGTTGTTCCTGTATATGAGGATAAAATCGTTGGTACTATGAAAGGGTTTGGTATACCTTGTGGACTGCCTTGGCACTTGACAGATGATGTTTATGTCCCTGTAAATAGTAATGGGGAATTCCATTGGGTCTTGGTAGTCTAATTGAAGGAACGGTGCATAAAAATATATGATCTGATGTCCTCAATTAGGTCTAACAGAAAATTATCCTCCGAGATTCAAAAATTATCGACAATATTATCAAAGTACCTTGAGTTAAGCGGATTTTTGAGCAAAAAAAGCAAATCAACTGATTAGTTCTTGAATGTTACCAAGGAAAGAACAAATCTCACCCATTTGAAGTCAGACATGTTACTGGTATTGCCCAATAAGAAAACAGTAGTCTGTAAGTATCACATTATTTTTTTGTCTTACGACTATCGAAATGTGATGTTATTATATTTTCTAATTGATAATATACCATGCAGAGATTGTGGACTTTTTATTGCTGCATACCCTGAGTTTTTGAGTGATGGCCTAGAAGTACCATCTTGTGGATTTAGTGCTGAAACCCTTCGCATGAGATATGCTTCACTCCTATGGAATTATGGGATTCTAAAGGATCGAAATGGCTATATTAGTGACAATGAAGACCCACAGAGGCCTAGACCTAAAAAGGCAAAGATCGATGAAAATATTGCGGTTACCACCATTGATTAGATAGGTGGTTATGTATATCATTGTGAATTACCTTTTTGTTGATAAGTTTTATAAAATAATTGGTGAAGTATTAAGTTTTGCTGATAATATTAATATAAGTGGTTGTCAATTATGATGGAAATGATCAAATGTGGTGTATGTGGCAACATATATTACTTATGTTGTAAAAAAGCACCACATAATTATCTGCATGTGTACCAATAGTAAGGATACATGTGGCAACATATTATACAGAAAGGAGATATGTTGCAACATTATACTATATAACATATGTCACACAGAAAGGTGGTATGTGACCCAACAGAACGTATATATGTGGCAACATATGTCACATTTTGAATTGTCAAAATTTAAAAATAAATAAATTAAAACAGCTTTAGTACAATCGTCCCTTCATTTTCATTTTCCCTCTCTCCACTCTCTCTCCTCTCTTCTATAAAATTTGTTTCATATTCCAAATTTAATTTTTTACACAAAAAGGAGATATGTGGTAAGATATATCACAGAAAGGATATGTGGCAACATTATACTATATAACATATGTCATACAGAAAGGTGGTATGTGACCCAACAGAACGTATATATGTGGCAACATATGTTGCACTTTGAATTGTCAAAAATCAAAAAAAAAATTAAAACAGCTTTAGTACAAGCGTCCCGTCCCTTCATTTTTATTTTCCCCCCCTCTCTCTTCTCTCTCTCTCTCTTCTCTATCCTCTTCTATAAAATTCATTTCATATTCCAAATTTAATTTCTTTTTTACTAATTTCAGTTTTCTTCTCTCTTATTTCTTTTGTTCTCCTCCTCTCGTTCCATTATTTCTTCCTTTACAGATAATTGTTCTTGCGATATTTTCTAAAACATCAGTGGTAATCTGTTGCGATCCTCTTCTACAATAAGAGGTCGATGTCCTCATCATTTCTAGTTTATCGTTGATATCTAGGGTTTGAAATGCATGCTTACTTGTTTGCCCTGTTTTTAATTAATTTATCACTTTTTTGGTTGTGTAGTTATTCTTTTTTGAAATATTTTTTGATTTCAAAATACTTTATTATAGTCCGTTGGATAGGGTTTAGGGAGGGTTCGGGTTTTGTGATTTTTTTGTTGGTTCATGTGTGGCATTGAATCATATTTGTTGTTTGTGTTGTTGTATATTTCAAAAGGCTTCATTTGTAGCTCATGTGTGGCATTCAAATATTTTATTTTTGTGGTTGCAGACACAAGGGGTACAAATATAATGGCTCTTGTCAAAAGAAAACTTGATACATCTGACAGAACAAAGATCCAGAAGAATACTAGGTTTAAAATTTCTAGGAGAAGGAATGAAAATACCACTCTTTAGAAGAACTTGCATGTGAAGCAGTTTCTTCTTCTCAAGTAAAAGTAGAATTTTCTCAAAAAGAATATGAAGAAAGAGAAAAATAAAAAAAATAATGTTGTTGATGATGGAGAAAGAGCAGAAGTAATTGAGGAAGAAGAGGAAAAACAAAAAGAAGTTGAGAAAGAACAATGAAAAACTATAGAAGTAGTTGAGGAAGAAAAGGAAAAACAAAAATAGTTGAGGAAGAAGAAGGAAAAAATAGAGAACTAGTTGAGCAAGAAGAAGAAAAAATAAATGAAGTTGATGAACAAGAAAAAGAACTTCATGAAGTTTGCAATGCTACTGGTGATGATGGGATTAAAATCATCAATATAGACACTTTCCCTGTCCATTTGCAGCTTAATACTAATGGTGATAGCATTATTAGGTCAGTCGTGGGAAAATCTTTCAACAACTTCAGGGACATCCTCAAGAGAAATCATTTGGAAGATTTTTTCAAAAATAGTTATTTCGGTCATTTTCTTGATTTACCCAATGATACAACTCCACGTTTTCAAATGACCATTATTTATGAACTTCTGAAAAGAAGGTTTATTTTTCAAAATTCCGAAAAGAAAAATGAGATTGTAATTAATTATTGTGGCATGCAAGTGTTCTTTGGCATAAGAGAGTTTGTCATAGTTACCGGGTTAAATGTCATCCTCCTCTTGAGCCCGTTCCTGAATATATTGTCAAAAATAAGCCACGAAAAAGAAAGAAAGGAGTAAAAGAAGAAGCAGAAGCAAGACAACAGTCACTGTCAACTGAGGAGCAGGACTTGATATCCCTTGTTGACAAAAGATTCAAAAATTCTGACTTAGTAAATTTGTTGGAATACGAGGATACACCAAGAAAGCACAAGGAGTCATTGTGCTTACTTTGGTTTACACATAATATACTTTTGCCGAAAGATCTCAACAACAACATACTATTTAAATGAATGAATTTCTGTCAGGATATTGAGGCTTTCAACAACTACCTTTTGGGTCATGAGAGCTTTAAAGTAACTCTTGACTACTTGTTGAAACCTTTAGGAGCAAAGACCAGTAACTTGTTTGGCTTTCCATGGGCTTTCTTGGTAAAGCTAAATGTTCTTAATATTTTTATATTATACTGAATAATTCAACATTTGATTAGTGACATGTTTTCCTTTTTTACAGGCTTGGACATTTGAAGTCATTTCTTATTTGACCCATCAAGTAATTGCAGAAGAATAGAGATCATCTCCAAGGATTTTGAGATGGTTGAGATCAAGAACAAAAACTACCAAAGATGGGCATATTCCAGATCTTTTTAACCCTTCTCTTGATGCAATAAGTTATTATTAGTATATTACACTCTTATGTTGCTACAAATGACTCTTATGTTGCTACATATGATTCATCTGTTATAACATGTGACACAAATATTGCTGCAGATGATTCATCTGTTGCAACAAGTGACACAAATATTGCTATGGATGATTCATCTGTTGCAACATGTGACACAAATATTGCTACAGATGATTCGTCTATTGCAACATGTGACACAAATATTGCTGCAGATGATTCATCTGTTGCAACATGTGACACAAATGTTGCTACAGATGCCCATATGTGTCAACAATCACACATTTGTAGCAACATATAACACATATGTGGCAACATATCACCCATCTGTAGCAACAAATGACATTTATGTGGCAACATATGACCCAAATATTCTTACTGATGACTCATTTTTATAATCTTAGGTTGTGCATCCATGGATTACCCCAACAGAAGAGGAATTGCAAATGTCATATCTAATTACTCTAGGGTTGGTTGAAACCATTTTTGATCCTGTTGTGGATAGAGTTAAAATAGAGTTGGCTGGAGCAACAACCATCAAAAGAGACAGAGTTGTTAATGAAGTGGTTAATGAATTAGTTTTTTTTGATGGTGTTGGTGCTGGTGCTGGTGCTGGAAAAGACCAAGGGGCTACCTCTTGTAGAAGATGTTTGTGACTTTCTCTATGAGAAGTGCAACAAACATGATGAAGATTCTATCATGTATCTTCAAACATTGAGTCAAGCTGTCAATGAATTTAAAAAAAGAGGGGGGGGGGGGTCAAGGGCATTCTATCAAAGAATGTTCGACATCCATATACTCCATAGGCCAAGAGGAGGAAAGAATCATTTGCGAAGGCAATACAAAATCTGAAGAAGAAGATGTTTGGAGAATTGCCAAGGGCCGTAATAGAGGAAGTGAAGGATTACAAAAAGTTGAATATTTATAGCGGAAAGAAACAAAGTGTTAAGTCTGACGAGTGCAAAGGATGTTCGAATAGAATACGGCATACATGTTTTTACAGGACAAGATTTCAGGAACATGACAAGCATAAAAGTGTGGTGGTAATACTGGGTAATTCTTTAATTTATAATGCGCATTTCTTTTATCTTTTCAATGACTACTTTTCTTTACTCTTTAATATTATTTTTTATATTAGTATATTGACGAAATCCTTAACCTCATGCGTCAGAGGCATGAGACATACTCGGATAACTATGATCCAAGAGATGGAATCCTGGATCTCAACTTCTATATCAACTTCCAAAAAAGATATAATGAACTAAGCGATGAGGCAACAAATGTTGGTGGAAGAAGCATTAAACAGTTAGTAGATGAGTTTGTATGGGATGAAGATATGATTGACTATGTTAGGGGCATTAGGACATATCCTGGAGGAATGGATTGGATTGATGCAAAAAGGATTTTGACAGTCATGAACATGGACAATACCCGTTTTGTGACTCTCGAAATTCTCTTGCACGAGGGTCGCATGAATGTTTATGACTGTCAGCTGATGGGTATGGAACATGCCAAGTTTTTAACATACATACAACCTGTCTTCGAGTTGCTGCCTAAATTGTTGAAGCAGAGTCGAATAATGGAACATTTGCCAGAAAAGTTTCTCAATGAACCATGGGAATTTACAGGTCGAATGGATCCCATGGTAAAAAATAAATCTGGAGCGGCATGCGGGTCATGTTCCCTTGCATTCATTGAGCATTTGGTTAGCGGGACAGATATTCAACCTCCCAAAATCCTGTTGTGTGACAATCTAATTGAACGAATGCAATGGGTTTAGGCTTATGGGATAATGTCTCGAAGCTTAAAGCCTTGACAATGTGTTTGTAATTATATACAATGTTTTATTTTATCAATTATGTTGTATTATTTTATCTTATATTTAGAGCAAATACATACATAGTTTGTGATGTGGATAGTTCTCATATGTAGCAACAGTTGAGGCATCTGTAGCAATATATGTCTCATGTGTAGCAACATATCCCTCAAATGGTCATCTGTAGCAACATTTTATGGTCATCTGTAGCAACATTTGAGGCATATATAGCAACATATCCCTCAAATGGTCATCTGTAGCAACATGTTATGGTCATTTATAGCAACATTTGAGGCATCTGTAGCAATATATGCCTCATATGTAGCAACATATCCCTCAAATGGTCATCTTTAGCAACATTTTATGGTCATCTGTAGCAACATTTGAGGCATATGCAGCAACATATCCCTCAAATGGTCATATGTAGCAACATTTTATGGTCATCTATAGCAACATTTGAGGCATCAGTAGCAACATATCCCTTAATGGTCAAACATTCGCCTCAAATGCTTATCTGTAGCAACATTTTATGGTCATTTGAGGCATCTGTTGCTACAGATGATTCATCTGTTGCAAGATGTGACACAAATGTTGCTACAAATTATTCGTCTATCACAACATGTGACACAAATATTGCTAGAGATGCCCATATGTGGCAACATATCACCCATCTGTAGCAACAAATGACATATCTGTGGTCAAATATTGCTATTTTATAGGACCCATCTGTAGCAATATTTGAGGCATCTGAAGCAACATTTGAGGCATATGTAGCAACATACGCCTCAAATGGTCGAACATTGGTCTCAAAGTGTCATACATACATTTGATCAGGAATGCAAAACTACGTTTATTTATTTCCACAATTATGGTAATTTTAATGGTTGTACACAACTACATAAGAATTTTCTATCCTCTACAATATTCTTCTTGATAATGCTTAATAATACAAGAAAAAAAAAACACCAAGATTAGCTTCCACATGCTACAATATTTGTTGTTCTTCTTCTCCTTCATCCCCATTCGATACTTCTTTTAATATGACTTTCATCAACAATTTTCAACTCCTTAATTTTGTTCGCCAATCTGAGAATAACGAACTTGGATCGTATATCAACATCTTCACGATCCCTTCATCTAAAGAAGTTGCATGCATTCTCCTGTAATACACACCACAAAGAAAAAAATTTAAATTAAAAAAATAGAAAATAAAGAGATCTGAAGTCTCCAAAGACTGTAGAAATAAACATACACGATAGCGTGGACAGACCAAAATCTTCGACCTGGATTGTCCTTTGACCATGAAGTTTGCATTGAAAGTAAGTCTCCATGTTTGCAATAGATTTTCACATCCAACATGGTATCATTTTCATCATCACAAATTCGATTTAGTATTATATTTGACATCATATCAAATCAAGTAACAAAAAATCGAGCTGATAAAAATCGATTTAGTATTGCATATGTGAGTCCCGAAATTTGATTTAACCAAAAGCCAATCAAATTAGTTGCGTGTTAAAAAAAAGAATAGAAAAGACTGACAGATAAAAAGAGTGATGAAAATCAAATAATATCATTACATCCATGCGAAGCGAGAGATCGTATTGGAGAGAGAGAGAGAGAAAAAAGCGCCAAAACCGAAGCGACAAGGATGAAAAAATTGAAAACACTATTCTTGAAATGAAAATGAAAACCCTGATTTTATATATATATATATATATATATATATATATATATATATATATATATATATATATATATCCTTCTAGAAATGATATAATTGGTCGATTGGGCCAATTTTAGTTTTAGTTTAACAGAATGGGCTTTGCCTATCATTGGTTCAATTTTAAAAAGTACTTATTTTTTATAGTTATACGTTGCCACAAATGCAGTATATGTTGCAATTTCGCCAACAGAATCTGCATATGTTGGCACATACGAAACATCTAGGAGGACTAATCGACGAATTGATCGATTTAGGAATAGAAAAATCAAAAGTTGGACAAAATTTATTCATTTAGACCATAATTAAGCAATAAAAATAAGGTATAACATTTGGAACAACAATTTACAAGGGTGTTATATAACTATCATATGGATTTACTTGCTCATTGTATGATGAACTAGTGGGATGATAGTCTTTCTAAATATAATTGATAGAATCGAATGAGGTAGTTGTATAATAGCATAATTTGTTACTTATACATGTTGTAGGACTATATGTTAGTGTTACATATCGAATTAGGTGACAATTTAATTGAATTAACCCCCAAAAGATCCATTTTTATAGTTATATGTTGCCACAGATGCAATATATGTTGCAATTTCGCCAACAGAATCTGCATATGTTTACACATATAAAACATCTAGGAGGGACTAATCGATGAATTGATCGATTTAGGAATGGAAAAATGAAAAGTTGGACCAAATTTTATCTATTTAGGAAGTACCCATAAAATTAACTACTTCATCTAATTCATGATCACAACGACATAAGTCACAACGATATAGGCCATAAGAGAATTGATGAGTAGTGCAACAAATTGGTCTTTCTCCAATCTTTTGAGGGTTGTGTGGGATCATTCCATGTAAACTATATCGGAAATAGCTTCGACATCTTTTGAGCCATGGTAGACTCATTTTGTCAATGAAACTTGTGCCTTCTCTCATGGATTCACCACCTTTGAAGATTAAAATTAAGGCCTGCACATATCCTGCATAAAGGTGGCCACCGTCTGCTGCTCACTTAAGCGCTCCTAATCCATTTAAATCGCTACGCTTGAAAAATTCATACTAAAGAAGAAAATCACACATTTAAAATGCAAAATCCATTGATAAAAACGTGAATATATACGAAAAACATTAAAATTACCAGAATTTTTCTGTATAAGGCTTCTAAATTTCCCGATTAGCTACACTTTACCATTAAAAAAGTGCAACTCCAATAAGAAAACACTGCAATGCTGTGCAAATTTGCCTTCCGATATAGAGAAGGTTCATTACCGACTTCATATAGTTGCCTGGAACTAAAAAAATCAAATCAAATGGTCAGGAAATCGAATTAAAAAATGAAAATTACTTAATACAAACATACGTTAATTTAAGCCTCAGTAAATTTTTGACGCCGTATGAAGCAATCCTTTCAACGATAACAATTACTAGTTCCCTTAGAAGGGATTCAAAACAATTTATTTTCTTATTCTTCCTTCCCATCTTGGATATAATTATATGAAAAGTAAGTTTTATTCTTTTTATATATCCAATGTAATGAATACGAAGAGACACTTCTGAAGACGAAGAGGCACTTCTGAAGAATGTGAAAAGTATATGTTGCCACAGGTTTAATTCGAAGACAAAGAGGCAAGTATTTAATGTTGCCACAGATTTAATTCAAAAATAAGACAAGATAAGTACATATGTTATATCATAATTCGAAAATAAGTACAAAAGACAAAAATGCAATATTTTCACTATATGTCATATGTTGTCATATATTTAATTCGAAAATAAGTACAAAAGACAAAAAGGCAACATTTCCACCATATGGCATATGTTGCCACAAATTAAATTAATCCCACACAGTCGTATGAGGAAGAAATTTAACTAGATATTCTAGTTCTAAATCACAACTACACAATTCACAACGAATATCGTCTTCATCGTCGCTTCCCCTGGGCCAACCATTCCTGCGGGCGATTTGATGGGGTTGATGCACAGTGCAATAAATGAGTCTTTCTCCCAACATATTAGGTTCTGACACCCACATTTGATTTAAAATGTATCGCAAATGGTGTCGACATCTTCTCACTAATACTGGCACGTTTTTTTTCATATTGGCAATGCACATCAAGACTTCTCTCATGGATTTACCGCCTTCAAATATTGAAATTACGGCAAGCACATACTCTGCACCACGGTGGCTACCTTCTGTTGCTTTTTTAACCATTCTCAATGAAGTTGGATCATTACGATTGAAAAAATCAAACTATAAAAGAAAAAACACATTAAGAATACAAAATACATTGATGAAAACGTGAAAAAAAATGAAAAACATTAAAATTACCATGCCTTTTCTGTGTAAGACTTCTAAGTTCTCCGATGCTATGCAAATATTCATGAAAGAGATGGCTTGTTGATTCATCGTCCATCTAGGTTTAGGGGGAAAGCTGACCAATGTTACCTTCTGATCTACAGAACATTCATTAGCGACTTTATTGAGGAACCTGTAACGTAATGTAACACTCATTAAATTTTGTAGGGAGTAGGAAGCAACCCTTTCAACGATGAGAATTACTAGTTCACTCGGGAGGGATTCAATGAAGTTTTTCCTAGTTGAAACCATTTTTGAGACAACTTTTGACTTATCCCTCCCTTCTATTGTGCTCTGATAAATGCCAACAAATTTGAAAAGTTGCAAGAGATGACTTTTCAACAAAGGGTAAAAACTGAAGAGTCGTAATTATTAAACCTGTTTTGAGATGACAGTAATTATTGATTTGATTGTTAACAATACAACACTTACACGTAATCATTATATAAAAGTATATTGGGACAGATTCGTAATTAGTTTTTAAATGTGTAATTGACATATGTTGCCACATATGAAATATTCTGTTGTAATATCTAACACATAGTTGACATATATTGACGCAGATACGTTATGATGTATTATCTATCACTTAATTGACATATGTTGCAACATATGCAATATTCTGTTGTAATATCCAACACAATTAACATATGTTGAGACATATACATTATGTTGTAATATCTATCATATAATTGACATATGTCGCAACATATATAATATTCTGTTGTAGAATGTAACACAGATAAATTTATTCAAAATTCATTACAAAACAAAGAAGGACAACATTTTCACTATGAATTTGCAAGTTCGTTACATATGTTGCCACATATGACAATTTAATTAATTCCTCGTATGAGGCAGAAAATTAACTAGATAATCTAGTTCTATATCACACCTATATAAATCACAATGAACATCATCTTCGTTGTACTGTCTTGGATATCGTCTCCAGGAATAATCAATCCTGTGACCGATTCGCTCATATTGATGAACAGTGCAGTAAATGAGTCTTCCTTCTAACAAACGAGGTCCTGGCACATACATTCCACATAAAATATTTTGTAGATGATTTCGACATCGTCTCACTACATCTGGCTCAATTTTTTTCATGTTGACAATGAACATTAAGCCTTCACTCATTGTTTCACCATCATTGAAGATTGACATTATGGCAAGCACATACTCAGCTCCAGTGTGGCCACCGTATGCTGCTTGAATAATCATTTCCAATGCATTTGGATTGCTACGGTTGAAAAAATCATATTATAGAACAAATAACACATTTAAAATGCAAAATTAAAAAAAAGGGAATACAGTCGAAAAATATTAAAAATTACCACGCCTTTTCTGTATAAGGCTTCTGAATTCCCTAATTCTCTGCACATTTCCAGGAAAGAAACGACTTGTTGAACAATCGACCATCTACGATAAGGAAACCTGAACAATGTCACCTTCTTATGTACCGAACGTTCATTAGCTACTTCATTGAGCAACCTGGAGCTGAGAAATGAAATAAAATGATTAGGAAATGAAATTAAAGAGCGAAAAATTGATTAATACATACATACCAAAATTTAACCCTCATTAAATCTTGTATGGAGTAGCAAGCAACTCTTTGAATGATATCAATTAGTAGTTTCCTCGGAAGGGATTCAATGAAGTTTTTTTATTCATAGTGATTTTGTGAAGATTTCTTATTCATTTTGAAAATTCAGTGAATTTTGAAAAGTTGGAAGAGAAGAGAAAAAAATAAGTAAAAGTTGAATTCAAATGCATGTACTTATTTTTTTTTTTGCAAATTTGGTAAAAATTGAAGAGTCGCGTCATTAAAGTTCCAATGATAGTAATGATATCATCACATTACACGAAAATATTTTTAAAAATATGTTGGTACAGATTTGTTTTTTGTGGTACTTAATAGACATAATTGACATATGTTGGCACAGATGCAATTTTATGTTGTAATATCTAACACATAAGTGGCATATGTTGCCACACATGCAATATTATGACATATAATTGGCATATGTTGCCACAGATGCAATATTCTGTGTTAAGTGGCAACACATAATTGTCATGTGTTACAACAGATGAAATATTTTGTTGTAAGTAGCAACACATAATTAATTAAATCACGCATTATATATAAATAACATCACATAAGTTGATTATAAATAATATATGAAGATAGGGATCATCCTCAAATAAGAAAGAACATTCATTAAAATTCAACTAACACTTCTTATGGGGCATTTCGATTTGGGCATGTAGTTTTTTTGTGGCCAAAGTCCCTACATACGGAACACTTATTTTTTCTTGTTGGAAATGATTCACCAACTCCACGCCATCTCTTATATCTCCTTCTTTCGGGTTTACTTGGATCAACATATGGAGGAGGTATTTCTCTCTATATGATATCCAAAGGTACAATCCAAGAATCTTCAGATGGCACCGGGTGAATTTTCTAACAATATGCCATTATGTATTTTCCACCGAATAATATGGAGAAGAGTACACGTAAATCTAATTTCCAAAATCGGCGCCATGTTGGGATCGAAGCGCTGCCATGGCATGTGGACAAGGTATTTTGTCCAAGTTAAAAATTGTACAAGTACAAGTTCTTCTTTGTAGATCCACAGTAGCATCATTTCCATAACCAGTGACAATAAACTTGTAGTTAGCGATTTGATGGTCCAACAACTTGTTGCCCGCGTTGACATAATTTGATGTCTTTTTCAATTGAGGGAACAAATCGATTTGCAGAGTGAACCAGTTCCATACGCCTCTGGTGAAATAACAATGCAAATCTCCTGTTTATTTCATCAAATAGAGAGACAATGGGAAATTCTTTTTCAACATCAAACATAGCATTCACCGTCTCCGTGATGTTTGACGTCATAATGTTATATCTACACAACAAAAGATAAAAATCAAACAAAGCACATAAAGTTAAAATAAACTCAAATGAGATATGGTACCTATTTCTCGGGCAAAATGCCCTACTCCATCTGTGGAGTCTAATACGTTCAAGAGCTTCAGCCGCCTTTGGTACCAAATCTCTTATTTGATTGAAATGTTCATTGAACTCACATATATCGTACGCCTTTGCTGCTTCATAAAAATGGGACACTACCTTTAAATTGTGAAAGTTAGTTCGAATATTTTCCCCAAGGTGTCTCATGCAGCAATCATAATGAGATGCAGGGTAGATTCTCGTAACCATCTTTCGAATACTTGGATGCCTATTAGAGATAATGCACAACTCATCATTATAATCTACAAAGCTTCTCATATTTTGAAAAAAATACTCATATGAGGTATCACATTTCTTGCCATGACACAGAAAGCCACTGGAAATATATGATTATCGGCATCTTGTGCCACCGTCGATAGCAGAATTCCTCCATACTTGCTCCTCAGGAATGTGCCATCAACGGCTATTACTTTTCTCATTTCTTGAAAACCAATTATCCAAGTAACATATGATACAAAGAAGTACTGGAACCTCCCATTTTCATCGAGCGATAATGCCGTCTTGCTTCCTGGATTCACAACTTCAAGCATATAACGATACACATTAAGCACTACATACTCGTGCTCATGTGTTCCCCTAACATTAGACTTAGCATGGTCCATGTCCTTATAAATCTTCCAATAGCTTACCTTACAACCCAATTCTGTGCGGAGTTGATTTGACATGTCTCTTGTGGATGGCCCTTTACCATTGGGAAACCTATTTTCAAAGTACTTACCTATGACTTTTGACGTGGCGTGGGGTTTATGGCTTGTAAGATGCTCTGAACCACATGTATGATACTTTTCATAGATTCTAATGGAAAACCTGTCGCTACTTGTAAATTTCACAGCCCTCAGCCACCAATTGCAATCCGGATATGAACATTTAAAGGAAAACATATTACGAGAATTGATCACCTTTTTCAGTCTAAAATCTTTTTTGAAGCAAGCAATTTTCAATGAATTTGCCAGTTCTTGCTTGTTCTTGAATGTCATTCTCTTATAAAAACCTGTTTCATCATCTCGAACATTATTCACACGTGAAGATTGAGAAACACATAGATTGTTGTTGCCAACTATATGTGTAGGAGGAAAGTTGCTCTCAAGGTCAGGCCCTTCACCTTCACCTTCACCTTCACCTATTCCAATTTCATCATCGGGATTATTCATGTCCGCAGGATCAAATTCATCATTAATCATATCTTGTTGGCCTTCATATACATTGTGATCCTCCTCGATAAGATTTTCTTTTACGTAGACTCTTAATATGGGTGATTTCTCTGCTCCTCCCAAATAAACAATCAAATTAGATTGATCAGTTATTCTAAAAGGTAAAACCTTCTCACTATGAAAAAAATAGGGAATGTAACTCATGACAAGATCTTGCGGTTTCCAATTGTATTCAGACTTTTGCACGACTAAATTGAAGAAATCATCATACAAAATGTTTCTTTTGACATACATCATTGCTGAATCGGCTCCTTGTTTACTATCCTCACAACGCCATATGAATCAATTTTTCTTCTCGACCCATTCACCACATTGTACCTGAAGATATTAATTAAAAAACAATTAGTAATTATGAAGAATAAGTATATGTTGCAACATATGACTATTCTGTGGCGAGATGTAAGTCATATGTTGCTACATATGACTGTTCTGTTGTGACAAATAAATCACATGTGGCAACATTTTTATGTTATATCATATGTTGCCACATATGGATTTTCTGTTGCGAAATGTAAGTTATGTTGCTACATATGACTGAAAGTTGTGACAATAAATCACATGTGGCAACATGTTTATATTATATCATATGTTGCAACATATGACTATTCTGTGGCGAGATGTAACTCATATGTTGCTACATTTGACTGTTTTGTTGTGAAAAATAAATCACATGTGTAACATTTTTATGTTGTATCATATGTTGCCACATATGTTTTTTAATAGTTACGAAATATAATTCATATGTTGCTACATATGACTGTTCTGTTGTGACAATAAATCATATGCAGCAACATGTTTATATTATATCATAGTTGCCACATATGTCTTTTTTGTTGCAGGATGTAAGTCATATGTTGCTACATATGATTGTTCTGTTGTGACAATAAATCACATGTGGCAACATGTTTATATTATATCATATGTTGCCACATATGACTTTTTTGTTGCGAGATGTAAGTCATATGTTGCTACATATGATTGTTCTGTTGCGATTGAAATAACATTTATGTTGCTACATATGACTATAATATGTTACAATAGTCATCTGTTGCAATATATATAACAATATATTGGAAACGCGAATACAAATTATTGAAAAAATTGCAAGTACCCAGATCATATGATAATGAATTGATTTCAAATAACTATTAATTTTACTAACCAAAAACAATGGTGTGTGACCCAATCGCTTATGAAGTAATTCCAATTGAAACAAAGAAAAATTTGATCCACTAATTACAGATTAGGTAAATCTGATTCAAGAAGAAGAAAGCACAAGCACTAGCAGCCAAGACCCACAATGTACGAAAAGAAGAAAAAGAAGATGATGAAGAAAGCAGGAAGAAAGGCAAGCAAGCAAGCAAAGACGAAAGCAGAAGAAGAAGAAGAAGAAGAGGACGAATACGACGGCCGGAGGCAGGGGAAAAAAGCTTTTATTTCCCCTTTTGGCTCGATATTTCCCACCAAAATTGGTTAAATTGGGTTTGGTTTAGTTAATTTACCCTTTTACCCCTCATTTAATTCCCACAAAAGTTGATTAAATTAGGTATTGTGAAATTACCCTTTTACCCTTCATTTAATTCAGTGGACCAAACTGTCAACTTATAAACTTGAGGGCAACTCCACAAACCTTAATCATTAATCACATAATTGTCACCTACACCCAATACCTAAGACTTATGTCACCACCCATTTATTTTAAAACCTTATTGTCACCATTTTTTTAAAATCCCAACAAACTAGTATGTTTTTGTTGACTATTGACCAAGAGCTGGTCAAATTCTAATCTGGGATCAAATTAATTTTTTTTAAATTTTCTAATCTTTTATAAATATAATAAAACACTTTATTTTTGAACTTCTATGATTCAATCCAAATTATTTTTAAAAAATAAAAATTATTTTCATTTTCTCTCTTCTCCAAGCGTTCTTTCTCTTTGTTCTTCTTCTTTTTCCTTAGATATCTGAAAATCCGACTAGACTATCTCCATTATCTTCCTCTCTATAACTATCTCCATTATTTTCCTCCTCATCTCTAGTCGTGACTCTCTCTTTTTTCTGAATTGAAATCGTGTTCAACTTAAATTGGGTAAGTTATTTTTTTGAAAGATTTTACAATTTTTGATTTTTTTTCTTGGATTAATGAACAATAAAACGAAAGGTAGATGTAAAAATTGAATAATGATGTAATGGTGCCTATTATTTATTATTTTGAAAGACATCAACCAACCCCAAAAACCCTAATTTTGAGGAAATGTGTATGTATTGTTAACATTCAATGAAAAGTCATTTTTTGTTGTTCTTTTTGTGGTCATTTTGTTGATATGATTTTAGAAATATAGTCATGTTCGGTTGTACAACATATATTTCATTTGTTGAAAGATGTATCATATGTTGTCACATTTTAGTGATATGTTGGTGCATACTCCAACACAGTCATCATATGTTGTAACATCTCACTTATGCGTTAGGGCAACAAAATGGTCATCTGTGGCAACTTAGGATTCATCTGTGGCAACAGAAAATTCATTTGTGGCAACACTAGGTACATTTGTGTCAACATATGATTTACAACATAAGATTTATATGTGACAATAGAAATTTCATGTGTGGCAACAATAGGTACATATGTGGCAACATAATGTTAATTTGTGGCAACAGACTATCCATCTGTGGTAACATAATGTTATTATTATTTTATAATGAATTGTAAACTCTCAATCTTTTTTTGTTTACCTTGTAGATGAAATAATACAAGAAGCTTCATCCATGACAACAACTCAATCTTTTACTGGTGTTACTTCCTCTTCTAACATCAAATTCTCTTTTTGTCTATGCGAAGAATTTGAGCAGCAACATAATTATTTTATTAGTCGTGTTAAAAAACTCACTGATATTTTTAAGGATATGTCTCATAATATTGATGTTCAAAGATCTAAGAAGATTTCACAGCCTTTGAAGTGTCTATTTTCTAAACAATTTCTATAATTAGTGAGAAGAAAGAGAAGTAGAAGAAGGCAAAGGAGGAGAAGGAGAAGCAGAAGGAGAAGGAGAAGAAGGAGAAGGATAAAGGGAAGGAGATGGAGAAGGCTAAGGATAAGAAGAAGGAGCAGCAAAAAGAGAGAGGGGAAAGAGAAGGAGAAGCAGAAAGAAAAAGCGAAAGCAAAAAAGAAAGAGAAGAAAGTCGAAGTCATCAGTTGTGATGTGAAGCCACAATATCTATTTGAAGGTTTTAACATTGACGGCTAGGGTCCAACTGAACTAATTTCATCCTTCTCACAATGGATAAACGAGGGTCTTTACAAGCATCATGCAAAATAGTAAGGGCGTTCAACTATGATTAGTATTTCTTCTTGTTGTCCACTAAATAATTATTTATAATGATTATACAATTGAATAGGAGACAAGGACGATCACTACTTAGCCAATAACTCGAAACTTGATTTTGTAGTTGCAGTTCCAAAGAATAAGGACTGGTTCAACGTAATGTCTCAACCCAATAAGTGCTGGACTGATGAGGTAAATCCATGCCCACTTTTATGTTTTGATTAATACATGAATATATACAAATAAATTGATAAAGAGATACACTTATTTGATGCATCTGTGCAGTTTGTGGATGTCATTTTTTACTATTTGCGTAAGAAGTTGAAGCACCAAAGTCATTCTAAATATCGATATACCACTACTAGTTATTTTTTCAAAACATACATTGACAATGCTAGTATTGTTCCTAAATATGAGGATAAAATCGTTGGCACTATGAAAGGGTTTGATATAGCTTGTGGACTGTCTTGGCACTTGACAGATGATGTTTATGTCCCTGTAAATAGTAATGGGGACTTCCATTGGGTCTTGGCAGTCATTGGATTAAAGGAACGATGCATAAAAGTGTATGATTCGATGTCCTCATTTAGGTCTAACAAAAAATTGTCCTCCGAGATTCAAAAGTTGTCTACAATGTTGCCAAAGTACCTTGAGTTAAGCAATTTTTTTGAGCAAAAAGAGCGAACCAATTGGTTAGTTCTTGAATGTTACCAAGGAAAGAACAAATCTCACCCATTCGAAGTCATACATGTTACTGGTATTGCCCAACAAGAAAACAGTAGTCTGTAAGTATCACATTATTTTTTTGTCTTACGAGTATCGAAATGTGATGTTATTATATTTTAATTGATGATATACCATGCAGAGATTGTGGACTTTTTGTTGCTGCATACGCTGAGTTTTTGAGTGATCGACTAGAAGTACCATCTTGTGGACTTAATGTTGAAACCCTTTGCATGAGATATACTTCACTCCTATGGAATTATGGGATTTTAAAGATTTGGAATGGCTATGTTAGTAACAATGAAGACCCACAGAGGCCTATACCTAAAAAAGCAAAGATTGATGAAAATATTGTGGTTACCACCATTGATTAGATAGGTGATTATGTATATCATTGTGAATTACCTTTTTGTTGACAAGTTGTGTAAAACAATTGGTGAAGTGTTCATTTTTGCTGATAATATTAATATATATGATTATCATGATTATTTTGATTTTGTTGGAAGAAATGTCAAATATGATGGTAAGGAAGAAATGTGGTGCCTGTGGAAATATATATAACTTTTGCTGTAAAAAACACCACATAATTATCTGCATGTGTACCAACAGAAAGGATACATGTGACAACATATTTCATAGAAAGGAGATATGTGGTAAGATATGTTACATAAAGGAGATATATGACAACATTATACTATATAACATATGTCACAGAAAGGTGGTATGTGCCCCAACAGAACATATATATGTGGCAACATATGTCACACTTTAAATTGTCAAAATTCAAAAAAAACTTAAAAAACTTTAATACAACCGTCACTTCATTTTCCTTCTCTCCTCTCTCCTCTCTTCTATAAAAGTTTTTTAATATTCCAAACTTTATTTATTTTTACTAATATCAGTTTTGTTTTCTCTTGTTTCCTTTTTTCTCCTCCTCTCGTTCCATTATGCCTTCCATTCACATATCATTTTTCTTGCAATATCCTCTTAAACATCAGTGGTAATTTGTTGCGATCCTCTTTTACAGCAACGCGTCGTTGTCCTCATCATTTCTAGTTTATCGTTAATATCTTCCAAGGTAATATATAATTAGGGTTTGAAATGCGTACTTGTTTGCCCTGTTTTTAATGGTTTTATCACTTTTTTGGTTGGGTAGTTATTCTTTTTTGAATTTTTTTTTTGGTTTCAAAAAGCTTCATTTGTAGTTCGTTGGATAGGGTTTAGGGAGGGTTTTGTGGTTTGTTTGTTGGTTCATGTGTGACATTGAATCGTATTTGTTGTTTTTGTTATTGTGTATTGTGTTGTGTATTTCAAAAAGCTAAACTTCATTTGTAGGTCGTGTGAGGCATTCAAACATTTTATTTTTGTTGTTCAAGACACAAATATAATGGCTTTTGTCAAAAGAAAAATTGATACAACTGACACAACAAAGATCCAGAAAAAGGCTAGGACTAAAGTTCCTAGAAAGAAGAATGAAAATACCCCCTTTTTAGAAGAACTTGCATCTGAAGCAGTTTCTTCTCCTCAAGTAGAAGCAGAATTTTCTCAAAAAGAATATGAAGAAAGAGAAAAAGAAATAAATGAAGTTGTTGATGATGGAGAAAGAGCATAAGAAGTTGAGTAGGAAGATATAGGAGAAAATAGAGAAGTAGTTGAAGAAGAAGAGGGAAAACAAACAAAAGTTGAGGAAGAACAAGTAAAAAATATAGAAGTAGTTGAGGAAAAAGGAGGAAAAAATAGTGAATTAGTTGTGCATGAAAAGGAAAAAGAAAGAAATGAAGTTGAGGATGATGATGGGATTAAAATTATCAATGCAGACACTTTCCTTATGCATCTACAGCCTAATGCTAATGGTGATAGCATTATGAGGTCAGGCATGGCAAAACCTTTCAAGAACTTCAGGGTCATCCTCAAGAGAAATCATTTGGATGATTATTTAGGAATAGTTGTTTCGATCATTTTCTTGATTTACCCGAGGATAATAATGCACGTTTTCAAGTGAACATGGTTTATGAACTTCTGAAAAGAAGGTTCATTTTTCAAAATCCCAAAAAGGAGGATGAGATTTTGATTAATTATTGTGGCATGCCAGTCTTCTTTGGCAGAAGAGAGTTTGCCATAGTTTCAGGGTTAATATGTCATCCTCCTCTTGAGCCCGTCCCTGAAGACATTGCCAAAAAAGAACCACGGAGAAGAAAGAAAGGAGTAAAAGAAGAAGCAAGACAACAACACCGTCAACTGAGGAGTAGGACCTGATATCCCTTGTTGACACAAGCTTCAAAAATTCTGACTTAGTATATTTGTTGGAACACAAGGATACACCAAGGAAGCATAAGGAGTCATTGTGCTTACTTTGGTTTACACATAATATACTTTTACTTTTGGCGAAAGATCTCAACAACACCATACTGCTTAAATGGGTGAATTTCTGTCAGGATATTGAGGCTTTCAACAATTATCTTTGGGGTCATGAGATCTTTGAATTAACACTCAAATACTTGTTGAAACCTTTAGGAGCAAAGATCAATAACTTGTTTGGCTTTCCATGGGCTTTCATGGTAAAGCTAAATGTTCTTAATATTTTTATATTATATTGAATAATTCAACATTTGATTTGTGAGGTATTCTCCTTTTTTATAGGCTTGGGCATTTGAAGTCATTCCTAATTTGACCCATCAAGTAATTGCAGAAGAACAGATCTCATCTCCAAGGTATGAGCAACTGAGCGATGAGGCAACAACAGTTGGTGATAGAAGCATGACACAGTTAATTAATGAGTTTGAATGGGATGAAGATATGATTGACTATGTAAGGGGCATTAGACCATATCCTGGAGGCATGTATTGTATTGGTACAAAAAGAATTTTGACAGTCATGTACCTGGAAAATAATCATTTTGTGACTCTTGAGATCCTCTTGCACGAGGGTCGCATGAATGTTTATGACTGCCAGCTGATGGGTATGGAGCATGCCGAGTTTTTGACACACATACAATCTGTCTTCGAGTTGCTGCCCCAATTGTTGAAGCAAAGTGGAAGAATAAGTCATTAGTTTCTCAATAAACCATGTGAATTTAAAGGTCGAGTGGATCCTATGGTAAAAAATGAATCCAGCTCCGCGTGCGGGTCATATTCGCTTGCACTCATTGAGATTTTGATTTCCAGGGTAGAAATTCAACCTCCTGCTACCCTATTGTGTGATAATACAGTTAGTCGAGTGCAATGGGTTTGGGCTGCTGGGATAGTAAATAGGAGATTAGAGCCTCCTTTGTAATTAGAGACAATATTTTATTTTATCACTTTTGTTATTTTATCTTATATTGAGAGCAAGTACATAGTATGTGATGTTATATTGAGAGCAAGATATGTGACATATGTAGCAACATATGCCTCAAATTGTCAAACATTTCTACATAAGAGTGATATGTTGCAACATTTAAGGCATCTATAGCAACATATGTCTCATATGTAGCAACATATGCCTCAAATGGTCAAACATTCGTGAGCTACATAAGGGTCATCTGTAGCGACATATGTGACATATGTAGCAACATATAGATCATATGTATCAACATATGCCTCAAATTGTCAAGCATTTCTACATAAGAGTGATATGTTGCAACATTTGAGGCATCTGTAGAAACATATGCCTCAAATGGTCAAACATTGCTACATTTGAGACATTTGTAACAACATATGTAGAAACATATGCCTCAAATGGTCAAACATTGGGGAGCTACATAAGGTGACATATGTAGCAATACATGGATCATATGTAGAAAGATATGCCTCAAATTGTCAAATATTTCTACATAAGAGTGATATGTTGCAACATTTGAGGCATCTAGTAGAACATATGCCTCAAATGGTCAAACATTGCTACATTTGAGACATTTGTAGCAACATATATGACATATTTAGCAACATATGAATCATATGTAGCAACTACATAAGAATTTTGGACCAGGAATGCAAAACTACGTTTATTTATTTCCACAACTATGAAACTTTAATGGTTGTACACAACTACATATGGATTTTCCATCCTAAACAGTATTCTTCTTGGTAATGCTTAATAACACAAAAAAATAACAAACACCAAGATTAGCTTACACATGCTACAACATTTGATCTTCTTCTTTTTCTCCTTCATTCCTCATTCGTTACTAAATATGACTTTCATCATCAGTTTCCAACTCCTTAATTCTGTTCGCCAATCTGAGAATAATGAACTTGGATCGTATATCAACATTGTCACTATCCCTCCATCTAAAGATATTACATGTATTCTCCTAAAATACACACCACAAAGAAAGAAATTTAAATTAAAAAAAATATAATAAAGAGATCTCAAGTCTCCAAAGACTAAGATGTAGAAATGTACATACACAATAGCGTGGACAAGACCAAAATCTTTGACCTGGATTGTCCTTTGACCATGAAGTTTTCATTAAAAGTAAGTCTCCATATTTTCAATATATTTTCACACCCAACATGGTATCATTTTCATCATTACAAATTCGATTTAATATTGCATTTGACATCATATCAAATGTAACAAAAATAACCAGAACTCATTCATTAGATCTATATTTCAAAGAACCACATTCTTACTCAACCAGCATATTGCAAAATTAATGAATTCATTGATTTAAAGATACGGGAAAGTCTCGAAATTTGATTTCACCAGAGTCCAATCAAATTAGTTGCATGTTAAAAACAAAGAATAGAAAAGACTAACAGATAAAAGACTGATGAAATAAAATAACATCATTACAGCCCATGCACTCGAGAGGTCATATCAGAGAGAGAGAGAGAAAAAGTGCCATGACTGAAGCGGCGAGGAAGAAAAAATTGAAATCTCTATTCTTGAAATGAAAATGAAAACCCTAATATATATATATATATATATATATATATATTGAGTTAGTTTTAGTTTTAGTTTTACATATTGGGCTTGCCTATGACAGATTGGGCCAGTTTTATAAAGTACTTATGTTTTATAAGTTGTTGCCACATATGTCAGGTCTGTTGCAATTTTGTCAATATAACCTGCATATGTTGGCACATATGAAACATCAAGGAGGGGCTAATCAACGAATTGAGCAATTTAGGAATGAAAAAATGTCAACTTGGACCAAATTTTATTACTTTAGACCATAATAAAACAATAAAAATATGGTATAACACTTGGAACAATGATTTACAAGGTTGTTATATAACTATCATATGGATTTACTTGGTCATTGTAATATGAAGTGGGATGATAGTCTTTTTAAATATAATTGATAGAATCGAATGAAGGTAGTTGTATTGGACCATAATTTGTTACTTAGAAATGTTGTAGGACTATATATTAGTGTTACATATCAAATTAGGTGACAATTTAATTGAATTAACCCTCAAAAGACCCATTTTATGATAAACATATGTTGTCACATATGTCAGGTCTGTTGCAATTTTGCCAAAAAAACCTGTATATGTTTACACATATGAAATATCAAAGAGGGCTAATCGACGAATTGAGCGATTTAGGAATGGAAAAATGTCAACTTGGACCAAATTTTATCACTTTAGACCATAATTAAGCAATAAAAATATGGTATAACACCTGGAACAACGATTTAAGGGTGTTATATAACTATCATATGAATTTACTTGTTCATTGTAAGATTAACTAGTGGGATGATAGTCTTTCTAAATATAATTGATGGAATCGAATGAAGGTAGTTGTATTGGACCATAAATTGTTACTTAGACATGTTGTAGGACTATATATTAGTGTTACATATCGAATTAGGTGACAATGTAATTGAATTAACCCCCAAAAGACCCATTTTATGATAAGCATATGTTGCCACATATGGCAGGTCTGTTGCAATTTTACCAACAGAACATGTATATGTTGGCACATATGAAACATCAAGGAGGGATAATCGACGAATTGAGAGATTCAGGAATGGAAAAATGTCATCTTGGACCAAATTTTATTCATTTAGGAAGTACCACAAAAACTTAACTACTTCATCTAATTCTAAATCACAACGATATAAGTCACAACGATATCGGCCGTAAAGAATTGATGAGCAGTGCAACAAATTAGTCTTTCTCCAATCTTATGAGGTTCCTCTAGAAAATTTCCATGTAAATTACATCACAAATACTCTCGACATCTTCTAAGCCATGGTATACTCATGTTGGCAATGAAACTTGTGTCTTCTCTCATGGATTCACTGCCTTTGAAGATTGAAATTATGGCATGCACATATCCTGCACAAAGGTGGCCACCGTCTGCTGCTTGCTTAAGCATTCCCAATCCATTTGAATTGCTACGCTTGAAAAAATCATACTAAAGAAGAAATAACATATTTAAAATGCAAAATACATAGATAAAAACGTGAATACATACGAAAAACATTAAAATTACCATGCCTTTTATGTATAAAGCTTCCAAATTCCCTGATTCGCTGCACTTTTCCATGAAAGAAGTGCATCTTCGATAAAATGAAGGCGACCATATAAACACTAGAATGCTGCGCATATTTACCTTCTGATATACAGAAGGTTCATTAGCGACTTCATTTAGAAGCCTGGAACTGAGAAATCAAATCCAATGGTCAGAAAATCAAATTAAAGAGCTAAAATTGATTAATACATACATACCTTAATTTAACCCTCATTAAATCTTTGAGGGAGTAGGAAGCAACCCTTTCAACGATAACAATTATTAGTTCCCTCAAAAGGGATTCAATGTAGGATTTTTTCCTCAGTGTCATTTTTGAAAATTTCTTATTCTTCCTTCCCATCTTGGAGAAAATTATATGAAAAAACCTAAGTTGTGTTCTTCTTATATATATAATAATATAATTCCAATATAATGAATACGAAGAGACACTTTTGAAGAATGTGAAAAGTTGCAAGTACTTAATTATTTTTGAAAAAAGGATAGAATTTGAAGACTTATAATTAATGAAGGCGGTTGATATGATTAATGAAGGAGGTTGTTTTCATGACCTGGGAGCACCCCCTAAATGTAACCAGCATCGTCGTCCTTAGAGTAGACTTGGACAAGCCCTTAGCATTCGTCATAACATATCATAGGTAAAAAATGTGGAAAATTAAAACTTTTTAAATATTGAGGTATACATAGACCTGTCACATATTATATATGGAGTTTACATAGAATCCTCGTTTAGTGAAGCTTACATAGGCTTCTAGTTTAGTCAACATAATCAATACATAAGAATTAGTCTAATATTTCATCTCACATTAAACCATCTAAAGCGAAATACAACATTCAGGCATAGCCCTTATACAAATTCATATTGACACATAGGGCTTACAACAAATATCTTCAAGAATAGGGAAGAAATAAATGTCTTTAGACAATAGCAATACTACTAAGGTAGAACAAAGATACCATCCTCGAACTTGAGGACCTACCAAAAACTTGGGGAAAAGTCCAAGTCTTCTTGCAAAGTGACCTTGATACTTCAATGGCCCGAGCCTACATTGTTTGGGAAAAGGGAAAGAATATGGGTTAGTACAAATCACATGTACTAAGTATGGAAACATATGCACATAAACCATCAAAATCATTCTTAAAGGGACATTTAGTTCGAAACCATTCTAAGTCACTTTCAAAAGCCTTTATGCACAATTAAGAACACATACAAGCCAATGATCACATATTCACTTAAGACAAGTCCATATTCAATCACAAGACTAACATCATCATATAGTCAAGTCAACATGGATATTATCAACATAAAGTCATATCAACATGAATGACATCATATTAAGATCATATAATCATAATAACTCCAACATAATGTCAGAACAACAATTTATGTACAAGAGTTCATATCATCACAACATATAAAACCCTTACTCACAACCCCTTCCCAAGACTACAAGTGCAATGCTTATGTGAAGACCTAAAACCCCACACAATCAAGTAAACCAAGTAAAGAATCATAAGTAATTTCTACATTTCATATATCTTCACATCATGCATATTCATAATCATGTACATCAGTTTAGACCAATAACATGTTCATCAATGAAACTAACATCATATAGAATCATCAACATGAAAAGTCATCATATACATTTCATTCATGTCATAAGTACATAAGAACAACCTCCTAGGACTTCCCTCAAGGTCAACATGTGCCATGTATAAGTAGAATCCCATACCCCTACCTACACTAAGTAAAACCCCTTAAGTCACCCTAGTTAGTGTTCACTTTATTACTTTCTTTTTACTTTTGGGAACAATCACCTTAACCGACAATAGACCATGTGAGTTAAACATGGAATCCGATTTCATGAAACCCTATACTGAAAGAAAGTGATCTACTTGCCAAGGTAGAACCAAAACATGAACATAGCATTCTAGGTGGATCCACTAGCTAGTATTCCTATGGAGACAACATAGTTAAGGAACTAGGAGATATGTTTTGAATCCTATACATGCCCATTAGCATTGGAGTCCTCATATCATGAGAACATTTGGTGAATCTCCCTTCTAAGGGGAGTCAACACCTCTCATTGTCAAGTTTACTCGGTGTTAAGCTAAAGTCCTTTTTTGTAATGTCGTTAAGCCTTTCTTAATCATCATATCTTAGTATAGGCCATAGGAGACTAACCCCTTGTATATCATGTCATTAGCTCATTACGTATTGCATGAGAATGTCCTTTCATAACAACCCTTCATTTGTGTGACCAACACTTCATAATCATATCATAGTAGGGCACACAAGTGATTCATATTCAACCTTGTATCATCATACCCTAAACATGATCTCACAATTCACATAGTCAAGACATTTCATCATAATCATCATATCATCATCTTCTTAGTCTAATCACAAACAACACTTTAATTGAATACCATTATCAAGTATAAGCCATCATAATTGAAGTAAAGAACTCATGATCACAAAGTCTTACCATATAGACTTCATAAGCCTCCTTCAAGATATTACCATCAATCCAACCATATTAATACATAAATCCACTTAATAACATCATATATTAGCAATTCATACAAGAACTAAGACAATTGCATCATCACTAATTAATTCATCCTCAATTCATAACCCAAGGTTAGGGGAAAAGGGTTCAATCATGATTTCTTCCATAGATTTCGGTCAAAGACTAAGAACTACAACAATTCATCCATATATAATCATAATCTATCAATAATAATCAAAGGAAACTAGCATCAATTCAATTTGAAAGATCAATTACGAAATTAGAATGAAACCCATGTTTTGACATTTTTTTGAAAATCAATTTTGAAGAGCCTCTCGGGGAAAGTGATCCCAAGATTGAATAGCTTCCATACCTTAGGATTTATTAGTGTTTGATGGAGAAAGTATTAAGTCTTGAAGCCCTAGTCATCCTTGAAGCTTGGTCTTCAATGGAGTCTTTGAATAGAGAGAGAAAGTAGAGAGAAGTTGGAGAGAATGGAGTTTGGGAAATACGGGGTGTTAGGTTAGTTTAATGAGACTTAGTATTTATATAGTCCCCCAACTAACTTAATTAACCACCCCCTAACCCTTAACTTTTTAACTAACCATCTAACTAATTAAGTCTCTAACTTAAAAACTTAACAGTGAAACTCGAACCCCAACCACGAAACCCGACCTATAGTCTGTTGACTGGACCACGGACCGTTCTGCTGGTCCATGGTTTGGGACAGAGACTGGTAATTTTAGCCATTTTGGGAAAATGGATAAGTGTATACCCACAAAGCCATCGACGGAGCGTCGATCAAATGACGGCTCGTCGTTTGGCTCATGGACACACTGTCCCAAATGGCAGTTTTGGGTCAAATGGAAGGGTCCTCTCCAAGGACCCTTAGGATGGTCCTTGGGGAGTCGTACCCAGACGTTTTGATACTAAACACACACTTATATATATTTAACACCATTTTACCAATTTTCACTAAATTCCAACTCTTAAAACCCCATGAAACATGCCAAGGCACACTAGTGCACATTTCACAATTCTCCGGACGTCATGGTCATTTCTTAACGTTTTGACTCTAACACTTCCTAAATAGTTTAAATACATTATTTTAGGCTTATAAACAGTGTTTCAAGTATTAGTTCATCATGTGAGGCTCTAGACCAAGTCATGGACTTTCGGAGTGTTACAATTGTTGTAATTAATGAAGGAGGGTTGTTGAAATGTTGCCACAGATGACATTTCAAGAATGGTCAAAATGAGAACATTGTTAAAAACATATTTTATAAAGAAAAAATTCAAAAATAAGTACAAAGGAGAAAAAGGCATTATTTTTCACCATATGTTTTAAAGTTTTGTACATATGTTGCCACAGATTTAATTAATACCACACAGTGGTATGAGGTAGAAATTTAACTAGATAATCTAGTTCTAAATCACAACTACACAATTCACAATGAATATCGTCTTCATTGTTGCTTCCCTAGGCCAACCATTCATGCGGGCGATTTGATGGGGTTGATGAGCAATGCAACAAATGATTCTTTCTCCCAACAAATTAGGTTCCGACACCCACATTTGACCCAAAATGTATTGCAAATGGTGTTGACATCTTCTTACTATTACTAGCACGTTTATTTCATGTTGGCAATGACCATCAAGCCTTCTCTCATGGATTTACCGCCTTCAAATATTGAAAATATGACAAACACATAGGATGTACCAATGTAGCCATCGTATGCTGCTTGTTTAACCATTCCCAATGTAGTTGGATCATTACGGTTGAAAAAATCAAACTATAAAAGAAATAACACATTTAAAATAAAAAATACATAGATGAAAACGTGAATACATATGAAAAACATTAAAATTAACACGCCTTTTTTGTATAAGGCTTCTAAGTTCTCCGATGCTATGCACATTTCCAGCAAAGAGATGGCTTGTTGATTCATCGTCCATCTAGGTTCAGGAGGAAAGCTGATCATTGTTACCTTCTGATATGCAGAACGTTCATTAGTGACTTCATTGAGGAACCTGGAACTGAGAAATGAAATAAAATGATTAGGAAATAAAATTAAAGAGGAAAAATTGATTAATACATACATACCTTTGTTTAACCCTCATTAATCAATTAGTAGTTCCCTCGGAAGAGATAATGAAGTTTTTTCTAGTTGAAACCATTTTCTAGAAAATTAAATGAAGATGAAGAGAAGACAACTTTTGACTTCTCCCTCCCTTATGTCGTGTTCTTATAAAATGCCAAGAAATTTGAAAAGTTGCAAGAGAAGAGATTACTTTTCAAAAAGGGTAAAAAATTGAAGAGTTCTAATTAATTTTATTTATTAAACCTGTTCCAATGACAGTAATGATTGATTGATTGTTGACAACACTTAAAGTAATCATTTTTTAAAATATATTGGGACAAATGCGTAATTATTTCTTAAAAATATATTTGACATATGTTACAACATATGAAATACTCTGTTGTAAAATCTAACACATAATTGACATATGTTGGTACACATACGTTATGTTGTAATATCTAACACATAATTGATATATGTTGCGACATATGCAATATTCTGTTGTAAAATGTAACACATAATTGTCATATGTTTACATAGATAAATTTGTTCAAAATTAATCACACTTTTTATTTATAATGATCAAATTCAAAAATCATTGCAAAACACAAAAAAGGCGACATTTTTCACCATGAAATGCAAGTTCTTTACATATGTTTCCACAGATGACAATTTAATTAATCCCTCGTATGAGGTAGAAAATTAACTAGATAATCTAGTTCTATATCACACCTACATAAATCATAATGAATATCATCTTCATTGTAGTGTCTTCTCCAGGGAAAATCATTCATGCGACCAATTCGCTCAAAACAGTGCAACAAATGGGTCTTCCTCCCAACAAACGAGGTTCTAACACCCATATTCCACCTAAAATATTTTGCAAATGATTTTGACATGTTGTGACTATTAGTGACTGATTTTTTTCATGTTGTCAATGAACATTAAACCTTCACTCATGGATTCACCGCCATTGAAGATTGACATTATGACAAGCACATACTCTGCTCTACTATGACCACCATCTGCTGTTTGATTAATCATTTCCAATGTAGTTGGATCGCTACACTTGAAAACATCATACTACAGAAAAAAGAACACATTTAAAATGCAAAACAAAAAAAATGAATACGGTCGAAAAATATTAAAAATTACCACACCTTTTTTTGTATAACGCTTCTTAATTCCGTGATGCTCTGCACATTTTCAGGAAAAAAATGGCTTGTTGAACAATCGACCATCTATGATAAGGAAACCTGACCAATGTTACCTTCAATGTTACCTTCTGATATACAGAAGGTTCATTAGCGACTTCATTGAGGAACCTGAAGCTGAGAAATGAAATAAAATGATTAGGAAATGAAATTAAAGAGCGAAAATTTATTAATACATACATACCTAAATTCAACCCTCATTAAATCTTGTAGGGAGTAGGAAGAAACCCTTTCAATGATATAAATTAATAGTTATATCGTAAGGGAAGTCATAGTCATTTTTGAAGATTTCTTATTCATATTGAATATTCAGTGAAATTTGAAAAGTTGGAAGAGAAGAGACAAGCTTCTGACTTTTCAAATGCAAGTACTTATTTTTTTTCCGAAAAATGGTAAAATTTGAAGAGTCGCGTCATTAAGATTTTTTCGTGAAAGTTTTTCCAATGACAGTAAGGATATCATCACATTGCACGTAGGTATTTTTTAAAAATATGTTGGTACTGATACGCTCAAATTACACTTCCTAAAGAAGTATAAGCGGGCGTATCAAGTAAAGAACCCAAATGTTAGGTTGGGGTCGATCCCACGAGGAAAATGATTTAGACTTAACTTTAATCAACGATTACTTTTATTTAGTCAAATTCTTTCCGAAAACAAACAATTAAAAGGGGGGTTTTGTGTAACAAAAGTACTTAATTTAGTCTAAGTAAACAAATAGCAAGTTCAAATATTTGATGTTTATCAAGTAATGAGAGAAACTAGGGTGTAAGTGTTCCCCATAGGCTCATAATGCAGTAACCCTAACTATAACAACTCTTTCCTAGTATCTTGCATGCAAAGTGATAAGTTATGTATCCCTAATTCCTTGGTCCGGCAACTAGTGAATTTCACTCCGCACGTTGGTCCGGCTACGTGTGTGTACTTTACTAAACCTTACCTTTTACCTCATATTAAGCATCATGATCGATGTATGGCTTAGTTATTACTTTGCACCAATCGACACTAGCCTATTAGATAGTGTATACTAAATCTACGTTGATAATTCTTTTCTTATTATCTACCTCCTTGGTCCGGCAAGTATCAACAAGGCGAGTTCTAACGTTGGCCACCGTTAAAAAGACTTCTAAACGAAAGAATTATCAATACATGCAAGAAACTATTCTAGAATTGTTATTTTAGCTAGTTCTACTTTGTTAATTACCCATGGTTCCCACAACCCTAGTTGTGGATTTAGTTACCCATGTTAAGAATTACACAACTCATATTGATTAGACAAGAATTCATGTACTTACTTTAACAAGTTTGAAGAAAATCCAGAAAATCACTTGAATTAATCAAAATATTGTAAAAATCGATTCGAGAAAAGTGAAGTATTTTCCAAAACCCCAAAATTCAACAACCAACAATACAAATCTGAAAAATACCCAAGAATCTAACCCCAAAAACGAGGTTTTTGGTCATATTTATAATAATAGAATCCTAAACATAAAGGGAAACCTAAATAAGGAAAATATGTCCAAAAACGCGTCTCACATCGACAACCTGACCGACAGACCGTCGAGGCAACGAGGGATCATCGACACCTCTGTCGGTCCATACTTCAACTCTATTTTCAGCTGCTTCCTTCTCCAACTCCCTGTTACCATCGACGGACCAAGACGACGGTCCGTTGATAGGATGACGGTCCGTCGATGGCCTTCATTGCTCTACACTTAGAATCTTTTCAAATCAGGTACTGGGGCTACATTCTGTTAACACCAATGGATCACCAGGACGGTCCGTCGATGAGATGACGGACTGTCATCTCTTCCGTAGCCCCACACTTCCTTGACAGGATAACATCTTCATGGAGACGGTTGCCACCTACGGACCGTCGATAGGTCAACGGACTGTCGATGGCTCCGTAGGTCATCTTTTCTGCAATTTTCAGCACATCTTCAGCGTTTTCATTCTGGACAGTTTTTCCTGCAAACACAAAGAAAAATACATTAAAACTACTACAAATAGGCCTTATACACACACTAAACTTAAGGAAAATGCATTGAAAGTACCGTAAAACCATGGTATATCAACACCCTCAACTTAAATTTGTTGTTTGTCCTCAAGCGACGCACTATGACTCACCACAACACCTTTGTACACAAGTATCTTCATTTAAGCTTTCGCAATCATCTGGCTATCAATCCCGATTATTTTTATTATGTGCATGCATGATATCACTATTAGGCTCGCTCATGTGGATTAGACCATGACACAGACTCACCACGCACCGACATCTCTCCTCTTTTATCTCTCACCAAGGTGCCAACTTTCCAGTATTGCAACTAATGTACTTACTTCAAAAATAATATCCTCCTTTTTCACACAGTGATTTCAGTTTGAGTATAAGGATTATTTTTCAACACTCACGCTCAGAACAACTTCTCACCTCATTGATACTTGTCGCCATAGGCTTGCCCTTATTTTCTCTGCTTTAAGTTCACCATATTAGACTCTTAGGATCACGATATGACTTTCTTAACTTGTAACGTAGGCTCAGGGTTAGGTAGGGTACATTTGGATGCAGTTTAGTGACTTGTTGCCCTCCTTGACATAACGGCTAAGCGTCCTACCTTTTTGTCGTTTATTCCGCCATATTCTTGATTTTCTTATATTCTTTTGCCTTGCTTTTCTCCTTTCTTTCTCTTTTTGTGTAAATGACTCTTCTTTTTATTATTATCATTATTTTTTTTTAAAATTTTAAAATTTTTCACTTGATTTCAACTTTGCTTGAGTCACTTTTCTTTTCTTCTTTTTCTCTCTTTATTCTTTCAACCCCACTTTCCGGAGCATTCCTCATAACAGCCACCCTCAACTCATAGCTTTGCCATGGGTCAAGGTACACAATACCCAAGGTTGGGTCAGGGCCAAGACGAGGTTGTTTTCTGCATTAGCCACCCTCAACTTATGCTTTTGGCATAAGCTGAGGTGCACATGTCCAAGGAGGGACCAGGGCCAACACATTGTTCCCAGAAAAGATAAATTTGGGTAGAAAAGAAAGGTCAATTTTAAGCTTAAATCATTTGGATCAAGAAGGGATTAATATCATTTGGCTTTCTTTTATCTAGGCTAAAGATTTGCTATCTTTGAACAAGGGCCTATGATCCTTTCCTAATTGTCTATCACAGATTACTTTTAGTAGGACTAACCGGGAAAGTTCTAGCTCAGTACCAACGGTGGAATATCCACTTTCCTCACACTCACTTAACACCTCATTACCCTACCAGATTATCAGCAACCTAGTTCGAGCTTTAGATTGAGGGTCATGCAGTGGTGTATCTCTATGTCATGCTTAGATCCACACATTCATCATTCACTATGCCTAATCATGCAAGCATTTTCTTTAAAACAGGATATCATTTTATTTAGCCATCATGCTTCAAATTTCATGTCTATACTATGTACAAGATACTAACGTGCCGGTTCAACAATAAAACAACCAGTCTCTTGGGGAAAAAGAACACAGGCAAGAAAACCCCAAGAGTGGATCGTGAGTTGGGCTACTCAGACTTTACCCTAGCACTCACTTTCCATTTACCCCACCCCCAACAAAAGAGCATGCAATTGTCCCCAATGCATAAAAAAATTATAAAATAGGGTGGTAGGTGAAGCAAACCTGAGGCGTATAGCGCCGATGATCAACAAGCTGGCGGGTCCGGTTTCCCGGAACCCGCTCCCTCTGTATTAGGGACACCATCAGTAGTGTCCGCAGCAATAACAACACCCTCAGTAGTGCTCCTCTCAACATCAGCAATCCTGGAGCTAGACGTCCCAACAGCCACCTCCTGAGCCCTCATCTGTCGGGCGTTCTCATCCATCAGCGAGGCTCTCTTCGCAGCCTCCAACTTAAGACGCTCTCTCTTCCTAGCTCAAGTCTCATCCTCCTCTATAGATCGGTGCCTCTTTGTATGCTCACGTGGCGGAAGCGGTGGGGCAGCAATGGTCTGGAAAAGAGCAGCCAGAACCGTATCCTCAGCAGGCTCCACAGATGTGGCCTCAGACTCGGGCACCCGGGCCTCCAGAATGGCATCCATATCTGCCCTCAAATTTGCCACAGCAGCCTGGAGAGTCGTCAAATATACAATAGGGGCTGGCCGGGCAAGAACCCTCAACTCAAATGCGCCAAGGAGCTGGTGGACCTCTATAATCTGCCTCTAAGTCCGCTGGGCCATCTTCTTCTCGATAGCAATGGACTTCTGCATCCAAGGCTGGATATGATGCAGAAGTGTGGCCATTTGGGCCTCTAATTTCTAGAACCTAGCGATTGGGACCAGTTCTGCAGATGGGGTGGAGCGGGAGGAGCTCGGAGTTGTGCTAGTACCCGGGATAGACTTAACCGAGGTGGTGTCGGTAGGCTCTGATGTAGCCTGATCAGCCCCTCGGGCTTTCTTTACCGTGTCCGCCAAGTTCTCACCAAGCGGCTGCACCTCTGATCTGGGCCCTCTGTTGGGAGCCAACTCATTGGCCTCATCCCGGATGAGACCGATATCAACCTGGCCAATCGGGGTCTTGAGCACATCAATGTGCCACACGGGCACTCCAGCAGACCTGCACAACTCGAAAATCATGCAAGGGAAGGGGTAAGTGGTGGTGGCCTTAAAGGCCCTCTCATGGATGACCGCCTGCAACAGCCACGTGAAATCTACCTCGAACCCAGCAACTATGGCAGCTATCAACACTGCTCTATCCCATGTAACAATATTATCAGCAGTAGTGGGGGAGAGGCAATGACGGACCAAGAGCCATAAGAATTTGGCCGTGAATGTGAGGTTGGCCTTCTTTATTCCTCCTTTGGGCTCCAGCACCCAATAAGCACCCTCGCCATCCACGGAGATGTTCTGGGCTATCCACCTCTTGGTGGTCTCTCTCAGCACTCTCTCACGCTGGAAACAGCCGTCCTTGATCAGCTTCCACCTTAAGTCAAACTCGGGAGTGAGGGGGGCCCTGGTGGCATCAGTGTCAGCACCATATAAAAATCTGCGAATGGCGGGCAAGGAGATATCCACCCGCTTGCCACGGACACGAACATGCTCAAGTGATGCGTGTTTGGCGGGGTTAGCCCGCTTATCCAAACTATCCCTGAGAGTCGCCACATAAGCTGCATAAAACTCCTTCACAACCTCCTCGCTGTAACGGCCCAACTCCTAGCCGTCTATTCTAGCCGATGGCGGGTAAAAAGGTCATGTATAGCCGGTATCGTGGGAATACTCCCAGTAAGAACTAGCCGCTCGACTGTCAGAGTCTGAGTCATGACCACCTTGTCGTTGAGCAGCTTCGCATCCCTGTATATCTGATATTGGCCCTCGATACACCACTGGTTGGGCTATTCATCAACTGGTGCGGGACGTCGGTCAGGGGTGCGGGGGTGGAATCCGCACTGTCAGCCTGATCAGACGAGGCAGAGTGGGCAGGTGCTGTAGGAGTAGTGGCACCATGTGAAGATGATGCTTCCTTTGACCCGGAAGCCTCCTCGGAGCCAGACGCTCCCTCAGAAACTGCAGCAGACCCAGACGGTGTGCCGGTCAGTGTGCGCTCCTCATCAGACTGGGAGGCAGTGACTACGCCGGATGCCACTCTCTTGGGCGTGCCTCGAGAGGTCCTAGCAGCACGTGACGACGTCTGGGTGCCTAGGGGCACGTATTCGGGGTAGCGTTCATAGTCGGACGACCCAATCACCAATCGGCGGGAAGGGGCGACAGACTTGGAACGTCCTCGAGAGTAGACTAAGTCTTGCTTGGGTGCCATGTGTACCTGCAAGGAGGGGTTATTAGTACCAGTAGAAGCATGCAACACACTCAAAAGAATCAAACACAGAAGGGGAAACACAAACAGAGTAGTGGTGCAGAACTGCAGATTGTCTGATGGACACCATCGATGGTCCGTTGATGGAACGACGGTCTGTCAGTGGGGGTCCGTCGGTGGACACTTAAAAAATTTATTTGAAAAGTTTCAAAACAAAGGTTCTGATAGAGATGACAGACCTGCAGGACAGACCGTCGACTGAACGATGGTCCGTCAGTAGGGGTCCGTCGATGGACCCTTAGAAACTTTTTTGGATTCTTAAAAAACATAGTTTCTGTTAAGGACGACGGACCTGCAGGACGGACCATCGACTGAATGACGGTCCGTCAGTGGGGGTCCGTCATTGGACCCTTAGAAAAGTTTTGAGAAACTTCAGAAATAAGGGTTCTGATAGAGTCTACGATCATGCAGGACGGTCCATCGATTAGTTGACGGACCATCGTCAACCCCGGTGGGTAGACACTTAGACAAATTTCAAGAAACCCTCAGAGAACAGGGTTTTGTTACCGACGACGGTCATACAGGATGGTCTGTCAATGGGTCGACGGACCGTTGTCTACCCCCGTGGGTAGACACTTAGACAAATCAGGGGAGATGTTGTTGACGGACCCCAACGATGGTCCGTTGATTGACCGATGATCCGTCGACGGGGTCTCGTTCTGTCTTTTAGGGACAGAATTTTGGCAGCCATTGTTACCCCCAAAGAACAATTTCAGAGCAATCTAAGAAACATTAAGTTCCTCTAGCATTTAACAAAGCATTTCATCATTCATACGTCATGAATTATCGTAGTTTTAAACATAGATTCTCACAGACTATCAAACCCTAAGTCGAAAACAACAACACTCAAAACACAACAATTATTAGACAATACACCCCCATCCCATTCACTTTCATTGTTCTAAGGGACTAGGAATTCAGTTTGAAGATTTCAAGCATGCAACAGTGTCCCAAATTCAAGACCCACTATCGTATTCCAGCAATTTATCATGTAAAGTAACGAGAGTAAATAGAGCAGATCAGAAAGACATACCTGTATACTGTAGTGTAGGGAATGAGGGGATGAATTCTTGCAAGTACGAAATGCCTAAGAGTGACCTCGAACACCGACCGGGCAGAAGACAGACGAAGATGGAAGATTGGGGAAGAGAATGGATTTGGGTGATGGAGATTTGGGGAAGAGGAGAATCTGACTGATAGAAATGGGATTTAATGGGTGAGGGAGTGGGGAAGTTGAAGGTAAATGGGGAGGGAAACGGTTTGGGGAGGGTATTTGAAAGGGTGGGTAACTGAAAAGCTTAAAATTTTAATATATAGCCAGTCGGGTCGGGTTAGCGGGTCGGAGGAACCGACGATTCCTCGTCGACGGATGGTAAGTCAGTCGATGGTCCGTCGACTGCTCCGTTGAATGTCCCTAACTTAGAAAAATTAAAGAAACAAACCTGGGATCTACGGACCCTATCGATGGTCAGTCGACAGGACGATGGTCCGCCGATTGGTCCGTCGATCAATGCACCAGACCAATTTTCTGCAGATTTCTGGGGATTTGGTCCCTGCATATTGAACAGCCAATAAGCTAATCTTTTTGTATTTTCTGGACACTTCTTTTTAGACACGGACCCTAGTTTACTCTCTAGCCAACACTTCTATAAAAAAATAAAAGAAAATTAATACGTGACATTAAGTCAGAAAAATAGAAATAATGCAACTACGCCTATAAAATTATGAAAAACCTATTGTTGGCTAGAGGATACATATTGGGTTGCCTCCCAATTAGCACTTGATTTAATGTCGCGGCACGACGCAGGAATCTTGATTACTCAAACTTCATCAAGATGGTATGCCTCGATCACTTCATTCGCCTTTTCAGCATGCCCAAGGTAGATTTTGATTCGTTGCCCGTTCACTTTGAACCTTACACCCTCCTTATTCTCCAACTCAACCGCTTCATGAGGGAAAACTTGGGTGATCAAGAATGGACCAGTCCATTTGGACTTGAGTTTGCCCGGAAACAAGCGCAACCTAGAGATGAATAGAAGCACCAAATCCCCAACCACAAAATCGCGCTTCTCAATCTTTTGGTCGTGGTACTTCTTCATCTTTTCTTTGTAGAGGGCTGAACTTTCATATGCCTTTAAGAGAAATTCATCAAGCTCATTCAACCCATTTAACCTCTGTTCCACAGCCTCATTCCAATCCATTTTCAGTTTCTTCATTGCCCACATAGCCTTATGCTCTAACTCAACCGGCAAGTGACAAGCTTTCCCATATACAAGTTGGTATGGGGACATACCTATGGGAGTCTTGTATGCTGTCCGGTAGGCCCAAAGAGCATCATCAAGCCTTCTTGACCAATCCATTCTATTCGCGTTCACAGTTTTCGCCAGAATCTGCTGATTTCTCTGTTTGACACCACAACTTGCCCACTAGTCTGAGGATGGTATGGCGTGGCCACATTGTGGCGAACCCCATATTTCTCCAACAATCCTTTGAACAACTTGTTGCAAAAGTGGGATCCCCCATCACTAATAATGGCCCTTGGGGTGCCAAATCTGGAAAATATGTTCTTTTTCAAGAACGCGGTGACACTCTTCCCTTCATTATTTGCAAGTGCTATGGCTTCCACCCATTTCGACACATAATCAACCGCCACAAGAATGTACTTCATCCCATGAGAACTCACAAAAGGGACCATAAAGTCAATGCCCCACACATCAAACAATTCGATCACAAGAATGGGATTTAAAGGGAGCTCTTGCCTTCTAGAAATACCGCCATCTCTTTGGCACCTATCACATGCCTTGGCGAACTCATGTGCATCTTGGTGGATGGTTGGCCAATAGTAACCACATTGCAAGATTTTATGGGCTGTCTGGATACCACTATGATGCCCACCCACAGGCGAGGAGTGACATGCCTCCAAAACTCTCAACATCTCAACTTCCGGTACACAACGCCGAATAAGCCCATTGGCACAACTCCTATAAAGATCTGGATCATCCCAAAAGAACTTTTCACATCATGCATGAACTTTTTCCTTTGATGAAAGGACAAGTCCGATGGGACGATATCACTAGCCAAGTAATTCGCAAAATCTGCGAACCATGGAATCAAGTCTTGAGATGCATCCAATACATGCTCATCAGGGAAGGTATCATCAATTTCAGCTTTTTCACCTAACTCTCGCATTGCTTCATCTTCTAATCGGGACAAGTGATTGGCCACTTGATTTTTAGTCCCTTTTCTATCTTTCACTTCAAAGTCAAATTCTTGCAATAGTAAAACCCAACGAATCAACCTCGGTTTTGCATCCTTCTTTGCCATCAAATATCTCAAGGAAGAATGATCAGTATGCACTATAACTCTAGTACCCAACAAATAGGAGCGAAATTTCTCGAAAGCAAAGACCACCAAGGAGCTCTTGTACAGTCACGGTGTAGTTCTTTTGGGCTTCATTAAGGGCTTTACTAGCATAATAAATGGGGTGAACGATTTTATCCCTTCTTTGTCCCAATACCACGCCAAGCGCAACCCCACTAGCATCACACATCACCTCAAATGGCTTGCTCGAATCCAGAGAAATAATGATGGGCGCAGATACCAACTTCTCTTTCAACTCTCCAAATGCCTTCAGACAGGATTCATCAAAATAAAATTTACACTCTTTCTCAAGTAGCTTGCACAGAGGATGTGCAATTTTTGAGAAATCTTTGATAAACCTCCGGTAGAAACCTGCATGGCCAAGAAAACTCCTCACACCTTTTTACAGAGATGGGTGGAGAAAGTCTCTCTGTAACCTCGACTTTAGCTCGATCAACCTCTATACCCTTCTTTGAGATGCGGTGGCCTAATTACAATACCCTCTTTCACCATAAAGTGACATTTTCCCCAGTTTAACACAAGGTTGCACTCTTCACATCTTTTGAGAACTTCAGACAAGTGACTCAAACAATGATCAAACGAATCACCGACAACAGAAAAATCATCCATGAATACCTCAATGGTGTCCTCCACCATATCGGAAAATATGGACATCATACATCTCTGAAAGGTAGCTGGTGCATTACACAACCCAAAGGGCATCCTCTTGAACGCGAAAGTTCCATAAGGGCAAGTAAAAGTGGTTTTCTCTTGATCTTCCGGTGCAATAGAGATTTGATTGTAACCCGAATAGCCATAAAAAAACAGTACCACCCTTTGCCTGCAAGTCTATCCAACATCTGATCCATGAAGGGCATAGGAAAATGGTCTTTCTTAGTCCATGCATTTAGTTTCCGGTAATCCATACACACTCTCCATCCGGTCACCGGCCTCATTGGAACAAGCTCATTTTTCTCATTGGGGACCACAGTCATTCCCCATTTCTTGGGCACACACTGAACAGGGCATACCCAACTACTATCTGCAATCGGATATATGACTCCGGCATCCAACCACTTAACAATTTCCTTCTTCACTACCTCTTGCATAGGTGGATTTAAACGTCTTTGGTGCTCAATACTTGGCTTATGATCGGGCATGAGTTGGATTTTGTGTGAACAAATACCGGGAGGGATCCCAATAATATCCGCAATAGTCCACCCAATAGCTCTCTTCAACCTCTTCAACACTTCAACCAAACACTCTACTTGTTGCACCTTCAAATCTGACGAAATAATTACCGGCAAAGTGTCATCTTTCCCCAAGAATACATACCTCAGATGAGGTGGTAGAGCCTTAAGCTCTAATTTTGGAGCCTCCTCAATAGATGGTTTCGAAGGTGGAGACTCGCGATGCATCATATCTAACTCTAATTTCTTGGGTTTGAACCGAACATCACCTCGATCAAGTGCTGCAACCAATGACCCATACTCTGCAATACCATCACTCTCAAAGTTCATAATCACTGCTGCTAGTGCCTCAACACCAAGACGTTCTTCTATTTGGACCTCTGACGAACTCTCAACTCTGTAGGATATCGCAGATACCAATTTGAGCTCACCACTCTGCCTCATGGACCTACAAATATTGAAAGTCACTTCTTCCTTGTTTAACCAAAACTTTATCTGCCCTTTCTCCAGGTCAACCAAGGCGCGACCGGTAGCAAGAAATGGCCTCCCAAGAATAATAGGCACCTCAAAATCCACCTTACAATCAAGAATCACAAAATCGGTCGGAAATATGAATGACTCCACCTTCACTAACACATCGTGGAGTATCCCAATAGGCCTCTTCACTGTTCAATCGGCCATCAGTAGCCGCATCGCAGTGGGCTTTGGATCACCCAAACCCAACTTTTTGTAGATAGATAGAGGCATGAGATTTATGCTTTACCCAAGATCACATAATGCTTTAGCGAAGTGTAACAACCCGATTGTACATGGAATAATAAAAGCACCCAAATCTTCTTTCTTTTGCACTAGAGACCTTGTAGCAATAGCACTATAGTGTTGCATCCTATCATCATCCTCAAAACTAACCGATCTCTTCTTAGTGACCATATATTTCATAAACTTGGCGTAACCGGGCATTTGTTCAAGAGCTTCTATCAAAGGAACATTGATGGAAAGCTGTTTCAACATATTAATAAAATGCCGGTATTTACCATCCTCAGTCTTTTTCACCAACCTTTGCGGGAATGGTGGTGGTGGTTTTGGAATGGGAGTCACCGTTTGGGGCTTCTCTGCTTCTTTTCCCGCTTTATCTACCAACTCACGACTAGCTTCTACTACCTCATCTTCTCTTCTCATTTTATTTTCTACACCAGACGGCATAGGTGGATCTATGGTTTGCTTACCACCTCGAGTAGTGACTGCCATACAATGTCCATCATTCTTCGGATTTTGAACAGTGTTGCTAGGAAGAGTACCCGGTTGACGAGGGTTCACAGTAGACGACAGTTGGGCCATTTGCATCTCAAGATGCTTGATTGAGACTGCATGTACATCCACTTTTTGCCCAATGTTAGCCAAATCACCTCTCAATTCCTTGGCGTGCTCATCACTTGCATCAAACCTCCTCATCATATTTTGCAACATGTCTTCAACTCACGCCATACTACCTCCACCATCCCTAGGAGCAACTTATCGATTTTGAGGTGGAACATAGGGCCCACTTCGATCATTTCTGTTTCCATAGATACTCCGATTGAAGTTGTTGTCGCGGTTGTAGTTTCCTTCACGAACATAGTGACCCTCTCGGTTGTAATTCCTATAGTTCCGACCTTGATTTCCTTGACCTTGGCGCCAATTCTCCTGATTGGATCCTTGGGCGTTCAGTCGGATACTCCCCGTCTGCTCATTCACTGCATAAGAATCTTCCTCATAGTAAAATTCATCTATCGGCGGTGGTGGCTTAGTTAAATAATTCACTGCATTCACTTTCTCTGCACCCCGAGTGACATGTTTCAACACTAACCCAAGCTCAGTTCTCATTTGAGACATTTCTTCATGAATATCATCTGCGGCTGGGTTGTGTGTAGATTGCACCGCAAAAGTGTTTCTCCCAGTATCTGACTTTCTAGTGCTCCAAGCTTTATTATTTCGGGAGATTTTCTCTAACTTCTCAGCGATCTCTGCATAAGTACAGTCCCCATAAGAACCACCCGCAATGGTATCCAACACCACTTTATTATTATTATCTTGCCCCCGATAGAAATACTCTTTCAGCGACTCATCATCAATACGGTGATTTGGGACACTTCTCAAGAAAGAGGTGAACCTATCCCAAGAAATGCTTACCGACTCCCTTGGTAGTGCCACAAAGTTGTTCACTCTATCTTTGTGGTTGAGCTTCTTTGAAACCGGATAGTAACGAGCTAAGAACACATCCCTCAATTGGTTCCATGTATAGATTGAGTTATAGGGAAGCTCAGGAAACCACATAGCAGCCTCTACCGTCACTGAGAGAGGAAACACTCTTAGCCCAATAACGTCCATGTCCAAGTCAGGTCTCCCTACACAAATCTTACACACCGACCTCAGTTTGGCGATGTGAGCATGTGGATCCTCAGATGGTAGCCCCGAAAACAGACCTCTAGCTGTGAGTATCTGCATTAAGCTACTAGTTACCACGAAACTCTGACCATGTGGTAGAGGAGGTAGGACAAGTAGCCCGTCAGAGTCAGTGATGTTAACATTTCCCCTATAGTACTCTTGAGGGTGTGGGGCAGGAGGTTGCCTCCTCGTATTACCTTCACCAGGGTTATCAACCATCACTTGATTATGAGCATCAACTGGCGGGGGAGGTTGAGGATTGATCTCATCCTCAATATAAGCAAGATTGTTTTGAATGTTCATTCTGCGAAGTGTACGGTTTAGTTCTGGATCAAGTGAAAGTATTGGTTCTCCTCGACTCCGTGTACTTGACATACACTAAAGCTAGACCTGCGAGAAACAAAAATAAAAGAAAAAGTAAAATCAGGAAATTATTGACTAAAATTTGGTAATGTGCTTAAAGTTAATCTAAAAGCCACTATCCCTGGCAGCGGCAACAAAATTTGATACGCTCAAATTACACTTCCCTAAAGAAGTATAAGCGGTCGTATCAAGTAAAGAACCCAAATGTTAGGTTGGGGTCGATCCCACGAGGAAAATGATTTAGACTTAACTTTAATCTACGATTACTTTTATTTAGTCAAATTCTTTCCGAAAACAAACAATTAAAAGGGGGGTTTTGTGTAACAAAAGTACTTAATTTAGCCTAAGTAAACAAATAACAAGTTCAAATATTTGATGTTTATCAAGTAATGAGAGAAACTAGGGTGTAAGTGTTCCCCATAGGTTCATAACGCAGTAACCCTAACTATAACAACTATTTTCTAGTATCTTGCATGCAAAGTGATAAGTTATGTATCCCTAATTCCTTGGTCCGGCAACTAGTGAATTTCACTCCGCACCTTGGTCCGGCTACGTGTGTGTACTTTTCTAAACCTTACCTTTTACCTCGTATTAAGCATCATGATCGATGCATGGCTTAGTTATTACTTCGCACCAATCGACACTAGCCTATTAGATAGTGTATACTATATCTACGTTGATAATTCTTTTCTTATTATCTACCTTCTTGGTCCGGCAAGTATCAACAAGGCGAGTTCTAACGTTGGCCACCATTAAAAAGACTTCTAAATGAAAGAATTATCAATACATGCAAGAAACTATTCTAGAATTGTTATTTTAGCTAGTTCTACTTTGTTAATTACCCATGGTTCCCACAACCCTAGTTGTGGATTTTTACCTATGTTAAGAATTACACAACTCATATTGATTAGATAAGAATTCATGTACTTACTTTATCAAGTTTGAAGAAAATCCAGAAAATCACTTGAATTAATCAAAATATTGTAAGAATCGATTCTGAAAAAGTGAAGTATTTTCCAAAACCCAAAATTCAACAACCAACAATACAAATCTGAAAATTACCCAAGAGTCTAACCCTAAAAACGAGGTTTTTGGTCCTATTTATAATAATAGAATCCAAAACATAAAGGGAAATCTAAATAAGAAAAATCTGTCCAAAAACGCGTCTCACATCGACGACCTGACCGACGGACCATCGAGGCAACGACGGATCATCGACGCCTCCGTCGGTTCATACTTCAACTCTATTTTCAGCTGCTTCCTTCTCCAACTCTCTGTTACCATCGACGGACCAAGACGACGGTCCGTTGACAGGACGACGGTCCGTCGATGGCTTTCGTTGCTCCACACTTAGAATCTTTTAAAATCGGGTACTGGGGCTACATTTTGTTAACACCAACGGATCACCAGGACGGTCCTTCGATGAGACGACGGACCGTCATCCCTTCCGTAGCCCCACACTTGGTCAAAATTCCCCGATCTTTTCTTGACAGGATAACATCTTCATGGCGACGGTTGCCACCTACGAACCATCGATGGATCGACGGAACGTCGATGGCTCCGTAGGTCATCTTTTCTGCAATTTTCAGCACATCTTCAGCGTTTTTATTCTGGACAATTTCTCCTGAAAACACAAAGAAAAATACATTAAAACTACTACAAAAAGGCCTTAGACACACACTAAACTTAAGGAAAAAGCATTGAAAGTACCGTAAAACCACGGTACATCAGGTACTGATTCATTTTCTATGGTACTTGTAAGACATAATTGACATAGGTTGGGACACATAAAATAAAAATAAACTCAAATGATATGGTACCTATTTTCCGGGCAAAATGCCTTGCTCCATGTTTGAAATCAACTACGTTCAAGAGCTTCAGCCTCCTTTGGTACTAAATAATGGTCATTGAACTCACATCTATCGTACGCCTTTGCTGCTTTATGAAAATAGGACACTACCTTTGAATTGTGGAAGTTATTTCGAATATTTTTCCCAATGTGTCTCATGCAACAACCATAATGAGATGCAGGGTAGATTCTCGTAACCATCTTTCGAATACTTGGATGCCTATCAAAGATAATGCTCAACTCATTAGTATAATCTACAAAGCTTCTCATATTTTGAAAAGAATATTCATATGAGGCATCGAATTCCTTGTCTACGACATAGAAAGCCACTGGAAATATATGATTCTCAACATCTACGCCGATAGCAAAATTCCTCCTTACTTGCTCCTCAAGAATGTTCCATCAACGCTTATTAATTTTCTCATTTCTTGAAAACTAATTATCCAAGCAACATATGATACAAAGAAGTACTGGAACCTACCATTTTCATCGAGCGACAATGTTGTCTTGCTTCCTGGATTCTCAACTCCAAGCATATAACAGTATGCATTAAGCACTGCGTACCCGTGCTCATGTGTTCCCCTGACATTAGACTTAACATGCTACATGCCCTTAAAATCTTCCAATAGCTTACCTTACAACCCAATTTTGTGCGGAGTTGATTTGACATGTCTCTTGTGGATTGACCTTTACCATTAGAAAACCTATTTCCAAAGTACTTACCTATGACTTTTGCTGTGGCATGGGGATTATGGCTTGTAAGATGCTCTGGACCACACATATGGTACTTTTCATAGATTCTAATGGTAAACCTGTAGCTACTTGTAAATTTCACAACCCTCAGCCACCAATTGCATTCCGGATATGAAAATTTATAGGAAAACACATTACGAGAATTGATCAACTTTTTCAGTCTAAAATCTTTTTTGAAGCAAGCAATTTCAATGAATTTGCACAGTTCTTTCTTGTTCTTGAATTTCATTCCCTTATTAAAACTTGTTTCATCATCTCGAACATTATTCACATGTGATGATTGAGAAGCACATGGATTGTTGCTGCCAACCATAGGTGTAGGAGGAATGTCGCTCTTAAGGTTCGGCCCTTCACCTACACCTACACCTATCCCAATTTCATCATCGGGATTATTCATGTCCGCAGGATCAAATTCATCATTTAACATATCTTTTTGGCCTTCGTCTATATTATGATCCTTCTCGATAGGATTTTCTTCCACGTAGACTCTTAATATGGGCGGTTTCTTTGATCCTCCCAAATAAACAAGCAAACTAGGTTGATCAATTATTCTAAAAGGTAAAATCTTCTCATTATGAAAAAAAAATGGGGAATGTAACCCATGACAAGATCTTCTGGTTTACAATTGTATCTAAGATTTTTGCATGACTAAATTGAAGAAATAATCATACAAAATATCTCTTTCGACATACATCCCTACCAAATGGGCTCCTCATTTATTACTATCCTCCCAACGCCATATGAATTGATTTTTCTTCTTGACCCATTGACCACGACAATCAATCCTTACAAACAATAACTTCATTTATTGTACCTGAAGAAACTAATTAAAAAAACAAGTAGTAATTATGAAGAACAAGTATATGTTGCAACATATGACTATTCTGTGGCGAGATGTAAGTCATATGTTGCTACATATGACTATTCTGTTGTGACAAATAAATCACATCTAGCAACATGTTTATGTTATATGTTTCCACATATGGATTTTTTGTTGCGAAATGTAAGTCATATGTTGCTACATATAACTATTCTGTTGCAATTGAAATAACCTTTTTGTTGCTACATATAACATAAACATGTTGCCACATTATAGGTTATAGTAAATAGTATTTCTATGATTTGAATAATAAGTTTAATAAAAAAATATATTGCAGATTCTTTTGTGAATGTTCAACGTGGATCGTCATATATATATCTTAGTCACGCAAACCTATGAAGATGGTAAATGAAAAACTTTATTAGTTAAATGAAATAATGTATATATTTATTTCAATTTGATGAGATTCAATAATGTAATTAGTCTTATCTCACTAATATTACCTTATAGACAATATTTACATGTGTTTTTCACGTTAAATTGTTTAGATATCATATGTGTTGGTCTGTTTTGTCATATTCATAGTTGTTTATCTTCTCTTTAGGTCTCTTATGTTCCACAGACTCCCTTATATTGTACACTTGTTCATGTATAAATACCACACATTGTATCAATAATACTTAACACTTTCATAATTATATACAACTCTTATATGGTATCAAGCGCCTCCTAAACACTTTGATGAGTATATTCGATCATCTTCCTTTTTTTTTCCATCTTCTAACTCCTTTTTTTTCCAGAATGTCTGCTACTTTTCCTCTCCTAACTCTCCAGCAGTCACTCTCAATCAAGGGGTGTCGTTCAGCCCTTTCAAATGATCTATTTTAACCCTCCGTCTCAGCTATCCTTCAAGCTAAAGGAAGTGCAAATTATCCAACTTGCAAATCTCAAGTTACCACTCTATTGTTTGGCTACAATCTTCTTGCTTTTGTTGATGGTTCACTTCCCATACCAACTGCGCACATTATGGACGAAGACAATACCCAAATCCCTTACCCCAACTTGAGATTGTGGCAGCGACAAGACAATCTTGTTCGCAATGCCATTATGGTATCCGTTGACGCTACAATCGCTCCCCTCATTGCCCATGATTTCACTGCCAAAGAAGCTTGTGATATTCTCCAAGCAACTTATGCGCGCAAATCGCACTCAAGAATTTTCCTAGGGAAACCTTACTAACACCAATCATAATCTTACATGAGCCTAGCAATCAGGACTAAACTTCTCATACATATACACCTCTCAAGGTGAAAATCTCTAGTAACCCTAGCTCATGCACATAAAGGACACTCAATAACCTTATTTCCCCCTTTGGAGCAAGCCTATACTAACTCTTTTCAAGCATCACTATAATTTCACATCCTTCACCTGAGGTGATTCTTAAACCATGGTGAATTACACTTCTACCCTTCTTAGAGTAGTCCATTCACTCAACCTCATCTAGTCATTACTCAGACACCCTACTACACCAACCTATCAACATACTTCAAAAACCCATCATGAATAGGTCGGGTCCTACCAACAACTGAACATAACCTCACCATTACCTTATTAGGTAGTCACACTACCTTCCTCTTGGGAGTAAGCCCACTCAATCCTTCTAAACATCTTTCATAACCTAAAGGCAACAATGAAACATCATTCATACTAACTATAACATCAATGTCTATAATCTCAAATATACCAAGTCACATAGCCATAATTCGCATCACAACTAACTTTTCTCCCTCACTCCTAGAAGCATAAACCCTTCTAATAGTCACATGCGAAACACCATCAGATAAGGGATAAGAGATAGAGCTTATAGATCTATGGCACGACCTGGAGAATGAAGAAGTGGGATATTTCCTAAGCATCCAATAGCCTCTTATTCATGAAATGTGTCACGAATCACACTCAAGAATAAGACTACTTAGATGTGGTTTGAGACATCCTAAAAGTTTTCCAAAACCTTATGCTCTGATACCAAGTTTGTCATGACCCGAGATCACCCCTAGTCTTAATACGGCATACTCTACCTTGAAGAGGTCTTATACAAGCCCTTAGCATTCATTCATCACATAGGAATTAGAAAATATGGTAGAATTTAAAACTTTAAGATATACAATCGAAGTCATTTTCATAAATAGCAAACGGAAGTCTTTTCTAACTCTTTTATCTTAAACCATCTAGCTTGACATGAATAATAGTCTTTTGGATGCATCCCATACAAAGTATTAAACATAAAAGTAAATTATGTAAAGGTAAGTTGGTGTTTTCCTCGAAGCTATGAGGACTCACAAAGATCTTCAATCTTCTCTATCCTTGAAACTCTAGCCTCCAATAGCAGTTCAAATCTCAAAGCCTACATTTGGTTAGAATGTAGGCAATATGCGTTAGTACAAAGGTACTAAGTATGGAAGTAGGATAGCATCATAAGAGAATCTCAAATGGTTAGTCAATATAAGACATAAGCATAAGAGATAATAACATAGTCATAACATAATCATCATATCATAGCATAGTCTCAACATAAGCTTCATACGAACATAAGTCAACATAAGACATATTTAATGAGCATAGGAGATACATCATACCCATACAAGCATGAATAGACACTTGGTCAACTTTACCCTCATAGTCTAAGAGCATGGTTAAGTCATAAGTCTTTCTACCATAAGGGCACCATACTTCTAAGTAACCCCAAGACACACTTGTGCAATGTATAAAAGGCATCACATACTACCCTTCACACTAAGAATAGTCTTGAAGTCATCTTAGTCATATTCACCCTCTTTTGGTCTAACTAAAAATCTTACTTCATAAAGACAAGGGCACTACCACCTTAGCCAATCATGTCTTGGAAGGCAAGTATTGCAACAACCCAAGCTAAGTCATACTTCATAAGGGAACCCTTCACAACTAGCCTCAAGTCATACTTGTGCCATGTATGGATAGCATCCCATACTACTAAGTACTTCTTTAGACTATCATGAATGTTCACTAGTTGGGGTCTAATCCCTCTGTTCTATTTACCCTTTTCAAGGTTACCAAGTAATAAGCTAGACCAAGCTACTAATATACTAACATGACCTTTCTATGGTAAGTCAAGCTACCACAGACATACTAGTACAATCTATCCAAGGAATAACCCTATACTAGGCTAGACCATGCTATCTTCTTTTCTAACATAACAAGGTTAAGCTAAGCTAACTACCTTGGAAGACACAGTATCATGCAAATCCAAGATATTCTAGGAAAGGTACAAGTGTCCTATCCTAGATACCATGAAATAGTTCTTAACCAACTAATTCATGCTATCCTTACAAGTCCTATACTAGCTAACATGAAATAGTATACTTACTGTCCGTAGGTTGGTCTCGTTGTTGGGAACTGACAGTGCTCACTATTTTGGGAATAACGTTTTACTCCGAGATCGAAATCAGGGACACTCGGTGGCATTGGAAAGATGACTCAAAGATATTTACTTGGATAGGTAATGAACCACCTAATTCATTTTAATCTATGAGATATGATCATTTGAAGTTAA